>CAWUFW010010549.1:0-684686 GCA_963921515.1 Calotriton arnoldi
ACCCGGGCCCCTAGGGGCCCCAGCGGGCGGGTCTGGGTGCTGCCTTCCCTCGTCTCAGCATCCCCGGACCTCACGGAGGTCTGACTGAGCAAACTCGGAGAAAAAGGACCATCGGGAAGGGGCTGAGAGGTAGGTGGGTACCCGGGCCCCTGGGGGCCCCGGTGGGCGGGCCCGGGTGCTGCCTTCCCCCGTCTCAGCATCCCCGGACCTCACGGAGGGCTGACTGAGCAAACTCGGAGAAAAAGGACCATCGGGAAGGGGCTGAGAGGCAGGTGCGTACCCGGGCCCCGGCGGGCGGGCCCAGGTGCTGCCTTCCCCTGTTTCAGAATCGCCGGACCTCACGGAGGTCAGATTGACCCTCTCCTTAGTAATCCGGAGGAAAATTACCCCCCCTTTCTGGTAATCTGTGCACACGCGGTGACAGAGGGGACCCAAGGCGCAAAAGTACCTGACCTCCTGGAGCCCTCGCTGGGATCGGGGAGGCAAATGAGCCCTCATCGGGACTTCCAGGGAAGCCCCACCGGGCCCCGGGTCAGGTGCTCCAGCCCTGGGCCCCGTCCCCAGGCCTGCTGCCCTGCCAAACGGACACTCAATTATTGAAAAGGCATAAAATGTTCAGATGTACTACTACAATTCTTTTAATATAACATCATGGTGTTACATGTTTTTGAATTAATTTCCTTAATGTCAGTCCTCCTATACTGATGGGGTCTACATTGACAGCACTATCAACATAGATCAAAACGGCGGCCATCTTGACCAGCTCATAGTCTTATTCTCCCTTCTTTTTTCATATGAAAAGCACTCCTTCGCTAAAAAATGGGACAACTTAAACTCAAAATCTTATTAAGACGCTATATATCATAGCCCCCTATATTTCGGACAATTCTCCATTCATGATCCGCATCCTTATTCTATAATTGGAGGTCTTTGGGGACTCACATTCTCATTTACAGTGTCCACAATGCACAACTACTTCAAGGGCAAACAACAATTAATGGGCCATTGACTATGGTCACTTCACTGACCAATCTTATTCCATTCAATAAAATTGTTTAGCCCATGGCGATCTACTCGCTCTGTAAAAATCCACCTTGCCTCCTTCCTAGCCAAAATTGCATCGATGTTGTGCCTGTCCCCAACTACCCTTTCCAGAACCGTCCATCTCAGATCCCTGAGATCATGTTTAAATTCACAGAAGTGTTGGACCAGCCGGGTAGTTAGTTTTCCAATTTTCAAGGTACTCAAATGCTCTTGAATTCGCACTTTTACCTTCCGACTGGTAAGCCCTATATAGTGCAACCCACTCACACATGTGATCCTATAGATCACGTGTGTGGTGTTGCAATTACTGAACTTATTCAAAAAACAGATTTTGCCGTTCCTCAACACCACACTTTTGGTCGGTTCTGTCAGTCCACACACCGAACAGCCACCGCATCTAAAATGTCCGGTGGGCAGGTTGGACTCTTTGGGTTGTTGGATGGGGCGAGTATGTACCAACTTGTCTTTGAGATTGGGGGCTCTCTTAAATGCAATCTTGGGGGAGGCATCCTCCTGTCCCCACTGTCCAACAAGGACCAATGCTTGCGGATAATTTGGCGAATTTGAGTAGAGAGGGGGTCAAAAGTTGAGACCACCGGCACACACTCATCCCTCTTTTTATTGACCCTTTCCAATAGTGCCTCACGAGGGGTATTCAAGGCACGTTTGCGGGCCTTCCTGATCACATTGTTGGGATAACCTCTATCCTGCAGTTTTGCCACAAGATCTTCAGATTGCTCCACAAACGAGTCCATTGAGGAGCAATTCCTTCGGTATCTCAAAAATTGCCCAACCGGTAAATTATCCTGGAGGGTTCGAGGATGAAATGATCTATAGTGTAGCAACGAATTCCGATCTGTCGGTTTTTGATGCACAGTAGTCGTAAGCCCATTGTTTTCTGCTTTTATGTCTATGTCCAAATAGACAGCGGTATCTTTGCTTATACTCCACGTAAAGCGGAGACAATCATCTTGATTGTTAAGCCAGGTTAAAAATTCTCGAAGTCTGGCCTCTGATCCAGTCCATATACAGAGGACATTGTCTATAAACCTCCTCCAGAGAGAAAGATTCTCCCTGAAGGGGTTAGACGAATGGTGGACGACATTCTCCTCGAACTGGCCCACAAAGATGCAGGCCAGACTCGGGGCGAATGTCACCCCCATCGATGTTCCTGACACCTGAAGATACACCTGATCTTTATATGCAAAAAAATTCTTTGTAAGTGCAAGTTCTATACACTGCAATACAAATGTTTGGGGTACATCATAAAACCATTCCAAACCACCAAGAGCGCGCGCTGCTGCCACCAGCGTGGCATCTTGGGGTATACTGGTATACAATGACTCTATGTCAAGTGTAACCAGTAATTGGGTAATAGGGTTGCACTCCACAGTCCTCAAAATGTTCAACACGTCTGTGGTGTCCTGCACGAATGACGGTTGGGTGATAACAGATTCCCTGAGGAAGAAGTCTGCGAACTGGGACAACGGCTCCAGTACTGATTGAATTCCCGAGATGATCGGGCGTCCTGGTGGCGGATGCTGGGCTTTGTGGATCTTCGGCAGGATGTAAAACACTGGCATCCTGGGTCTTACATTAACAAGGAAGTCAGCTTCCTTGTTAGTTATCCACTTCTTCTCCCTAGCGTCCGCCACCAGTGCCCCAATCGTCTCCTGGAGTTGTGGTGTAGGATCACGTGCTACTGGATGGTAATTAGTACGCACCTCAAGTAATCTCAGTACCTCTTTTTCATAATCCTGTGTGTTAAGTATCACCACCGCATCCCCCTTGTCTGCCTGTTTTATTGTTATAAGTTTGTTATCTTGGAGGGATTTTACTGCAAGCCAATCACTTTTGGTCATATTACAGGGGCCTGCTGTGTCGTGTTGCTCTTCCAGAGCTTCGATGATTTATTTAACACACACAAAAAAAGTGAAATACCCCAAAGGAAAAACATTTTGCCATTCAATCCAATGCCATCCATGCCCTAAATGATGTTTAAATTCAACAGACACCACAGAAACAGTTGTTTCATGCACCCATGAGTAGCTCTGGCCTACTGACTGAAAGGCCTATAGTATTGGCAGACTACTGGGCTAGTGAATTAAATAAATATTGCAAATTAATTAATTTCAAAAGTTGGAGAAAATGCAGTGAACTGTGCAACATGTTTCCTTTAAAAAAGATGAAACATTTCTTACAAAGAAACAACTAGGCTCCTACTGAACTACAGGCCACCCACCACAATAAATTTTAATATGGGTGCAATGCCCCACTCGAACAAACAACACCAATTTTCCAACTTACTTGTGAAATCTCAGATTCAAAAGTCCTCAAATCCAATGATATATGATGCAGCACCCACAAAGAGTGATTCTTCCAGCTCTAAATCCAAATGAAAAGTGAACAGGACATGGAAAATGCACTGGGAGGAGCCTTCTGGACAGAAACAGGAAGTTGGAGACCCTGGGGCACTTCCTTCCTCTTAAAAAAAAAGTAAAAAAGAAAATGAACTCCTTGCACAAAAAGTACAGCCAAATGTCAATCTGAGGAGTTTTTTAATCCAAATCATCATTTCGAGAAGGTTTTATGCTGCTCAAGAGATATTCTTGTCCAGCTTGCAATTTCTGCATGTTCGTCATCGCGATCTTCACAGAACTTCCGCCGGAAGTCTGATGGCGCGTCCGAATGACGTGTTCGCGATCGCATACTCTCGCGGGACCGTGCGGCTGGCTACCAAATCTCGTGGCGCTCGCGAACGGATACGAAATCTCGTCGGCGATCGCAGACATCCTGGTAAGTCGCTCCCGCGCACGCGAAAACGCATTTTGAATGCGCAAAGAGAAAAAAGCCTCCACTCCGTTGCGGATCGCGGCGTTTTCAGTAAATCCGCGTTCTACGTGAAATGCAGAGTTGCCAAAAATCCGCAAACTCCACGAGCAGAGCAGATTTTTCCACCCAGGGTTACACCATGCGCAGTGCAAGAGGGCACTGCTTCCTTCTGCCACTCGAGTAGATGTTCTAATCAAGCGGCGGCTTCCTCAACTTAAAAGGAAGGTTTCTCAATGTGAGCGTTCATGACCATCCGTGATAACTTGCATTGAGAAATCTCGCTGGGAGGTGGTCTAGTGTTGGATTTTCAGACCTTGTCAACTTAACATTGGCAAGTGAGGAAAAAACTGAGTTTTTCGGAAGTCAACGTACTCCACAGAACGCGGAGTGCGGAAAACCCTGCAAACTCCACGGACTGAGCGGAGCTCACCACCCAGGCCTAATTGGCATCTCCACTTCTAAGAGTGATTGTTGACATGAAGTCTTTCCAGTGCTCATTTATCCTTGCCAATCACTCATTTAAAGTACTCATGACTCAAGAAGAATAATCATGTTCAATATTCCTATTACCTATTACCCATATGAGATTGCCCCATCTTGCCAGGCTGTATAAATCTAGAATATTTAGATTCGATAATATTAAACAGGGCAAAATAGAATTTGTAGTCGATTAGAAGTTCTCTTTCTCAGACCTCTTAAAAAGACATAGACAATCTTCACTTATCTGTTCTACAATGGACCATATTTCCTGTAAGCAGCATGTCATTCCCCTTGATAAAATGTACCCAGCCTTGCCCATCTATTTTAGGACGTAACCCTGCAAAGTATTCTAACCAGCATGGGTTTAGGTCTACAGAACCATATTCTGCAATACTGTTACCAGGGGGTGTAATACACCAGTTGATATAGTTGATAAACGGTACCTTGAACATGTTCAAGAACATTTGGCTGATTAAAAAGACTTTGGTTAGTTGCATCATGCAAGCACCGGTGCCACCATACGTTGTTTGCTGCTGGTCATATTTTTTACTTATTATCATAAGACATTGATGGAAAGTTTGAATATGAATGAGGCTCCTGCAAAGGGTGGTGTGCTGGGCCTGGCCAAAGTCCAAGCATTTTTCCACCTCTGCTATGTGGGAGAGTTAGGTGCAGGACAAGAACAAAAGAGGCCTATTCGTTAAGTGAAAAGATAAGGTGGAAGACACGCGCATCAACTAGAATGTGAAGCGCTCTTCTGCCTGTGCTGGAAACCTTTATTCACGATCATGCTCTGCCCCGTCTGCAGACGCGGTCAGTAGTGGAGCATTCGTAACAATAAGCCCCTATGTAGGGCTCAAATGTGCATAATTCTCTGATCATTGTGCTCCAAGAGTGCACAATGTAATGACCAGTGGCTTTAAGGTATTGTGATGACCTGCAGGAAGTATAGCAGACCACAGAACCTCCCCCCAAAAGTTGCCCTAAGACTCCCAGGGGGTTATATCTATGCCCACATGAGGTGTTTGCTTGGTTTAAAAGCTCTTCTTGGGCCTTTAATTTTATAAACAGGCATTGGAGTGTTGGTTGGACAGCTGCATTGGCAGCATATTGAAATTAAAAGAAAACTCTTGGGCGCTTTATTGAACACAATGCTTTATTGACAATGTTGATGGTTGATAATGCAATGTTTTACATTATAATGAACATTATCGAACGTTGGCCCAGCCCCCATTGATTTCAGTGGTCTTACAATGATGGATTGTAACATGTTTTCTGATTTTTCTAATGTGGTAATAATTTGACAAAGCCAATAGGCCTCCCTTATTCATAAAGACAACCTCTTTTATTGTGAAATTGCATTTAGTATAAGCAGGGATGTGGCAATAGGGTTCAGGACCCACGATGAGTATAACGTGTTATGAGGGTGTCACCATTGGTATTTCCACCTACCCAATTGTATATATTTGTAAACAATGTGTAGTATTTAGTAGTGTGTGCATAATAAAAATATTTTTCCCTTTTATAACAAAAAGAAATTACTGCCCAATGATTTGATGAGTGTTATTGTTGTGCAACAGTGAGCTTGGGGAGGTAGCCCACACCACTGCCAATGAGTAGGCCTTGGACTGCTTTCTACACTATCCTAAGAGAGTTAAGTGCTACAATGAGGTACTTGGTTCACAGTAAAGAGAAAGGGCCTGATTTAGATGTTGGCAGACGGGATACTCTGTCACAAATGTGACGGATTTTCCATCCACGGTTTTATATGTGCATTATATCACATTTGTGACAGAGTATCCTATCTACCAAGATCTTAATCAGGCCTAAAGTTGTGAACCTATTACTTGTGAAACACTCATATTCTTTGCATCTAAAAAAGCATTTTCTTACAATACCTATCTTTCAGACAATGGTCCAGCATTTACCACTAAAGCTATGATGGATGCTATGTCTGATCTGGAAGTACCACTGAGATATTCGCACCTCTTCCGGCCAAAATTGAATCCTATATTAGAGCTAGCAAACAGTACACTTTAACAATGTGTGACCACTAGCATATTTAATACAGAATTGACATGGCTGCATAGTTGAATGGAGTTCAGAGAGCACTAAATAATTTGCTTAGAGGAGTATTATGTGGTCACTCCTCATACACAGTATTCTTTGTAGTACCAATGTGCCTGATCCTGATTTCCCTTAAAGGTGGCATCTGACAGACGATTCAAGCTACCAACATGAAACAGTCTAACTTAGAATAATTGTGACTTTTTGCTAAAGCTACTGTCAGGGGGCTCTTCACGGTAGGAGAGGTAGCTCAGGAAAAAAGTCCTAGCAAACAGGTCTTTAGACCTTAGTATAAATGGTCTGTTCCAGATCTTAGGGTAGAAGGCCCTTAGACAGAAATGTTTCCACCTCTTCCTAATGAAAAGCAAAACAGGAAAGTGTTGATTGATTGCATCAAAAAGCATCATGTAGCCTATTCTGTTCAGCAGACCTCCACCAACACCAAGGTGACTCTGGAGTAGATCAACACATCATCTACCTAGTCTGCAGGAACTATCCCTGATTGATTGAAGTCTTCAACCCTGTTCTGGGAAGTGACAAGGCTGTTGTGTCTCCAGCTTTGCACCAAATGCCAACAACATCAAATGATAACTCAAATGATGCAATACAATTGCCAATTTCAACAACTGAACATGATGCTGCAACATCAACAATTGCAAACTCTGTAACTGTGGCTTCCTACATCCCAACAACAGAACCCACATCAAGTGAAATGATACTGCTACAAAAAAATGTGCTATACAAAAATGACTCTGATCTAGGTTTTGAAGAGAAATAATCATCCCTCCAGTCAGTCAATGCTTCTTGCTTGCTGTATGTTCTATGACAGATACATTTTTCAACAATAGTCATATAGCTGGACTGCTACTGGAGTTCTGCTCATACTAATGTGGATTATACAGTTGATTATAATTTTGCTCTTCGTACATGGGAACTACATCCCTTATATAAGAGTGCCATTTCATGTGTTTCAAGAACTGCAAATGCATTCTCCTTCTCCCACAGAACAATAGGTTCATCTTTCTAAGATGTGGAAAATTCACCTACATTGCTTCCACATAGTTACGTGAAATTACAGAAAAATAGTACACAAGGGAACATATAAGTTTACTATGATTAATTTCAATGGAATAGCCGTGTGGCCAATAGATACTGATGTATCTATTCACAGATTTCTATCTAAAGCTGAAGATCTATTAGCAAAGAGACAAGACCGAGATATAGCTTACAACTTTAGCAAGTTTTGTCAAAGATATGTTTTTCATTCCAGTATAAATGCTGTAAAAGATGACCTTTCAAAGCTCAGCAAAGAGATGGATTTTAGTGATTTTCTCTAGGCCTGGACAACATTTTAATTATGCCAGAGTAACTGCAGGAATTTCAGTAATTACGCATTTTGATGCAAAATTACCAAAATTAAACTTTTACTCTAACTTGGGTAATTAAGAGTAATTTGGGGCAAAAATTCTACAGCAGGAGTACTGGAACAATGAACTAAGAGATAGTTAGTGGCTGCTGCCTACTGCTGCTTGTGTCTTGTAGCATTTAGTGCAATTTTCTTAGCGCAAAATGCATCCTCTGCCCATTTTGGATTTAAGGCTGCATTTTGCCCAAAGAAAATAGTGCTAAATGCTGAATTACGCTTCTCACACAAATATGCATAATTACAAGTAATTTTGGGATAATTACGAGTAATTACACTACAGAGAATTATGCATGTTACGCCCACCGCTACTTCTTTCTCCTGGGGCCACATATTGTAAAAAAATAAAGATTTAATCATCCTTTAATATTTGCAGCAATAAAAAGAAAAAAGACCAGAGGCCATTTTATGAATGGGGCACACATCCCCCTGTCAAAAGGTGTGCTGGGCACAAACAGTATTACAAAGAGTCCTCTGCAGCCACAAACTTGCACTGTCCTGGGGCAGTGCAGTGCATTCAAGTGAAATATTGAGTGGCTGCTTCAAAGCTGCTCTGTGATTCACACTGCATGCAGCATGCTGCCTGCACTTTGAAGAGGGGAGAGAGAAACCCATGCATGCAGGTGCAGTTGGTTACTGTACCCTCCTTCAGGACTATGTCTAGGGGGTCCATGGGACCCCCTTTCTCCACTCCAGTGGGCAGCCATTAAGAGGTCCACTGACAGTGCTCTTTGTGGACCACTTTCAATGCGCCTCCTAAAAGTCTCTGTGTCTGCGTCCATATTATGACAGGGGCACAGATGCAAAATGATTCCCTCATGTGCATAGGGCCACGCAACCATGCAAATTAGGGAACGCCCTTTCATGATAGCACCGGGTCTATATGTACGCCAGCGCTATCAGTATTACAGCAGCGGAAGCATTTGTGGTCCCTTCTGTAATACTATTGTGTCCTGGGAGCACACAAAGTTGGTGCTAATGCCCATTGAGTAACCAAGGCACAAGGTATATACAGCCTCAGGCCTACTGTGAAAGATAAGTTGAAGAAAGAAATAGAGATTGCTCCTCTCAATCTTTTGAATGAAGATTTGAATTTTTTACATGTGCAGCCTTTGATATAGGCAATAACCTAAAGCAAATTACGCAATACAACCTTTGAAAATAAATAATGTGCGATGGTCGCTTATACATGAATAAGCTTTGTTCAGCCCTTATAATTTGACCTCACAACAGATAATGATCTCTAAGGCATTCGAAAATCATTCATCAATAGAATAAATAGAGAGTACTTTGTTGTGCATAGCAGAAGATCTGCATCCTATGTGGCTCCCGCATGGAATAATCTCCCTGCCGATTTCTTCTTTCCATCTATATGAATGACAAAAACACACATCCTTTGGTTGGTATGGAAAAATACACAATGCCTTTCTTCAACAACTCTAGAAATTCCCCTATGAGGTCAGTTGCTGGACAAGTAACAATCCTAGAATTCAATTTTTATATATGCATGCACCAACCTACTAGGATATTTGATCTTTGGTGATTGTATTACTTTGTACGTCGCTAGTAACTTTTTGACATCTGGCCTTTCTTGCAAATTACTTGCAGCACCTACTTCATTCATAATTTTTTAACATATACTTCTAGGAAAAGGTTTATATTTAATCAGAACACATACTCGTCTATGTATTAGCAGGTCAACAAAAGTACACATTTTTTGCAGTACATTTCATTGTTCCCAAAATAAACTGTTTAAAAGTGTTCCTTAGAAAAAGGTAGACATAATACATGTGCACATGTGATTCTGATATAGAAACAGGTATCTTCCACCTCCTTAGCAGAAATATTTCAATTGCAAACAGCCCAGTTTGCATATAAAATTCGACAGCTTGAGCAGACTCAGTTCCCAACACATTTTGCGAATTTGTTGCACACCATCTTACATCCCTCGAATACAAAAGGCATAGGCCATATCTTTAAAACCACCTGATCTCACGTACTGAGTGTCATTAAGAATATTTTTGGATGTTTATTCCTTATTCACTTCATTCTTTTTGAATCTGTTTGGTGGAATGTAGGAGGGTCCCGTTTTACCATCTAACAGGAAACCCACACCGCATTCTGCAATACCCTTCAAACCTGGCATCCCTACATAGGCCCCACCACTGAGGCCTAGATAAAGGGTCTTTAAGTTGTCCACGTTCCTTCACTTTCTTACAAATCCACACATAGGCCCAAGTTCACCTTCTCACAGACCTACATACAGGACCAACCATACCTTTGTAAGAGAGATGTATAGGCCCAATAAAGTCCTATTGTCATTTTCTTAATATTAAAAACTGATCTCATAGACTTCACTAACCTGACAGCAGAGGCCTGCGCCATCCTCCGCGACAAACTCTCTCCCCCTTGTAAATTTCCACAGTTACGAGAATTAGATTAGCCCACACGCATAGGACATTTTTGGTACATCTGGCGGTTTCACAAGTACATTTGCAATATTTTTAGTTATGAAACTTTCCGCGCTTGCTTAATCGAAACTGTGTAAGACGGCAACGTGACCAAGAATTAGTGTATTAAAATAATAATTCTGAGCTTTTTTACGGTAAAAATTATCCTTTGTTTACTTTTTGCGGTCAGGAGCACTGACCACCTGTCAAAAGCCCCTAATTTCACCATGATACCACTTCTCAGTTCTATGGGTGGAATTTTCCATAGTTACTGTAGGAGGGCGGTCAAGGGCTGCGTCAGGACCTACGTCAGAGATGATAAAACTTCTGCATTCAAGCATATAAAATAGCTGCACCCAGGGTGTGGCTTCGAACTCTCTTCAAACCAGCACCCCGGTGCCTTGTGAGGGTTCCCGACTGATCAATCGCTCTCCTGACTGGGCCCAGAGCTCCTATTGCCAAGGTGATAATGCTCCTACTTAATAATTCTGCCTATTGACTTTGTCAGTCTATCTGACTTAATAATTCTGCCTATTGACTTTGTCAGTCTATCTGACTTAATAATTCTGCCTATTGACTTTGTCAGTCTATCTGACTTAATAATTCTGCCTATTGACTTTGTCAGTCTATCTGACTTAATAATTCTGCCTATTGACTTTGTCAGTCTATCTGACTTAATAATTTTGCCTATTGGCTTTGTCAGATTATTTATTTCAAGTCATTTGTACCCAAGCAATTGCATTTATTTCAGTTTTAATTGTGTAGTCTTGAATATTGTTATTTTATTTCAATAAGAAGTTTGTCCTCTGAACGCTATCATTTGTATCACTCTTGAATTCAGGGCTGCCCCTTGATTGGCTGCTCATGGATTAATTATAGATATACATTTCTGTTTGAATTGAACTAATTGATCTTTAACATTGTTGATGCAGTTATCTCTGATCTTACCCATATGTTGATGGGCAACATTTGAAGTGAAGTATTTTCTTTTTTGCTTTTAAATTGTTTAATAAACTATTATATTTTAACACATGGTTCTTTCTTGCCAAGTGACCGAGCAAAGTGTGAAAGAGACTCTGAGAGGGGAGAGGTAAGCAGAAGAGTGTGGCCAACCATAACGTACCCTCTAACACAGTGGCGACCACGAACAAGGGTCTCGGTCGGCGAGTCATCCACGGTGTGGTCTTGGGACAGGCGCACGGGTTTCCCCTCCAGGCTGCTCCTCGGACGCTCCACTGCCCCCGCCCGCCTGGGTAAGTCAGGGATAGTTTTGTTTTTCTTCCTTGAATTTACCTCAGGTTGTGGCTTGTGGGGTGGTCCGTCCGAGCTGTCGTGTCCTCTGGGGTTTCCCCTGTGTCTGCTCCCTTGTTCCCCTGTGGCTGGCTGTCTTGCCACGACGTCCTCTGTGGCTGGTCACATTTTGTGGGGCATCTTTTTGGTCCTTCCCTCTCTGCTGTCCTATACTACGTTTTTTTTTTTTTCTGCGTGGGGTCTCTTCGCCTTTCTTATTATTCTGTTGTGGTCTTTCTGCCATATAAATTGTGTATTTGCCTTTTTTTGTGTATGTTGTTATTTGAGGTATTTGCCGCATAATTTGTGTGTTTACTTTTTATTGTATGTATTATTCTATGATGTATTTTGCGGCTTGAGGTTTGAGTCCTGTGCCGAGTCTCTCCCATGTGACTGGCCGAATTCTGGCATGTGTTTGCTGCTTAATACATGCATTTGAGGTATTTACCGCATAATTTGTGTGTTTATTTTTTTTTCGGTTTTCTCATCAGCAGTGGTTGATATTTGGGGTTTGAGTTGTGTGCTTATTCTCACTTGGTGAGTTTCTCCGTGGCTGGCTGCCCACATTCTGGTATGCGGTGGTCATGCATTTGTGGTTCTGAGGTTCTTTGGTTTCAGTGACTGTTGTCCTGCCCTCGGGTCCTCTAGGGTCCCGCGTGCCTCTTGGGGTGTGGTCTACCCACCATTGTATGTGGTGTTCATGGGTGTATTCACACATTCATTCTTCACCCTCTCTGACTGGTCCCTCTCTGACTCTTTTTTGCACTGCTTGGGTACTCTTCTCTTTCTGTCTCTTAAGTTTTTTTCTGTCTCTGGTAGGCGCTTTTCTCATTTGGTAGCTGCGCCACTCCAGATTGAGGAACTTGCTGTTTCAGATCGTCTGTCACTTTCTGTCGTACCTTCAGCCTTCTTCGGCTCTCTGCCTTCGCAGAAAGAGGAAGTCCCTGTTGAACATTCGCAGCTGCACTGCAGCTCCCCCTAGCCCCGCCTTTTTTCTTTATCTCCTCACAGTTTGTTCTTCCACACATATTTTTATATTGATGGTTTTCTTTTTTCTTCGGAAATGCATTTCATTTATTTAATTATTGTCTATTTTTTGTTCATTGTGTCTGTTTTTTGTGTCTCATCTTTTTGATGATAGCTCTGCCTGTTGTTCCACGCTAAGCCCCCCCCAGTTGTTGCCGTTCTGCCAGCTCTACCATCCCTAGCCGACTGCTAGTTAGTTTGGTGCTCAGTTGCCCACACACACTTTCTTCGGTACGGTTTAGCGGCGACTGCGCTAGGTGGCTGTTGTCTGGATTGCTTTGCCTTTTAATTTTAGCTGCGATCCCGCTAAGTAGTTGCATTATCTTTCAGCCCTCATTGCACGCACTTTGCGCCTCTTTTCTGTCTCTCACACATTTTGTCTACCTCTTGCCTTGCGTCAAGTGGTAGCCAAAAGGAGGGGTGGAGGTGTATCCCCACTCCTCTTGTATTGCCCCCTTTTTATTACCCCCGTTATGTCCCTTGACCCCCACAGATCATAAGTCTTCTCATTCATTCAGTCCGTGGTACGGCCACTGCAGTCTATCACACCTCCCTGACCGCTTTACCCCTCTTACACGCCATCAAAGTGACATTCTTGCAGCCGCTTGGAATACTTTAGGGGTCACCTTTACCCCCACCACTGAGCTACGCCTTGCCCTTTTGTCTCTCGTAGACTATCCGCCCTCATTCAACGTCTCCTCCCAGCCACTGCCTCCACCAGATACCACCCGTCCGGATCTGCTGTGGCCTGGCCATTCCTCTAATTCCTCTTCACCCTCCCCACCCTCATTAAGTTCTTCTGTTTACTTTGCTAATTCTCCCCCCGTCATTCACACAGACGACGAGTCTAACTCCGCACATTCTACGGCACTTTCTGAAGAAGCAACACTCCCTCGTCTTTCCGCTCCTGCATCTCCCACAGCATCAGCATCTAGTAGTGCTCCCCCTCAACCATTGTCTTCAGCTGATGAGTCCCCACTCCTTGTGGCACTCCTGCAGGACTACTCAGTAGACCTACAGGTCCCTGCACCTGACGTTCCCACTGCGCAACCCCCGACCTGTCCATCTCCGCACTTCCACCCATTGTAGGGAATGAATGACCGATCCCCTGATACTACAGCTTCTCCCATCATCGTGTATCTAGTGAACAACAACGTTGTAGGTCTCTCCACTGGTCACCCATCCTCCTTTTGTTACGTCACACCTCTAGCAAACACTGTCCTTCTCACTATATTTCAAGCCCTAGGGATCGATTATACTCAGGCACAGCAAATAACGCTTTCGCTAGCACCAGCTTTTCCGCACCCCATCGTCACTAAAGTCAAAGAACAAAAACATTGCAAGCACTGACACTTTAGGAAACACTCTAGTCTCTTCAATTATTACTAGTCCCCATGAACAGGATCCTGAGTACCTCTGTTCATAAAACACCAGATTATATTTACATACGTATTCGCTTAATAGCACCAGGCTTAGAGATACCTATTACCTTAACCTCATCCTACCCCCGCAACCCACTGCAGAGCAAGATCATTGCATCTCTCTCTGACGACCAACTCCAATTTCCTGATTTTTCCCCCAACGGGATATACACCGGACCAGACGAACAGGACTTGAGGAAAGCACTGTGTCACTTTATTATTAGCGCCATAGGAGAGGAGCTAGTAGAAGACGTCCCTACCCCTACCCTCGACACTCACTCTCCTACCGCTGAATACTCGCCTGACATCTAAGTGCATCCCTTTCCAACAAAAATTGACTTTCACCCTCAAACACATTGTATTTTTAAAACAACATTCATGAATGGCATTTTGAGCTCTACTGTGTATAAAACTTCTACCCACTTTCACATCTTCTTCATTATACGTCCCCATGGATCACTACTGACTGCCATATTATCTAGCACATGGCCAAGGCACCCACTCCAGAGTTATATTGCTGAAGCCTGCTTCGACGGCCAGCTTCGCTTCCCTCTTTATACTTCAGCACAAGAGCGGGACCTACAGGACGGGGTATATGACATTGTCATTCAGGCAGTACAGCAAGAACTCATCAGAGACATTGTCCCTAGCACCTGAGAAAACGCGCTCCTGTAATTTAGGCCTTGCCTAAAGCGCCTAGGATTACGCATATCCACATGGCGACTCCACTCCAACATGTTTTAAGAACATTCGGAGGCCAGGAACACCATATCTTAAAGCACTGCCGTGAGCTTCATAAGCATACGGCAAAAATGACTCATCCTTGGCCGTCAGAGGGAAGCTTTGACCCTATAATATTGGAGCATGCCACCACCTTTCTAGATACAAAGTACTCCGGTACTAAACTACAGAAGAGGAAGGCTACTCTAGACCTCTGGCGCATTTTTAAAGATAAGGTTAGAACACACTCTGACCCCACATCACCGGTTGTACCCAATGCTCCGCCCCCACCACCTTATCACTTTAGCGGTATGTATACCGAGCTCACTAATAAGGAGCAACTGGAACTACCAGTCACCACTAATAATTCCCCGGCTGCAGGTTTTCAGCCATTACCCACCGAGGCATCTTCCTCACCGCACCTCGGCCCAGAATTACACATCACACAGGTTGAGGAATTTCAGGCTTCCCACACGTCACCTAGTCACCCGTACCACCATATGAACAGATCACTGACCCCACCCATGCCCCCCGGGGATGTATACCCTCACCTCACAGAACTGCGCAGCATGTACTTGCCTCTCCCTAACGATACAGTAAGGGACACAGCAGTATCTGGTATCCCAGGTCTTATAGATGCACAACTGTCACTAAAATTTACACCAACAGTCAGCACCGCACACCCACGCCCAGGTGAAGAAGACGGAGGAGGCTACTTGGACTATGATTCGGCCTCTCAGACATCATCTCGCCATTCGCATGACTCCGTCTTTCAAGAACTGCCCCGTCCCTCGCTCTCACCTGTTATTGTCACCTATGATCTCAGCACTCAACAATCCCCTAAATCAAACCCCTTCCGTGACACTGACACTCAACAACAACATGACCCCAACCCATTCCACGACACCGATACACACCTGGGTTCAAATTCGCACCCCCAATTGCAAAATAACATGCCTTTCATGGCTGCTGCCCCCCATGCTGAGGTTCCAGGATCTGGCCTTATGACAGAGCAGCGGCAGCTCATTGAGTTCCCCAAATTACCATTGCTGTGCATAACTGAGGGACAGCATGCCCCCCTCACAGGTCTTCCCTCCTCATATGACAATTATAGACAAAATGCAGACTTGAGCAAAAGCACCAGCCTGGAAAGTATCTCGCCAGAGCACCTCGAAAAAGAACGGTCACACATGCATCAACCACCTAGCCACACAGGACAGATAGACACAATGAGACGCATGTCATTTAAATTAGAAAACATGCAGAAAACATTTGCAGACCTGATCGCTAAGGTCAACTCTCCAGCACCACCACAAACACCCACACTGCACCAGCTTATGCAGGACCACCCACAGACAAGTAGCAGTGGGAATGGGGAAGGAATTACACAACTTCTCCATAATAAGCACCCCCACCACTGTGACGCTGCCGCCTCTGGAATAACACAAACAGTCACCAACACACACCGAGCCCACCAATACACAACAGCATTAGGGCAGGAAAAGACACCCCCACTGGTGCTAGAAGGCCACAATCCAATGTTTGGTGACATCCCAATATATTGTGAACACCCGCAGGAACAAGACCCAGTGGTAAGAAGAAAGGAAAGGACCACCGAGGCACAGAGACTTAAAGTCTTGGGGACACATGGACGCCCCGACGACATACTGTATGACGTCTTGGGCTCTGCTTCCTTACGCACCATTAGGATGAAAAATAGACGTAACATGATGTGTCTCAGTAGACCACGTCCACCAAAAGCTAGTAATGACCTCACTCCCAATGAGATAGTGACATTGGGGGAAGGTTCAGATTATGCAGTTAACCCTTTTACAGACGATTTGGCAGGTTGGTCAGAGCCCTTGGCGCCACAAATGCGCCCATGGCCAAGGGAAGGCTCTTTTGAACCTCAGTACACGGCAACAGCAGTTGAATGCATCCTCAAAGGATTAGGAGATCAGGATTGGGACTATGACTACATGAGGGAGAGCCTCAAAGTCTGGCAGAGATATGCTCGCCAGTATGATTCTACAGGACCCACAGCGCAACGCCCTGGGGTAACGCGCCAGATGCCACTGCTCTATAAAAACATCATTGATCCCCCCATCTATATCCCCTGGTCTACATTAGACAAAGAAAATGTCAAAAAGGCGCTCCCACCCCTCACAGAGGGTGCGGGAAAATGGATTGCAGCTTTTGAAAATTGCACCACGGGCAACATCATAGCAATCGGAGATGTAAAAAGCCTGCTGATCTCCCTCATTGGAGAAGATGCAGAAGATCTTTTCATACGTATTCATAAAAATCTTACCAAGACAAACACCAAACATGATGGTGTTTCCTTCAACGAGATTAGAACAGTAGCATGGGCTGAGTTGCGCAGGAAATTCCCTGATGTGCCTGACATTGGGGCTCTGTTGTCACAGACTATGCAACCAAATGAGGACCCTGCCAACTATCTTTCTAGAATGAAAGAAAAATGGCACCAGGAGTTAGGGCAACGATGGGACGCAAATGGAGGATATGGGAGACTATTTTACCACACAGTAAAGAAAGGTTTGCCAACTGAAGTGCAGGAGAAATTAGATGGCATTGTAGCAATGGAATGCAAGCCATGGGCAGAGATACAAGATCACATTGTACATTACTGCAAAAAGAGACAGGAACAGGAGAAGAATAGACAGCTGGCAATAGAGAATGCCGCTGTCAAACTAGTACAGCAGAAACTCAATAAGAAAAAAGACAATGTTGACACAGTCATGCTCGCGGCACCCGTCACTCAAATGACAGCAGTAACATCATTCCCTCAGGCTGCCATGAATGCTCTTGCAGGCAATGCCCAACTTGCCCCTCAGCAGGTACAAGCACCACCTGCAGTACAGTACATATAAGCTCAACCCCAACAAGCCATACAGTATGTCCAGCAGCCACAACAGGCAATGACACAATACATGCCAGCACCACCTGCGTACAGCACCAACATACAGCCCTATTACAATAACAGACCAAACATGAACTGGAACACGGGTGGACAAGGAAGGGGGCGAGGGATGGGACAGCAAAGGTTTCCACAACAGCCAGGACAAGGGGCACCACCAATAATCTGTTACTATTGCCAGAAACAAGGCCATATCCAGAGAGACTGTAACAGTAAAAGCGCGATATGGGTCAGCAATATATGCGTCCTGGCTACCAAGCACAGGCACCATTCCAACAACAACAGCGCACACAGCCACCCCCCAGCAGCCCCAAGTACTATACTCATATGTGCAACCAACACAGCAACAGCAAGTGCAGCTCCAAGCGCCCCCAATGCTTCAGGTTCAGCCAGCGGTCCAACAAATGCAGATTCCAATGCAACAGTTACAGCCACAGCAACAGCCTACTTACCAGATGGTCCCCCAAACACAAAACCATGTACCTCTAGGAGGAACAATTGTTGCCTCCAGCAACCCCTTTACCCAGGGCACCATCCAGCAATATCAGCATGGAGGATACACTGGCTAGGACAGCCCACAGACAACTCTTGTGTGCCCAATTTTGTCATGCACAAGCAATACTGAAGAGGACCCTATTGCAAGTGTTATGATAAATAACAAAATATACAGTTTTCTTGTTGACACAGGTGCCACATACTCCTACATTACAGGTGGCCCTCTGCCCATTTCAAACAAAACAGCGGACACACAGGGATTTTCTGGGGCAATAGCAAGGGTCCCCTTCACCAAGCCAGTCTCAATGGAGATAGGAGGCCATACAGTGGAGCAGCCTCTGCTCTATTCACCCAGTTCCCCAGTCAATCTTTTAGGACGCGACCTCATGGCCAAACTAAACATGACCATCCACTTTGATGACAATGGAACAATGATTTGCTCCATTCCAGGTACTCCACTAACTAGGATGATGGCAGTCACTGCACAGTCTTCCTTAGACAGCCAAGTCAGAGCACGCCCAGTGAATGAGCAGGCCTTCTCTGCAGCTGTCCACACAATTGTCGCCACCACTCCCGAATTACGAGGTCGCACAGTTCAGCTACCAAAAGAATTTCTCTTTAGACCCCAAGTACCAGACTCACCGGTATTAGATAAAAACTTGATTTTTGACATCTGCGCCCTTGAAATAACACCCACCTATGGTGCTTTCCTGGCATGCGATGACAATGCCCACACATGGGCTTGTGTCATCTTCCTTGAACAGGAAGGATTGGTCAGACACATTTCAGATGCTCAGCTATTTGGATCCCCTGAGGAATATTCTAAAACCGAGATTATCTATGATAACAATGTGCCCGTCTCAGTGATAGTGGAAATTAGAACACCAACGATCACCCCTGACTATGATTCTGTGCGAGAAGCCGATTTGGCTCAGGTACCAGCACATCTTTGGACAACAGGCCCAAACGATGTGGGCCTTATCAGATCTGCCAGGCCATTTAAGATAACACTCAAACAAGGTGCTATCCTGCCCAGAATAAAACAGTACCCCTTGTCTAAAGCAGCAGAGGAGGGCATAGCCCCCACTATACAGGCATTACTAGAACAGGGAGTAATTTATCCTTGTATCTCTCCGTGTAACACAGCCCTTTTCCCTGTGCGGAAGGGGAAGACAAATCAATGGCGTTTGGTACACGATCTTCGCGCAATTAACAGCATAGTTGTACCAGAATTCCCTATTGTCCCAGACCCCTCTGTCATTCTCACCAATGTCCCCCCGGATGCACAGTACTTTTCTGTCATCGACCTGAAAAATGCTTTTTTCAGCATTCCTTTGCACCCAGACAGCCAATACCTCCTGGCGTTCTCATTCAGAAATGTGCAATTTTCGTACACAAGGTTAGCTCAAGGGTACTGTGAGTCCCCTAGTGTTTTTAACAGGGTCGTCAAAGAAGACTTGTCCAATTTCCAATGTGACAGCACCTTACTGCAATATGTCGATGACATACTGCTTTGCAGCCCCACCGAACAACAATGCAGGACAGACACCATCCTCTTGCTCACCACGCTGGCACAAAGAGGATATAAAGTTGACAAACAAAAATTACAGTACTGTCAGGAAGAGGTACACTACCTAGGACAGCTACTGTCTGCATCAGGCAGGCGAGTGACTCCAGGTCGAGTTGAGGCAATAAAAGGCACTCCTGAACCCCAGACAGTTAAAGACATGCAAAAATTCCTCGGCTTGGTTAATTATGTCC
The DNA here is from genome assembly GCA_963921515.1 of Calotriton arnoldi. Lineage (NCBI taxonomy): Eukaryota > Metazoa > Chordata > Amphibia > Caudata > Salamandridae > Calotriton > Calotriton arnoldi. Next base: position 19,948 of record CAWUFW010010549.1, read on the forward strand.
GCCAGTGGGTTTTTGATTTCGCAACAATAACTGCCCCATTGCTGAAAGCTGTGAAAATGGGCAAAGACAGACATAATAAAATTCAATGGACACCTGAAATGAGAACAGCCTACACCCAGCTCAAAGATGAGATAACAAATGCACCAGTGTTAGGATCACCTGATTACACAAAAGAATTCTACCTCTTCACTCACTGTGATGGGTTAGTCATGACAGCAGTACTCACTCAAAAATACCCCATGGGCCATAAGCCCATTGCCTATTTCAGCGGCATGCTGGACTCTGTCATGAAAGGCCATTACCCTTGCGAACAGGCCCTTGCTGCCGCAGCATTTGCTGTTGAAAAAAGTACCCCCATTGTAATGGGTTTCCCACTAACCATGTACACTGAACATGCTGTTTTTGCAATAATACAGAAAGCTAAAACAACACTGACAACGCAAAGAGTGTCAGGTTACGAAGTCATACTGTCATTACCTTCTCTGAAAATTGTCAAATGTCACACCGTAAACCCCGCCACATTTTTTGCCCATCCAATTGCCACCTCAGATGATGACAACCATGATTGTGCCACTTATTCACCAGATGAGTCAGGAGCAGCAAAAGAAGATCCCTTACCAAATAGTACTGTATACTTTGTTGATGGCTCCTCTACCATTGATCAAGAAACAGGCATAAGATATACAGGAGCAGCAGTAGTTAAAGCACAGCAAAATGACTCCTCCGATTCCTTAGACATCGTACAGCAGCTTACGCTCCCACCACATTACTCTGCCCAGGCAGCTGAACTAGTAGCACTCATAGCTGCCCTAAACATTGGAGCTGAGGACCGCATTACAATTTATTCAGATTCTGCATATGTCACCACAACAACTCACTCCAGCATCCTCCGCTGGAGAAGGCGCGGCTTCCTTAAATCAGATGGTACACCTGTCATTCACAAAATGTTACTTGAAGAACTTATTGAGGCCCTTACACTACCAGCTGAAGTAGCCGTAGTAAAATGCACAGCGCACACTAATGGCCAAGATTTTGTCTCCAGAGATAACGCTCTGGCTGATTGGGCAGCTAAAGCTGCAGCCAGAGGCCCCACAGTAATAGGCCCCTCAATCCAAACAGCACCGGAAGTCCAACTTGCCCCTATCTTCTTGTCCCAAACAGTACCTCCAACAGAGCACGACACCAGCAGTGAACACAGTTCAAACACATCACCCCAATTACCAACACCATTTGATATTGACAAAACGCGACAATACGATCATATTGCACAACTACACCTCAGAGAAATGCAAGAAAGTGCACCAGATCAAGAGAAAGAGTTATGGAAGAAGAGGGGAGTACAGCAGGACTCCGCCGACTTCGTATACAGACAAACAGTAACAGGGAAACCTGTGATGCCACAGGCTTTGTTACAAGTGGCATTAGATCAACTCCACCTTCCCACACATGTCACCCGAGACAATATGTCCATCACCTTGCAAACAGACTGGTTCATCCCCAATGCCTATGAGCAGATACAATTGTATGTTAATAAATGTCTCATTTGCCAACAATACTCCCCAGCCCCTACGCTCAAAACTGTTGCCTCTACAATTCCTAGACCATCAGGCCCCTTCAAAGAGTTACACATTGACTATGTCGATATGATCGATCGCTGCCAAAATTATCGCTATCTCATTGTGGTAGTATGCCCATTCTCACGCTGGATCGAAAGTGGACCTTGCGTCCACTGCGATGCCAAAGCAGCTGCCACATTTCTATTACGTGATGTCATTACTTGCTGGGGCATCCCAGACTCCATCCGGACCGATAACGGAAGTCATTTTTCAAACGCCATCTTTTCCTTCCTGACCACAATGCTAGGCATCAAACACAAGCTGACCTCAGCTTACCACCCACAAAGCAACGGCATTTGTGAGCGCCTTAACGGCTTGCTCAAAAACAAAATAAGTAAGATAAGTGCCACAATAGGAAAGAAATGGCTTTATTGCCTGCCCATAGCACTGTTTGCACTAAGAAACTCCCCAAGTTCGGATCATCACCTCACACCCCATCAGCTTGTCACTGGACGATCCATAAATGTAACAGTTCCACCCACACGCCCCAAATTAGATAGTGAGTCATCATCTGAGATAGTTAAGGCAGAACTTTACCACTATCTGTGCCAACTAACCAGCGCAGCGCAGTTCCTTTCTATCCAGATATCCAAGAGAAAGGGGAAGGGCCCCACCGATCCTGAGCTCCCACCAATCTGTCCCGGGACGCAGATCTTCATCCGGAAAACGTCAGATGCTGGAAGGACCCTAAATTCGAGGGCCCATTCAAGGTGATCGACTCGTCACCAACTGCAGTACGAATAGCTGAAAGAAAAGCATGGATCCATCGCAGCCACGTCCGCTTGGACCCCGCACCACCTCCGCCAATCGACTAGAGGAGGGACAGGACATACCCTTGGTACAGCTCCACCAAGACAGCGGGTTTCCATCCTCCTTTGATGATGAAGATAATGACCGCCATGAGCATAATATTGAGGACCTTAATGGGAATGCAAAGTTATGTATTTCACTTGTCTTAACATTTTGCCTTTTTTCCACTATAACGTTGGCCGCACTTAATTGGTATCTGTTTTATATTGCAACTTTTAAGCCACATTTCTCTGCTAATATTACTGCACCATTCTCAAAACAACCAGTTGTGCCAGAAATTACAACTGCACAAAAACACTTCCCGCACCACACTGAAGATCCATCACTTCCACAGTATACCACTGGTAGCGCACACACTAGTACACACCCCACACGCATAGCTACTGCCTCAGACCCAAGTATTACTACTACTCCATGGGATAGGCTCCTAGAGATTACAGTAGGTCCCCCAGTGAATCGCAGTCCCAACTCCCGCAACATTCGCAGATTTAGAAGTGGTAGACCAAGGTTCTGGAGGAGTCATAGACCAACAAGAGATAATGATAAACAAGATTTGGCCACCGCTCTCCAGGACACAGTGGTCCACGTTGCACGCCAACATCCCAGACCTGATTTCCACTCCATACGTCCTGACACACTTAATAAAGACCATGAAGCCCATAGTGCCCTGCTAGATAACATGTGGTACCGGCACATGTCTCAAATAGGGAAAAAGGTAACAAAAGAAGCATGCTTTGTGTGCTCACACATCCCGCATGCAGTTGGCGCGGACAAAATGGTGTTCCCACAAGAAATACCACCCCCAACGGCCAAATGCCTCCTCCATTTGTTTCTTTGCCGTATCTACGGCCAAATACAGCTTTTCTCAGCAGAGATAGACACTGTGTTTGTAAACACCACCGCGTGGGATTCTAACTATCTAACACACATGGTTGTCACTGATGCATTGCAATTCGAGAGAGAAAATAAGAATTTGTATAGATGGGAATCACCTAGATGGGAGACACCGCTCACAACTCATGAGCATGAATTCAAAGCATCAGGGTTTTTTATGTTCACATCCCCCCGGCACTATGTAAGGAGACAATAAACAAACAACTCCATAACAAACCCCCGATACACGAAAATAACAGTTCACACGTTGCCAACTGTCCATGTCAATATAGGTCTGTGCTGCTCTTGCAGGCCCATGTGTATTTTGATAACAAATGGCACGGCCCAGACGCCCTGGTATGTAAGGCAGCTTCCTTGGGAGAACCCTTTGCAAAAACAGAATATCAACAGAATATTGATTGGGATGTTGAGACTCAGTGTAAGGAGGTGTGGGCACAGGAAACTAGACGGTACACCTTTGGGAAGGGAACAGCTTACAAATGGAAGAGAGCATATAAACTAAAACATCCTCTTCTTTGCTTCCTAGGTAACGGTACTCGCCCTGTGGGCAGCAACACAAACTGTAACACAACAATTTTTAATTTGGACCTCCAAGACGGCACCGCCAGCCTCATGGATATCTTTTGGGCATGTGGAGAACGCATCTACCCCCAGTTGCCTCCTCGATGGAAGGGCCTATGCACCATGGTTACCATGCACGAGCTGCATCTCGTTGTCCCGGCATCCAACATCTCTCAAGTGTTTGAACACCCCATGACAAATGACGTCACCCTGCTTCACCGGCACCGACGGAAGGCTCAATACTTCGCTAACGATGCCTTCGCCGAAATTCCTGAAGAATTTCGCCTGTTCAATGGTGCCCAGGAATTCTTTGGGGCCTGTGGCCCCTTTGGCAAACATCAGCTAATGCCCGGTGGCTACAGGTCACACGATACGAACTAATGACTCTGATAAATAACACCCGAGATGGGTTCAACGCCATACAGGAAGAGTTAAGGCCTTTAAGGCTTATGGTTCTAGAGCATAGATATGTTCTAGATCAACTCACAGCGATGCAGGGTGGTGTATGCAGTGCCATCGGAAAGAGCTGCTGCACTTTCATACCGTCTAATGATGCCGCAAACGGGTCGCTCGCTAAGGCCATTGAGGACTTGGGCAATCTGGGAAAAAAGATGCGTGACGAAAGCGGTGCCGCTGCAGATCCTATCCCGGACTGGTTCAACTTGAACTGGATGCCTTCATGGCTATCTGCTATCTTGAAAATTGTGCTACCTATTTGTTGTGTTGTCCTGTTAATGTGTTGCGGTGCACAGCTAGTAATTAAATGTGTCAACAGATGCAGCACCAAAGCAGTAGGAATGAATTACGTTCACACTGGAATTAATAACAATGCACAGTATCAGGACATGGACCGTGCTCCCGGGGATGGGAATGGGCAGATCCATGTGCAACTCTTAGAACAACCTGCCCCTCATGCCTCTTCAAACACACCTACAGCTCCACCGGTTCCACCACCTAGATACGCCTTAAGGGAGGAGCATGACATTAACGGGTATGAGGAGTTAGCTCCCGATGATGGGGGAGAATACGTTACTATAACACCCGAATTGCCACCACAGACAGCATGCATGTATATTAGTGACCCACTCGGTATGCACCAAGCCCCTGAGGGTCCAGCAAAGTACTGTGTCACAGACGTGTTCAATAATGAACAAGAGGAGGGATGTGTAGGAGGGTCCCGTTTTACCATCTAACAGGAAACCCACACCCCATTCTGCAATACCCTTCAAACCTGGCATCCCTACATAGGCCCCACCACTGAGGCCTAGATAAAGGGTCTTTAAGTTGTCCACGTTCCTTCACTTTCTTACAAATCCACACATAGGCCCAAGTTCACCTTCTCACAGACCTACATACAGGACCAACCATACCTTTGTAAGAGAGATGTATAGGCCCAATAAAGTCCTATTGTCATTTTCTTAATATTAAAAACTGATCTCATAGACTTCACTAACCTGACAGCAGAGGCCTGCGCCATCCTCCGCGACAAACTCTCTCCCCCTTGTAAATTTCCACAGTTACGAGAATTAGATTAGCCCACACGCATAGGACATTTTTGGTACATCTGGCGGTTTCACAAGTACATTTGCAATATTTTTAGTTATGAAACTTTCCGCGCTTGCTTAATCGAAACTGTGTAAGACGGCAACGTGACCAAGAATTAGTGTATTAAAATAATAATTCTGAGCTTTTTTACGGTAAAAATTATCCTTTGTTTACTTTTTGCGGTAAGGAGCACTGACCACCTGTCAAAAGCCCCTAATTTCACCATGATACCACTTCTCAGTTCTATGGGTGGAATTTTCCATAGTTACTGTAGGAGGGCGGTCAAGGGCTGCGTCAGGACCTACGTCAGAGATGATAAAACTTCTGCATTCAAGCATATAAAATAGCTGCACCCAGGGTGTGGCTTCGAACTCTCTTCAAACCAGCACCCCGGTGCCTTGTGAGGGTTCCCGACTGATCAATCGCTCTCCTGACTGGGCCCAGAGCTCCTATTGCCAAGGTGATAATGCTCCTACTTAATAATTCTGCCTATTGACTTTGTCAGTCTATCTGACTTAATAATTCTGCCTATTGACTTTGTCAGTCTATCTGACTTAATAATTCTGCCTATTGACTTTGTCAGTCTATCTGACTTAATAATTCTGCCTATTGACTTTGTCAGTCTATCTGACTTAATAATTCTGCCTATTGACTTTGTCAGTCTATCTGACTTAATAATTTTGCCTATTGGCTTTGTCAGATTATTTATTTCAAGTCATTTGTACCCAAGCAATTGCATTTATTTCAGTTTTAATTGTGTAGTCTTGAATATTGTTATTTTATTTCAATAAGAAGTTTGTCCTCTGAACGCTATCATTTGTATCACTCTTGAATTCAGGGCTGCCCCTTGATTGGCTGCTCATGGATTAATTATAGATATACATTTCTGTTTGAATTGAACTAATTGATCTTTAACATTGTTGATGCAGTTATCTCTGATCTTACCCATATGTTGATGGGCAACATTTGAAGTGAAGTATTTTCTTTTTTGCTTTTGAATTGTTTAATAAACTATTATATTTTAACACATGGTTCTTTCTTGCCAAGTGACCGAGCAAAGTGTGAAAGAGACTCTGAGAGGGGAGAGGTAAGCAGAAGAGTGTGGCCAACCATAACGTACCCTCTAACACGAATCTCAGCAAAACTTTCTTATAGTTGTTTGTGCAATTCTTATTTATTTCTGCAAACAAATGTATTCTATCTGACTGAACAATAATGCCGTGAAGCAATAGCATTCTAAATTAGATGAGAACTGTTGAGTAGGATAACTGAGAAGTGAACTTTGTCATTTCACAGGTTTCAGGCTACCCAAGTGAGAACAGCTTTCTAGTGCATGATCCTGTTGGAGACAGCTTATTTGGACATTCCAATGGGACAACTGCCAATAATGGCCCTTGATATTTGACAAATAATTCAGTCAATGAGGGAGCATCAAGTGTATTGTACTGCAATATATGTGCCTATCATTCAAGAGGCTATATGTGACAATCCACTAAGGTCATCCCCACCTATGCTGATTCTTGTAAGCTTCAGGTCACCAACAGCATCAATGGATGTTGTTATTTCAAATGCAGCAACTTCATCTTTTATATCAACAAATGTTTACAGAATGCTACGACTTAATCTACACCATTAACGATGACACCCTTTTCACCTATGGTCTCAATGCCTTAATTTTTTGGGAGACTTGTGGCATCTTCATCATCAATTACAACTGGAATAAATTCCTTAATTTGTACGAAAATTAAAAAATGAAAATGGTTGTTTTCTTCCATCTTTTTTACAGAAAAGTCATCCTTGATCTCAGAATAAGATGAATTTGAAGGAGACAATTGGAGACTATTATTTATTTTCATATAAATCATTTTTTATTTTCTTTGTACTTTTCTATAACCTTTTTGATCAGCCTTTCTCTACAGCCAAGGAACTACACCACTGGATCACCAACTGCACAGACAAGCTTGCACCCCTCCGCACCACCAACAGACAACGTCCCCTGAAGGTCACCTGGTTCACCACCGACCTCCAAGATACCAGATGCTCCTGCAGACATCTCGAAAAACGATGGAGAAACAGCAAAACCATGGAAGACCTGACCACCTACAAGAACGCCATGACAGACTACCACCAACGCTTAAGATCCACAAAGAAGACCTTCATCCGGAACAAAATCCTCACCAACTCCAGCAACTCATAGAACCCTTCAACATCAACCAGAAATTCACCAAGCCCCACAGCAAAGCCACAGACACCACTCCCTCCCAAGGCCTCTGCAACAAGCTCGGAGCCTACTTCAACCTGAAAATCAAAGCCCTCTACAACAATTTTAGCGGCAGAGTCCAGAAACCATCCTTCCCTCCAGCGAAGACAGCCGGGTCACCATCACTGCCTGGACCCTGGTCACCACCGAAGATACTACCACGACCATGAAGAGCACCCACTCAGGAGCCCCCATGGACCCCTGCCCTCCGCACATCTTCCACAGAGTCGCCACCGCCATAGTGCCCCAGCTACGACGCACCATTAATGCCACCTTCGAATTCGGCACTTTCCCCGACGTCTGGAATCAGGCAGAAGTCAAGCCCTTCCTCAAGAAACCCTCTGCAGACCTGATGGACCTGAAAGACTACCGACTCCTCTCTCTCCTTCCCATCGCAGCCAAAGTCACTGAGAAGATCGTCAACGCCCAGCTGACGAACTTCATTGAAGAGAACTCCATCCTTGACCCCTCTCAATCCAGATTCCGTAGCAACCACAGCACCGAGACCATCCTCCTCACTGCCACAGATGACATCTGCACGCTCCTCAACCAAGGCCACACCGCAGCCCTCTTCCTACTTGACCTCTCCCCAGCCTTCAACATCGTGTCCCACCGCACCCTCACAGCCTGACTCCATGACACCCGAATACAGGGAACAGCCCCAGACTGGCTCCGCTCCTTCCTCATCGGCAGAACCCAAAGGATCATACTCCCGCCATTCCTCTCCAAACCCAGAGAGATCAACTGCGGAGGACCACAAGGATCATCACTCAGTCCCAAGCTCTTTAACATCTACATGGCCCCCCTCACCGCCATTGTCCGACAGCATGGACTCAGCATTGTATCGTATGCCGATGATACCCAGCTCACACTTTCCCTCACGAAGGACCCTGTAACCACCAGACTCAGCTTCCAAGAAGGAATGAAAGACTTTGCAGCCTGGATGAGCAGCAGCTGTCTGAAACTCAACTCGGAGAAGACAGAAGTCCTCGTCCTTGGAACCACCCCATCGGCATGGAACAACACCTGGTGGCCCACCGCCCTCGGCAGCCCTCCGACCCCCATGGACCATGCCAGAAACCTCAGCATCATACTCGACTACTCCCTCTCCATTAACCGACAGGTCAATGCCATCACTTCTGGCTGCTTCAACACCCTCCGCATTCTCCGTAAGACTCTCAAATGGAGTTCTAGTCCTCGGACCCTCCCCCTCTGTGTGGGACAACTCCTGGTGGCCATCGGCACCCCCCTATCTGCAGCAGACCTTGGCATCATACTCAACTCCTCCCTCACCATGACTCCTCCACCTGCTTCAACACCCTCCGCAAGACCTTCAAGTGGATCACCCCTGAAGCCAGAAAGACCGTCACCGATGCACACATAACAAGCAGACTAGACTACTGAAACGCCCTCTACGCTGGAATCAACAAATGCCTGCTACGCAAACTCCAGACCATCCAGAACACCACGGCCACACTCATCCTCGACATCCCACGGCAGGAGCACATCACCCAATACCTGCAAGACCTCCACTGACTCCCCATCGAGAAGAGAGTAACCTTCAAGCTACTCACTCCGCCTACAAATCCCTCCACAACATTGGACCCAAATACCTCAACGAAAGAGTCTCTTTCCACGTACCCAAAGGGAACCTCCACTCCACCGACCTCGCCCTGGCAGAAGCCCCACGCATCCGCAGAACCAGAGCTAGTGGAAGAGCCTACTCCTACATCGCAGCCTAAGCCTGGAACGAGCTCCCAGTCAACAGCAGACACTCCCCTATGCTGCACACCTTCAGGAAGAGCCTCAAAACCTGGCTCTTTGGCTGAACCAGACCTGCACCTTGAGACCCTCGCGGGTGAGTAGCGTTCTTTAAATTCCCTGGTTCATTGATTGATTGAGCCTTTGGGCTCTTTTTGTGCCCAGCTACAATAATCAGGAAAATAAATAATTAATATTTATTTCCTATTTTTTTCATTTGTTATTGAACATACATACATACACATAAACACATACATTTATAGCATATATTTCATTATCTTTCCAAGGATATTATACTCACAACATATATTCGCTTCTAAATATTCCCCTTTTGAATTATGACTATTTTTTACTGTCCAACACCCTGGCAGTAAGGAACAGTGAAAGCTGTAAAATAATTCTCATGCCATGGGAAAAAGGTCCCTTGGCGAGGGGGTCATTGCTTTTTCTAATTTAGAAAACAGCAGATCCCACTTCTAGACACTATATTTGAAATTACCTATGCAGTCTAATACATACTCTTCTTGAAACTATATTTAAAGTTACTTTTTATATATACATGTACAATGATACATACTTATTGTAAGCAATACAGATATCAAATAAATTATAAGTGCTAAATTTGACACTATAGTTTGCCTAGATGCTATGGTATATTATTCTATATTTTATAATGTAGTCTGCCCCTCTGCTTAGTGGTTATTGTGCTAAGTTCTGCACTCAATCCTCTCAACTCATGTTCACAGTGCTCCAGGTGAGTTCACCACAGCAGTACTTGCAATGTTATTGAAGGGTGGTCTTACGTCTCCTCTGACTATGTTACAACATTGTGAATGAAATCAGAAACTCAGGAAAGCTCGTAGAAGTTTAACATATTTTATTATCATTTTTTATTGGCCTTTTCAATTAAAAAAAGAAAAACAATAAATAAAGGACATTATGTTCAATCACTATTCAGGCCACATATTATACATGTTTAATGCAAAAAATTGTCAGCAAGCATCCAAGTATTAAAGTGTAAATTGCAAATGCAATAGACCAGAGATTCGCCCTCTTATTAGTTGGAGCATATAATGGAGATAAAAACAAAACTACAGGTAGACACTAATGAGCTTGTCTCTTCTGGTGGGAAAAATGCAAGAAGACCCTGCAGAAGTGGTACAATCTGTTAGGGTAAAAAAGGGTGACTTCCCTAAACCTGCAGTTCTCACTTCGTTGTGCCAACTTCAGAATGGGCTACATTTACAGTTGGGTAAATGAGCATTGTACAACACTCAATAAGAATTTGGCAGTGCCTTTAAAATATGTGTTAAAAAGAAGTAATGCTGAGGCTTTAGTGTGCTGCAAGCAGGTATAAATCTAAATTCACAATTGTTGATACAAACATCCAGGGATACCAAAAAAAAAATGGCAGAGCAAGGCTTTCATCACAGAAGTGAGCAAGAGTTACCAGAAACATGCAATCCAGCATTGACTGTAATGTCTTCCAGGGAAAAAGGTTAAAATACTGAACTGGTACATGCCAGAACCTTGGAGCAATCACTGTCAGACTCACTCACATTACAAGCATGAGAGCTGTCCACATCCCTGCTCCAGTGACCTCTGTCTGTCTGTCCCCAAAGGCCAATGACAGACTTTTTCCCATGACAGCTTCTAGTGACAGTTGTCAAGGGAAGAGAGGGATGCCTTCTCAAAAAAAGATGTCAAAATATAGTATGTCAACCTCAGGAGAAGAAACACATGTAAGTGTGTAAGATAGAGGAAGAGACAAAGAAGCTGGAGAAGGACAAATAAAAGAGAGAGAGAGAGACAGATTTGTGTGAGGAAGCGGGACAGCACAGTCCGTTATTTGGTGTTCTATACTTATGAGTACCACTCTGTTCTCAGTTCCTAGATAGGGTGGTCAACTTGCCATGGTCCCACACATTTACAGTCCTGGACTTACATGAAACAGCCTGATGCATTGAGGGTACTGTAGTTCCCTGTTTTCTTCCATTGTGATAATCAGGCTAGCATACCTGGAATCAATGACTTGGAGGTTGGAGGTTAAAAGACCAGTCTTTGAAATAGTGTTCCTGGTGACATGGAGTGATCCTGGCCAGAGAGAGCCACACATACCCATGGTAAGGTATAATCTCTTGGAAATTAGATACCTCTGTGAAAAGGATTATTTTGAAAAAACAAAGAAACAAATTGATGATGTGTATATATGCATGTGAAGGCTCTCTTAAGAGATGCCAAATGCATCCTGCACATAAATGCCAGGAGGGTCTTTTGTCTGTACTGAATGCCAACCAAGTACAACTGCTGAAAACATCAATGACACAGCAGTCAGAAAGGTTGTACAGGATGTTGGCACTGACACATCTGAACAACATGGATAACCAACATTGACCAATTTAAACAACTTGAGTAAAAAGGGGCGCAAACCATTAACCAAGTGTTTCTGTAATTCGCACTTTTGTGTGCAAAAATGAATTTGCTCTTGAACGTTACTGGAAGTTCCAAAGTGTACTGAAAAAGAAAATAATATATATCAATTTGATGCATTTTTTACCTTCATGCGTTTAGGTTTGGGGCAGTTACAAGTAAGCGGTACCCAGAGAGTGGCTCAGAATCATGCAATTAACCCCTGAACAATCACATATGATAACTCACAAGATTTGTGCAGTAGTTTACCATCCTGAAAGCGCTTGAGAATCATGTAGCTTAAAGACAGCACAAGCGTCTTCTCAGTGTGGGAACCTATAACCTTCCACTTGTGCTCAGTGTTCCCAATCCCTTGGAGAAGCACAGTTTGATTTTCAGCAGAATGAGGAGGTGAGGGTTGTCATAATAAAGCTACATGTCTTAATTGTATGCTGGAAAGTCCTGGTGGGGAAAAAAGACTCAATCTGTTAAAGTAAGAGGCCATAGGGGGAATTGCTAACCAACAAAAGAAACTGTGAAAGAGAGTCATTGTTAGTCAAGGATGGCTGCTCGACATTTATCATTTGTGCAAGGTATGAGAGACTGACTTTGGTCAGTGGGGGCGATCATGGTGTGTTTCATGCTTAGTAGTCGCCACATAAAAGACTAATGGAACAGTGGAGGCTCTCTGACACCTAGCACACAGAGTAGATAAGATCTGAGAGACTGAGGAGATCATAAATATTGGTGTAAAGCACTTCCGGGGCATGTGTGTCAATCAGTGGTGGCTCCTCCGCAATAACAGAGGAGCGTTGCCCCACTGCCTGACACAGAGGCTGCCAAGGAAAAATAAAACAATGCTCTAGCATCATTTTATTTTTTGTTTTCCGGCTCTGAGCCAGCTTGTGCATGGAGGGGAGGGGCATGGGAGGTCAGAGGAGGAGTGCTTGTGCACTCCCTAAGTACGCATATGTGTTTGGCCCGCCATCAAAGGCTGACCAAAACACACATGCGCATTTAGGTTTCTCCAGCCTGGCTGCATTCAGCAGCCAGACTGAAGAAACCCCACAGACTCCATGACCTGAGTGGAGTGTCTTTCCTGAACGCTCAAGCCAATCCCTGTGCTGCTCTGCAGCACAGGAATTGGAAGGGGTTCTGTCCAAGGGGCTGATGGGACCAGGAAGAGGGAAGCAGGAGCTACGCAGGAGGTGGCTGGTGGCATCAGGTATGTTTTTTATTATTAACCTGTCCCCATCCCCCCGTGCGTGCTCTCCCCCCGCACTCCCCGAACCCGCCTCACCACCCTTTGCTTGTGGCGACCGCCACTTGTGTTGATGTGTTCTTACATCAGTCCCTACAACAGCTGTGGAGCCTTCCAGGCATCCTTTATTACAGTGTGAGTGATGCAGCATCCTATGCCAGCTACCTTTCTATACAGTATAAGTGGCACAGTGGGACCTGTATGGGATTATTCACACCTTAGGTGTAGGGCCATCCTGCCAAGGTAAGACAGTGCATTCTATCATAGAAAAATTATAAGGACAAAAGTTCTTGAACTAGCAATCCTCTGCAACAGGTCCCTTTTTGATTTTTTTTAAATTCTTTTGATTTTAATAGATGAGCTATTGGTTGTTCTCTTGATTTGTCCTTCCTGCTGTAATCAAATTTCTGTGAGTCTTTATGGAGAACAAAACTAACACAGATATAGACTAAGTACAGAGTACTAAACACATTCTGTAAACGTTCAAGTTTGTAGAAGAGTGGACTAGTTTTAGCCAGAGGGAAGGAAGACAGCCTATACCCTTCAAATTACAAAATAACATACACTTTTGTTCACAGAGACAAATATACGTAGATACATATGTTCATTAAGAGAGAACACCCACCCATACACACACACACACACAAACACATGCATACATGCAGCCTTACAACGGACAAACAGGCACATGCAAACACAAGAGGGAGTTGAATTGGTGGGTTGATGGCTCTTCGGATGTAAACATGGATAAATACATGTCTGGATGGCTGTGGGTGATGGGCGGACACATGTTTAAGTGTGAGTGGCAGCTAGTAGCAGCACATTTTGCTTGTGGATGGATGAATGCTTAATTGCCCGTGGATGAAGGAATGTTTTGAATTGAGTATATTGATGAATATCACACTGTAACGAAAATATAATGTGCACTGAGTTTAATATATATATGAACATCAACAGGATGTGACTTATTTAAATATTGAATACAATCTAATGATTCAACAATGGCCAAGTCTCTATTATGAAATAGTAACATTTAAATGTCATACACAAGTCTAGAATGTCTCAAATGTAGTAAATGTAAACATATTTTTAAACAGAAAAAGAATCTTTGGGTTAGTAGCTGGTTGGCTTCAGTATATGCAAAGGAACATTCTTTGTACAGTTTTTGCTTTGGCACCCTTCAAGAATGCTTTCTTATGCTTAACACTGTGTGTTTAATTTGTTTGTGCAAAATACCAGCATGCAATACATTTCACAGAGGTGTGCCACCCATCAGTAAGAGATTGCCTTGGCACTGTATCTAGCCAGTGGGCGAATCCAGGGTATTAGATGTGAATAGTGTGTGCCTGTGTGTTTACAGATGCAGTTCACTGTGGATAGGATCTCAGAACAGAAGAACAGACTGGAACTAATTGTATGCAGAGCACTAAATAGCAGCTTTTGCTACCTCACCCTCGCAAGCTTCTTGATGTGTGTGGCAGGTGAGTCAAACTCTTTCTCTCTCTAAGTCTCATACTCGCTCTATCTTAATCTAGCTGTCTCTCTCTATATACATACATGCATACATACATACATATATATATATATATATATATATATATATATATATATATATATATATATATATATATATATATATATATATATATATATTCACTGAAAAAACCATAGGTTTCAGGGACGTTATAATTAGCTGGACATTTCACTCGTACAAAACCATAGAAATCCCACTGTTATAGTTAGTTCACCTAACTATAACTTGCGCCCGCAATGCACTGCTGATCACATCACATATTACATCATTCATCACATGGTCAGTGACATCCACTGATGACATCACTGATCACATCTCAAATGACATCACTGATGACATCATCCAGTGAATGTGTTTTTCTTTAAAGTTTAAATATGTATTATATATATACCAAGGTGTATTGAAGAATGAGTGGGTGTATAAGTGTCTGGATGGAGGATTTAGTAGGTGTGTGACTGACTGTTTAACTGAGTTATTACATGTGTCTTACTGAATGCATGGGTTAGTGACTAAACTGTGTGAATGTCTACATCAGTCTGTTTGCTGTTGTATAAGCTGCTGCATGGGTTGGTCAGTAGCTATATGAGTGTCTATATGGGTTATTAATTGGTTGCCAGAGTATTTGTATGGGTGCCTCAGTGTTTGTGTGGGTGCGTGGGAGGTGTGTGACTCTGTGCATACATGTTTGAGTGGTTGATTCACTGGGTGTATGGGTTCAAGAGTGCATGTGGAAACAGCTGTATGCGTGGGTGAGTGTGTGTATGGGTGTGTTAGTGAGTGAATGGATGTCTCAGTGGTATATGTCCAACTAACTATATATGTAAAAGACAGTGTATGTGAGAGTTGGAGTATATAAATGACTATACGTGAGAGTTAGTGATTGTGAGAGTGGCTGTATGGATGAGTGTGTACTTGTATCAGTGATTGTATAAGAGACTAATTATGCGTTTCTTTCTGTTTGAATAAGTGATGTGTTGTGTGTATAACTGTATAGGTCAGTAAATGGAAGTGTGATTGATTATTTGCATGACTGACTAGGTGTGTGAGTAACTCTGGATGAGTGCTGCTGTGTGAGTGTCTGTGTAGGTGTATGAGTGCATATGATAGTATTGTATTGATGAGTGACTGCATGTATGAGTGATTGTATGGGTGAATGAGTAGATGAGTGTGTAGACCTAAGAACCAGTGATTAGATATGTAGTAAGTAGTATTGGTGTGTCTATGGTTTCAAAAATGGTATTCTGTTTTTTGGAGTGGGTGTATCAAAGGTTATATTAGGGTGTGAGAAGGTGCATCAGATTGTCACATGGATGATGTCATCAGTGATATCATCAGTGATGTCATTTGAGATGTAATCAGTGATGTCATCAGTGATGTCACTGACCATGTCTTGAATGATGTAATATGTGATGTGATCAGCAGTGCATTGCGGGGGCGAGAGTTATAGTTAGCTGAACTAAATATAACAGTGGAATTTCTATGGTTTTGTACGAGTGAAATGTCCAGCTAACTATAACGTCACTGAAACCTATGGTTTTTTCAGTGAATTTCAAAGGTTTTTTAAATGATAATTTCTAACTATAACGTCCCTGAAACCTATGGTTTTTTCAGTGAATTTCTAAGGTTTTTTAAATGCTAATTTCTAACTATAACGTTCCTGAAACCTATGGTTTTTTCAGTGAATTTCAAACGTTTTTTAAAAGCTAATTTCTAATTATAATGTTCATTAAACCTATGGTATTCTCAGTGATTTTAAATTATCATTCCATTCTCAACCTAGTGAAAACAGCCAATTTTTCACCATTCGCCAGTTTTCCAACAATAGCTTCCGCAAAAAAAATCACCACAAATGAGAGCTACAACTAGCGCTAATAATATGCAGAGTAGGCGTTCACGTGCAAAAATAACACGAAAACACCACTTCCCGATATTTTGAACAAGCAGCCAAATCTGGGGTGCGATCCAAAAACAGGCGATAAGCTGCGTTAGCAGTAGGAATTTAACATCTGCCTTTCACTGGTGTAAAGCAGGACGACTACCTACAGTGTGAAAGGGAGCCCAGCCCAGAACCACATCTGAAGACCAACACATGTCATAGAGCTACTGACCATGCAGCTCCGACACCCAAGAAGGCCACAAAACCCACTGCCATCACCCTCAGGACCTCCCCCCCGGACCACCCCCCTCCCTACTACCACCGAGGCAGTGCAGAACAGGACAGCGGACCTTCCAAAAATGGCATGGTCCCTCAGCCACACAATAGCTGAATCTTGGGAGATGTGGCAAACAAGTATGTGTGAAGGACGCAAGTCACCCATCAATAAAAATGCACACAATACCAAGTGTAGCGGTGATGTGGTGGACAGACCTCACTATGCAGAGCACAAACCTCTCCATGTGGACATATACTGCTGGTGCTTGTAGTGTTGTGGACAATAGACGCAAGTATGTTACCCCAGGCAGTGGGGAAGATCTTGGTCATGTAGCTGTGTTGTCCCCCCTGGAAGCGGAAGCGGAGTGTGCTGGTCCAACGTACGCCACTCCAGCGTAGGAGTATGAATAAATAGGCTGGGGCTGTTGGCGTGGTTCACTTGTGGGAAGGCCAAAGGGTCTGCCAGGGCGGCAGCCCTCACCCTGCCACGAGGCCTCCGCCGTGAGCGCCGGCCTCCTCAACACAGGCCCGCTGCGAACCCAGCAGCAGAGCACCACAGACTTATGTCTGTACAGACTACTGCCTTCGATCTACACTGCGGAGAGCAGGGCTCACAATTCAGATCGAGTCGCGATTGCAGATGACGCACTCCAGTAGGGAAGAGACATTGATCCCAGTGCGGCCCGCCCGGACCACGCATCATTGCAGACTGCGCACACACTGAGTGCTTCAGGTGCCACTAACTCAGTGCACCACAAATCAACACTACGTGGACTTATTAAGACAGAATTCATTAGGCAAAAGACATTGCTACCAGTGCGGCCCGCCCGGACCACGCATCATCGCAGGCTCCACACATGCTGGTTGCTTCAGCTGACACTAACTGTACAGCTCAACTCAACGCCACGTGGCTGTGGGCCCTTGCTGACCGCTGACCGCTGCCTCCGGCCTACACTGCGCTCATCAGGGCACACATTTAAAATTGACTCTTGATTCATGAATTGCAGAGTCCAGTAGGCAACTAAGTATTACGTCCCTAAAACCTACATAATATCCTTTTAGTATCCTTGCTTCAAGAACTTGGTTTATATCAGTTATAGCTTTAGTACAATGACCAACTTCATCTTGCAAGTCCAAAGGAACACTGAATGGCAGTCTACACTGCGGACAGCAGAGCTCACAATTTGAATTCAGTCTTGATTTATTAATTGCAGACAGAATTGTACTCTATGTCCTCGAATTTTGTCAAGAGGAAGTGACAAAAAGCATTCCTTGATGTCTGTGCTGACTACTGCCTTTGATCTACACTGCGGTCAGCAGGGCTTACAATTCAGATTGAGTCGCGATTGCAGATGACGCAGTCCAGTAGGCAAGAGACATTGCATCATCGCTGGCTGCGCACATGCTGAGCGCCACACCTACCACTAACTCTATGCAGCTCAAGTCAACGCCATGTGGCTCTGGGCTCTTCCTGACCACTGCCTCCGGCCTACACTGTGGTCATTAGGGCTCACAATTCAGATTGAGTCGTGATTGCAGATGACGCAGTCCAGTAGGCAAGAGACATTGCATCATCGCTGGCTGCGCACACGCTGAGTGCCACACCTACCACTAACTGTATGCAGCTCAAGTCAACGCCACGTGGCTATAGGCCCTTCCTGACTGCTGCCTCCGGCCTACACTGTGCTCAGCAGGGCTCACAATTCAAATTCAGTCTTCATTAATTAATTTCAGAGTCCAGTAGGCAACTAACTATAACGTCCCTGAAACCTACATATTTCGACAGTGTATTCCATAAATGTTTCATCTTTTGTTCCATACACCTACACTGCGGTTAGCAGAGCTCACAATTTAAATTGAGACATGAATTATTTATTGCAGAGAGAATTGTACTCTATGTCCTCGAATATTGTCAAGAGGAAGTGACAAAAAGCATTCCTTGATGTCTGTGCTGACTACTGTCTTTGATCTACACTGCGGTCAGCAGGGCTTACAATTCAGATCGAGTCGCGATTGCAGATGACGCAGTCCAGTAGGCAAGAGACATTGCATCATCGCTGGCTGCGCACATGCTGAGCGCCACACCTACCGCTAACTCTATGCAGCTTAAGTCAATGCCACGTGGCTGTGGACTCTTCCTGACCACTGCCTCCAGCCTACACTGCGGTCAGCAGGGCTCACAATTCAGATCGAGACGCAATTGCAGATGACGCAGTCTAGTAGGCAACAGACATTGCATGATCGCTGGCTGCGCACACGCTGAGCGCCACACCTATCACTAACTCTATGCAGCTCAAGTCAATGCCATTTGGCTCTGGGCTCTTCCTGACCACTGCCTCCGGCCCACACTGTGGTCATTAGGGCTCACAATTCAGATTGAGTCGTGATTGCAGATGACGCAGTCCAGTAGGCAAGAGACATTGCATCATCGCTGGCTGCACACACGCTGAGCGCCACACCTACCACTAACTGTATGCAGCTCAAGTCAACGCCACGTGGCTGTAGGCCCTTCCTGACTGCTGCCTCCGGCCTACACTGTGCTCAGCAGGGCTCACATTTAAAATTGACTCTTGATTCATGAATTGCAGAGTCCAGTAGGCAACTAAGTATTACGTCCCTAAAACCTACATAATATCCTTTTAGTATCCTTGCTTCAAGAACTTGGTTTATATCAGTTATAGCTTTAGTACAATGACCAACTTCATCTTGCAAGTCCAAAGGAACACTGAATGGCAGTCTACACTGCGGACAGCAGAGCTCACAATTTGAATTCAGCCTTGATTTATTAATTGCAGACAGAATTGTACTCTATGTCCTCGAATTTTGTCAAGAGGAAGTGACAAAAAGCATTCCTTGATGTCTGTGCTGACTACTGCCTTTGATCTACACTGTGGTCAGCAGGGCTTACAATTCAGATTGAGTCGCGATTGCAGATGACGCAGTCCAGTAGGCAAGAGACATTGCATCATCGCTGGCTGCGCACACGCTGAGCGCCACACCTACCACTAACTGTATGCAGCTCAAGTCAACGCCACATGGCTGTAGGCCCTTCCTGACTGCTGCCTCCGGCCTACACTGTGCTCAGCAGGGCTCACAATTCAAATTCAGTCTTCATTCATTAATTTCAGAGTCCAGTAGGCAACTAACTATAACGTCCCTGAAACCTACATATTTCGACAGTGTATTCCATAAATGTTTCATCTTTTGTTCCATACACCTACACTGCGGTTAGTAGAGCTCACAATTTAAATTGAGACATGATTTATTTATTGCAGAGAGAATTGTACTCTATGTCCTCGAATATTGTCAAGAGGAAGTGACAAAAAGCATTCCTTGATGTCTGTGCTGACTACTGCCTTTGATCTACACTGCGGTCAGCAGGGCTTACAATTCAGATCGAGTCACGATTGCAGATGACGCAGTCCAGTAGGCAAGAGACATTGCATCATCGCTGGCTGCGCACATGCTGAGCGCCACACCTACCGCTAACTCTATGCAGCTTAAGTCAATGCCACGTGGCTGTGGACTCTTCCTGACCACTGCCTCCAGCCTACACTGCGGTCAGCAGGGCTCACAATTCAGATCGAGACGCGATTGCAGATGACGCAGTCTAGTAGGCAACAGACATTGCATGATCGCTGGCTGCGCACACGCTGAGCGCCACACCTATCACTAACTCTATGCAGCTCAAGTCAATGCCTTTTGGCTCTGGGCTCTTCCTGACCACTGCCTCCGGCCTACACTGTGGTCATTAGGGCTGACAATTCAGATTGAGTCGTGATTGCAGATGACGCAGTCCAGTAGGCAAGAGACATTGCATCATCGCTGGCTGCACACACGCTGAGCGCCACACCTACCACTAACTGTATGCAGCTCAAGTCAACGCCACGTGGCTGTAGGCCCTTCCTGACTGCTGCCTCCGGCCTACACTGTGCTCAGCAGGGCTCACAATTCAAATTCAGTCTTCATTCATTAATTTCAGAGTCCAGTAGGCAACTAACTATAACGTCCCTGAAACCTACACATTTCGACAGTGTATTCCATAAATGTTTCATCTTTTGTTCCATACACCTACACTGCGGTTAGCAGAGCTCACAATTTAAATTGAGACATGATTTATTTATTGCAGAGAGAATTGTACTCTATGTCCTCGAATTTTGTAAACAGGAAGTGACTAAAAGCATTCTTCGATGTCTGTGCTGACTACTGCCTTAGATCTAAACTGTGGATAGCAGGGCTCACAATTCACATCGAGTCTCGATTGCAGATGACTCAGTCCAGTAGGCAATAGACATTGCTCCCAGTGCGGCTCGCCCGCACCACGCATCATCGCTGGCTGCGCACACGCTGAATGCTTCTGATGCCCCTATCTCAGTGCAGCACAACTCATGAACCCTTTATGATACAATGTTTTGTGTATAATTTCACATCTGCTGCCCCTACCTCAGTGTACCACAAGTCATGGACCCTTTACGATACAATCTTGTGTGTATTATTTCACATCTGTTGCCCCTACCTTAGTGCAGCATGAGTCATTGACCCTTTATGATTGAATTTGTGTGTCTGATCAAATGATTACTGTTGTACTTGTTGCCAGCACCAACCATTCCCGGACGGCTGGCTAACACTCACCCCACACGCATCCAGCACAGACGTCACTGGACATGTGACTCTGGTAATAAAAATTAGTCGAGCACACGTGCCCGTACCCAGTTCCACTATCTATCTGTGTCCGTGTGTTCATTATGTATACAAGATGCCGCCCCTGGGCCCTACCATATTACATTGTGATGTGGACAGGGTATGCAACCATGTTACCTCTGGCAGTGGGGAAAACTTCAGTTATGTAACTTTCTCTCGGTCATTGTACAAGTACGTACATAGAGACTGGATCATTAGAGTACTGCAAGGAGAGTGTATAGTGAATTTATAAGTGCTTGGAGATTGGCAGAGTAATTGTATAAATACATATGTTGGGGCAGCCTAACCCCGAACACAAGCTTGGCTCTAATTGGCTGCCCTCCATGTGCCAAAAACTGAAACTTGAACTTTGCATGGCCCTGTATTGCTACAGCTGCAACACTCCATTGAATGTGCAATAAACATTCATATCCACACAGATGTGTCATGTCCACCATCTTTCATGTGTGGAACTATGGATGAAAATAGGGTCAGTGATTCCCCGTACCTTCCATGTTGGCCATGTTGTGGGACTTGGCTCACAGAGTGACACATTGGCGCTTGCGACCCGGGTGACATCAGCACTACAACAGGGACACCCGCATCAGTTGATTCCTCATACAGCCCAGGACGGAGCCACGCCCATAGCTCCGGAGTCATTCTTCACAGCCTCACGCAGGACTGGCATACGCCAGGCCAGCCCACTCCGCTTACGCTTACAGGGAAGGACAACAACGCTACATGTCCCAGATTTTCATTGCAGTGATCTGCTGGTCACACCCTAGTTGTCAGTACGCCACAGCCACTCCCTCACGGCTAGTATACACCCACACCACACCCATCCAGCACAGGCGTCACAGTACAAGTGACCCTGCCAATAGAAAAGACCGGGCGCACGTGCTCGATGCCATTTCAGAGTTGCTCGCACCGGATGCACTGTGGCCGGCACAGGCACACCGGCATGGGACGGTGACTTTCGGTCCACTGAGGTACGGGTGCCGTAACTGCTGAGCGAGTGTGCAGCTTGCGGTGATGGCCCGTCCCGGTGGTCTGGACAGCTCAGATTTTGTGTGCCCTGCTGGACCGCAGTGTAGGCCTGAGCCATCAGACAGCGCAGGCCTACCGGCACGTGGCGTCACCTCGCTGGTCACAGAGTTAGTGGCACCACAAGGGCTGAGCAGGTGTGCAGCCTGCGATGAAAAGCCCAGTGCACTGGTATGTACTCTGCCATGGCGAAATCAAGACCCAGTATCAAATGTGAGACCTAGTGGCCTGCGGAGCAGGGTTGCATGATATGCAGGGTGCTGTGTCCACGGGCCCCGGGCTTGGGGCTTGCAGCGGCACGTGGTAGGCCCTCTTTTCTACACACAGGTTGCAAAAGGTGAGCAGAGAGGCTTGTTAGCGCAGCGGCGGGCAGTGACCTCCGGGCAGTGGGAGTGGATGGGGTGCAGCAGCCTGGGTGCGCAGCGGCAGACAGTCACCTCTGGGCAGTGGGAGTGAATGGGGTGCAGCAGCCTGGGTGCGCAGCAACAGGCAGACACCTCTGGGCAGTGGAAGTGGATGGGGTGCAGCAGCCTGGATGCACAAAGGTGGGACAGAGAATTAGGCGTGTGCAGTTGTATGTACTCTGCCATTACTGATTCCATCCTACGTTTCAGATGAGTAAGCTTGAGGGCTTCACTATGTTCTGGCACGTGGTTGGAGACACACCGGTGATGGAAAGATGAGCTGTGAGGGTTTTGTCTACAGTGTGGGTACTCACTGTCCCTCTCCATCTCTTCCTTTCTCTCCCTCACACTCTTTCTCTCTCTCTTCCTCTCTCTCTCACTCTATCTCTTCCTCTCTCTCACACTGTTTTTTTCTTTCTCTCTCTCTACCTCTCTCTCTCTTTCTCTCTCTCACTCTTCCTCTGTTTCTCTCTTCCTCTTTCTCACACTGTTTCTCTCTTTCTCTCTCTCTTCCTCTCTCTCACTGTTTCTCTCTCTCTTCCTCTCTCTCACTCTTTCTCTCTGTCTACCTCTCACTGTTTCTTTATTTTTCTCTCTCTTTCTCTCTGTCACCCTTTCTCTCTCTCTCTCCTTTGATGGACGAATGACGCACAATGTTATCTTGCTTTTTGTCTAGCAGACTGTGATTCACACATTGACGACCCCCCCGACAAAGACCTCCCGCCACGAGGTGATGACTTCGGTTCCACTGAGTTAGTGCCACCAGAGCTGAGTGCGTGTGCAGCCTGCGTTGATGTGTGGCCATCCTGCAATCAAAACCCACTTTGAATTGTGAGCTCGGCTTGACCGCGTGTACGCAACGCCTGAGGAGGTTGCTTCGGCACATGGTGGACCCTCTTAGACACACTCCAGTGGCGGAAGGTGAGCAGAGAGGCTTGTTTCCGCAGCAGCGAGCAGTCACCTCTGGGCGGTAGGAGTGGATAGTGTGCAGCAGACTGCGTGCACAAGAGCGGGCAGACACCTCCGACCAGTGGGAGTGGATGGAGTGCAGCAGCCTGGGTGCACAGGAGCGGGCAGACACCTCTAGGCAGTGTGAGTGGATGGGATGCAGCAGTCTGGGTGCACAGCAGCGGACAGACACCTCCGGGCAGTGGGAGTGGATGGGGTAGAGCAGCCTGGGTGCGCAGAGGTGGGCAGAAACCTCTGAGCGGCAGGAGTCGATGGGGTGCAGCAGCCTTGGTGCACAGGGGCAAAACAGAGAATTAGGCATGTGCAGTTGTATGTACTCTGCCATTACTGATTCTATACTATGTTTCAGATGACTAAACTTGAAGACTGCACTATGTCCCGGCACGTGGTTGGAGACACACCGGTGGCAGAAAGGTGAGCTGTGAGGATTTTCTCCACAGTATCAACACTCACTCTCCCTCTCCATCTCTTCCTTTCTGTCATTCACACTCTTTCTCTCTCTCTCACTCTCTATCTCTTCCTTTCTCTCTCACACTCTTTCTCTCTTTCTATGTCTTTTCCTCTCTCTCTCATTCTTTCGTTCTCTCTCTCTTCCTTGTATCTCACTCTTTCTCTTTCTCTCTCTCTTCCTCTCTCTCTTTCTCTCTTTCTCTGTCTTCCTCTCTGTCTCACTCTTTCTTTCTTTGTCTCTTCCTCTCTCTCACTCTTTCTCTCTCTCGCTATCCTTTCATGGACGCATGACGCACAATCTTATCTTGCTTTTTGTCTAGCAGGCTGTGATTCACAGATTGATGACCCCCCCGACACGGACCTCCCGCCACGAGGCGATGACTTCAGTTCCACTCAGTTAGTGCCACCAGAGCTGAGCGCGTGTGCAGCCTGCGATGATGCGTGGCCATCCTGCAATCAACACCCACTTTCAATTGTGAGCTCGGCTTGACCATGTGTATGCAACGCCTGAGGAGGTTGCTTCGGCACGTGGTGGACCCTCTTACACACACGCCGGTGACGTAAGGTGAGCAGAGAGGCTTGTTTCTGCAACAGCGAGCAGTCACCTCTGGGTGGTGAGAGTGGATAGTGTGCAGCACCCTGGGTGCACAACAGTGGGCAGACACCTCCGAGCAGTGGGAGTGGATGGGGTGCAGCAGCCTGGGTGCACAGGAATGGGCAGTCACCTTCGGGCAGTGGGACTGGATGGGGTGCACCAGCCTGGGTGCACAGCAGTGGGCAGACACCTCTGGGCAGTGAGAGTGGATGGGGTACAGCAGCCTGGGTGCGCAGAGGTGGGCAGACACCTCTGGGTGGCGGGAGTCGATGGGGTGCAGCAGCCTGCATGCGCAGGGGCAAAACAGAGAATTAGGCATGTGCAGTTGTATGTACTCTGCCATTACTGATTCTATACTATGTTTCAGATGACTAAACTTGAACACTGCACTATGTCCCGGCACGTGGTTGGAGCCACACCGGTGGCAGAAAGGTGAGCTGTCTATCTCTATCTCACTCTCTATCTCTTCCTTTCTCTCTCTCACACTCTTTCTCTCTTTCTATGTCTTTTCCTCTCTCTCTCATTCTTTCTTTCTCTCTCTCTTTCTTCCTCTCTGTCTCACTCTTTCTCTCTCTTTCTCTCTACCTCTCTCTCACACTGTTTCTCTCTTTCTCTCTCTCTTCCTTGTATCTCACTCTTTCTTTCTCTCTCTGTTCCTCTCTCTTTCACTCTTTCTCTCTTTCTCTGTCTTCCTCTCTCTCACTCTTTCTTTCTCTGTCTCTTCCTCTCTCTCACTCTTTCTCTCTCTCTCCTTTCATGGACGCATGACGCACAATCTTATGTTTCTTTTTGTCTTGCAGGCTGTGATTCGCAAATTGTCGAGGGATGACACGCCATACCTGTACCTACTTTTATTTTGTTGTTTTGTTTAAATACAATGTTTTATATGTAAATCCATAGATGACTGAGATTCTTATTTGTCCAACCTCACATGCATCTTCTTTACTATAATTGTGGGACATCAGCCAATTTGTTACGTTCCAGATTTCCTAAGGTTGCTGTCACATCTTTTGTGTGGGGAGGATGGCGGACAAGGGGCTGGTGGTGGGGGGTGTCGGAGCAGTGTTGGATGTCCGAGCTGCATGATCGTTGGCTCCATTGCATCTGTTGTCATTCACTTTGAAAGTTAAAAATATTGTCACAAATACTTAACCACTACTACAAAACACATAACACACCTTCTTAATTGCTAATTTACCTTCGTAGTTGGTATGCAGATTTCAAATGTCACAAATGCATGCAATTCTTTTCTTGTCACACAGTCCATCTAATGCACCGCTTTCATCAAGAATGGAACCAGTAATGGCAGAATTTCCCTGTTGCTCCACACATAAATACATATAAAGAACAAATCAAAATAGTTCCTTATTTTTTTTAGATTGCAAAACCTCTCTTTATTAGTTATTTTTTAACTTTCCATATAAACAGTTTTTTTAAGGACACATACAGGTGAAAAGTTCAAGGTATTGTATCACCACTTTCTAGAACAGTCTATGACACGTGCAGGTTAAAAGTTCATCATTTTTTAAACCTACCGATATTTCTTTTTGCAACATTTTTTTCAACATTTAACGGCATGTGGAGGTCAAAAGTTCACCATTCTTTCAAGTTTGAACTGCACCTTCCAAATACAATTAGCAGGTGTGGTTGAGCTGAGCACATTTCATCCTATAATATGTACTCCACGTATAAACTGCTTTTTTATTAACTAATCACAAACATGCTTTTCATCAAAACTAATATACACCCTACTTTTTAGGACACAATACATTTCATCTCCCAATCGGTTAACGTTTTGTATGTAAAAAAAAAGTAGTTCCCCATGTTTATACATATCTCTTATTCTACGAATGGACTGCATGAGCTACAGACATTTATCCATATCTTGTAGCCATACCTTCAAAATGCTAGTGTGGATTGTAGGACATAGCTATGTTTTCTGGTGCAAGAGGTATGCAGAACAGAGACGTATTGACTTAGACCTAGATTTACAAAATGTGCACATTAAATGGCTTGCACAGAGAGGATTGAAGTGGCACCAATTGCTCCCTTTGGTTAAAACCTGTTTGCATCTCCAACACCCTGATCTCATGATTGTGCACTGTGGTGGTAACGACCTAGGCACATTGACTGGGGTAGGTTTGGAAATGCTTATGAAAGACACCTTTGGACAATTGATGTTACTTTTGCCTCAAACTGTCTCTGTATATTCCAATATATGCCAAAGACAGAAGTGGAAATGGTCAAACCAATTTTGTCATAAGATTGAAAAATCTAGGAAGAATGTCAACAAAGCTGTGTCTGCATACCTCCGACACCATAGAATGGGGTCGATTTACAACAACATACGTTTTGATATGGCTGATATCTACAGAAGTGATGGTGTACACTTCACAGATAAGGGAAACCAAGTTTTCCTGATTAACTTGAAGCTGTGCAGTCGCACTTACATGTAGCTCCAACTAATAAACACAAGGGCTCTTTTTAGAGCCGCCTTATATTCCCAATTTCGGCTCACAGAGTGTCACCTGTGGGCCGTCAGGCAGGCTCGCAGAGGAAGAGCTGCGGCCCGTGGGCTCAGCTCGCAGAGGGAGACCTACGAGCCATTGGCTCGCAAAAGCACAGCACCGTACTGGCTCGCAGAGGGAGAGCTGTGGCCAGACTCGCAGAGGGAGACCAATGGGCCTACAGGCCTGCTAGCAGACATACAGGTATCAGTTATTGGGCTGGCTCGCAGAGATACAGCTGCGAGCCCTTTGAGCTGCAACCCGACAGGCTAACTTGCAGAGGGAGAATAACGGGCCGACGGGCCTCCTAGCACAGACAGAGCTACGAGCTAATGAGGTGGCTCACAGAGGTAGAGCTGCGGGCCCGACGGACTGCCTTCTAAAGGCATAGCCGCGACCTGATGATGTGGGGAGAGGGAGCATAAAAGGAGTATCTCGCACAGACAGACCTGCAGGATATTTTCAGTATTGCCTCGCAGAGGTAGAACTATGGATGCAATGCCTTTTAGAGGGAGAGATGCGAGCTGACGGACTGAGTCACAAAATGGCTCACAGCTCGCAGTCGCAGAGCTGCGAGCCGACGGACTGGCTTCTAAAGGCATAGCTGCGAGCTGGTGATGTAGGGAGAGGGACCGTGAAAGGGGTATCTCGCACAGACAGAGCTGCAGTATATTTTTAGTGTTGCCTTGCAGAGGTAGAACTACGGACCTGATGCCTTGCAGAGGGAGAGTTGTGAGCTGACGGACTGAATCACAAAATGGCTGCCAACACTTCCTAGTTTTAACAGTTCGCAGCCAATGAGCAGCAAGCTCGTAACACTTCAGCCAATCAGATGTCAGAATTCTTAAATATCGATATCTGGAAAATTTGATATTTCTCTAAAACTACTGAATGGATTTACCCAATTTAAACAAAAGCGTGCTTTCTGGACCACAACCTTTCTCTGTGCCAAATTTGGCATAATTCTGTTCAGCAGTTTGACCTGTAGCCTTGTCTAAAGTTTCCTATGGAAATTGCATGAAGAAAACACCCCTTTTTTCTTAGCCCCCCCTTAATGAATCCCCCCCAAACTTTTAGGATAGGAGCTGACCTGAAAAGAGGAACTTTTTGGAAAATTTCGTAAAGATTCGTCAAACGACGCCAAAGTTATAAGCACATCAAAAAATGCTTTTCCTATGGAAACGTGGTCCTAACTATAACTACCTACTGGCGACCGCCAGTAGGTAATATATATATATATATATATATATATATGTATATATTAGATGCCCTTTTGAACCGGAAGCGAAACCGTTAGCACAGAGAGGAACTACGACCTGCATCAAGGGGAACTCATGATTACTACTTATAATTCTGTGTGATGTGTGATTGCCGTAATGGATATTTGAACAAGTTGAATTAAGTGATTTCACTTCAGACAGTATTGAGAACTCAGAGATACTTCATTGAATAAGACTGATGAGAGAAGACCGATGATGAAATAACAAGTAGAGTAACTGAATAGCCCTGAAGAAGTGCAAATGTGCACGAAACACCTGTTGGCTCCATTGTTGTGTTTATTCATTCACCAAACGATAGAATAAAGAAGTTAAAAGAAACAACGCAAGATTTTCCTTTATTGTTTGCATGTGGTAGCATCTCAGTACTGTGATTTTTATATCTAAATACATATATATATATATATATATATATATATATATATATATATATATATATATATATATATATAATATATATTCACAGAAAAAAACAAAGATTACAGGGATGCTATAGTTAGGCTCAGGTTTCACTCATACAAAACCAGTGAAATCAAGCAGGTATATAACAATGCCCCCTCGCAATGCACTGCTTATGACCTCAGATATTACATCACTCATGACATGGTCAGTGGCATCACTGATGACATCACTGATGGCATCTCAACTGACATCGCTGATGACATCATCCATAGGACCACTGAAGCACACTCTCATACCCCCATGGAGCCTTTCATACATCCACCCCCACACAACCATTCACAAACCCATTCACAGACCCATACCAGTACTTACACACACACTCACTGGTTCATAGATCTACAAACACATTCACTCGCTTACCCATACAACCATTCATACACCCAGTCAGTCACTAATACAGCCATTGACATTTCCACTCATACACCCACACGTCCACTCACACACTGAGTCAGTCACCCATAGAGCTACTCACAAACCGAGTCACTCACCCATACAGTCAATCTCATAGCCAATTACTCACCCACACAGATACTCAGACACCCATTCACTTACTCATCGAGATACTAACACATACTCACTCACCTAAACAGTCACTGATACAACCACACACTCACCCATACAGCCATTCTCACATTCACTCACTCA
This sequence comes from Calotriton arnoldi, assembly GCA_963921515.1. Classification (NCBI taxonomy): domain Eukaryota; kingdom Metazoa; phylum Chordata; class Amphibia; order Caudata; family Salamandridae; genus Calotriton; species Calotriton arnoldi. The sequence goes on from CAWUFW010010549.1 coordinate 49,784, forward strand.
CCCATACAGTCACTCATTTATCCCATCACTCACATGTACTGCCTTTCACATACCCGGTTATTCACCTACATATCACTGACACATCCACTTACTCACCCACACAGCCATACACACATTCACTTACCTATGCAGCCCCTCACACATGTACACACTAACCCATACAGCCACTGACTCATCCATACATGCAGTCACATACCACCTCACCCCCTCAAATAGCACCTCACCCCTTCACCCACCCACATAGACACTCAGATAACTATACAGGTACTCAGACAACCAATCACTCACCAATACAGCCACTCATGTACCCACTCACATACCCATACAGTCACTTAGGCACCAACTGACAAACAGATACAGACATTCATACAACCAGTCACTCACCCATACACTTACTGAGACACCTAATCACTCATTTATACAGTCAGTCACACACCCACTGAATAATCCATACAGGCACTCATACACCCACTGATTCACCAATACACCTTGGTATATATATGTTAAACTCATAAACTTTTTTAAAACACTCACAGTCACTGGATGGTGTCATCAGAGATGTCAGCCAATTTGTCTATCCCAACATTCTATGCAAACCATCAACTTCTGTCATGGTCCTCTTGCATCAGTTCAGTCCAGAATGTCTAATAGAGCTCAGTATAACTGAGAACAAAGCAGCTATATAAGAGGAGGCTCAGATAGTACATCATCCCTTTTCCTGATGATGTGCCTGGATACTTGCCAGGGTAAATGCTACCAACATCACCAGGTAGATATGCTGGGAATCCTCAGATATTAGCGGTGTTAATTAACCAGAGGAGTTTTTATTTTTGTCACCAGCTGTTGGCATTCCATATTCATGAATCAAGAGTCACTTTCTTTTTTTTCTTTTTTTTATTGTCAAGCCGCTAGCGAGAGGGAGCGGAGAGAGCGGTGCGCAGCACGGTGCGGTGAGAGCACGACCGAGATCGACGTCGTCCCCCCGTGTTCCAGGTGATCTCCGGTCTCCGGTGTTGCTCGCTCCAGCCCCGCTCCTGTCCCCAGCTGCGTGGGCGCAGGGGCGTGAGAGCGGCACGGAGCTGAGTTAAGGGCAAGGACGAGGAGGACACCGAGGGCCGCCGTTGCACTTCTGTGTGCTACCGTTGGGCTCCTCTCTGGTTCCTCTGTGGCTCTCTGCCTCTCGCTGCCCGAAGGAAATCCTGGTGCCTTGAAAGAAGGCTTGAAGAGGGAAAACTCCGCCGTGCTTCCGAGTTTGAGGCCATTCCTGCCACCCTTGCTCCCGCTCCCACTGCGTTTCCACTGCAGAGAGCACGTTGTGTGCAGAGACAGTAGAAGGCAGGCAGGCCGTAACCGAGCGGTAAAGACAAGCAGATAGTTAAAGTCATATAAAGACAAAAACAAAGACAAAGATAGATACAGATAATGTTCTGGTGTAAGAGCACTTTACCTCTGAAAATACCTTGCTGAATCAGCTCGGAGCCACCAGATCTTTAATAACTGCAGGCAAGGAGGAACCCAGCACACTTGTTTGGGTACAGGTATTGGGGCGGTGAATAACTCCATTTCCCTGTGTCCAGCCAGGCGGATTACCGTATCAGCTTTGAGCTTTGGTGCCTTGGAGCCTTGGAGCTTTTTAGCACATGGAGGAGGTACCTGCATGAGCGGAGGCAGAGACAGAGAGATAGCCCCGCTTTTTTCAGCGCTCAGCAGTGCCCCCAACCCTCCCAGCCCAGTGTGGTCTTGTGCAGCCCGAAAAGTCGGCATCAGAGTTGTCACGACAGGGGAACTCCATATGTACCTTGTGACGAGGCAACAACGTGGAGATCAAACAGAAGTGAAGTGGTGAGGAGGAGAGGTGGAGGGGGCTGCTTTTGTTGGGAAGATAATCTTTGTTCGGTCCTTAGTGTTGCATGAGCGGCGCATCTGTGGTCTGGCACATTGGAACTGTTCCCCTTTAGCCGGTCGGCCTGGCCAAGGGTCTACTACTACTATAAGATCTAAGCTATGACTGCAAAAAAATTGCAGCGAGCGAGCAGTGAGCAGGGGGACGCCAAAAACCCCCACGGTTAAGCTCACGACTCCCGCCCGGCTCCAGCCTCATTTTGTTACCGGGCACCTTTACCCTATCGGGGAGTCAATTGGATCGCGATTCAGTTCGGTTGGGCCGTAGCTATACCCAGCCGTGGACTGAGCACAGTGGAGCGCTTTCGGCCTGCCCTAAAGCCCTAAGGCCGCTCTGGACGCTTTGGACGCTCCCGCCCCTGCTTTTGCTCCCGCCGCCAGTGATACCAGTGTTTCCATTTGAGGATCCCGGGCGTGGTGCGGTGCGGTGGAGCTTCCAACCCCGGGAAAAACCTTTAGGAGCTGGAGCTGGTCGCAGTTGTCTCACGAGCATAGGAATACAGAGCTACAATGCCCTCACCGATGTTGACGCTTACTGGCCCGGAGGTGAGGAGAGGAGAGGGTAGTGTGGAAAGGGGGGGTGCTGAGCTGAGGGGAGGGCGGTGGTCAAGCACTCATTCATGCTCGACCCCTGCTCGTCTCCCTTCGATTCCTTTCGCACCTCCCTTTGGCTTTTGGCTTTACCGAATCTACTCTTGCTCCTCTGAACCTACCCCTTTGCTTCTTTGAAACAACCCCTCTCTTCTGCAACTCCTGCTGGCCTTAAGGCCCTACCGCCCTGTCTGGCCCGGCGGATTTTTCCCCCATTGTACTCTCGCTACCTCTAAAGGACAATGGCACCAAAAAGGAAACAAAAAACCCGTAAGGAGATTACGGAGCAAAACTTGGGAAGGAAAGAGTGCTCCGGGGAGATTATGGTCTCGGAAGAGAGCCAGGCTAGCCTAAAAGAAGGACTTGGAGCCGTGCCTCAAAAGAGAAAAAGTAAGAAAGCAACTAAAAGGATCCTGCAAAAAGTAATGGAAATGTGTCGGCTTCTAAATCTATAAAGGACTTTGTAGGTAAACACTATAAACAGTTAGACCTAGTAGCAAAGTCAATGGAAGCAGTGCAATATAATGAGATTGATATGGTAGAACCCCCTGAAGAAATACTGGAGGCATCACTCTCAATAAATCATTTCCTTTTAAATGAGGAGGACCTAATAATAGCACCACGATTGTCTTCATCCCCTAAATTGTTCTCGACGCAAGTACAGGAATTAGAGACTTCAGGTCAAGTGGAGAACATTAGCCAAGGATCAAGAGTAGGGGGGATGTACTCAATATATCAGGTCCTCCACTAAAAGTAAAAAGAATTCAAACTCAACAGGAAGCATCGAGTGTGGAAAGAACAGAGGACCCCGAGAGAAATAGCCGACAGGATCTAGACTTTTCCGCAACTCCCTCCTCCTCAATGATGGATTTGCTGTTGATGTTACAGAAAACCCTCCAGGGAATACTAGAAGTTACATTGTTAAATAATGAGGTCCAGAAAACGCAAAAGTTATATTTAAAAAAGATTGAGGAGGAACTGCAAGGCATAAGAGGTCAAATGCCACATATGATGAGACCAGTAGCAGACCCTCAGTCTACGGTACAGAGAGAATGTGTAGATTCAGTAGATACCCCACACAGTGTATATATATCGAAACGACCTATGTTGATAAAAAAAAGAGGGGAAAATTTGAGATATAGCTTCTGGAATAATAGAGGTCAACCTAAGAGAAAGATAGATAAAAAGAGGAAAACCAAGGTAGAAATAAGGGAGGAAACAAATAAAAAGGAGGAAGAGACTATCGCAAAATTCCCTTTAGAAAAAATGTTACCAGTGAAGACCCCAAGAATTGAGGGTAAGAGAAAGGACTTCAAAAGTCAAGGAAAGGAACAAAGTAGTAAAGGCCCAAGTAAGATGAAACTAAAAATAAAACCTGTTTTAAAAATAAATAATGCGGGTTATAAAATGCATTTCCAGAAGAACCAAAAGCAAGAAATAGGAACCCCGCAACGAGGTAAAATAGAAGTAAAAAGTAAACAGGGGATTGGTAAGTGGGAAACCATTGGGCAGGTAGGAATAGAATTCCCTAAGATAGAGTCAGAGGGGGGAAGTAACAAATGGCTGCATTTTGAACCAGACCAATCAGAAAAAAAGGGAAAGAAAATAAGGAAGATTAAACCCTTAAATAGGTCTCAAATCCTATTTTCATTCTCTAAGTGCCCAAGTTTGAGGGGAATAGGAACAAAAGACTTGAGACAGGTGGGCTTTATAGAAAACAAAAACGGAAAGGAGATCACAAGAGTTTTATTTTATTCCGACCTGGGAAAATCGGCAATCGGGAAAGCGGCGAGGGAGATAGAGCAGGAGGGCATTCGCCTAATCCCAGAGAGAGAATTAAAGGGAAATGGTTATTTAGGCAGTAACTTTTTAGATTGTCATGCAGGCCTTGGAAAGCGACAGGTGAGGTCACTGGAGGAAAAAGAAGAAGGGGGAAGTAATCTGAAGGTAGTAGTTAATAACTCGGCAATCGAGAATTCCTGGGATAATTGGAGCCAAAGAAATAGACCCGCAGGCCATTCCCAGTGGTATAAGGTTGATACGGATGAAGAGGGGGGCCTGAGTGAGGTAGAATAGGATGGAGGGGAGTCGCATAGCCTTAACTTCCTATCTTGGTATATAAATGCCCTTGGAGATATAACAAAACAAGAATGTATAATTAGGTTAACAAATAATGTGGAAATTATTTGCTTACAAGAAACTTGGCTATGCGACGAGACCCCGATATTTGATGGTTTCCTCCAACTCCACCGATCAGCCAGGAAAAAAAGGTTTGGACGCCCGGCTGGGGGTATAATGACGCTACTGTCCACAAAAGTAGCAAAGAATGTGGTCGTGCTAAAAGTAAAATGTAAATGGCTCTTGGTATGTAGACTATTGTTGCTGATAATGGACAAAAAGCATGAAAATGTAATTATTATAAATGTATACATGCAATGGGAGAATGCTGTAGAGTATGGAACTGAGTTGGGGCATTTTAAAGAGGATGTAGACTCTCTATGTGGGAAGTATGAGTCGGATATATTTTTTATCATGGGTGATTTTAATCATAAATTGCATCCGAAGACGGTGGATCTTTGGCATAGGGAAATTCTGGAGGCATATGGGATTAAACAAGCATCTTTTCCAAGCTGTGAATCCACGAGACAGGATCAGGACCTGGGAAACTATTTAGGGACAAAGGGTCTATTCTGCCTGAACGGCAGAACTGAGTCAGACTGTCCAGCAAAGAAAACATTTAAAATAGGTACACAAAACTGCCCTATAGATTATATTTTTATGTTCGCTTGGAACTTCCCTTTTATGAGGGAATTTAAAATAAATTGGAAAGAAGGCAGTGATCATAATCCCCTGCAAGTGAAGATCCATAGGGGTACCCCGAAACCCCGAGAAATAGTAATTGCTCAACAAGTTGAATATCCTAAAAGAGTGACTACTAGATTAACAGAAGAATATATGGAAAAATTAGAGAAACTCCAACAGAAGATAGTCCTCGGAGATATAGGGGGCCAGACTTTAGAATGGTATGAAGGAAAAATAGCTCAAGTAGTGCAATGCCTCCGAAAGGAACTGAAAAAGATAAAATAAATCAACATTTAATTCCCGCTGGACAACCAAAATGGTTTTTGGTGGATTATTTAAAGAAAAAAAGAGAAATAAGGAAAGTAATAAGAAGAATTGGTAAAAATCTTGACCTGAAGAGGCAAAGCTATCTTAAAAAATTGAAAAGAGAGTATAAAAAGTTAATTATAAGTACAAAAAGGGCGTACAAAGATAAATGCTGGGAAAATTTGTTAAACTCTATCGAATCAAAAAATATAAGACAGTTCTGGAAGCTGGTAAAAGCTGCAGCTGACCACCAAGTGGGGGATATGAACTGTGTGGTGGAAGAGGCAGTGTGGGAAAAGCATTTGAAGGATCTGTATGGTTCCCGGAGCGATTTAGAAATAGATGAGTCCCAGCCTTGGCATGAGTTAATGGAAGAATTTAGATCAGACTTTACGGAAGAGAATGTAAAAAATACAATAATCAAATTGAAATTAACACGTCCAGCAGGACCATATAACCTCCCAGCAATTATAATAAAGTCCCAGATGAAGTGGTGGGCGAGATTTTTCTCCTGTATGTTTTTAGTCATTTTAGAGGTAGGGAAAACACCTAAGAATTGGAAGGGGGCTGTAATAAGACCAGTTCATAAAAAAGGTAACATGAACGAACCACAAAACTATAGGTTGATCAATTTGCTAGACATCGGGGAAAAAGTCTTTTCGAAAATTATTTTAAATAGACTAAAGGATTGGGCGGAAGAGTTATCGATTGTGCCAGTTGAACAAGGGGGCTTTCCACGGTTGATCACTGCTTTGCCTTGTGGGCAATAGCATGTAAGTCAATAGAACAAAATGGTAAACTATGTTGTTGCTTTGTTGACTTTAAAGCAGCATTCGATTCAGTTGACCGGAATTCCCTGTGGCAAACCCTTGTAAACAAAAATATACCCGAAAGTCTATTGGCTATAATAAAGGAGCTGCATAGCGGTAATTGGGGACAAATAATTAAAGATACAGAAGGGTCATTGACGCCCAAAATAACAATAAAGAACGGGCTGAGGCAGGGATGTGTGTTGGCCCCGTTGTTATTTGCCTTATTTTTAGCAGATCTACCAGCCGCCTTAGAAATCAAAAGAAGTGCAAGCCCGAGAATGGATGGACATAAAGTGCCCTGCCTATTGTATGCAGATGATTTGGTAATTTTGGACCAAACCGAAATAGGCCTCCAAAGAAAAATTTATGTTTTTAGAGAATATTGTGAAGGAAAATTTTTAACTGTACATATGGACAAGACAAAAATGTTATGTTTTGGGAAAAAAGATATCAAATTTAATTGGTTTTTAGGTGATTTGAAACTGGAAATGGTGGACGAATATCGCTACCTCAGGATGTGGTTCGATAGGTCCTTAAAGTGGTATACTCATCTAAAATCCCAGAAAGCGAAGGCTTTCACATCGATCTGTGGATTGAAAAAATTTAATAGAGAATATGGGGATATGTCCCACAGACCGCTGTTGAAAGCCTTTAATGCAATGGTACCTCCACAAGTGCTCTATGGAGCAGAAGTCCTTCATTTAAATGGTAAAGGGGATTGGGACCTAGAGGAAGGGAAGTGCCTGAAAACATTGCTGTCTCTGCCACATTCGTCGATGGTCCAAGCTATAAGAACCGAGATAGGCACAATTGTTTGGAGTGTGCAGTCACAAATGTCTTTAATTAGATTTTGGAAACGTCTGGATATAGAGACAAGCCAGAAGGTATCCCAATGGTGTAGGAAAGAGATCCAAAATAGCAGTTTGAAATGGGCTAAGAGGTCAAGGAAGAAAATATTATTGGCCTGTGAAAATATTAAGGTGGAAATCGGCCAAGACTCCCTGCATGCAGATTTTACAAAAAGTGAACTTAGAAAATATAGCCAAGAAGCATCTAGACAAGCAGATATGGAATATCTGGCTAAGAAAAAAATCTGTGCAATTTATGAGGGTCTCATGGTCAAATGAAAATTGGTTCCCCTATTTGGATATTTTACCAAATCGTTGGTACAGACAGGATATTTTAAGATTAAGAATTGGTATAAATCCATGGCTGGTAAACGAAGAACTAAAAATAAAAATGTTGCTTAACGATGGTTATTGTAAGAGCACACTGGGAACTAAAGGTGACATATTGCACATTTTGTTAGATTGTGTAACAGTATTAGAGCAGCGTAAACGATATCTTCGCCCAACTTTGCTAAAATATGATATAAGGCGACGGATACAGGCGGTAGAGTTATTCACAGAAATGCCAAACCTCGAGATTGCGATTGCATTGGGGAAATATTTGAGGGCAATTAAAAATTTCCTCGGTGAGAAGTAGTCGTATTTTAGAGATTTTAACTGGTCTTAAATTTTATATAAGGTTAAACATTTTTTCTTCTTAGAAACTGATTGTAAAGTATTTTTAAGGGAGTTTTTAACATATATATAATTTTTATAAAGAGTCATGCCCCTCATTGCAGAAAGTTACTATTTTTTACTCCATTTTTGATAAACTATCTATTCTGATATGAGATTGTACAAAGTATGTTGTTTTAATTATTGTTAAATTGGGAAAGTATAAATATTGCCTTTTAATTGCTTCAATTTATTATTGGCTGTAGAATTGTTTAGAGACCAAGGTCTAAATAAACATTGCTTTGACTGACTGACTGAGTCACTTTCATGTTGTCTTAACTGACCAGCAACTCAGAGCAGTGGTCGATGCCACTAGTATCCAAGAATAGCCATTTACAACATAGCATAGATGGATATCAGGTGCAATGACGTTGCATTTTGTGGTAGAGAAAGGTTAGGACAGCTAGTGGACAACAAACATACATCTCAGACATAGTAGGAATAGTATTTTGGAATGTTGCCTTTATAAATCATGAGGTTAGACAGAGCTGGTGTGGCAAAAGGCACAGTATGTTAAACTATGATCTTTAAAAACAAATAAAATGTTCTTCTCACATTGTGGGTAGACTCTAGCTGGCCAGATTTCCTTTTCTGAAAAAATCCATTATGGTGCTGGGTTCAGAGACAAGATGTAGACAACAATATTTCCAAGGGATACCTTTGCTAAGCAAACCTATGTTTAATGTGCATAGAAATACCTATCTTATTCGATAATGCACAGAGAGTTACCTACAATCTGCCCCCTACCCTTATTCAGAGAAGCAGGGGCGTATAGGAGCTGTATACGTGGGAGGTGAAATTGCCATGCCTTGTTGTGCCCGTTTTGTCTTGGATCTTTTGTCTGTCTTTATTGTAATGTATTTGTAATTTCTGTGCCTGTTATCTGCGACTCTGCCCTTCTTTCGTTTTTTGCACCTGTGCCCTTGTTTTTCCGTGCCCGTTTTCTCGCTGCTGCTCCCTCGTGGCCCCCCCTCCCAGCTGAGCTTCCCTCCCCCTTCCCTATTTAATGGCAGCCGCTGCGAGGGTGAGCAAGCAAGACCTCTGACCTCTGGTCAGGGACCTGCTCTCTCCCCCAGCAGCTCCGCTGTTGTACGGCTGCCGCTGATAGGTGTCTGGTAGGTGCTCAAGCCTTGCTTCTGCTGTTTCCACTGTTGACTATCTACCTTGTTGTGCCCGTTTTGTCTTGGGTCTTTTGTCTGCCTTTACTGTATTTATTTGTATTTTCTGTGCCTGTTGTCTGTGACTCTGCCCTTATTTTGTTTTTTGCGCTTGTGCCCTTGTTTTTCTGTGCAAATTTTCTCGCCGCTGCTCCTCCATGGCCCCTCCCACGGCCTTTGTCCGCTCCCACCGCCTAGCTGAGCATCCCTCCCCTTCCCTATTTAATGGCAGCTGCTGCACGGATGCGCAGCGGCCAAGCGCAGTGGGAATGCCACGGGCATGCCTCGGGTGCACCAAAGGCAAGCCCGTCTGAGCCCATCCATGACCCGACCGCGACCAGCGCCAGAGACCCTGGATCTCTGACCACCCACCACTACAATTCCGCTGCCCTCCTCACACTCAACCCAGGAAGGAACAACAACTGCCATCTCTCTAGACCAAAATCCACCCACGGCCAGTTCTCCTGCTGACACTGCTGCCGAACCTTCACCACACTGGGCACCCCAACGAACGCCGCACCCACACCAAACGCCAACATCTCCGAAGCCCTAAGGTGTATCCTCCTCAACGTGCACTCCCTGCACAGACACACCGTAGAGATCTGGGACTTCTTCAACACCATCTCGCCTGATGTTGCCTTCTTCACAGAAACCTGTACCAACTCCACCTCCGCCCCCCATCACCAACGCCATTGCCAACAGATACAAGATCCAGAGGAAAGACCGCCCCAACCGCCCAGGAGGAGGGCTCGCCATCGCACACAAGAGCTCCCTCTGACTCACGACCTCTAGCACGAGTGACTCCCCGTCCACCACCGAACACCTCCACTTCCAGATACAGACCAGCCCTAGATCCATCCTACGAAGCACCCTTGCCCACAGGTCCCCGGGCCTCGAACAGCATTCACCACTTCCATCACCGACCTTGTCCCACCCCACGTCATCGCCTCCATAGACTACATACTCATTGGGAACCTCAACTTCCACCTAGACACCCTCAACGACCCCAAATCATCCACCCTCCTGGACAACCTCGACAACCTCGGACTGAAACAACTCATCACCACCCCCACCCACAAGGCAGGACACAACCTGGACCCCATCTTCGCAGTCGGAAACAACATCTACTATAGCCACACCATGCAGCCCCTCTGGACTGACCACCACTTCCACATCGAAAATATCACCGCCCCCAAGCCTGTGCCCAGCCCACTGCAAAGGAACTGGAGCAAGGTCACCGAGGAGCACCTCAACTCCACCTTCAACCGCGATGCCCCTACCACGTCGACCGACGCCAACCTCACTGCCAAAGAACTACACAGATGGATCTTCAACTGCGCAGACAAACTCGCACCCTTTCACAACCCGACAGACAACGCCCCAGAAAGGCCACCTGGCTCACCGATAATCTCCAAGAATCCAGAGAAAAATTGGTGAAACAGTAAAACATCGGGAGACTGCACCATATACAAGAACGCCATGACAGAATACCACAATCTCATCAGATCAACTAAACGAACCTTCAGTCAGAACAAGATCACAGCCAACGCCAGCAACTCGAAGGAACTCTTCAGCATCATCCAAGAGTTCACAAAATCCCCCAGCGAGGCCACGGACATCACCCCTTTCCAGGACCTCTGCAACAAACTCAGCTTCTACTTCCACCTGAAAATCAAGTCCCTCTACAACAACTTCTACCAACAGACACCAGACTCCGACACCACTCCCTCCTCCAGCAACATCAGATGACCCTCCATCTCTGCCTGGACCCCAGCCACCACCGAAGACACCGAATTGACCATGAAAAGCATCCATTCAGGAGCACCCACGGACCCCTGTCCTCCACACATCATCCACAGGGCCGCCATCGCACCAGAACTACGACGCACCATCAACACTACCTTCAAAACCAGTACCTTCCCCGATGACTGGAAATGCGCAGTAGCAAAGCCCCTGCTCAAGAAGCCCTCGGCAGACCCTTTGGACCTCAAGAACTACCGACCCCTATCCCTCCTTCCCTTCGCGGCCAAGGTCACTGAGAAGACTGCCAACGCCCAACTAATGAAATTAATCGAAGAGAACTCCATACTCAACCCTTCCCAATCCAGATTCTGTAGCAACCACAGCACGGAGATTGCCCTACTCGCCATGGTCTTACTTGACCTCTCCGCTGCCTTCAACACCGTCTCCCACCGCACACTTGCCGCCAGACTCCACGATGTCGGCATACTGGGAACTGCCCTCGAATGGCTCTGCTCCTCAACGGCAGGACGTAAAGAATCAGACAGCCACCCTTCTTCTCTGAACCAACAGAGATCAACTGCGGCGTACCTCAAGGATCGTCAGACAGCACGGACTCAACATAGTCTCCTGCGCCGACGACACCCAGCTCCTCCTCACCAAAGACCCCGTCACCACCAGACTCACCTTCCAGGAAGGAATGAAGGACATTGCATCCTGGATGAGCAGCAGCTGCCTGAAGCTTACTCGGAAAAGACAGAGGTCCACCTCCTCGGACCCGCTCCCATCACATGGGACAACACCTGGTGGCCCACCGCCATCATAAACCCACCCACCTCCACAGACCACGCCCAGAATCTCGACATCGTACTCTCCATGACCCGACAGGTCAACACCGTCACCTCCACCTGCTTCAACACCCTACGCATCCTTAGCAAGACCTTCAAATGGATCCCCCCCGAATGAAGAAGGACCGTAACCCACGCACTCATAACCAGCCGACTGGACTGCAGAAATGCCCTCTAGGCCGGAATCAACAAGTCTCTGCTCTGCAGACTCCAAACCATACAGATTACCGCAGCCAGACTCATCCTCGGCATCCCTCGACAAGAACACATCACCTAACTCCTGCGAGACCTCCACTGGCTCCCTGTCGAAAAGAGAGTAACCTTCAAGATATGCACGCTTACAAATGCCTCCACAACACCAGACCCCAATACCTCAACGAGAGAATCATACTTCACGTACCCAAGAGAAACCTTAGATCCACAGACCTCGCCCTAGCCAATACCTCTTGCATCCGCAGAGCCAGAACGGGTTGAAGAGCCTTCTCCTACATCGCGGCCAAGACCTGGAACGAGCTCGCGATCAATATCAGACGTGCCTCCTCTCTAAACATCTTCAGGAAGGCTCTCAAGACCTGGCTCTTCGACTGAACGGAGCTGCTGACCCCTCCCCCCGGTGCCTTGAGACCCTCATGGGTGTGTAGCGTGCTTTACAATTCCCTGATTGATTGATTGATTGATTGATTGAACCACCTAGAATGCAGGGTGGGTATCTGGTATTGCGCTACAATGGTTTTCTTCATTCTTACTCAACAGAACTCTAAGATTTATGTTTGTCCTCGCTCTATCCATCCAGACACCAGTCACGATTGGCATCCCCCAAGGCTCCTCAGTCTCCCCCACTCTTTTCAACTTGCTCATGGAACCCCTGACTGAAATCCTCCAACTCTCTAACATCTCATATAATATCTATGATGATGATACACAACTCTATCTAAAAATCGCCTCTGCAGATAACATCAGTGTCCTCAACAACACACTGTCAAAAACTCAACACTGGCTGACACATAAGCACCTCAAACTAAACACCCTCAAAACTGAATTCCTCTTAATCTTTCCACCCAACCACACTCCAAACATCAAAGAATGGCTTGCCGATCTTACAGCCTTGAACTGTTCCCCACACATCATAACCTCAGCTGAATCGCTAGTTATAATCCTGGCCAATCACCTCTCTACGCAGGAACACATCAGTGCCACCACTTGAGGTGCCAACTACCAACTGCAGGTACTAAGGAAATTAAAACCTTTCATTCCAACTACAGATCTCAAGACAGCAGCACAAGTGCTAGTGATCTCCAATCTAGATAAAGTAGTGGTACCCTCGTGTGTCTATCAAAAGCAAAACTAGCACCTTTAAAGGCAACTTTAAATGCTGCCGCTCGACTTATCACATGCTCAAAAATAAGTGATCACATCACCCCAGATCTCAAGGCACTGAACTAGCTACCCTATGAGGCAAAGATCCACTTACAAATTCCTTGCCTGATTCATTAAGCTCTTCACCACAGCACACCAACTTACCTTGCCAAGAAACTCAACTTATCAGGTGAGAATAGAACTTTAAGAAGCACAGGCTCCCTTCTACTTAAGCCATACAAATTTATAGAAAAGAAAAACTGCAATAGCTCCTTCTCCGGAATGGCGCCCAAAATTTAGAACTCAGTTTCCCTTGAGACCAGCTCCAACTCAACTACCATATTCAAATGAAGAACGAAACAACTACTAATGATCAGATATATATGAATATAAATCAATTTATAAAGTGCCTGGTTACACCAGCTGCTGTGTCCCCGCACTAGGAGCTACTAGATGGCTGAAAGGACCCAAGAACAGGGAACAGGGGCAATACTTATTTTATTTTATTTGAAAGGTTTTATATAGCGCTGGCTAGACCCAGGGGTATCAGAGCGCTTTACAGGAGTGTGCGGAGGCACTGTAATAAAAAACATTTGATCAATGAAATAGCAATAAGAACCATTAGACCAAAGAGAGCAGATAAATACAAGTGCTAATTACATAAGTACTATATTAAGCTAAAGAGGGCAGTTAGTAATTAGGCTACGTGGGTGCGTGAAAAAAAAGGAAAGATAAAGGAAGGGGAAAAAGAATAGGAGTTAGGAGAACCGTGGGAGGCTGTGTATAAGGATAGATATAGGATGTATAGATAGAGGCAGGGAGGGGAGTTAGGCGGGGAGGGGAGAGAGTAGCATGAGGGAGGGGAGTTAAGAGGGAGAATGGGAAGGAGAGAGACTGGAGGGCAATAGAGGGGAACCTGATGGGGGAGCAGAGTGGGAGTCAGTGTCAGAGGTAGGTATTATGGACCCCAATATTGGTTCAGGAGGTACAGTTTAAGGTTTTTTTTAAGTTGAAGTAGGAGGGGTTACAGCGCAGGTCTTTAGGCAGGGTATTCCAGATGGAAGGAGTGTTTCCGGAGAAGGAGCGAGCTTGTGTGCATTTCTTCTTTAACAGACGGGGGACTAGAACGAGGGCGTTGGTGCTCCTCGTCGGTCGGGTGCAGCCCGCTTTGTGGAGTTTATCTGAGAGGTAACGCAGGGTGTTTTGGTGAAGGGCTTTGTGCGTGATGCATGCAATCTTGTAGGTGGATCTGCCTTCGATGGGTAGCCATTTGAGGGTTTTAAGGGCGGGGGAGATGTGGTCGAAATGTTTGTAGTCAGAGGCAAGTCTAGCAGCTAGGTTGAGCACAGATTTGAGTGGTGCAAGGTGGACTTTAGGTGTTCCAGCGAGGATAGCATTGCCATAGTCGATTCTCGGCAGGACCAGCGATTGGACAACAGATTTGAAGTTGTCAGCAGGGATGAATGGTTTCATTTTCTTGAGATGACGGAGGGTGACGAGTGCTCCTTTGGCTGAGGTTTTTATGTGGGAAATAAGAGTAAGGCTATTATCAATGGTGATGCCGAGAGATTTAACTGAGTTGGAAGTGGTGAGTGAACAGTTGAGAGCATTAAGGTCAGAGATCCAGTCTTGTATGGGGAGTGGGTTGTTTTTAGGGAAGAAGAGAATGATTTCGTTTTTTTTAGGGTTGACTTTGAGATGATTGTGGTGGAACCATGATTGGATCTTGGTCAGGGTGTCATTGAGGTGAAGGACATCAGAGCGGGTTTTAATCTTATAGTAAAGTTGAGTGTCGTCGGCATAGAGGTGGTAATTGATTCCTGCTTGTTTGAGAATGAGGGTGAGGGGTTCCATGAAGAGGTTGAAGAGAGCAGGAGAGAGAATGGATCCCTGAGGGACACCGAGGGAGATTGGTGTAGGGTTAGAAAGGCAGTCATCAATTTTGATTTGTTGAGTTCTGTGTTGGAAAAAGGAGGTGAACCAGTTGAGGACAAGGCCATTGAGGCCAAAGCGGACTTTAAGAGTGTTAAGTAAGGCAGAATGGTTAACTGTATCAAATGCAGCAGAGAGGTCGAAGAGAATGAGTAGGCAAGACTCGCCATTGTCGAGGGAGTTTCTGAAGCCAGATGGCAGTGAGTCAAGAGGTTGAAAGTGTTGATGTGATTAACCAGTTGGAGCACAGTGCATTTTTCAAGGGCTTTGGAGAGAAGTGGGAGGTTAGAGATCGGTCGGAGGTTATTTGGGTCGTTGGGATCGGCATTGAGATTTTTGGGGATGGGTGTGATTTGACCCAGTTGGAGGGAGGGCCAGGGAGGAGTTGGTAATAGTGGTCCAGTATGGGGCAATGATATGTTTTAGGCTTAGTGATGATTTTATAGACTTTGTGTTCAGTAGAAATGTCATAGGAAAATAGTGGGTTGGGAGAGAGGAGATTTAAGGGGAAGGATTGATCAATTTTGGTGATTTTATCAGAGAGGAAATTTGCAATTTCTTTTCATTTCTCAATTGAGTCCGTCAACTTTGGGGGGCAGAGGATGTTTGGTTTTTGACGATGCTGAACAGTTCTCTAGGTCTATTTTTGGCCCTATCAAGTTGTTCACGGAAGAAGGAGGCCTTTTCATTGAGGATGTGTTTTTTTGTAGTTGGACCTAGCAGATCGGAGGGGGGCTAGATGGGAGGGGGACGGGTGTTGCCTCCAGGTTCTTTCAGTTAGTCTAAGAGAGCATCTTTTGCTGTTGAGATCAGAGTTGTGATTATCCAGTTGGAGCAGAGCGCATTTTTCAAGGGCTTTGGAGAGAAGAGGGAGGTTAGAGATCGGTCAGAGGTTATTTGGGTCGTTGGGATCAGCATTGGGATTTTTAGGGATGGGCATGATTTGACCCAGTTGGAGGGAGGCAGGGACACATCCCGTGGCCAGGGAGGAGTTGGTAATAGTGGTCCAGTATGGGGCAATGATATGTTTTAGGTCTTGGACTAGGTTAGAAGGAAGAGGGTCTTTGGTGTGAGAGGATGGTTTTAGCTAAGTGATGATGTTATAGACTTCGTGTTCAGTAACAGGGTTGAAATTATGCCAGGAGGCATTTTTTTTTTTGCTGGGGGAAATAAGGGTTGGATTCAGGTGGGAAAGTAACGGAAGAGAGATGAGAAGGGACAGGGGGAAGAGTTGATAGGGATGGAGGTTCAGGAGAAATGTCATAGGAAAATAGTGGGTTGGGAGAGAGGGGATTTAAGAGGAAGGATTGATCAATTTTGGTGATTTTATCAGAGAGGAAATTCGCAATTTCTTTGCATTTCTCAATTGAGGCCGTCAACTTTGGGGGGGGCAGAGGATGTTTGGTTTTTGACAATGCTGAACAGTTCTCTAGGTCTATTATTGGCCCTATCAAGTTGTGCACGGAAGAAGGAGGCCTTTTCATTGAGGATGTGTTTTTTTGTAGTTGGACCTAGCAGATCGGAGGAGGACTAGATGCGAGGGGGACGGGTGTTGCCTCCAGGTTCTTTCAGTTAGTCTAAGAGAGCATCTTTCGCTGTTGAGATCAGAGTTGAACCAGGATTTGGAGGGTATGTTTCTTTGGGTTTTTAGTTTGGGAGGAGCCATTAGGTCTAGGACCTCGGTGACTGATTTATTAAAGTGTTCGGTGAGGGCCTTAGCATTTTGGGAGAGGGGAGTGAGCAGAAGTTGGGCTTTGAGTTTAGTCTCCAGTTCGCTGGGGGGATAAGATGAAGGTTTCTGGTCAATTTCATGTGTTTAATGCTTTTGGTGTGGAGGGGTGGGGCCATAGCGGTGATCGTGAAGAGGCTGAGGTGATGGTCGGACCAGTCGAAGGGGATGATGTTGGAAAGGGAGGCCAAATCATTATTTGTGTTGATTGCATCAAGAGTGGCCCCTTTGGTGTGAGTTGGGGAATGACAAAGTTGTTTAAGGTCACTAATCTCCAGAAGATTCGTGAGGAGATTAACTGTAGGGTCCTCAATATCATTCCAGTGGAGGTTGAAGTCTCCAAGGAAGAGATTTTTAGAGTTGGAAAGTGAGGATTGGGTGAGGAGGTCAGAAAGTTCCTCTGCGAAGGGAAGCGGGTCGCCAGGAGGATGGTAGATATTATGTAGGCAAATAGGTGGGGAGCCCTAAGTTTTAAGTTCTGCTCCGAGGTATTCAAAGGAAGCAGGGTCAGAGTTCTTAACAAGCGAGAGTTGTAGTTCGTTTTTAAAGATTATGGCTAGACCACCTCCTATTCTGTCTTGTCTATCTTTTCTGAGTATGGAGTAACCGGGGGGAGAGTAAGTCAAGGATAAATGTAGAGTGGACATTGAGCCAAGTTTCCGCAAGGAAGGCGATGTCAATGGCTTCGCTGAGGATGGTTTCAGCTATTTCAGTCGCATGCTGGACAGCTGAGCGGCAGTTAACTAGCATGCATGCGAGGGGTTTATGGTTGTTTATGGGGGAGGGCATGATTGGATAGCGGTAAGTTGCGTTGGGGGTCTGGGTGAGACGGGGGAGGAAGGGATTCTGCTAGTCCCCAGGATCATGGGAATGGTTGAGTGGGGGGCGGGAGGGTCAAAAATTGGAGCGTTAGGGAGGTAAGAGTTACAAAGGTCGAGAAGATCAGAGGGGGAGAGATGGCTCGAGGCATGGGGGGGTCTATGTGAACAGTTGCAGCAGGGGGAGGTTCTCTAATGTTGAGGGTTAGTGGTGTTTTGTGAGCCAGGGCTTGGGGAGTTCATGCAGTTTAGGAGGATCTCAGAGAAATCTTTCCTGAGTTGAGAGAGTTTGGACGATAAGGTAAAATCTTTCCTGAGTTGAGAGAGTTCGGACGAGAAGGTAAGGAGATAGCATTCGATGTTAGATAGAGTCTGGGTTAAAGGAGTGATAGGGATGGAGGGTGAGAGGGTGGGAGGGAAAAGAGTAGGATCCGAGTTGACCGGGGAGAGTGGACTGTGGAGTGTGTGGGTTGGGAGGCCAGGGGGGTAGAGAGGAGTGTTCAGGTTGATGGACGAAGGGAGGGCTGTGGAGACAGAAAGGGAGTGCATAGAATTAAAATAGGTGTTCTGAGATGGTAAGGGGGTGTGAGGGGAAAGAGGGGAAATAACATCCTGGTTGGGGGAGGCAATTTAGAGAGGGTGAAATTGGTGCTGGCAGTCGAATAATAGGGATTTCGGGAAGAGGGTGCAGGGAGGAGGTAGCGAGGTACGGGGTGTGACTAGTGGTAGGTGGAGATGAGTCTTTAGTGAGAGAAAGGGTTTGGGAGACTGTGTATGCTGTTGAGGTGTCAGGAAGAGGGAGGGTCGCTAGCGAGGGTGGGTAATTGGAAGATTGGGTTGTTTGGGAGACATCATTAGCAGTAGAAGTGCCTGTGGGGGGAGGGATTGGGGTCAAGGAAGGAGAGGGTAAAAGGGCGTCAAGCGTTTGGGAAGGAGAAGGGTTAGGAGGTGGATTGGATAGTAGGTAGGACAAGGTGCTGAAATGTTGTTCAAAGATGGTGAGGTGATTTTCAGAAGCTTGAATGAGGATGTTACCGGATTTGAAAATGGAGATGTCTATTTCGCCGAGGAAAGCAGGGGAAGGGGAAGGAGAAGTGGACAGTTTAGAACCATACGGGATTTTACATGATTTAGTGATGGGGAGGTGGTGGAGGAAAATGCTTTTCCATTTGGAGGGACGTTTGGAGGAAAAGATGTAGTTGGTTTTTATTATGGAGGAGAGGCTAAGGTAGTTATCAACAAATAAAGTTTCATGGTGACTAATTAGTAATTTGTGTTTAAAGTTTTTCTTAGCGTTTTTGGAGAGATTAGGGGGGTAGAGAATGGACCATGAATTAGGGCCATGTCTAGTAATGGGGGAGTCCTGTGGATTGAGGGAGTGGGTGAAGGGGGCATGGTATTTCAATTGAAAATGGCTAGGGGAGGGGGAAAGATGCTGGGGGGAAGACTTGATATAGGGCGTAGAGAGGTGGGAGAGTCAGAGTAGGTGCAGGGGCAAAGTGAGCTATTTGAACAAGCACAAGAAGGGTGAGAGGGCCATGTTAGGGGGATGAAATAAGAGGATAGTGTTAGAAGGGAGAGATGCAGGAATATCGGAGTGGGCACAGTCAGGTGGGATTAATCAGTCATTACACATATTGAAGAACCTGGACAAGTTTAGGCCCAGGTAGGTATTAGGGGAAGGGAGAGAGTTCAGAGCAAGGAGGAAGAGAAGTGGTAAAATCAGAGAGGATCAGAAAGGGTACCAGTCTGAGTAACACAGGGAGATAAAATTACAAAGAGGGAGAGCAAACAGAAATTTACAAACTTCGACTAGTAAAGAGCAGGTTGGGGCAATAGGGACATAGTAAGGGGGGACATTGAGGATTTAGTGAAAAACGTAGGGTGATACAGGCAACAAATAATGAGAATTATGCGAAACAGGTAATAATTACAATCACAGGGAGAATATAGGAGTTAACAACCATGAATAACAGTACAAAAGAGCACTAAGGGATTCAAACCATCATTAAGAAATTCAGTTGTTCCACTGAGGAGGATTGTCAAGCAGCAGGCAATATAAATGACAGTATAGGTAGCAAAGATAATAACATAGTCAGTTGTTCTACTGAGGAGGATTGTCAAGCAGCAGGGAATATAAATGACAGTATAGATAGCAAAGATAATAACATAGGCTGGCAGTCTATCAGCAAGGGAAGTGTTGACGTTCCAATTCAGCCAAAAAGTCATGAATATTGAACGAGAAGGAGACAGTGTGGCCGCATGGGGCAGGTTAGTGGGACAGAATGATGTCAGCGGGTCGGGTTCAGTAGGGGGAGGCAAAGATCAAGCCCAGAGGGCTGGGAAGGCCTCAAGATGAAGTGAGAGAAGGCTTACTGTGTGCTCGGTAGTTTGGGAATTCCGTCCGCCATTTTGAGGTGTGAGATCCTGCCGATCCTCGTCATCTTGTGGGACCGAGGCACTGAAACAAATAATGAAAATGGCTCCGGGGATAGTAAAGATGGCGACATCAAGCAGACGGGATCCTCAATGGAAGGGGGGGTCAGCAATACTGGAAGTCCCAGCCAAATAGGACCATGGGTAACGATCACAGGGTCCACTCCGGTGGTGGAGCGAGGAGAATTCAAGGAGAATTCGAGGAGAAAGGAGCGACAAGACAAGTGGCGGACCAGCACCGAGACTGTGCGTCGCGGAGGGAGGCGTCGACAACAGATCAGGTGCAGCGGTCGGTGGGGAGCGAGTGTTGCAAGCCGGGTCAGCTTCGAGGCTCCGATGGTAGCAGAAAAGACCTTGCAGCTTATAACAGCCAAAGGGAAGCCAGCGGGAGAGCTCAGCCCCAGCGGCCAGGGGCCGCGATGATCGTCACCAAGGGCACGGTCGGTGTGTTTGGGGGAGGAGGCGCCGGATCCAGGATCGTTATCGAGGCCCACGAGGGCCTGGGCTGTGCGTTCAAGAAGGTGCAGGTCCGGTCCCCATGGAATAGGTTGTGGTTATTATTAGAAAAACTCACCTGGAAAAGTTGAGAGCCAGCGGTTGGCTGATGCCCCAGTGGTCGGTGGCCATGGCCATCGCCTTTTTTTTATTCTGGGACCGCTCGGTTCAGAGGGGCATCTGTTTCCAGCGAGGCTCGGCGTGCAGTGGAGCAGTACAACCGAAGTCTGGCCGGTGCTGTCTCGAGGCATCTAGGTGTCGGGGGAAGTGATGTGCATCCCATCCAGCAAGCGGACTCATGGGGCTTCTGGTCCTGATTGGGAGTGGGGCGGAAGACGCCGTGACTCTATCAGGTCTCCACAGCACTGTCCAGCAGGGCTCGAGTTATGCCCACCATCTGTGACTTCGGGTGCGATCTCTTGAGTCGGGAAGTCGGTTCCAGGAAGGCCAGGCTCCCCAGAGGGGCTGAGAGGGAGATCCAGGCTTTTTGCAGGGCAAATCCAGTCGGGTTCGGCTGGCTTACCGAGGGATGCCCCAAGTCAGTATCGGTTGGCTCTTTCTTCTTGCGGGCTCGAAAGGGCCTTAAGGGATAAGGACGCCTCAGGTCTGTGCCGGCAAGAACAGCAGAAGACTCAGATGGCCGGATCCTTTGGTTCAATCCTGACGACGGGAGAGGCGGTGGACCCAGGGCGTGCTCGACGGGTCTTTGGAGGTCATAGAAACGGTAAGAAATTATATCCGTTGTTAAGATGTTAAATGAAGTTACATTGGGGTCGGATGGCCGGGTAAACCAGGGGATAAGTACTGATTTGTTAAGCCCCAACCCGAGAGCTCTTGGGAAGAGCTTCTATTGGTCGGCCATCCTTAGTCTCTCAATACGAACATGAGACCTCAGAGCTTGAAGAGCCGAGGGGCATATTAACAACGGCCAGCGATAATTATCGCTGGCCGTGCTTAGCGTGAGGAATCCTATCGCCGGCTATCGCTGGAAATTATCGCCATGCTAGCGCTGTATTAACAACGCTTAGCGCAAAGGCGATAATTTTCCAGTGATAGCGATGTTTTCCATGGAACATCGCTGGTTTTCCAGCGATGTCCCATGGAAAACGGCGATATACTTGGCGATAGGGCCTGTGGTCTTAGCCACACAATCCACCCCCATGTTAGGTATGCCTTAGTCAGGAATTTAGCAGACGTTAAATTCCTGCGTTAAGGCATACTTAACGCAATTTAAAATATCGCTAACCCACGTTGCTAATATGGCGATACCTGGGTTAGCGATATTTCCCCTGTTGTCTTCACAGGCACGCCCCTTTGCATCTCATTAGCGATGCGATGGGAGGCGTGCAGAAAAGGGACGCTAAGTCAGGAATCACGCGCTAGCGTGTCCTTGTTAATTCGGCGATAAAATTATCGCCGCTTTTCGTCCGAAAACGGACGCTAAAGCGGCGATAATTCATTAACGCCGCCTTGTTAATATACCTCCAAGTTTTTAATATTTTTTGGAAAATGTTCTCGATGGCTCTGCCCGGAGAGAAAGTGGTAATGCATTCCAGTTTTTGGCTGCCAAATAACCAAATGAATGTGCAACCATTCTTGCTCTTTGGATTTTAGGGACTTTAACCAAGTGGGGCCCGGATGACCTAAGTTGACGTGTTGGATTATGGGGGACAAGAAGATCATGGAGATAGCAGGGTCCTTTGCCCTGCAGACTCTGGTGACAGAAGCACAGAGTTTTAAAAATAATTCTTTTGTTGACAAACAGCCAGTGCAGGGAGTCAAGAGCTTTCACAGATGAAGCTCTCCTTGGTAAGTTGAGAACTAGACATGCTGCCGCATTCTGAATGCGTTGTAGCCTATGGAGACATTTTTTGTTGCTCCAAGATAGAGGACATTTCCATAGTCCACCTGGGACGTTACAAGAGTGTGGACCAGGTTTTTCTTGGCTGAAATGGGGAGGATCTCCAGAGTTTTTCTCAACATTTTTAGGGTTCCAAAACATTTCCCTTCCCCAATGAAGATGCAACCTTTCCACCTCCTGCCCATTTACAAGACTATCGGGCCGCATTACATGCCCCTCCCTACTTTCTTTCATGACACTCTACATATCCTATAATGCCCATTACGAATTAGGCTGTACATCAACCTATGTCTGTCCCTATGCTCACTTTTGCTGCTCTCCAGCATTTCATACTACTTTGTTTTCTTTTCCTGATGTTCAGCGCTTTGAACCTCACTTGTATATGCTTATCTGCTTACACATATACTCACTTTGGCTTTTCTCCTGCATTTGTATATTACTATGTTTGCTTTTCCTGATGTACAGCGCTTTGGTTCCCGAAAGGGTCATTTATATATGTTTACTTTTCCTGATGTACAGCGCTTTCAGCCTCAAAAGGGTCACTTGTATATCCTTCTCTGCTTACACTCACAATCACATGTGCTGTTCTCCCGCATTTTTTATATTACTATGTTTACTTTTATTGATGCACAGCGCTTTGGTTCCACAAAGGGCCACTTGTATATGCCTATCTGCTTCCCACCATGTTGTACATTGCTCTGATACCCGATAGGGCCATGTTCGGATTATATAAAGCTCAATAAATATGCAAATAAAAATAAAATGTGACATATGTATAGAAAGCCAATTAATATTTCTGATGAGCGTTTCCAGCGCTGTAGTCTTCACCAATGAGCTCACGATAGGCTGGCTTCTTCTGCAACAATTAAAAAGAAGATCATTTATTACAAGAACAAAGCAGCTGCATGCCTCCGCCATATGGTTAATATTAGGCCTGGGCGTAGTTCACAGAGTTTTGCTACGCGGAGCTCCGCGAAATTACAAAACATCTCTGCAAAGTTCTGCGAGTGGTGGAGTGCAGTGCGAACTGCAGTTTGTGCTGGTATTCCTGCCGCTCGGGTAGAAATTCTACCCGAGCGACAGCTCGCGCTCGCGAACTTACCGTTCACGATCGCAAACTTACGATTCGCGATAGTGTGCGGGGAAAAAACCCTACTGCACATCGCAAAGCAGAGTTTTCTGCACTCTGCGAGCTCTGCGGAGTGCAGAAAACTCCGCAAACTACGCGACCGGAGTGAAGTTTACCGCCCAGGCCTAGTTAATATCTCCGCTTATTGCGTATCTACGCCTCCCACACAGTGTTGTCAGTCGTGCCGCAAGGAGTCAAACAGTACACTGCCAGACAGTCTAAGAGACATGGCCAATCACTCTGTAGCTTCAAAATAAAGAAGCAAAGTGATTGGCAATACTCTGGAATTATCGTGCCCCTGCGCTTCCTGGTGTGCCAGTCCGCAGCACCAATCCAATGCTCTGATACTGTTTATGTCAGTTACAGCATGAGAGCACTCCTAGGATTCGAGCAGACAGGTCAATCCAACGCTCCATGGGAGACCAGGAGGCTGTGCCTGTGTTTCCCTGGCTTCCTAATACAGCGTGAGTAGGGGAGGCTTCAAGTGTGCATGTCAGCCTGACCAGAACCAGACATCCATCCTACCTGAGTTGTACACTACACTTAATAAGAACCAGTCTATTGCTTTCACTGCCCTGTCGATAAACAGGATTGGCCAGACCCTTAAGTGATGCGCCCTGGCAAAAAGGTGAATGCGCTGCGAGTGGAGTGGCCAAGTTTAATGTGATGTGGCAACTTGGAGGCTGAGAGTCAATGCCCCCACGCCCTAAAAGAGAAAACGCCCCTGTCTTCTTTCTCATTTTCCATATGCAGCCTCTCTCCTGCTTGTCACCTATATTCTCCATGGATACTCCTCTGTCTCCCTCTACCTATACCCACTATAGACTTTTATCCTGAAGAGGCCCTCTCATTATCACAACTAACAGTTTCCTCAGAAATAGTGAATTTATTAATTTCTGAATATTTTTCAAAGTGATCTTTAAAAGATAAAACTCAAACTCAATTACAGAAGTATACCTTATAGAGACATTTTCTTCTCATTTTCAGCTTCGTTTTACCATGTGCGTTTGCAAGGCAAGAACCTAAATTATTCAAGACTCATTTCCTGCATACAGCCCAGATGAGCAGTAATATTAGCCATATGTGCTAATGGGAACACATCATGCAGCTGTTGCTAACCTACATAAAACAAACATGAATACTTAAGCGTGGAGGAAAAACATGAATACGTACACTCTCAATATGCTGCGAAATAATATACTGATAATTCGACAGGCATATATAGCCCACACATTTCAACTTCCAAAGAGGCCTTACACATAATTGACCAGGACCTTGGGCCATAGGTCAGAGCATGTCACAAAACTGTGTGCAGCTACACTACAAAAACATGTACCAAACAACACATAAAATAAACAAGTATAACATGGCAAGGCAGGTCTCCATCTTTTTATGGATTTGTCTAGCGCCTTCGACAGCGTAGTTAGATCCCACTTATGGCCTCTCTTTGAGATATGGGGCTGGATGCTGGGTTTGTTCAATTTCTAATGGTCGTACACTTTGACCTCTCAGCATCTGTTAGATTTGGACCTGCTGGAGAGTGCAGACATAGCTTCCCGTTGAGGAAAGGTGTACGCCAGGGGTGCATTTTGACCCCAGTTTTATTTCTATTGTGCATCACTGGGCTTGAAGACGCTGTTGCTGATGGTATTGCAGATGTACCCACTGCAGCGGGCAAAAAAATTGTGGCATTACTTTATGCCGACGATGCTTTTCTGATGAGGAGGACTCATAGGAGCCTTAATATTCTTTTCCAGGCAATTTGCAATTTTATGTCCTTGGGGTTATCAATGAATTGTACCAAAACCTTTACTAAGCTGTGTGACCACAAGTCTGTGAAAACGAAGGGGCATATGCTTTTTGTGACGTTGTGGTGGCCATAGGGTCCTCGCCCCATTACCAAGGCAGCGTTAAACCACATAACATGGCTAAAAGCCACGTGAAGTGGCTTAACGCTGCCTTGGTAATAGTGCCCCTTTCACGCTAAACTTAGCGTGAAAGGGGTGTGCAGTGGGTGTTGCGGTGGGCTTCCACCGCAACACCCATTCACTTCGACGCTGCTACCTATTATCAAGAGAGACAATAATAGGTGGCAGAGCCGAACTTAAGACCAGGAAAATCCTGGTCCTAAGGTGGCGATACGAGGAGAAATGTTTCATTTCTCCTCGTTTTTGCTTTTTCCATGTGTGCTGCCTTGTGCAGCACACATGAAAAAAGCAAAATGCCAAGGTTTGCTTATGTACAGGAAGGTGTCCCTTCCTGCACATAAACAAACCTTTTTTTTAAATGCCATTTTGTAACTTACATGTGTGCTGCATGAAGCAGCACCCATGTAAGTTACAAAATGGAATTTTAGGTTTGTTTATGTACAGGAAGGGCCACCTTCCTGTACATAAACATACCTCCCTGCTCTCAGACACCCTTGCACTCTGGTGCAAGGGTGCCTGCGTTGGCGTTAAATCATGAGAATTAGCGGCATCGCAGCGGGAAACGCCAGGCTGCACCATATTGTTGGTAATATGGTGCAGCCTTGCGTTTCCGAGGTGGCAATGAGAGGCGTTAAGCCAAGGAGGCTAACGCCTCTCACTGCCACTTCCTAGATAATATGCCCCAAAGTGTATTTTTCTACAGGGTCATCCAGTTGCACCTACCCAGGACTTCTCATATTTGGGCATTGTGCTTGATTCTAAAGGTAATTGGGGCCCCTTTAGATATAACACTGTACAGAGGTTTGTGAATGCTGTAGGCTACATCTATGGTTTGGCCTCACCATAATGGAGGTCTATAGGAGTAAATGCCTCCCCATACTCAGACGGGGTGGGCATCTGGGGATACTCAAATGTCTCCATGATCCAGATTGAAGAAAACAGGGTCTTGCGATGGCTTTTAGGTGTACCCCCGGCCTGCGCCACTTATATTGCTCACCAGGAAGTGGGGACAGGCTATGTGGAGGACCATCTCAAAATGGCCCCTCTGGTACTATAGTGTGCTGTCTGGGCAAACACAACTCTGGCTTCAACAGAAAGGTGATTGTAGATTGCTTAGCATGTGATAGAGCCTTGGCCATCCCCTGGGTACATTATGTCAAACAGGAATTATTTGCCCTGTGAAGACCAGAACTCTTTTCTTCTCCCTCTACCATTGTTAGGTCAATAAAAGTGTAAAAAAAGGACAGAAAGTTACAGTTAAGAGAGGATGCAGATTCGCCCAAAAGGTCCATCAGAGAATATGGTGCCTTGCAGACCTCTGTGGGTATGGAGCCGTACTTGTCATGGTTGCACTCTACCTGGGACAGAGTCCTCCTGACTGGATTTAGACTTGGCTTTGCAAGGTGTCATCTGAGCTTCCCTCTGGGCCACTTTGATCCCAGCACTGTATTCATTTGCCTGTGTGATGAAAAAATCGCCCCGGAGTTTGCTCCATTTTACCTTGTTCTGTGAATTTTACCTGACGTTTTCTAAGAGGTTTGTAATCCCATTAATTAGAGCTCTTGGCATAAGAAAATGTGCTGAGGCCATGTCATACTTACAAGGTATACATTTGCATACCCTCTGTATCTGTATTTGTTCCTTTTCAAAGTGTGCTTTGTCAAAAAAGAAAACAAATGTTTTAAACTGTTTACCTAAGATGTTTAATCTGTCTCCTGTTGAATGCACATTGGGGATAATTGATGCCTGAATTTTGACTTTATGTATAATAGTGGTTTTAGCTATTTTATTGAGATGGGCTTTTGGGGCTTTTGTTGCTGATATTTTGCTGTTTATTTACTGCTGAAATAAAATATGATCTGATCATTATAAGTTATTTTGTATTTGGGGGAAGAATCGTGCAGCACTTGCCTAAGCTACGAGCTGTCTGGGTGTCAAATCCAATGGGAGGGTTTGACAGACAACTGAGTGTGCTGAGTAGGTACATTCTCTCCTTCACTCATCCACCACCCACGTGGGCCTGATCTGATCCAGCCATACCGGATCTGAAACACACCATCAGAATAAGTACCTAATCCACAAGGTGGTAGTGGAAATCAGCTGATTGTGGCAGGGCAAGGCTTTCCTCACAGAAGTGAGCTAGAGTTACCAGAAAGATGCAAGTCCAGCATTGGCTGTAATGTCTTCCAGGGAATTTTTTTTTAAATACTGAACTTACACCTGCCAGAACCTTAAAACACTTACTGCCACATTCACAGACATTATAAGCATGAGAGATGCTGACAGTCCTGCTCCCGAAGGATGCCCAGGAGCATCTTAAGGAGCAGTGAGACTGCACTCTCTGGAACTCCAACTCCAAAGATACTTCCTTGGCTTCAGTGAACTCAGTTTTTCTGTCTCCAGAGGCCACTGACAGACTATTTCACATTACAGCTGCTAATGACAGTTGTCAGGGGTAGAAAGGATGCTTTCTCAAGAAAAGACATCAAAATAGAGTACCTCATCTGCAAAAGAAGAAACACATGTAAGTGTGTAGGATAAAGGAAGAGACGAGATGAAGAGAGGCAACCATTTTTTGATGCTGACTCATGTGGGCAAATGTGTCTGCTTTTACACAACTGAGTCAGAAAAAGGTGTGTCTAAACTGGCTGTGCCACACACACACTAAAATATGCAAGATAGGCGTCCCCCCACAAAATCTAACATAAAATGAATGCAGTGATATTTATGGTTTTGTCAACGTGTGAAGCATCGTCAGCTGCGCGCAAAGCTTGAAATGCATCCAAATTCGTGTGCATCTGCAACCCAGGCATAGAAAATGACACAGTGGCTGTGGAATAAAAAGACAAGTCACACAAAACAATTTGGCAAGTTCAGCTACACCATGAAGGTGGTCATTCTACAGCTGTGAGTTGCCAGGCACCCACCACCACCATGAAGGGAGCTAAGGAGAAGGGAGTATATATTCCGGCAGCGGATTTCCCTCATTGACCTGAGGAAGGATGAGGTCATTAGATTTTCCAGGCTCAGGAGAGAACCCATCATAGAATTTCTAAACAAGATTGGACCAAGTCTCCATCCTCCAACTGCCAGACCCAATAACATCCCTCCACAGATCAAGCTGAGGGCAGTCCTTCACATACTGGCATCTGGTACCTTCCAGATCACAACAGCCAGAGTGGCTGGAATATTGCAGGCATCATTTTCTGCCTTCCGTGGGGATTGTGTAGGTGTTTCTATTGTCGTGTAGTTCCTACTAATCTGTAGGATCTGTGCATTGTTTGGACAACATAAAATAAGGACTTGGTGTTAAGACTGATTCCGGACACCCCTGCTTGATATGTTGGCATAAATGCCAGGTAGCTCACAGTGCCACTGCAAGCCCCCCCCCCTAACTTACCAAGGAGCGAACAGTTTGTGTCAACCACTAAACATGACAATCCTGATTCCTTGGGAATCGTGGGAATAGTAGAGAACTTTTCGCTAAGTCACTCGTGATCACTTGTTCCCAGAGAAATATACAGAGAATACACAGTGGGACGTTTTCAATAATATTTATTGAACCAATGTTACTCTTGCATAGAATGCATGTGTTGCAATAATTGGGAGACAGAAACAAATAAAGGAGATTACAAGCACCAAGAGAGTAAAGAGTAGATACATTTCTACCATGGTGCTGAAGCAATGAATATATGCAGGCATATATGCAAAATGGTAATTTACCATACTCCTACAATGCGAATCCTAATTTAAGTGTATCTAGATTTTACCTGATGGGAGAGAGTGAAGGACCCTGTCTTGGTCTCAAGTTGGACACCCCTCACAGAATATCAGACAGGTGAGTCGTGATTTCTCAGCAGTCAGGGACCTTCGGTGTCATCAGAAGTGCCTCCTCTACCAATCTATTGGGATGCTTATTATTTATAATAAAATCAGCCTTTGCGATGTGCGCACTAGATTAGTGATGTTATTGATATGTGGATAGTGCTGTCACCCCGTGGATGAAGATAGGACAACTTTTGTACCTAGTGCGTAGAGAAGCCTAGTACATGATGTTCAGGGCATCATGACAATGTTGTGTGAAGCTGGATGTATAAACAAAAGTAGTTTCAGAGAAATGAATCCAACATTGTCGTGCATGCAAATGTGTGCAAAAGGTCACCGCTGAAACTTTATTTTCTAGGACAATGTAAGGAATAAGCTACATGGGCCTAATACTGTGAAACGTCCATGCTTTATGATGCATATTGTGTATACCAAACAAGGGAAACCTTGGAATGTATCAAATAAATAGGGCTCACCAGGTGATGTGTGATAAGGATAACTAGCTTTCGTCCTTGAAGTCACTACCACTTTCTGCATTTCATGGCATGCATACATAGAAAATATGCCTCTAAGTGTTCTTTATGTGCAGGTAGGTGCCACTTCCTACACAAAGACAATCCTGCAATCAACGCAGGCTCTCTTGCACCATGGTGCAAGAGTGCGTGTGTTAGTGCTTGACAGCCCATTGTGTGTCAGTGCAGGGTAAATAGGTCACTTGCTGTGCTGCACTGTGCCCCTTCCCCAAATATCTGGCCCCTAGTTTCATGTGCACATTGTGGGAGCAATGTACTGCGACATGTAGCTAATGATTTCCCAATCTGACATTCTCTCACTAATCTGTCAATGGCAGAAGATACAGAGCATCTGTGAGTAGTAATGTGTCATCCCACTCCTTGTCAATGGATGGAACCACATCATCTACACTGGTAAACTGATCACAACAAAAACCATGTGGTAAGCCAGGCAAATCAATATGAGCACAAAGG
This sequence comes from Calotriton arnoldi, assembly GCA_963921515.1. Classification (NCBI taxonomy): domain Eukaryota; kingdom Metazoa; phylum Chordata; class Amphibia; order Caudata; family Salamandridae; genus Calotriton; species Calotriton arnoldi. Next base: position 79,999 of record CAWUFW010010549.1, read on the forward strand.
CTACAAAATAGATAAGTGTGAGATAAGTTTATCCTCAATGCCGTACTTACTCTTGGTATCAACCAAAGGTCCACAAATTCAAAAGTGTGATAAAAAGTCCTGTGGAAATGAATAAGTGTGTCACACATGGCAGCAGGGGCGGCTCCTCTGCTAAGGCGCAGGAGTGTTGTCCCACTGCTCTCAGAACAGTGGAAAAAGTAAAAATAAAATGATAATAATATAATTATTATCATTTTATTTTTTGTAGCTAAGGGGCTGGGTTAGTGCGGGGGCGGGTGGGGCTGATATCAAACGACGTGGAGTGGTGGGCACTCTCTTAGTGTGCATGTCACACAGGGCAGCAGGGGCGGTTCCTCTGCTAAGGCGCAGGAGTGTTGTCCCACTGCTCTCAGAACAGTGGGAAAAGAAAAAATAAATTGATAATAATATAATTATTATCATTTTCATTTTTTTAGCTAAGGGGCTGGGTTAGTGCGGGGGCGGGTGGGGCTGATATCAAACGACGAGGAGTGGTGGGCACTCTCTTAGTGTGCATGACAGTTTGGCTGGGCGTCTTGGGCTGGCCAAACAGTCATGCGCACTTTGCATGTTCTCTACTGGGCTGTAATACACAGCCTGGGTGGAAAACATGCACAGGTTCCCAGTCCTCCTTTGAACGCTGCACCACGGCACTCAGACTAATCACAACCTGCATTGCAGAATTGTGATTGGCTTAAGGGCGCCTGTGTGCTTCCTCCTTCCGGGACTCACCAGGAAGAGAAGCAATGATGGAGGAGGGATGGCGGCCGGGAGAGGTAAGTGGTTTCTTTTTATTTTTGGCTTTTTTTCAAAACTTTCCCTGCCCCGCCACCCCCATGCCAAGTCATCCGCCACTGCATAGCAGTGTACTTGGATGTTGACCAAACCTTCAGGAGCAACACTGGAAGAAGTAGTTGCACAGACCATGTGTGGCATACAATGTAAGTGTAGGAACCAGACATTTGTAAATGTCAATATTGGGTAACAATGTGACACCAACACTACAAAAACACATATGTCTCAGCCATACTGACAATCTAGGTACACACATACACATAGGTACCAAGCCACATTGACATGTGTAACCAATGTTATAGAACTCCAGTTTTGTGGTGTAAGTTGCCCAGAAGAAAAGCATATAAATCCAGCAATATGGAACTCACAAAGTCAAACACAATGCTGCCAAACATGTCATTCATCAGTCATGAACATATAATAAAATGCCTGGACAAGGTATCACACTGTATTCAGGATACCCATCTCAACATTCACTGGCCACAACATTGATGACAGAATCAAGGCATAAAAGTACAGAATGCTGCACAAGTTAGAGTCATACACATACATGTAAAAACCAAAGTATTGTGTCCAGGCTTGTAGTAGACAGCTACTTGTAACACCATTTTGCAAGACCAATATCCTAATCTAAGTGCACCATGACAACTTGTCTGACAAAAAGCAATAGCTGAAGGCTGACAAGAAATTGTACAGCTATCCGTGTTACACATTAGAAACACACTCCATGAATTCACCCAATTCGCATGCTAAAGTAAATAAACAATTTAAAGGCTGTGCCAATGTTATGTAGGCCAGTAACACCATCTGTGGTTTGAGAGGGACATATGTATCTGTGAGAATCAACAAGTTGGCACTGTCCCAACATACCTAGGGATGACCAACTGGCCGAAAATCTGATCAATAATCTGTCACTTTGCATTGAGTGCACATAACAGAACATCTCAAAATACCTAACAAAGTAAGCAACTTGCTAATCATGAAAGCCAGCATGTAGAAGTGTCCAATGTATCAGGGCATGCACATCATTTGCTATTACAGAGAGAGCTGGATGAAACATGTATAAACCAATGGCCAAATGTATATGTAACACGTTGTCAAATACTGTAAGAAATGTGTATGAGTTATTCAGTATACATAACATATATGGACACAAATGTTGCTGTAACAGTTACCATCTTCAGTGAGATTTTAATTTTTTCTACTTTAAGCTGAACAAGGATATGGTCTGCAGCCATGGGTCACAAACCTATTTGCACATCTCCAGACTGTGTGGCCATCCTCAAAACACAGCACATGCGACTCAGTTACTGGCAACATTGTCATATATCCCACAATATGCCACAGTAGACAAATCACACATTTTCCATGCATTGCCATGAGGAACAAAGTTGTGTAACGCAACACTATGAACAGATGACCTTGCAAAGTGAGGCATTAGCCAGAGAAGTAAGACAATGGAGATGTTCTTGCAACCATCACATCACCTTAAGAACACAGAGATGGCCGAAGTCTGCAGTCTCCATGTCAAATGTCACAACACAGATATATGTGCACATACACTATCTCATTGAACATGGTGTAATGGAGTTTTGTAGATATGAACTTACCTCTGCATGGTAAGAGTAGTTAACCCCTGACCTGAGTGTCCAAGTGAATAGTTGAGGGGATCACAAATCTTGTATCACTCCAAAGATGAAATGGCATTTGATTTAGTGCCATTACATAGGCCTGTGTCATGGATCAAAGACCTGCCCACAGAGTAGATGTACTGCTGCTGCCTTTTCCAGGAGTTACGGTGGGGTGTGTAGCATGATGTTAAGTAAACATTACTAGTGAAAATGATCGTGCGACCCTAGTGCAATGCAGTGAGGCCTACTGGTACACTAACTTCTTGAAAATGTCTGCTACTTGCCCAACATCATGTTGATTAAAATATGTGTGCACTATAAAACCATGGGCATAATGCATGTACCTGTGCAAGACATACACAGCAAATAGGTTTAAATGTAGAACAGTGTGCACATGGTGAATGTGTGTGCGCTGGTAGTGTGTTCAGTCCAAAGGGAGTGTAGTTCCAAAAAGTATGCTGTGTGTGAGTGTGTGCATTGCATGTCATGATGTTGATGTTAGCCCAACACTTTTGGACCACTGTATTGCTCCCATAAAGTCCTGTAACTGTAAGCAAAGGGACATATAATGAGCATGGCCACACAGTGCAGCGCAGATAGTCATCCTACTGCAAGCTATGCGTGGAAGCAAATTGAATGAATGAATGAATTAAATAGTTTTATAGAGCGCGCAATACCATAATGTGTGTTAGCACTAAGCAGATGAAAACAAGTATGGCCATCAGTCCAAGGGGATACCTTTGGCATTGCTCAGTTACCTATTGTAAAAATAGCCAGGTCTTCAGCTGTCTCCTAAATTGCTGCAAGATCGGTTGGGAGCGTAGTGCAAGGGGCAGGGAATTCCATAACTTACCACCACAGAACTGAATCGTTCTTCCGCTCCATTTTGCTCTGCTGACTCTTGGGACCGTGACCGTTCATGCGGAGCTCGATCTGAGGTGTCTACTGGGAGTATACCAAGAGAACTGATCCTGAAAGAAGGACAGACCAGCTCTATAAAGAGCCTTGTGTATTATACAAAGAGCCTTGAAAGAGATCCTCTTCTCCACTGGCAACCAGTGAAGGTCATGCATTAAATGAGAAATGGGTTTGAACTTGGGGACCTTCAATAGCGTTCTTGCTACAGCATTTTGTAGGGGCTGAAGTTTCTGTATCACGTATTTAATGACACCCAAGTACAGGGCATTGCAGTACTCTAACTTTGAAAAGATGAGGGCCATCATCACCGTTTTCTGTAGCTCAAACGGGATGAATGGAAGAATTTTCTTGAGAACTCTCAGCGAATGAAAACCTGCCGAAAGTTACAGCGTTGGTGTGGGCAGAAAAATATAATTTGGTGTCAAAAATGACTCCCAAGATTTTTGCCTTCTGCACTGGCTTTGGTCGTGCACCCAGCTCCAAAGGCCACCAGGATGCATCCTAGAAGGTGGTCTCCTTTCCAAAAAGCAGAACCTCAGTTTTGTCCGAGTTTAGTTTGAGACAATTTCTCTGCATCCAGCCTGCAACCTGTGACATGCATCTACAGAAATTGTTTGCATCTTTTGCCACCTGAGATGAGATAGATACCACTATCTGTGTGTCATCCGCATAGGAGAATACAGCCAGGCCACAACTGTGAATCAGATCGACCAAGGGGTTGACATACACATTAAATAAGGTGGAGGTAAGTGCAGAGCCCTGAGGTACCCGACAAGGGAGGCAGAAGGGTCTTGACCTTGCGTCTTCCATCTCTACCCACTGTTGTCTATCGTCAAGAAACAAACTCAGCAATTTTAACGCAGTGTTCCTGAAGCCTAGTGAATGAAGTCGTTTGACAAGAAGTTTGTAGTGAACTGTGTCAAAGGTGGCAGAGAGATCCAATAGGATTAATGCAGCTCTGCCGCCCTTATCCATCACTCCTTTTATGTCTTCAGATGCAGCCATTAATGCTGACTACAATGGTTTGCTCCGAAACTGTATTGGGAGGAGTCGAGCAGCTGATTGGTGTCCAAGAAGGTTAAAATGTCTTCATTCATTGCCTTCTCTAAAATGTTGTCAGGAAGCGGAAGAAGAGAGATGGGTCTACAGTTTTCCACCTGCTTGGGATCCAGGGAGGGTTTTTTCACCAAAGGGAGAATGGAGGCCCTTTTCCAAATAGTTGGGTATTGCCCAGAGCTAAATATCTCATTTAGTAGATCCATGAGTGGACTGGCCACCATGCTAGCTGCAAGATTCATGACCGATGGTGGACAGAGGTTCTAAGGGGCTCCAGATTTGATGGAGCTTATGAGACTGTTTTTTCCCAAGTAAGGAGTGAGAACCTTTCGAAATTGGGTGTTTCGCAAGGCCCAAAGGCCAATCCAGAGTTCAGGACCTCTTCCTGATTTGAACCAGCGTCAATAGTTGGTATATTCGAGGTGAATGCTTGAAAAATAGAATTGACTTTAAATTGGAAAAAGTCAGCCAGCTGATTGCAAAAGAATTCATCAGGAGTAAAGATGTTATTGTTGTTCCATTTGGACAGGTCTTTAACTGTTTTAAAAGGTTCCCTGGTAGAGTTTGCGGCTAATCTAATTTTCCCAGAAAAATATTTAGGGGGATATTCACAAGAACGTGCGCTAAACATCTCCAAAAAATGTTACCACAACTTTACACATCGCAGTCTATCGCGGGAAAATAACCCCGTGTTAACCTGGAATTTACAACACGGCGGTACCATGCGATAGTCTCCCGAAACTGCGGCCAATGTCCGCGATACAACCACCGCGATGGAGTCAAAAACACAAACTCCAACACCAAAAAACGTGCGATGAGCCCATTCGCGATGAGGGAATCATCGATAAGCAGTGCCAGGCCTGCCATACACACACGGCAGGCGGGAAAATCACTACAAAAGGAGAAAAAACACACAAACACAAAATGACCAACACCAAAGCACCATAGAGGCAGCCAGAGCAGGCGCAGAGGACGAGCGCAACCCCACAAGCACCCCGGACGACCAGCCCGGGACCTCGGTGACAGTGAAGGGCAAGGACAAGAAGAGGAAGACGAAGTTTAGTCCACAGGAGAATAGGATCCTGGTCACGGAGGTGATAGAACACCATCAACAACTGTTTGTTGCCTCCAATGTGTCATTGGGCACCAAAAATGGATTATGGCGGGCCATCGTGGACAAGGTGAATGCCATCGGAGAGCACAAGAGGTCAATGGACGAGGTCAAGAGGCGATGGATTGACATCAAGCGCAAGACCAAGGAGAAACTCGCAGGCAACCAGAAGGCAGCAATGCAGACTGGAGGTGGGAGCCCAGCACCACAGCTGGAGCTGGATGACATGGAGGAGCTGGTGTTGACAGTCATCAGTGTGGAGACCGTGGGAGGAGTCGGGGGAGCAGACACTGCTCGACATGACACAACACCATAGCAACAGGGTGAGTAACCACCAGGTACTGGGGATACGGGGGGAGATGGCCACAATGGCACACATGCACAATCAAGCAGAGCACAGTGCACACCCAAAATTACTCTGGATCATGGCCCTGATCTACACACTGTCACAATGTACATTTCCATGCTGTTTGAATGTCAACATGTACCATGCGGCCACATACATGAGGACACATTGTAACACAGCATCTCCCCTTCACATTGGAGGGGCACCATCAACGCCACCTGCAGAGCAGTCCCAGCCACTCTTCACTGATGATGAGGAGGACACCACCAGCATCGACACCCAAGCCCTCCAAGACATCATGGAACTCATCCCCCAATCACCTCCAGAACCAGGGCAGCCAAGCTGCATCGAGGAGACCCCACCCACTCCACAAACCACCCAGCAGGAGGCACCCACAACCCCGGCTGTGTCCCAATACCCCCCGAATAGCACATGGCCTTCCAACGCCGTGTGTTGGAGGTCCAGAGGGAGATGGCTGAGCAGATGCGGGTGGGGTTTGACCTCATGGCTACCAAACTGGACACCATCCATGGGTGTCTGAGTCTCATCAGGGACCACCTCCAGTCCCTAACGGACACCCACACACCGCTCCATGGTCTCCACCGAGCCCTGGCTGACATCGCTGGAGTCATGACTCGGAGACAAGAACACCTTTCCGCTCAGAGTGGCTCCAGCGATCTCAGTCGTGAGATGGCACACATGCGGAGGCTCATGGAGGACATGGTGCGGATGGAGGCGGAAAGGATGGCAGCCACCGCTGCACATCAGTGAAATGTAGCTGGGATCTACCATGCTCTGCATGTCCTCATCATGGCATTGCTGCCACAAGGCGTGGGGCGGATGAATGCTGCTGCCCCTACACCATCCACATCTCCGCCCCCTGGTGTGTCCATGCCTCACAGTGCGGCAAACGTTTCCACTCCGGCACCTGATGTGTCACTGCCACACAGTGCGGCCGACAATCCACCATCGGCCCCTGATGTGTCAGTGGCACACAGTGCTGCAGCCGGAACAGCACCACCCACAGGTGGGGCAGGGCAAACATCCGAGGATGTGGCTGGCTTTGGGATCAGAAGGAGGCACTAGCATTCATTTCCGCCACCTGTCCTGTTGCTCTTGGTGCCGCACATGGCCCCATGACCTTCCACTGACCCCGACACACTCTGCAGCACTCACCTTGGACCGCGATATGGACTTCCATATCCTGTTTGGTGACCAATGACACGGCCACCAGACTGTGGACTGTACTCTTCCTCATCCTCTGTACTTGTCATTCCCCGATGGACTCTGACTGGCCCTCCACGGGCCCATATCGAGAAGTGGGGTTTGGCATGGCCCTGTACTGCTCCAGCTGCAAAACTCCACTGGATGTGCAATAAACATTCAGTAACGCACTGCTGTGTCATGTCTTTCATCATTCAAGTATGAATGTGTGAATGAATGTAGGGTCAGTGATTCCCCCTAACATCAATGATGCTCATCTAGTGGGATTTCAGTCACAGTGTGCTACTTTGCCGATTGCGTTGCAGGTGCAGTAGACACCACAACAAGGACACACGCATTAGTCACTTCCTTGTCAGGACATGGACTGCACCACGCCCAGAGCCCCCGAGTCATTGTTGCAAGCCCTGCGCTGGCCCGGCGTATGCCAGGACAGACCACTCCACTTACGCTCCGAGGGGGGGCCACATAACCGCATGTCACAGGTTTACATGCTAGTGGTCTGCAGGTCGCTGGTCTAGTTGTCAGTATGTCACGGCTACTCCCTGAGGGCAGGTTTGCACACACACCACACCCATCCGGCACAGGTGTCACAGGCCATGTGACCCCGAGTATATAAGGGGCCGGCAACGTCACATTCCCCACTGCCGGAGGTGACTGGGTGATGGACGTACCATGGGGCTCAATCATGAAGGGCCCATGAGTTGTTGCGCACAGGGTTAGTGGCACCCGAGGCCTTGCGGCAGCACGGGCCTACCACCACGTGGCGCTGACTTGGGTTTCACAGGGTTAGTGGCACCCGAAGCCTTGCGGCAGTCACGGGCCTACCACCATGTGGTGCTGACTGGGGTTGCACAGGGTTAGTGGCACCGAAATTGCTGAGTGGGTGCGCAGCCTGCGATGATGACGTGTGCAGTCATGTGGTCTCTACCATTGATGCCTCAGGACTCAGCACCATGTGTGGGACCTGCTGGGCCATGGTGCGGGTCCGCATGATGTGGAGCATGCCATGGTGGTGGGACCGGGGCCTGGAGCTTGCACGGGCACGTGGTGTTCCCACTGGTGGACACACCATTGGCGGCAGGTGAGCAGTGGGGCCTGGGTGTGCAAGGGCGGACAGCCAGCAGTGGCTGGCAGGATGGGGTAGGGTGCGGCTGCATGTGTGCGCAGGGGCAGACAGGCATTGTTGCCATGTGGAGTGGGATGGACTCTGCCATGATTGACACTTGCCTTGATTACAGATAGCAGACCTGGTGGCTTGCAGTGTATCCCGGCACTTGGTTGGAGACACACCGGTGGAAGCAGGTGAGCAGTTGTGCCTGGGTGCACGGGGCGGCAGTGTCCTTCCTTCTCTCTCTCTCTCTTTCTCTCTCTTCATTTCACTCTCCCTCTCCCTCTCCCTTCCTTCTCTCTCTCTCTCTCCCTCTCCCTTCCTTTCCTTCTCTCTCTCTCTCCCTCTCTTCATTTCTCTCTCTCTCTCTCCCTCTCTTCATTTCTCTCTCTTTCTCTCTCCCTCTCTTCATTTCTCTCTCTCTCGCTCTCCCTTCCTTTCCTTCTCTTTCTCTCTCCCTTCCATTCCCTCGCTCTCTCTCTCTCTCTCCCTTTCTTTCTTTCTTTCTTTCTCTCTCTGCCTTTCTTTTCTTCTCTGTTTCTCTGTGTCTCGCTCCTTTGATATGCACATGACACACATTCTGATTTTGTGCTTTATTTTCCAGGCTGTGACATCATGATTGTCCTGGACGGACCCAACGGGAGTCTTCCGCATTGGTGATTTGTGTTGTATTCAATAAAGTTTTTGGTTGTTACTTCAATGATGAGTGACTGTTTCTCGTTCTTCTGACCACACATGTGTGTTTCTGTTTGTCATTGTGCAATGTCATGCGCTTTTTGTGGCTCTTGTGTCATGCACAGTATGTGTTTGTCCGGGGGGGGCTGGGGTGGGTCCTGTGGGTGGTGGCAGGCCTGGGGGTGGTGGCGGTGGGTGTTGTGGCCCTCATGGGTCTCCGAGATGCATGATCATTGTCTCCATGGCATCTGTGGGTCTTCAGATGTGGCTCTGGCCTGGGGTCCTTTTCATACTGCAGGTAGTCATCCTGCTTAACACCAGCAGAAGGCAGGTGTTAAATGCCTGCTATTTCTGCGGCTTAACACCTCTTTTTGGTTCGCATCGCAGATCTGGCAGTTCGTTGTGAAAGTGGTGTAGTGGTGTTTTCATGTGTTTTGCACGGGAACGCCCACTCTGCATCTCATTAGTGTTAGTTGGTGGTGTCACCCATGGAGGTAAATGTTGAGGCAGTTATCGCGGGAATATTTGCGTTGTCTGCAGTTTGCAACCGCTTGTGAATGGGGTGTTAAATCTGTCACCACGTTTGTTGCGTTAAGTTGGCGATAACTCGGAGATAAGTCGTTGTGAATATGCCCCTTAGTCTTTTCTGTTTTGATTAACTCTTTGTACTCAGTCAGTACTTTTTTATATTTGATTTTTTTGTCTGAATGGTAGTCTTTCCTCCACATTTGCTCCTGGAGTCTGCACTTCAATTGTGCCACTTTTAATTCCTGCGAGAACCATGGGGCTGCAGATTTTTCCTATAACTCTTCAATGTTTTTTCCGGTACCACTTTTTGACATGCTGCATCTAACCAGTGAGTGTACTTGATTGCTGCATTATTGATATTACTGTCGGGAGAGGTAGCAGATTTAGAAAGCGAATCCTGCAGAGCCTCCGCATTGAGACTTTTCCATGGCTTGTTTTTAATACTTCTAACTGTATTATTTAGTGCTGTTCTGTTGTAGGGAGTTTTGATTGAAAAAAAGATTGCCTTGTGATCTGGCAAGTGGAAGTGGCAGGATTTGATCTATTTCCAGATCTGAATTGTTTGTAAAAACTCCATCCAATGTATGACTAGCCATATGAGTGGGTACATCAATTAGTTGGTGTAGGTTAAAACATTTAAGAGTATCCACTAAGTGATCAATGTCCATGTTGGCAGACAACTCAAGATGAAAATTTAAGTCTCATACAATCGTAAAGCTCGAGAAATGTGTGCAGGATTCCATAAAGGTCTGAATTTTCTGAATAAAACTGGCTCTTGGGCCTGGTGGGTGATAGATTAATAATCCTTGAAATGTATATGATTTGTTCATTTTAATACAAAAGCTAAGAGCTTCACAGTCTAGATGAAATATTGGTGTAAGGCTGGCCTCAATTGAGTTGCGATAGACAATCACTAACCCCCCATCTCTTGCCTGTTCTATCTAGCCTTTTAATATGAAAGCTGCTCTGGATGGCAATCTTAATGTCAGGATCAGAGGAGCTATCTGCCCAGGTCTCAGTAAGAAAGGGGATATCTGGGTCATGATGGGACGTAAGATCTATAAATTCGTATTTGTTTTTAACAAGTGACCGTGAGTTAAGTAGCATGCAGGAGTACATATTTGTGGCCATTTCCCTGTTTAATGCCTCACTGGTAGAGGTTGTAAAGCCAGCCGGCGGCAACTGACCCACTATCTTGGCTGTAAAATTGCACCTTTGACACATGTACCTGTTTGTGATAAAGCACCAATCATAGACTGGTCCCTCCCAGTCATTTGTTGGCTGGGAGTAGGAGCATGACTGGAGCGCTAACACTCTGGAAGCAATGTGCTGTATCTAATTGAATACAAAACTTTCCTGGCTTACATCCTGTGCTAGACAATTTTAAGACTTTATCAGGCCAAAAAAGGCACCCTTGCACCATAGAGCAAGGCTGCCTATGTTGCATGCTGGAATGTATTTGCGCATGAAGGTGCACCTTCCTGCTACGCATATTATCCTATGAGTCATAATCCGCCAGCTATGTGTGATGCAGAATGCGGCACACAATGTATGATGAAGTGACGAGGAGTATGAGAGGTCCAACTCATAGGTGCATTCCTAGGTACATCTGGTTTGCTGAGTCTGGGAATTCATCTCAAACCAGGGGATGTGATTGGGTACCCCCATGCAACGCACATGGAACTACTCTCTGGTGCAGAGTAAGGCAATGCAGTGCTGGGCAATGCATTGTGTCACTCAATATAAATCACACTTCTCAGGGTAAAGCTTGGGTAGATAAAGAATTACCATAATAGAATTGGGTTAAGCCTGTCCCATGTTGCATTTTACATGTTGCATTGTGCATTTGCCACACATATTGGGTCATACAAATGTCCTTGAGTGCGGAAGTGAATCTGCTTGCATTTTACATGGAGGACCTCACCTAGCTTCGTGCGCAAGACATGGCTGCTTGACAAACGCATGTGCACATGTGCAATATTGAATTCATAACAGATGGTTTAAGAATGTCCACGAACCCAGCATGCTGGATGACACATATGCTGTAGTATGGTTTAGCCAGCCTGTCTCTGTGATTCACTAAGAGTGTGTTGCATCCTTGACACTTCACATGGAAGGATTCCTGACACTGTATGTGTGTAGAGATTTGGCAGAATTGGAAATACAAATTAGTGGGCCATAGGCCCCAGGAACAATTTTCCCATGCACATATGACAATTTCCTGAGGGCTAATTGTTGCAATGTACCTCAGTCATGCATTGCAGGAGAGAAATGGCAGCCCCATCCATGTATTGGCTACATGACACTGAGTAGGTGAAGTCAGCTATGTGTGCTCCCTTGTGTGTCTCGAGTTGGGGTAAGCAAGACAGAGGCACATTACCTGTACAGCATTACCTTAACCACTTTCACGTATGTTGATGAGCAAGTCCCAACCCAATTGAATGATGCAATCCCAAAACCCAAAGTTCCAGTTTCTGGAACACGTGTCCAATTTGAAATCATCACATCATGAGTGTGATTCATTGTTCAGTATGAAATTGTGGAAATCTCATTGTCACTACATCTGCATAGTTTACACCTACCTAGATGGCACCTGACTCTGTTTTCCCTGTTCACGTAGGGGATGTATTTGCAGTGACGACATGTTGTCCCTATTTCCATCTCACAATCTAGATTTGGTCATGACAGGCAAATATGCTTGTGTTATGATGTCTGCCTATGTACATACATGGATAGATTGAGCTAAGAGTTGTGTTTCCTTAGCACCCTAGCTAACATGTCATTGAAGATGCCAAGACATATGACATGACACAAGAATGTTACACGCACATCTGGTACATCGTGTAATCCTTCTGGAAGATGGCCAAGATCTATGAGCAGAAAAAGCATTGGGATCCTGGAACATCAATGTCCAGAAGGAGACAGCAGCCACTACAGTTGCCAGAAAGGGAAGCATGTGTGTCCTGAGCCAGCAGCTACCACTCCAACCATAAGCCCCAGCAGCTACCCTGGCTACACTTATACCCACACAGCTCCCAACCACACAGGCCAGGAGGCCCAGACTACACAGGGACTCGGTCTTCAAATACTACATTGTGAGGGACTTGAGAAAGATCACTATGAGGCTGGATGGCTTCTGGCAGGAGCAAGCCAGCCTGCCGGAACGTGTTGTAAACATGGAGGAGGCTCTGGAATAGGTTGTCCAACTGCTATGAACTCTCCCTTTGGGTATTACCCTTCCCTTTTTTTTTACATTTGTTGTTACCATTTATAGTTGTTAGGCATGGGTTAAGTTAGTGAGTTTAGTGTAGTTAGATTTTCGCTTTTAGATATTTTTATAGTTATATGTATAGGAAATGTTTTTAGGATTTTTTGGTTTTCAGTGGGTGGGGTTTGATGTGTAATGTATGTATAAAAGCAAAAATAACAACAAAAAAAATGAAATCTGAAAAATACCCAAATAATATATATCTGTTTAGCTTTACATGTGTAGTTAGAATATGTTTAGGTGTAGTTGCTGCTTGTATTGTGCCAATCTGTATGTATTAAGTGGGTTAGAGTTTGGGTTTAAGTGGGGGCTTGATGTTTAACATGTTATTTGTGTCCAATTTTAAGGATAGTTTAAGATAAGTTAAGTTAGTGTAAGGTAGTGTTAAGGTTAGTTAGTGTAGGATAGGTAGGAATAGGTATTTTAGGATCAGTTTAGGTAGTTATATTTTGTCAGGATAATATTTATTACTTTAAAAAAAAAATCTATTTTCACAACATTGTATTTATTTCATACTTAAGAGTTGTCAATATTGATTAGATTGAGTTGAGTACATAATTGAGCTATTGCCCTGCTGTCTTTGAAGGTATATGTTAATTTGTGTGAGGCCTCTGGACAATAATTACTCCACCTCACAATTGAGTCACTTTAGGCACTATAAATGGTGCTCTTTCTGTGAATTGATGCATAACCCAACACAGAAAGTCACCTACTGTAGGACTGCGTGTGCAAGTGATGCAGCATGTATAGCATGGATGGTTTTGTCGCTACAGGTTACACATTCCTGGCTGTGCTGGGATACACACTGGTGCCTGCCCCTACTGCACACACCATTGTACCATTGTGCAAGTGGGTCATTGTTGTTAGTCCTGACCTTGCTCTTCGACGGAGCATCGCATCCACAGTGCCCAGATACCTCAATGGGTGACAGTGCTGTGCTATACAAATGCTGATTGATTGATTGAATGTATAGGACTGTCCTATTACACACTGGTGTGGCACAGGTATGATGCCTAATATCAGGGCAACTATGATAACATTTGTATTTTAGGATGTCTTCAGTGAGAGCATTGAAGCTGTCATATGTGATTGCTCACATTGTCATCGCCACTGAGTTCGTTTTATGTGAATGAGTGGAATAAAGTTAATGGCTCACATGGCTCACAGACCCCCTTTGTAGCTGCAGCTTATTGTCACATCCTGACGGACCATTGGGAGACAACACATTCCTCCTTATACCCTTGCAGTGGATGCACTTTTTGTTGGTGCCTATCCAAAGGAGTCAGGTGGTAGTGACTTTTGCTCACTCTCCTTGAGATACTAAGTAGTGGGTGCTGATACTATGCATCCACCATGGTCTAGTTAGTCCTTTCTGCAACAGACATAGAACACCCTGGTTCATAGTAGTGCATTTATTTACAGCATGCACATGTTTGGAGTTACTGGTGCAACAGCAACAACGTTGATAGTGGCTATAGGATGTCCAGACAGAGTCCATTTGGGATACATGTCATGTGATATGTAGATGTGGGGAGAATCTACATACCTGTATGTGAGAGCTATGGCTGAAGCTGAACCCCAAAAGGTAGTTGCAATGATATTCTGTAACATGTAGCTACCCTGGTTGGCCACATAACTAAGCTCATTCTCCAACCATCCCCAAATTCTGCCCATCATCCCGGACACCTAGCTCATCCTGTCACTTCACAATTCCCTGCTTCACATCCTCCTGCTTTGACATATGAGGCGAAGTCAGACACTTCTTTTTACACCTCTCTCCTGACACCTGCTACACCTTCAACCAGGCCCACATCACATGTAGGATGTAGTACACAAATGCCCTCTTCTACGTTATCCCTTCACAGCTGCTACTCACGTGTGACACTGTCAGACACAAAAGTGAGCGACTATCTCTCAGGCTACCTTGCAATACACACATCACAACTCACCTCCTTTCTATCCAGTGGCTCCCCATTGCCACTTCAATGGGCTCAGCCATACCTACTTGGCACTACACTACCAGGGGCCCACCAACCTCACATACCATCTATGCATCAAACAAACACTCATGGTGCTCTGGTGCACACCACATTCATCCCCAAATCCACTATTCCTTTGTACAAGGCAATAGGAAGGGTGGGCTCTAACATGGCAGAAAACATCTGTGTGATCTCCCCCTGCACATCAGGACAGCTGCATGCAATGAAGTCTCATGTAGTGAGTATACATGTGGCTCTTCACATGATCCTACTTGGAGATACTTTACACACTCAACACCTGGATCCCCTCTCATGTGAGGAATTAATCGTCTGGTAACCCTATTCCATTACTTTACACTCCAATTTTGGCTGCATAGGCCCGAGACAAACACACTAGCCTTATGGTTCAAGGGGGCCTGCAATGTCTTAGTCAGGTTGGGCAGGGTTCAAATGTCCATGCATAATGCGCTGCTCCAGTCCAGGTTTTTTGCTTTGTGTTGTGGGACTTGTAGTCCTGGTCAGTCATGTTATACATCCCACTTTAACTCCCAGTATTCAAAGGAGAACCTGGACTGGGGCAGTACATCACACATGGACCTGACGAACTTGACAGAAATGGAATGAGCTGTACAAAATTAAACTGGGCAGCATTCCTTACATTTATGTGATGCATGAATTACCATGTGAGAGATTCCTGCCCTTTCTCTTGCACACAGTGCAGTGCAATGCATTAAAATAGCTTGCTGTGCTGCACTGCATGACAGTTTTAACCATATTGACCCGTGATGACACTTATCCGTTGATCCTCCTGGTCCTTGTACCCAGCACTATCCTGTCAGGCAACTGCTGTCACCAACTCTGCCAGTATGACAGTTGCCACCAGCTCCTCCAAGGGGTCCATCAACTTCTGGTTCTCAGGTACTTTTCCTCCTGTCCACCTGGCTGCCCTCAGGTTCCTGGCCAGCTTCTCCTTGGTCCTGTGCTTATAATCATGCCAGTGCTTCTACCACTCTGGCACTGACGTTTTTTGTTGGCCCTGCACTGTTTATCTTCTCCACTATGGACTGACAAATGGTTTCTGTCTTCCCTAATGGCAATTTGGAGGTGAGAAGAAGAAGAAATTCATTCTTTGGCACCTCGGTTATTAAAATGTGGTTCACCTTCTCACTGAAATTACTTTTCCTCTTCCCCTGAAGTTCTGTCTGACATCTAAGGCTGGTGTTGGGGTTGTTGCCCTGACTGCTACTGCCTGCTGCCTTCCCCCTTTCTTCCTTTCGATGTGGTAGAAACATTTTATTTTTGCAATGTGTCACTTTTTTAGGGGTTTTTGATGCATGACACACTCCAGTGTGACGCAAAGCTGATTTGGGGCACCTGAAGATTGCTTTACGACCCGCAAAGCAGCTTAGCATCTCTTTAACAGCAAATGCGTTACAATCATTTGCTCTATCCATCCCACAGATGCGTCAAGATTTTTGGCGTACTTTGGTACCTTACAATATGGTGTGCCATACCATAAATACACTGCATCCATGGATCGTAAAAGTGTCATAGTGCAGCACAACTTTTTCTGACACATCTGTGTTAGTTCTCATAACTTTGGCCTTAAGTGTTTATGTAATTCACATAGCCCTATTAAGAAAGGTTTTTGCACCCTTAAGTCCCACTTCCGTATGCAAAAAATGTATTCACTTTTGAACATTACTGGAAATTCCAATGTGCATAGTGTACTATAAAAGAAAACACTATATATAAATATCATGGAATTGTTTACCTACATGCGTTTAGGATTGGGTTAGTTATAAGTAAGCTGCCCCCATAGAGTGGCTCTGCATCACACATTTAATACTCAGAACAATCACATGAATGTGAGTACTCACAAGCATTTTGCAGTTGTTTTTCATCCTGAAAATGCTTGAGAATCGAGTAGCCTAAAGACAGTACAAGTGTCTTCTCAGAGTGGGAACCTATAACCTTACACTTGTGCTTAGTGTTCACAACCCCTTGGAGTAGCACAGTTTTATCTTCAGCTGGATTAGGAGGGGAGAGTTGTTATAATCAAGCTACATGTCTGTGACCTGTTGGAAATTTCTGGTGAGGAAGAAAGGAAGCAATCTGTGAAAGTCAGAGGCGATGGTGGGAAGTGCTAACCATCAAAAGAAACAGAGAGAGAGTCATTGTAAGTCAATGATGGCTGCTCAGCATTTACTCTTTGTGCAAGGTGTGAGAGACTGAACTTGGTCAGTGGGGACAATCATGGTGTGTTTGATGCCGAGGAATCTTCCCATGAAAGACAAATGAAACAGTGGAGGCTCTCTGGCACCCAGCGCCCAGGATAGGTACAATATAAGATCATACTTAATGGTCTAATGCACTTCTGGGCATGTGTGTCGATGTGTTCTTTCAGAAGTTCCTACAGAGCTGTGGGGCCTTCCAGTCATCCTTTAATACAGGGTGAGTGATGCAGCAGCCTATGCCAATGACCTTTCTATATAGTATAAGTGCAAAAGCCTCTGATCTGGCAATCCCCTGCAACAAGTCTCTTTTTGATTTTTTTAAATTCTTTTTCTTTTGATTTTAAGAGATGAGGTATTGGTTGTTTTCTTGAGTTTCCTTCCTGCCATATTCAAATTTCTGTGAGTCTTTATGAGGAGCAAGATTAACACAGATATAGACAAAGTACACAGTACTAAACACATTCTCTAAACTTTCAATATTGTAGAAGAGTGGACTGACTCAAGTCAGAGGGATGGAAGACAACCTATACCCTTCAAATGACAAAATAACATGCACTGATGTTCACAGAGACAATATACATAGATGCACATATTTATTGATAGAGAACACCCACTCCCACTCCCACACCCCCCCACACACACACATGCATGCATACATGCAGCCTGACATGGACAAAGAGGCACAAGTAAACACAAGAGGAAGTTGGATGGGTGGACTGATGGCTCTTCAGATTAACATAGATGAATAGATGTCTGGATGGCTGTGAGTGATGGGTGGACACATGTTTAAGTGTGGGTGACAGCTAGATAAAACAAAGTATGTTTGTGGATGGATGAATGCTTAATTTTCTATGGCTGAATCAATACCTTGGAATTATTATATTGATGAAGTAACACTGTAAAGGCAAAAACAATATGATGTGCACCGAGTTTAATATATATCTATTAACATCAACATGATGTGACTTATATAAATGGTGAATAAAATGTAAGGGGATGCAACAATGATCAAGTCTCCATTATGAATAGTAACATTTAAATGGCATACACAAGTCTAGAATGTATTAAACGTAGTAACGGTAAACATATTATTAAACAAAAAAGAGTATTTGGGGTTAGTAGTTGGTTGGCTTCAGTATATGCAGTTTTTGCTTTGGCAATGCTATCCTATGAATAACACTGTGTGTTCAATTTTGTTTGTCAAAAATATCAGCATTCAATAGATTTCACAAAGGTGTGCCACCCATCAGTAAGATACTGCTTTGGCATTGTATCTTGCCAGTGGACGAATCCAGGGTATAAGATGACAAGAGTGTGTGCCTATGTACTTACAGATACGTTTCACTTTGGCCAGGAACTGAGAACAGGATCTGAGAACAGGGGAGCTGACTGGAACTAATAGTATGCAGAACAATAAATAGCAGTCCTCACCCTCGCAATCTTCTTGACTTGTGTGGCAGGTGAGTAAATCTCTTTCTCTCTCTAAGTCTCATACTCGCTCTATCTTAATTTTTCTCTCTTTTCTCTTCTCTCTTTCTCTTTTCTCTTCTTTCTCTCTTTTCTCTTCTTTCTCTCTCTATATATATAAATACACACACACATATATATATATATATATATATATATATACATATATATATATATATATATATATTCACTGAAAAAAACATAGGTTTCAGGGACGTTATAGTTAGAAATTTGCATTTAAAAAACCTTAGAAATTCACTGAAAAAAACATAGGTTTTTTCAGTGAATTTCTAAGATTTTTTAAATGCTAATTTCTAACTATTTCTAACTATGCCTACAGAGTTAGGACATGTGCAGAAAGGGGAAGAAAGGTGCAGAAAGAAGCAAAAGATATGCAGAAAGAACCAACAGAGGTGCAGAAAGAGGCCTTGTTGCAAAGTCATCCTGTGCCCTGGGCACCCCCCAACTTTTTGCTGACTGGTACCGGCGGTAACTGACTCTGACTGACCCTGGGCTCTGCCTAACCAGGCCTGGAGCCAGTGCTACACTAAAAGACACTTAGAATACTGTGAAAACACCTACGTACACTATGGTACACTATGGGTTGGGGTACCCCTGTGATTGGCATGACCTCCCCTATTAGGCCCTAATACATAATAGGGCAGGGGGATTAAAACGACCTCTAAGTCCCAAGCTTATAATAGGGCATGGCAGCTTAGAGGCCAGCAGCCCTTTTCTGCACTTGCATGTGTGCACTGCTGAGACTGAGGTCAGTTTAAAAGTAGCCCTGTGTGTGCAGAAAGAGGCAAGAGAGGTGCAGAGAGAGGCAAGATAGGTTCAGATAGAGGGAATTAGGGTGCAGAAAGAAGCAATATCAGTGCAGTAAGAAACAACAGAGGTGCGGAAGGAGGCAAGAGGGGTACAGAAAGAGGCAAATGAAGAGCAGAAACAAGCAAAAGAGATGCAGAAAGAGGCTAGAGGGGTACAGAAAGAGGCAAGAGAGGTGCAGAAAGAGGCAAGAGAGGTGCACAAAGAGGGAGGAAGGGTGCATAAAGAGGCAAGTGGGGTGCAGAAAGAAGCAAGAGAGGTGTAGAAGGAAGCAAGAGAAGTGAAGAAAGAAACAACAGAGGTGCAGAAAGAAGCAGGAGCAGTGCAGAAAGTACCAACATAGGTGCAGGAAGAGGCAAGAGGGGTGCAGAAAGAGGCAAGAGAAGTACAGAAAGAATCAAAAGAGGTGCAGAAAGAGACAAAAGGGGTGCAGAAAGAGGCAAGAGCAGTGCAAAAAGAACCAAGTGACGTGCATGAAAAGGTAAGAAGGTTGCAGAAAGAGGCATGAGGGTTGCAGAAATAACGCAAGAGAGGTGTAGAAAGAAGCAAGATAAGTGCAGAAAGAAGCAACAGAGGTACATAAAGAGGCAAGAGGGGTGCAGAAAGAGGCAAGAGAGTTGCAGAAACAGGCAAAAGAGGTGCACAAAGAGGGAACGGGGTGCACACAGAGGCAAGAGAGGTACAGAAAGAACCAACTGAGGTGCAGAAAGAGGCAAGAGGGGTGCAGAAATGTGAAAGAGAGTAGCGGGTAGAAGCAAGAGCAGTGCAGAAAGAACCAACAGAGGTGCAGAAAGAGGCAAGAGGGGTGCAGGAAAAGGCAAGAGAAGTGCAGAAAGAAGCAACAGAGGTGCAGAAGGAGGCAAGTGAAGTGCAGAAAGAGGCAATCAAGTTGCAGAAACAGACAAAAGAAAGGTGCAGAAAGAAGCAAGAGCAGTGCAGTAAACAACAGAGGTACAGAAGGAGGGAATAGGGGTACAGAGAGTGGCAGGAGCAGTGCAGAAAGAACCAAGAGACATGTAGGAAAAGGGAAGCAGGGTGCAGAAAGAGGCATGAGGGGTGCAGAAAGAAGGAAGAGAAGTGGGGAAAGAAGGAACAGAGGTGCTGAAATAGGCACGAAGGATGCAGAAAGAGGCAAAAGAAGTACAGAAAGAAGCAACAGAGGTACAAAAAGAGGCAAGAGTGGTGTAGAAAGAGGGAAGAGAGGTGTAGAAAGAGGCAAGAGAGTTGCACAAAGAAGGAAGAGGGGTACAGAAACAGGCAAAATGGGTACAGAAAGAAGCAAGTAAGGTGCAGAAAGAAGCAAAAGAGGTGGGGAAAGAGGCAAGAGAGGTGCATAAACAGGCACTAGAAGTGTTGAAAGAGGCAAGAGAGGAGCATAAGTAGGCAAGAGAGTTGCAGAAAGAAGCAAATGAGCTGCAGAAGGAGGCAAGAGAACTGCAGAAGAAGAACAAGAGAGTGGTGGAAACTGGCAAAAGGGGTGCGGAAAGAAAGAACAGGTGGGCAGACTGAGGTAAGAGAGGTGCAGAAAGAGGGAAGAGGGTTGCAGAAAGAGGCGAGAAGGGTGCAGAAAGAAGCAACAGAGGTGCAGAAAGAAGCAAGAGAAATGCAGAAAGAAGCAACAGAGGTGCAGAAAGAGGCAAGAGGGGTGCAGAAAGAGGCAACAGAAGTGCAGAAAGAAACAACAGAGGTGCAGAAAGAGGCAAGAGAAGTGTAGAAGGAGGCAAGAGAGGTGCAGAAAGAAGCAGGAGAGGTGCAGAAAGTGGGAACAGGGGTGCAGAAAGAGGCAAGAGGGGTACAGGAAGAAGCAAGTGAGGTAGAGAAAGAGGCAACAGAGGTGCAGAAAGAGGGAAGAGAGGTGCAGAAAGTGGAAGAGATGAGCAGAAAGAGGCAAAAGAAGTGCAGAAAAAAAGAAAGTTGCAGAAAGAAGCAACAGAAATGCAAAAAGTGGCAAGAGAGGCGCAGAAAGAAGCAAGAGTGGTTTGCACACTATTAGTACCAATTTAACACCCACATTTAGCAATAAGTAACAGGTGACCATTCTAGGTTTACACAGGGCCTTCCACCATGCTGTAACACTTGTCACTGCATTTTTGGTAGTGTTTGAGCAGTTGTGGCAAATGCGGAAAATGTATAATTGTGTGAAAGTCGGTGCAGCCAAACAGTCACATAATTCCAGTGGCCCTGCTCATACCTATGACTAAGTCCAGAAGTGCTCCTCAGTGGTTCCTTCTTTTTTGTCTCATTGAGTTTATAGTTTAGCTTCTATAGAAATGAGGAAGACTAAACCTGAGGTTACTACTCCACAACACAGACTACCATACCACAAAATTACTCTCCATAACACATAATCCAACTCTACATAATTCCTATACACTTAATACCACATACTTTCTATCAAAGTCAAAGTCAAAGTCTATCCACATAATTTCACTGCACATCATACCACATAATTCCACTACACACAACCTACATCCACTCCACTCCAAGAAACATTAGTAAAATACCTTTACATTTACAATGCAAATGTGAAACCTATTAAATTGCAAATGCTTCTTTAACTAGTCGTTGCATTTGCAGAGAGGTGGAGAAAGGGGGCTGGACCTCCAACCAGCGCTCACAAATTATGTTGTGTAGGACTTACAGGAGGTACCAGGAGGGCCTCTTGGCCCCCAAAGTCCCTCAGGAGTAAAGTAGACTTTATCCCCCAACCAGTACTATGCCAGGAGGTGTGTTTGCAGAGTGGTGGAGAAAGGTGAGCGTGGCCTCCGAAGGCCTCTTAGCAATCTGACTGTGTGGGACTTAGTGGAGGTAACAGGAGGGGTAGTTGGACAGTAAGTTCCACACAGCAGGATTGCTAAATTCTCATAGCAGGCCATGCCTCCTTTCCCCACCACTCTGCAAACATGCTCCCTGGTGCGCTCTTGGATGGGGATTAAAGTCCACTTCGCTGTTGGGGGTGCTTAGGGGGCAACTAGCCTACCTGACACCTCCAGTATGCCCCAGATAGTGCCAGGAGGCACGAGGCACGATTGCAGTGTGCTGCAGGGAGGGGGCGGGGCCTCCAGTGAGATGTCCCCCTTCTCTCAATATTTTCTGGGCCCTGGGGACCCCATCTCCCAGGGCCTGCCACTACTCATTTGAAAAAAAAATGGGATGGGGCCGCGCAGCCCCCTTCCCGAGGCCGATTTCAGCCACAAGGCCCTCATCCCCCGGGGCATTTCCTCATCAAAGTAAGAAGCACACCCAAAGTGGACGGTCCACTTCGCCATGACGTTTGGCCATTGGAGACATGATGACAGCTTAATAACGGCTGCCGGCATTGACTTTGAGCATATAGGATGCAATTGAATTGATACAGATTGGGTGTGCTTCTTACTTTGATGAGGTTAATGACATGGTGTTTCATGGTGATAACAAACCGGTTTGCGAGATTCACGCTTATATGCGCGCCCTCTCTTTGGGGTCCTACTTGCATCTTTGACATATTCCCTTCATTATAAGGAATCTGCAAATTGGCCGATATTTAAACGCAGTATTGACCAGCTCAGGTGTGATCCTTTTTATGTATTATTCCGTGTAGTCATCTGTGCTCCATCATTGAACCTATCCGGCATCCTCGTTGCTTGTATCCATTTGTTGTTTATGATCATGAGGAACCTTTTCTATACATCTGATACTGAATAACCGTGATTTAGATGTGGAACGACACATAGGCTGCTGATCCGGTTATTTACTGGCTTTCTTTTTGCGGAGACTGACCTATTCGAGCTTTCAGTGCCCTGAAGAAGTCCTTTAAAAGGACGAAACGCGTCAGCTGTATCGTTGTGAAAATTGATGTTTATGACCACGTTTTAAGAACAATAGAAATTGGAATAAAAGGAAAACTTTGAAGAATATTTGTGTTGCATACAGATTACACAATTGTTTTTTCTGTTTTTGAAATTGACGTGTGGTGCACCTGTGCTTATGTTTTAAATTGTTATGTTCCCATGGGGACTTGCACTGTGAAGGTGGGTGCGTTCAGTGTGCACACAGACCCCAATAAGCATAGAGGGGCTAGAATAATAGAGGGATAGCATTTCAGGTGCTGTGGATTTAAGGGTTCCAGTGTCAGGCTTGTTTGTTTATGATTTCATTTTCTGCCTTCCTCATGATGATAGAGTGGAAAGTTGAAGAGTTTGCCATTTTAGACTTGCTTTGTATGACAGTGGTGTACCATTCTTGTGCTTAGTTTTAACAAATCTTAAACGTGTCCAAACTATGCAAAAAGAGCTAAAACAACAATATAATCTACAACCTGAATTTATTGCTATGTATATAACTTTGTAATTATTTAAAAAATTTACATTGAAAATTAAGATATATATGGGAGTTTGATTAAAAATATATGAGATGAACTGTATCTATTAGATGGTATGTGTTTAAAAGGTTAGTGGTGAATGTTTTGGGAAGTAAGGGAAAAATGAATTAGTGATTGTTTATTACATTGTGTATTTTATTCAAAAATAACAGTATAGGTTTGTGGAAATTTGCAATAAGGAACTAAGAATATTTTAAATGTCTAAACATCATGTGCAGAATAGATATATCTGTCATTTGCATTCTGTGAGTTGTAGTACTTTTAGTGACATTATTAAACAGGAATACTGTAGTGAGAAAAACAAGATGAGAACATGTTGTCTGCCTGTATATGAATTGAATTAGAAAGAAGTAATACTTGTTAGGTATGTATTGGGAATTGTTTAGCAATGTAGTTTTTAACTTATATGACCACTTTGCATATGCGTAGATGGTGAGATATGGTTTTTGTGCTTGCACATAGCTATATACAAGGTGGAACTTTTGAGTTTGCTTAACGATGCAGAGAGGTATAATTTTTGGGAAAGATGGCTTGAATGTGTACATCTATTAAGAAATCACACATACTTTTACATGGTGATCTATGTTCAGTAAGGCTGATGGAAATTTCATGTGTATGGTGAGGGTGGTATTTTTCTTTAAACATGGTTTGTTTAAAATTGCGATGGATAAATAGTGCAGAATGCTTCGAGAGTTCTTGTGCTAGCTTCATTTTGAGTGGAACATGTGTTTGAGATATGCTGAATATATGTTTTAGAAGCAGAAGAAGTATTTGAGAAATTATTTAGGTATGCCATTCGTAAAAGGTTTTGTGCTTTGAAAAATTTCAAAATGTTGTTTTCCGTTTTAGAAACTTACTGATGCATATGCAAACTCAGTAACAAAGCAATGTATGTTTCTAGAGGGCCATGTATGCAATTATATATCAAGTGTGATACCTAGATTTCTCTCAGACATAGCTCAGAAGAAAAGCATATATACAGTAAAACAGGTAGTTTGATACTGACAGAATGAGATAACCAATGATTCAGAGATATAGTGACAACTGTTATGTATCTAACAGGAATGAAGTTACTTTCACAGTCAGTCAGGCAGTATTCAGGCACTCATGGAATCACCCAGCCACTATTCAGGCATCAAATCAGTGATTCACTATCCATGGAGTTATTCAATTATTGTGAAACTATACATATACTATTGCAGTCAGGCAGGCAGAAATTATGTAGTCATTGAAGTATGCAGGCACTATGTATACATTCATCTAATCACATAGGTACTATCTATTGACTTATGCAATTAACAAGGCTGTAACTATGCAATTATTATAACATGTGTGCAAAACCCATGCAGCCTTCTAAACACCCACGTACAAGCCATGCAGTCATTGAAATACTGAGGCGCACGTGTGCACTGATGAAACACTGAGGCTGCACTCATGTACTCATGTAATTACGTAGAGAGTACTATTGAAGACTGCCATCCAGGAAAACTGTGTAGCCAAATCTTGAAGTTGGGATTGAACTCTGATGGGACTCACTCCCCCTGGTGTTGTTGTGGCTGCTATTGAAGTTGAGGGTCCTTCAGCCTTGCGTTGTCTACTTGCTGCTTTTAGACTATAGCTATGGTATGTTTTTAGATGGTAAAGCATGGACGTAGTCCTGCAAGAATATTTATTATTTGTACCCCTTGACAATGTCTTGTGACATATTTTGCATTTAGCAAATCTGCTCACTATGAACTCCTCTTAAAGAATGTTCAAGATAGATAAATAGGCGTGTTCTTCTTATTCTTTTAGTTGAAAAGTGTATTATCCAATGATATTCCTTTTTTTTCCCAGTGACATGATCTTCGCAATGATCAGCGTCTTTTTGTTTAAATAGTGAAAAAAAATTAAAAACCAGCACAATTTTCAAAATGAGTTTGGGTAACAATGGGTAGTTTGATGGGTGATTGGAAGTTCTGCTCTATTCTTGAGTTAGATGTTGAAAGTTATTTTTTCTACGCCTGCCACAGTACCATACAAAAGTGCTCTATTAATTTCTCCTCAACATAAAGCAGAAGTATTCACATAGTACTGTCTCCTAACTAAAGTTTGCATTGCTGAGTGGTGTACAGCTAACATCCTGAAATGATGAAAGGTGCTTTAGCACACTTTGTTTGCTAAACAAACAAGTGAGTGTCGCTGCAAAATTGTATGCTTTCTAATTTGCAAGGATCCAATCCCTATAAAGTACTTATTTTGTGTTTTAAACTTCACCTTGAAAAGATATGTAGAAATGTCCTTAATATAGCAATGGATTGCTGTCAACTACTACAAACACTACTACAATTCCATTTCTATACAGACACCTGACTACGCCTTCCTTGGACCTTTTCCAATAACTTGTTCTACATTTTTAGGTACCTTCACCTCTTTCGCTATAGGAGTACCATTCTTTATTTCATAACGTCATCCTCTGTAATCAATAGCATGAACTGATCTATTATCTTGAAGATAGCTTTCTTCATTAAAGAAAGACACTGTACTAGAAGTATGCATGCATTCTGCCCTAAAAACTGTACAAAAGTTACTTCTATTCACTAATACATTTTTGGTTTTAACTCCTATTTATAATCAAAATAAAAAGCTTCAACTTCAAAGCAAAGGCCTTATCACCTACTCTCTCAACTTGTTCTTTCTGTTTTAGTGCATGTCTCCTTCTTCTATATTCTTTCTCAGTAGATTTATAACTACTCTACTACAAAGCATCCTGGCTCTGACTTCATTAAACTGCTTCTGTCTCCTGGTTAAAGTGTGTACATCTTTGTTACATTCATTCCTGTTCTTGTTATTTAGATTATGTCCATTGGTAATCTTTCTCATAGTTTGAATTTTATTTCCATTATTTCATAATCTTTGGAAATGTCCACATATATTTTTAGGAAATTACTTTGTCCTCTTACCAATAGCTCTTTTTTCGTTCACCACATTTTATCTTCATTTTGCCCCTTTTGAGTCTCAGTTCTGCATAGATACTTTAATTGCTTCTGCTCCTTTTTCCTCTGATCTTTTTTAGGCATTCTGTCTGTAATTATGCAGATATTGTTCTGTAAAAAAAGATAACTATATTTGAATTGTTTTTCCAGCCAATGTACCAACCACTTTACTACTCGCATACACATAATAAAAAAACTGTTTTTATGTTATGCTGCAGATTTAAATCTACAAATGAACCTACCTACATACCCACAAGCACTTACTTCAATGTACCAAACCCAAAACACAAACACAAAATATAGGGGCGTATTTACAAGCTCCTTGCGGCGCCAGTGCACCACTTTTTGTGATGCACCAGTGACGCAACCTGCTGCCCCATTTTACAAGGACTCGTAAAGCCACCATACATGTCTTTTCGTGCCTGTGTAAATATGGCCCCTTTACACACAATACTTTGCATGAAAGGGGCATGCCGTGGGTGTTGCTGGGATGTTCCCATGCAACACCATGGGAAATCGTAAACCTGGAAATGTGTCAGAATGCTACGCCTCCTGAGGGGACGCATAGGTAGGCGCACTGTTTTTTCCTCTTTCTATGCATGCTCAATCCGCAGCACACCTAGGAAGAGGTAATTATCTTGTGTGATTGTTTTTGTGCAAGAAGATGCCCCTTCCTGCATAAAAACAATCATCCCCTTGACGCAGGCACCCTTGCACCACAGTGCAAGAGTGCCTGTATCCGCGCATGGTAGCTAATTGTGCACCAGCCCAGGGGAGAGCAATCGGATCCATTATATCATTGTGGATATGCAGTATCCCTTTGCTTTAGAATTAACGCAGTGTGGCACAACCAAATGGCTTGCACCACCATACTGTGCTAATTCCTTGTAAATAAAGCATAACCTTTTAATATTTTAGCCCCCTCTCCTACAACACAGCTGCACCATTTCTCAGTGCTCACTTATACATGATAAAAGACCACTGTATCCCTTATGTACTCAATTTTAAAATAAACATCAACCAAAGTGTAAAAGTACATACAGCATCTAAATACTGTAAATTCAACACAACATAAGAGCTATTTATGTGACTCTCTACCACTCTGTCACTGGTACATTTAGTGTTTCAATACTTTTCTACCTAGATGTGTCGGATTTAAATTTTGAGAAACACTGCATATAAAAATCTGCACATTAATCTGTATGACAGCATATAGCTCACTAATTCTTCAGAGCAAATGCAAACAGTGTGTGACGTTACATATATAATTCACCAGATGGTTCTAAAATAGTACATATTCCTCACAAAAACTTGTAAATACATGTTTTTCTGGTTGAGTACAACAATACTCTGGATGATTGGATAAGTGCATGGATAGTGCCTAGGTGATTCAGAATATAGGTAGTGCCCAAATGATTTCCTGACTATGTAGGAACTAGATCGGTGGTTCCATATCTGCATAGTTAGTGCCTGTGTATTCACATGCCTCTACTGCTACTATCTGCGTGATTGGATGAATGCCTGGGTGATGCCTGTGTAGTTCAATGAGTGCATAATTAGTGCCTGCGTGATTGGAAGAGTGCATGTGTAGTTCCTGGGTGATTGAATACTTCTAGATATCACACTTGATATATAATTGAATACATGGCTCCCTATGAGCATACATTGCTCTATTATTCAGAGTGCACATGCATCAGTAGGTTTATAAAACTGAAAACAACAATTCTCACTCTCAATCAATATTCTTAACAAAGCACAAAACCTTTTATTAAAGGCATACCTACATCATTTCGCAAAAATTCTTATGTCTTTAAAACATATATTCAGCAATTCTAAGAGAAAAGTTGCACTCAAGTGAAGCTAGCACAAGAACTCTCAAGAGACATTCTGCACTATTAACCCTCCTCAATTTTAAACATAGCATGTTTAAAGAAATACACCACCCTCACCATATACATGACATTTTCAACAGCCTTAAAGAACGCAGATCACCATGTAAACATATATGTGATTTCATAATAGATATACACTTTCAGGCCATCTTTCCAAAAATATATACTTCACTGCTTCTTTAATAAACTCAAGAGTCTCATCGTACATATAACTATCTGCAACCACAAAAACCATATCTCACCATCTAAGTGCATGCAAACCGGTCATAAAAGTTAAAAACCACATTGACAACACTTCCTAATACATACCTAACATGTATTACTACAGCATAATTCATATACAGATGCAGCACATTTTCTTATCTATTATTTCTGACTACACTACTCCTGTTTAATAATGTAACTAAAACTACCACAACTCCCAGAATGCATATAATATCGATGCATCTATCCTGCACATAATGCTCAGACATTGGCATGGCAATTTTCAACAGTACTGACATCTTAAACACATAACCGCTGCCATATACAGTTCATCTGATGTATTTGTTCACATCACTGTAATACTCTTTTTAATCAAACCCCTGTATACATCTTCATTCCTAATGTACATTTATTTAGTCTATTAAAAAGTTATATACATACTAGTGAATTGAGTTTGTAGATTATATTGTTGTTTTAGCTCTTTCTGGATAGTTTTGACACTGTTAAGATTTGTAAAAACTAAGCACAATGTTTTCACGGTCGTTGCGGAAAAATCACAAAAAAAAAAAGGAGTCCAAACCGATATTTAGCTTCAGTTTTTAAAATGTAAATACTGAACAACAGTTTATTACATAGTCCTGTGCTGGAAATTATAGTTTGCCATTAGTTAACTTGTGTCATAACTCCTCAACTATTTAAAAAACATGCTGTCTCTTTGATACCATCTCTCCAAGACACTGTTAACTCTGTGTACCCTGCAACCCAGTGGAACCAGTAGGTCACAAGTTCAAAGCACATTCAAGAACGAACATGCTACTTCCAAATTAGATACAGCAGGTTTACTCCACAGATTCAAAAGCATATCCATGTCTGTATTCCATTTTTTTTTTTAAACAACAGCCAACAATGGGACTTCTTGATAAGGCATCCAACACCTACCTAATTTAATTCACTTTCATGCTGACAGCATTAAATGGAATATATATATATATTTTTTTTAACCACAATTTTAACTGCTATTCATTTGGAAAACTATGTCATTCAGCTCCAGCCTTCTCCTGACTGCTATTGCTCCTTCACTTCAAAATGCTTAGATTATGGATTGTGGGCCACAGCTATGTCTTTTGAGCTAAAGAGCCTGCAAAAAACAGAGGTATTGACAGGAACTTGGGTTTGTCAAATGCGGAGATTACTTGGTTTGGCCAGAGAGGGTTAAAGTTTCATCAGTTGCTGGCTTTGGTTAAATCATTGTAGATTGCCAAGCTCCTCACCTCATGGTAGTGCACTGTGATAGCAATGACCTAGGCACATTGACTGGCGTAGGGTTTGCAGAACTGATGTCCTTTTCTCTCACACTGTCTTGGGGTACTCTAATATAAGACATAAATGGAAGTTGTCAAATCAGTTCTGTCCACAGATTGACAAAGCCAGGAAACATGTTAAAAAAATGTTTCTGCAATCCTCAAAGACCATTGCATGGGGTGTACCTATAACAACAATCTGTGTTTTCACATGCATGGAATTTATAGAAATGATGGAGTGCACTTTACGGACGAAGGCAACAGGGTGTTTCTAAGTAACTGAAACTCTGCATCCGGTCTTGTGTGTAACTGTCAGATACACACACTCAACACAAAGGCTCTTGTCAGAGTCACCGAGTACCTGAAATAATGCTACTGTTCTTTAAAAAGATCCTTTTTTTTGTTTTTAGGAATCTTTGGGATGATGTCACGATGGTCGCGGATATGTCATAAGAACGGAAAACAAAAAAGACATTCAATGGTCACCAGCACATCCAAAAATACTAAGTAAAAAATCCATTCTAAACATTGTGCTACACATATTACTATATTCATGCTTCTTTAAAAACATGTTTAAACTCATGTTTTAGTGCTACGTTTCT
Source organism: Calotriton arnoldi (assembly GCA_963921515.1). Taxonomy (NCBI): domain Eukaryota; kingdom Metazoa; phylum Chordata; class Amphibia; order Caudata; family Salamandridae; genus Calotriton; species Calotriton arnoldi. The sequence goes on from CAWUFW010010549.1 coordinate 110,522, forward strand.
TAAAAATTCCTCTTTACAGCCTATTTTCCATTACTGCAGTTATTTGAGGAGTCACGATGACACCGTTAACCGTAATGATTGCACCTTTTCCATAAAGTGAAAAACACATACATGCAGACATATTACAGTGTTTTACACCTTAGGGGTGTATTACTGTATACTTCAAACTCATGTTTTTCTAGTGTATTTCTAGAACAACCATCTCTAAAACCTATTTTTGCTGTGAGGCTTGAGATCACAAAGACGGCGGTAATCGTGATCCCCGCTGAAAGCAGGAATTCAATAGCCACCATCACATTAAAATATTATAACTATATATTTAATTCTTATCATCACATTAGATAACTCCCCATCTAAATAACTCTATAAAAACATTTATCAGAATCTTAATATTTCTATAACAATGAGTATGAATGATTTACTGATATATTTGTTTATATCTCCACCAATATTCGCGGTGTCGCTGTGTTAGTCACTACGACCCCATACAGTACACAGGGGGCTGCACTGGTGGTTGCGGCGTTGTCGCGAATATTGTCCGCAATTAAAAACATACATTTTGGACACATAACTTGTGCCACTAACTCACCAATTTCTTGAAAACATGTGGGCAGAGTATGTCAACTCAGAACCCTTATGTTAGCTTTCAAGCAAATGTTTGGCCCCCGGAACCATTCCCGGATGAGAAAATGGCAGCCGCAACTTTTTTGTTCCGATTGCGTCCAGGCAATCAGAGCATTTCTATTGCCGTGTGCATCCGTGATTAATCGCCAAAGCGCAGCAAAATATCCACGGCCAAAAATATCATTTTCAGCTTAAATTTCTCAAAAACTACTGGGTGGATTTTTGCCAAATAACAAGCACAATCTGTGTAACAACTAAGTGTGGGTGGTAAACTCCACTCCTCCGGCAGAGTTGACAGAGTTTTTGTCACTCTGCACTCTGCTTGGACAGTGAAGTCTGTCAAAAACTCTGCCTACGCCGCATAGCGGAGTATACCGGCAGGCATCCACCACCACTTGTCACCTATATGTTCCTGTTTTTGTTTTGGGCTTGTTTTGGTAGCTCTTGATTTGGGCTCCTTTTCACAGGGAGTTGAGCTTGTTTCCTTGGTTTTGACCAACGTGTCCCACCAGTGGCTGGGCTCCAGCAAAATGCTGACTCAGTTTTAGCCGAGTGACTTAGTGTTCTGTGAGGCCCCAAGTTGGCGGCCACTGCAGCCCCAGCCCCTCCATGCACAGTGAGGGCTGCAAGGAGCAGAAGCGTCTGCAGCATGAGGGGCACGAGGAGCCAGAACACTGGCCACCTGCAGCTCTACAGCAGAAGGGGAGAGGTGAGGGGGCCTGCAGTGGAGCGCTGTGCTCTCCTGCTTGTGGTTACTGGTTACTGCCCAGTTGTGTCAGTGCCTTCTTTACTTCTGCCCCATGCTATCTACTGCACTTAAACTGCTGCCTGTGCCTCTAACTTCAGCACAAGTATTGTCTGCCTCTCAGCGCTGTGCTTCTGTGTGTGCAATGCATCTGGTTATTGCCCTGGTGGCTTCTGCCTGTCTCTTTTCCCGCCCCTGCTCTACCTGCCACTTGCTACTGCACTTAGCTATCTGCAATGTACTACAGCACAAGTGCATCCTTCCACGAACTACTGCACTTGTGCCATGGTCTGCGCCCCTGTATGCTGGACGCAGGACTCTCGGGTCCCATTTGCAATTTTGTATATTTATGCTGCTGCCACAGTCTGTACGCTCTGGTGCTCCCTGCAGTATTGCGGGTGTTGCACCCAATGTTCTAGCATCCCAAAGATATATAGAACTGTAGGTATACGCTTAATAGGTCCAAGGTATGTCCACAGGCTTGTTGGCACGCTTATATTGCTGTTAAAAAAAGCCAGGAGTGGGCAAGTGGAGTAACTCCGCTCGCTTGCGGAACTCAGTGAAATTCCACTAAGTTTTTATGGAACTCTGCGGAGATCTGCTCAGTGCAACTCCGTGAGCTCCGCCCACCCTTAGTAACAACATCACCTTTCTGTAAAATTTGGTGTCATAACATCCGACAATGTGTTCCTATGGGAATTAACACAACAAATGCACCCTTTTTTCACGCCTACAAAGAATGTTCACCACACTTCAGGAGAGTTTAAAAAGTAGCCAAAATTAATTAGTGGCCACATATCACCAGCACCACACCACCACCAACGTGTTTCGACTACAAAGTCTTGCTCATGGTTCTAAGTACATCCTTAGTCTTCACTCATTATACATATCCCTCACACAGCTCATTATGAAACATTGTGGGATTCGTAGTGACCACAATATTGTTAAAATATACAATAATAAACAATCTGGTGTCAATCATGAGACTGCTATTAATCAAAGCATTTGCACATTTAGGAGTTCACTTGATACTGGAGAAGGCCTATTTTTCTTTTTGTTTTGGTGTTCAGTAATTTATATTTCTCTTCCTCATTTACCTCTTACGAGCCCATGCTTTGCTCTTCACAATTATCAGGGTAAAGAAAACATGTACTTTTTGTATATCCTATATGTAGCCTAAAATTATGTTTTATGAATTTCACATTTTCCAAATCATTTGTCTTACAGAAATGATTTGCTCATCATCAGAAGTTGGGCATATTGCCTTAAACACACATTAAGTATGTTACATGTTATTCTATCTAATGATGATGATAGATAGATTGATCTCCCTGCCTTGCTGTGCTAACCCTCAGTTTCGTCAGCCCATGTGTGTTCTGAGCTTCGCCCATGAGTTTCTAAAAGCACTTAATTTGTTCTTATCGTTGATATTATATATTGTATTTCATTAGAGTTTATATCACCCATATTGATTTCAATCAAATTATCAAATATATAAGGGGTTAGCAACTTAAGATGGTAGATTATTCATATGGTCTTTGACATTAGTATTCTTTTCTATATTCTAAATTGTTCTACCATACCTGTATGTCCTCATATCCTATCAATGAAGGGCTCAGTGCCCATTGTATTACAACAAATATTATCCCTTTTGTTTTCCCAGATGTTACATGTTACCATGTCGATCACGATTGTCAATCTCACAAGTGTAGTGCTACAAAGAGTTTCAATTCATGGAAGGAAATCTATTTCAAATGGTGGGAATGGGAGGTCCTATCACACTCTTCTGTTTCCTGACGGCGGATTGGTACCAAATCACACATTTCACAACGGGGCTATGCATGTCTAAATAAGACAAGACTAATTGGTCACAGTGCATCGTGTCATAGATGAATATGTAATTCTTCGTCCCCATTCATTCCATATGGAGACTTGGTCCTGAATCCTATAATGAGACCTGATTCCAGACATCTGAGTTTCAGAGTCCTGTCCCCTCGTCTCTCATTTTTAGGTATGCTCACTATACCATAGAACCACATATTTTGCCAGTCCTTCCCCAGATGTGTGTTAAGGTGTTTCGCCATTGCATAGTTCATATCCTGGTTTTGGACTGCTCTGATATGCTCAAGTATTTGTTTTTTCATAGAAAAGATGGTGCTTCCTATGTACTTCAGTCCACGATAACATTCTATTATATACACAGCATATACCAATTCACATGTTATCTTCTCATCGATTTTGAAGGTTTTTCCTTCAAAATCTGATAGCTCTTTCATGTTTTTTTCCCAATCCGACATGCCTTGCATGTGTTACACCAAGTGAAACCTTCTAGTTGTTTGCTCAGTCAAGAGTTTGGTTTCTTGATTTCAAAATTTCTTCTTGCTAGCTTGTCCTTTAGTGAGGGAGCTTTTTGATATGATATGGTGAGTTTTGATCCCAAAGTTCCTTCAAAGTTTCCATAGGAAGAGTGTTTTTGTTTTGCCAATATATTTAGTGTTGTTTGACAAATCCTCATGAAATTTTCAAAACTAGTTTTATGCTCAATTTAGCTGCTGTCTTAAAAGTTTTGGGTTGATCCATGAAGCGGGGTCCAAGAGAAAGGGGGGGTCCCGAAACACGTTTTCCCCATGTTAATTTCCATACGAACATTAGACACGGCTACAGCCTGAATTGCTAAACGGATATACACCAAATTTGGCAGGAAGGTAGATGTTGTTCCAAGGAAGTGCCATTTTGTTAAATTCAGTAAATCCGTTCAGTAGTTGCAAAGTTATTTAAAGAAATTTCAGATATGTAAATAGGGATGCGAAGAGTTTGCAGCTCTGATGTGGTACTACGCAAAGCCACATGACAGCAGGAGTGTTCCTATTGGCTGGATGGAAGCAGTTTAAAATGTTGTGGCCACCATTTTGTGAAGTGAGCGGGGGGGTTGTTTTATGTGGAAAAAAACCATAGATGAGGTCAGGATAGGAATTTCTTGACCACCATGAACGTATTGTAAGGGGGTTCTGGAGATGTCTTTGGAGTTTTAGAATGGTATGATTTATTTTTTCCATGACCATGGGGTCACAGTTCAATCATGGTGCTCAGAGGGACCCCACGTGCTACATTGCAGTGGAGTCACGCAACCCACTGGAATTCTTTTTTTAAATAGCCTCTATTTCATGCAGCGGGTGCCAGTCTCGGGGGATATCAGAAAATGTTATAAAAGTATAAAAGTGGTCAGGGTAGGGGCACCCTGACTCCAAAATTGTATTATAGGCATTTGTAAAGCATCTGTTATGATTTATAAAGTGTTGTAATACGTTTGTTCGTGCGAGGAGCCATGACCCCATCACGGCGCTTAGTGCCACCTTCATGTAATGTCACAATGGAGTTGCGAACCTCACTGAAATAAATTTTAAAAAATATACATATTGCAATAGTCAGTCATAGATGCGCTCACAGACCCAGTTGTAGATACAAACACTCGGACAGCGACATAGTGGGGCCACTCACAGCAGTGAGGTACTCATGCACCCACTTACAGACCAAGTCAGACACACACACTCACACACAGACCCATTCAGACGTACACACCTACTCACAGACCCACTCAGAGACTGACAAACCCACTCACAGACCCACTCAGACACTCTTACAGCCACTCAGAGTCTTATTCTGAGACTCATGCATCCACTCACAGACTCACTGAGAGACTCATACACCCACTCACAGACCCATTCAGAGACTCATGTACCAACTGACAGCCCTACTGTGACACTCATGCACCCACTGTCAGAGATTTATGCCCTTACTCACAGACCCACTCAGAGAGCCATACACCCGCTCAAGACCCATTCAGACACTGATGCACCTACTCACAGACCCACTAAGAGACTCATGCACCCAGTCACAAACCCACTCAGACAGCCATACAACCACTCAAGACCCACTTAGAGAGTTATGCACACATGTGTTGACTCAGACTGATGAACCCAACCAGAGACTCAGTCAGATACTCACGGAGCCACTCATAGACCCACTTAGACCCACTCACAGACTCACTCAGAGACTCATGCAACCTCTTATGGACCCACTCAGACAGCCATACACACACTCAACACCCATATAGACACTGATGCACTCACTCAGAGTTCCACTCTTTGCCTCATGCACTAACTCATGGACTTACTCAGACAACCATACACCTACACAATACTCATTAAGACACTCATTCATCTACTCTCAGATCTACTGAGAGACTAATGCACCCAGTCTCTGACCCAGTCAGACACTCATGCACAAACCCAGACTCACTCAGAAAATTATGCACTGTCTTGCAGACCCACTCTGACTTATGCACCTACTTGAAAACACAGTTAGACAGTCACAAAACTACTTAAAACCATTGTGATATATATAGATGTAAAATTAGAGTTATAAATCTAAAATGTGTTCTTGTGCCTTAAATTCATGCTTTTGCTTTGTGGAAGCATAACGGGATTGTGACTCCGAAAATTTATAATGAATATTATTAAATATTGGGCAATGGGGTCGCTCTGGGGAGAGCCTTTGTAACACATAAGACCAGATGAAGAGTTTCAGATTGTTGAGAAACACTCTTGCCTTCATCTGTAAAGTGAACTCCATCAATTCTATAGATTCCATGCATGTCAAAAGGCAAGTTGAGGTATGCAGAAACATCTTTATTAACATGTGTCCTGGCTTTTGCAATCTGTGGACAGAATTGATTTGACTAATTCAAATTTTGTCTTTGGCATATGTTGTAGTACACCAAGACAGTGTGAGGCAAAAGTGTCTATTTTGGCCAAAGGCAATTTCCAATCCAACCCCAGTAACAGTGCCTAGGTCATTGCCACCACAGTGCACTACTAAGAGGTCTGGAATATGCAAGATTCACAACCAAAGGCAGCAATTGGTGCCACTTTAAAACTCTCTGGCCAAACCATTTAATATCCACATTTTCCAAACCCAAGTCCTTGTCAATGCCACCTTTTCTCGCATACCCCATAGACTAAAAGATATAGCTGTGACCCTCAATCCACACTCTAACGATTTTCAAGGAAGGAGCAGTAGCAATCAGAAGAAGGCTGAAGGTGAATGTGAGAGTTGATAGAATGAAAGGCAGTTAAAATGGAGGAGTGGAGTTTGTTTTACAAAATGATAAACTTGATTGGATGCTGTTAATAATTGCATATGTAAAAATAGCTTGTGTTTTAATTAGAAATGCACATTTGTGATTGGCTGTCTTTAAATGTTACACAAGTCATGCTACTGTGGATAAGCTTAGGTTTAAAATCACTCAACCACACCTGCTTGTGTGCAATTGGAAGCTGGGTATTCTGTGGTTGAAAAGTGTGTGATTTTTGACTTACTGTTACAGTAAAGTATTTGAAAACAAGTTGCTATGGAAACTGAAGCAAACCAGCGTGGGGGAAGGGTTGCAAATAGGTTGTGGAATTATTTTTCAAACTATACTAGTTTACACCTACCATGTGTTTGAAAAATAACTATTTTCCAATTCACTGGTGTCATTACAATAGATATTTGTTTTTAAAAATACTGTATTAATATCTTAAATGCTGAAACTGATTCCCAAACAGAGTTGCGACTCCATCATGGACTTACATGAGGGGCCACGGTGGGTGCTGCAATGGAGACCCAAAGGCACTACCAGATTGGGCTTTCTATCAGAAAGCTAATAAAGGGTTAAAAGAAAGTGACAGATTAAAACTAGCATAAGAATAGCAAAAGAATATGAAAGGTTGAACAGAACATGTTCGTTTGCTTAGCATATGAGTATCAGTGGAAAAAGAGAGGGAAAAAGTGACTGGTTCTTTCTTCCAGAGCAACATGCTAATCATTTGAGAAGAAATTTGAAGTGAAATAGTGCTAATAATTGAGAAATAATTAAGTAAGTTAAGAGGTATGTTAATATGAAGAGATTTATATTGTGTTGTTATATATGTGTATATATTTATATATGATATATATATATATATATATATATATATATATATTTATATATATATATATATATATGATATATATATATATATATATATATATATATATATATTCACTGAAAAAACCATAGGTTTCAGGGACGTTATAGTTACAAATTAGCATTTAAAAAACCTTTGAAATTCACTGAAAAACCATAGGTTTTAGGGACAGTTATAGTTAGTTGGACATTGCACTCGTACAAAACCCGTGAAATTCCCCGTTATAGTTAGTCCAGCTAACTATAACTCGCGCCCCGCAATGCACTGCTGATGACGTCACATATTACATCACTCATGACATGGTCAGTGACATCACTGATGACATCACTGATGACATCTCAAATGACATCACTGATGACATCACTGATGACATCATCCAGTGACTGTGTGTTTCTGTAAAGTTTAAATATTTTTAATATATATAGGAAAAGACGTATTGAAGAATGAGTGGGTGTGTAAGTGTCTGTATGGATGATTTAGTAGGTGCGTGACTGACTGTATAAGTGAGTGATTTAACGTATCTTACTGAATGCATGGGTTAGTGACTAAACTGGGTGAATGTCTGTATCCGTCTGTCTGTTGCTGTGTAAGTGGCTGCATGTGTTTGAGAATAGCTACATGAGTGTCTATATGAGTTATTGAATGCTTGTGTGAGTATCTGTATGGGTGCCTGAGTGTTTGTGTGGGAGGGGTGTGTGCGACTCTGTGCATAGATGTGTGAGTGGGTGATTCACTGGGTGGATGGTTTCAAGAGTGCATCTGTGATAGACTGTATGGGTGGGTAAGTGTGTGTAAGAGTGTGTTAGTGAGTGAATGTATGTCCCAGTGGTACATGTGTGAGTAACTACATATGTGAAAGGCAGTATATATGTGTGTTGGAGTATATAAATAGCTATAAGCAAGAGTGACTGATTGTGATAGTGGCTGTATGGATGAGTGTGTGCTTGTATCAGTGATTGTATAAGAGTGTAAGAATGTGCTAGTATTTGTATGAGTAAGTGAGCTGGTGTGTGTATAACTGTATAGGTGAGTAAATGGTAGTGTGTTTAATTATTTGCATGACTGACTAGGTGTGTGAGTACCTCTATGGATGAGTGGCGGTGTTTGAGTGTCTATATAGGAGTATGAGTGCATATGATAGTCCTGTACTGAGTGACCGTAAATATGAGTGACTGTTCGGGTGAGTGAGTGGATGTGTGCGTAGACCTAAGAATCAGTGAGTGGGTATGTAGTTATTGGTGTTGGAGTGTCTATGGTTTTGCGAATGGCAGTCTGTACTTTAGAGTGGGTGTATCAAAGGTTATATTAGGGTGTGAGAAGATGCATGAAATTATCACATGGATGATGTCATCAGTGATGTCATCAGTGATGTCATTTGAGATGTCATCAGTGATGTCATCAGTGATGTCACTGACCATGTCATGAGTGATGTAATATGTGACGTCATCAGCAGTGCATTGCGTGGGCGCGAGTTATAGTTAGCTGGACTAACTATAACGGGGAATTTCACGGGTTTTGTACGAGTGCAATGTCCAACTAACTATAACTGTCCCTAAAACCTATGGTTTTTTCAGTGAATTTCAAAGGTTTTTTAAATGCTAATTTGTAACTATAACGTCCCTGAAACCTATGGTTTTTTCAGTGAATTTCAAAGGTTTTTTAAATGCTAATTTGTAACTATAACATGTCTGAAACCTACGGTTTTTTCAGTGAATTTCAAAGGTTTTGTAAATGACAATTTTTAAATGTATTAATTGTTATATACATTTATAAAATACTGATTTACTACATTTTTAGAAACAATTTTTTTTACATATTTTATTATTTAAATTACATTGTAATTACATTATACATTACATTACAAAAAATACTTTCTTAATGAATTACTTTAGTTTAAATACTTTGCAGATAGGCAATAGACTTTTAAGTACAGTAGTTACAGTTGTTGCAATGGGCAACACATTTTCAAACACAATGCAACATTCAGCTCAATGTGAATTTCTAGTTAAATGCAATTAGTTACTTTATGGATTACTTTTCTAACCACAGGACTGGATCCTAGATTCAGTCCTGGGACATCTCCTGTAAACAGTTGAGTAAAAGCGTTTTGGTTACAGTCGTGATTTTTAAGGAATATTATTGTATTTTAAAAGTTGACACTTTGAAACTTTTTCTCATAGAATCACCAATGTTATCCTATGGAAGGAAATTCACTTAGCAGGTAAAAACTGTTATCGTTACTTTTTCTTACTCAGTGTTGGATCCTGGATCCAGCACTGGTGCGTCTCCTGTAAACAGTTGAAAGAATGCGTTTAAGTCATACTGTCGATTTTTAAGGAATATTTGTAGTTTGTGAAAATCAACACTTTGAAACTTTTTTGCTGAAAACCAGTCAATGTTAGCCTATGAAGGAAATTCAAGTTACCGGTAAGTACGGTTAAAATTACTTTTGAGGATCAGTACTGGGCTGAAACATGCAGCACTGAGGTCTCTCCTGATAACAGGTGAGTAAATCGGAATTCGTATTTCGGCTGATTTTAGAGGAATATTTTAAAGTTCCAAAACTCCACACTTAGAAGAATTTCCAAGTGAAACCAGTCAATGTTAGCCTATGGAAGGAAATTCAAGTTACTGGTAAGTACGGTTAAAATTACTTTTCAGGACCAGTACTGGGCTGAAAGATGCAGCACTGAGGTCTCTCCTGATAACAGGTGAGTAAATCAGAATTCAGATTTCGGCTGATTTTAGAGGAATATTTGTATGTTTCAAAAATCAACACTTAGAAGAATTTCCAAGTGAAACCAGTCAATGTTAGCCTATGAAGGAAATTCAAGTTACCGGTAAGTATGGTTAAAATTACTTTTCAGGATCAGTACTGGGCTTAAAGATGCAGCACTGAGGTCTCTCCTGATAACAGGTGAGTAAATCGGAATTCGTATTTCGGCTGATTTTAGAGGAATATTTTAAAGTTCCAAAACTCCACACTTAGAAGAATTTCCAAGTGAAACCAGTCAATGTTAGCCTATGAAGGAAATTCAAGTTACCGGTAAGTACGGTTAAAATTACTTTTCAGGATCAGTACTGGGCTGAAAGATGCAGCACTGAGGTCTCTCCTGATAACAGGTGAGTAAATCGGAATTCGTATTTCGGCTGATTTTAGAGGAATATTTTAAAGTTCCAAAACTCCACACTTAGAAGAATTTCCAAGTGAAACCAGTCAATGTTAGCCTATGAAGGAAATTCAAGTTACCGGTAAGTACGGTTAAAATTACTTTTCAGGACCAGTACTGGGCTGAAAGATGCAGCACTGAGGTCTCTCCTGATAACAGGTGAGTAAATCGGAATTCGTATTTCGGCTGATTTTAGAGGAATATTTTAAAGTTCCAAAACTCCACACTTAGAAGAATTTCCAAGTGAAACCAGTCAATGTTAGCCTATGGAAGGAAATTCAAGTTACTGGTAAGTACGGTTAAAATTACTTTTCAGGACCAGTACTGGGCTGAAAGATACAGCACTGAGGTCTCTCCTTATAACAGGTGAGTAAATCGGAATTCCTATTTCGGCTGATTTTAGAGGAATATTTGCACAATGGTGAAGGGAGGGGCGGGGCCTGAGGTGACATCTTTGCAAACGCGCCCGTGGCGCGTTTTAGGTTGGGGGATTAAGTCCCCTTGAATCCTGAGGGTCCCTAGGGGCCAACTAGACCACCAGGAACCTCCAATATGCGCCAGGAGGCTGCGTTGCAGAGACGTGTAGAGAGGCCACACCCCTTTTACACCTCTCTGCAACGCAGCTCTGTGGCGCATTCTGGATGTACCTGTTGGGCTAGTTGGCCCCCAGGGACCCTCAGGATTGAAGGGGATTTAATTCCCCATCTTAAAACGCGCCACGGGGCCTGTTTGCACACATGTCACCTGAAGCCCCGCCCCTCCCTTCACCACTGTGCAAACGCGCCCGTGGCGCGTTTTAAGTTGGGGGATTAAGTCCCCTTGAATCCTGAGGGTCCCCGGAGTCCAACTAGCCCACCATATACCTCCAAAAGCGCCACAGAGCTGCGTTGCAGAGAGGTGTAAAAAGTGGCGTGGCCTCTGTACACCTCTCTGCAAGGCAGCCCCTGGCGCATACTGGAGGTACCTGGTGGGCTAGTTGGCCCCCAAGGACCCCCAGTATTCAAGGGAATTCGTTCCCCTCTGCAAACGCGCCAGGGCGCGTTTGCAGAGTGGTGAAGGAAGGGGTGGGGCCTGCGGGCCCGATCGTTTTTTTTTCTCCCTGAAGGGGGGCTGTGTGGCCCCTTCCTTTTTTCTTTTTTGGGCCCTGGGGACCCCATCCCCCAGGGCCTTACCCCTTTTTAAATTACCTTAAAAAAAAACGGGGGAAGGGGGCCGCGTGGCCCCCTTCCCTGGGCCTGTATTGGCCCCGGGGACCCCATCCCCGGGGCATGGCCTCTATATTTTTTTTTGAGGGGGCAGCGTGGCCCCCTCCTCTGGCCATTTTAAGGCCCCGGGGACCCCATCTCCCGGGGCCGGCCTTTCCATTTTTATTTTTTTTATTTTTTTCTCTTTTTTGGGGAGGGGGGCCACTACTTGCCCCGGGGACCCCATCCCCCGGGGCTGGCCCTCTCCGTTGGGGACTGTGGGGGGGTCCCCAATCCCCCCACAGTCCCGCCGGCTCCCCACGTCCCTGGGAGCCGGCATTGCTGTTCCACATGGGGAGCAGCTGACATGCTGCTCCCCATGTGGAAAAGCAATCGCTTTGGATATTGGAAGAGAGAGCAGGTTTCCCTGCTCTCTCTTCCAATATCCAAAGCAGTTTGCTATGGCAGGACGGGAGCCGCGAGGCTCCCGTCCCTGCCATAGCAAACTACCGTGTCCCGGGGGTAGGCACCCCGGGACACTGCAGGAGCCGGCCCTGGGGGTGGTGGTCCCCAGGGCCATCAAGGGCTCCAGGAGGGGGCCGCGCGGCCCCCCTCCCATTCAGTACACAGCCCCGGGAGGTGGTGGTCCCCGGGGCTCTGGAGGTCCGTAACGGAACCCCATATTAAAATGTTTAGTGCCCCGGGGAGGTGGTGGTCCCGGGCGTGTGGGGGGGCTGGAGCCCCCCACACAGGTTTAATAATTATAAAAAAAAAAGCCCCGGGGAGGTGGTGGTCCCCGGGGCTGCGGGAGGGCTCAGAGCCCTCCCGCACCATTTTTTAAAAAAAGCCCCGGGGGGTGGCGGTCCCCGGGGCTTGGGGGGCCCTTTGAGGCCCCCCACACATTAAATTATCCCCCACCATGCCCCCGGGACTTGGGCCACCCGGGGGCCAACTAACATCGAAGCGCGGAGACCGCGCTTCGATTTTTCGGCAGGATTCGCGCACCCTGAGCGCATCCTGCCGATTTAAAAAAATATATTTTTTTTTGCCCAGGGGGTCCTTGTGGGACCCCTGAGCAAACCTAGGGGTCAGGGTGTTTCTACCCTGCCCCTTTGTGCGCTTTGCGCACTTGTTTCTGTCCCTCGGCTCTACCGAGGGACTAAAATGGCTGCCAACATTTCCTGAATCGGAATGTTGACAGCCAGCTGACAGCCAATTAACATGCAGCTCGTGATCGGGAGGGTACGCGGACCCTACTCGTCCCTAGATATCACTAACTTTTTACTTTTCATTTTCTCAGCAACTACTGAACGGATTTACACCATTTAACAAAAGGGTTCTTTCTGAACCAAGAACTACCTCTTTGCCAAATTTGGTGTAATTCCGTTCAGCAGTTCGGGCTGTAGCCGTGTCTAAAGTTTCCTATGGGAAAATGCATGGGGAAAACGCGTTTTGGGACCCCCCTTTTTCTCGGCCCCCGCTTGACGTATCCCCCCGAGACTTTCAGGGTAGGAGCGGACCGGAGCGCCCCACGAAGTTTGAAAATTTCGCGAAGATACGTCAACCGGCAAGAGAGTTATTTCAAATAGAATGTCGCGGATTTCCTATGGATAATAGGTTGTAACTATAACTATCTACTGGCGACCGCCAGTAGATAAATGTATATATATATATATATATATATATATGTATATATATGTATATATATGTATATATATGTGTATATATATATATTACCTACTGGCAGTCGCCTGTAGGTAGTTATAGTTAGGACCTTGTTTCTATTCAAAAATCGTTTTTCTTTTGCTAATATCTTTGGCGCGTTTGACGAATCTTCGCAAAATTTTCAGAACTAATGGGGTGGTCAGGTCAGCTCCTGTGTTGAAAGTTTTGGGGTGATTCGTCAAGCGGGGGCCGAGAAAAAGGGGGGTCCCAAAATGCATTTTCTCCTTGTTAATTTCCATAGGAAACTTAAGACACGGCTACAGCCTGAACTGCTGAACGGACTTACACCATATTTGGCAAAAAGGTATCTCTTGGTTCAGAAAGAACTCTTTTGTTAAATGGTGTGAATCTGTTCAGCAGTTGCTGAGACATGTAAACATTTCTCAGCTTTCCATATATCCCATCTGCATCTAATTGGCTGCCAACAGTTCCGACCAGGACGTGTTGGCAGCCATCTTGTGACTCAGATGAACCGAGTCACAACAAAAAAAGGTTAAAAAAAGGATAAAAAACAAGAAAAGGGGGATGGATAGAAACACCCTAAGCCCCTAGGCCTCCTCAGGGGGATCCACAGGGACTCCCAGGGCCAGAAAAAGCATTTTTTTTTAAAAACTTTATGCGGAAGTCGTGTAGGGTGCGCAAATCCCGAGCTTCGATTCTTTTAAGCACCCAGGTGGGCCAGGACCTGGGGGCAATTATAATTAGATATGCGGGGGCCTGCAGTGGCCCACCAAGCCCTAGGGAACACCACCTCCCTGGGGCTATGTTTATTAAGTGTGGTGGAGCCACACAAGTTCCCCCACTGCCCGAGAAACATCACCTCCCCGAGACTTTAAAAAAAAAAAGCATGGGGCGTCCCTGCCCCCCACAAAACCCTGGGGACTGCCACCTCCCAGGGGCTGTTTCTTCGGATCCATCACACAGCTGTAATATAGTTGATGCACTATATGTTTACCCATCAAGAGAGCACTTACTGATTAGCCATCAGAAAGCACTCCAGTCTAGTACAAGTTTTGCACAAAACGGTGGACTAATACTTGGCTAAATGTGCAGGACAGGATTCATTCTGGCATGATGCTTGTGTCACAACAATTAAACCTCAACAGGAAGCACTTACAGATATAAGGAAAGGAGGTGACTGAGTTGAAGCTCCACTTCTGTAACGCATTCATCAGCCTAACTTCGTGGGCATTGTCTGGGCTAAGAAGATGTGCTTTCTCCTCATTTCCAACGTGAAAAGATCGCTGTAAGGCTTGTTGGAGGTTGTTGCACCCTTGCTTCTGTCGAGCACAAAACCTCATGCAGTTGCTGTGACCAGGCGGTTCTTTCTCGTCATCTGCTGCTTAGAAAAGAGATAGTGTGCTGACCTTTTATAACAAAGCAAACAGAAGGAGATGTTGGATGGAGCGCTGAAACTTTTCAGACACAAACCCCCAGTCACAGATCTGGGTTGAATCCATCATCGTTCTTTAGCTCACTTTGGCACCCCAGTTCAGACACAGCTATCTGCAAATCAGTCTTGACCCTGTGCCTCATGGGAACAGACCAGCCCGAACTGCAAAGCCATGTCTTCCCTGAACCGGATACAAGCATCCTGGGACCGGTATCGGGCTAATAGCCCTCATCAGCCAGGCTAGCTTCAATCCAGTGGAAAAGTGAGCAAGGGACCCACGTCTGGGCATACCCTGCCAACTTAGGGCGAACAAAGCAAATACAAGGAGATGATGGACGGAGCGCTGAAACTTTTCAGACACTCACCCCCAGTCACAGATCTGGGTTGAATCCATCATTGTTCTTTAGATCACTTCGCCACCCCAGTTCAGAAACAGCTATATGCAAATCAGTCTTGACCCTGTGCCTCATGGGAACAGTCCAGCCTGAACTGTCAAGCCATGCCTTCCCTGGACCGGATACAAGCATCCTGGGACCGGTTTTGGCTAATGGCCATCATCAGCCAGGCTAGCTTGAATCCAGTGGCCCCTTTCTCCACCACTCTGCTAACGCTTATCCTGGCGCACTACTGGGTGTGGGATGAAGTCAACTTTACTCCAGAGGGACCTTTGGGGCCAAGAAGCTCTCCTGGTACCTCCTACGCATCAGAATTCCTGAAAGCTTGTTGGAGGCCCTGACCCCTTTCTACACCACTGTGCAAATGTGACTGCTAGTTAAAAATCCTTAGAAATTCACTGAAAAACAACAGGTTTCAGGGACGTTATAGTTAGAAATTAGCATGAAAAAACCTCAGAAATTCACTGTAAAAAATCACAGGTTTCAGCGACATTATAGTTAGCAATTTCCATCTAAATAACCTTGGAAATACACTGAAAAAAACACAGGTTTCAGGGATGTTATAGTTAGGCTGACATTTCACTCGTACAAAACCATAGAAATTTAGCTGTTATAGTTAGCTGAGCTAACTATAACTTACGCCCCGCAATGCACTGCTGATGACATCACATATTACATCACTCATGACACAGTCAGCGACATCACTAATGACATCACTGACAACATCTCAAATGACATCACTGATGACATCTCATATGACATCACTGATGACATCACTGATGACATCATCCACATAATCTCTGATGCACTAACTCATACTCTAATGTAAGCTTTCACATACCCCCTCCAATATTCAGACTACTAATCTCAAAACCATAGACACAACAATAGCAGTTAATATATACCCACTCACTAATTCCTAGATCTACAGACACATACATCCACTCACCCCTACAGCCACTCTTACACGCAGTCAATCACCAATACACCCACAGATATATGCACTTATACATGTATACAGACATTCACACACCGCCACTCACCCATAGAGTTAGTCACACAACTAGTCACTCACTCAAAGAGTCAAGCACACAGCCATATATTCACCTACACAGTTATACACACAGCACATCACTTATTCATAGAGATACTAACACATACTTACTCTCTTATACAATCACTGACACCAGCTCACACTTATCTATATAGCCACTCTCACAATCACTCACTCGCACATCCAGTCACTTATATACTCCATCACTCACATATACTGCCATATACATGCAGTTACTCACCCATACACCACTGAGACATCTATTCACTCACCGACAAAGCCATACGCATTCTCACTCACTCATACAGCCCCTCACAGATACACTCATGAACCTATACACCCAGTGAATCACCCACTCATACATACATGCAAGGAGTCACACACAACCACCTACCCACACAGACACTCAGGCACCCATATAGGTGCTCAGACAACCAATCAGACAACCAATCAATAACCCATATACACTCATGTAGCTACTCACCAAACCATGCAGCCACTTACCCACAAACTGACAGACTGACCCACTCACCCATACATTCTCTAAGACACTCACTTATACAGTCAGTCAAACACCCACTGAATCATCCATACAAACACTCATACACCCACTCATTCTTCAATGCACATTCTTAATTTTTTTAGAAACACTCACATGCACTGGATGATGTCAACAGTGATGTCATCAGTGATGTCATTTGAGATGTCATCAGTGATGTCATCAGTGATGTCACTGACCATGTCATGAGTGATGTATTATGTGACATCATCAGCAGTGCATTGCAGAACTCCCCCACCATTAGACTGAGAGTCTCTCACCTCAATAGACTGCCAGTTCCACGCTCATCGATAGTTGATACAGGAGGTGACTGGGTATGATAGACTACCGGAGACCTGACACTTCAGGGCTCAACCCTGAGATGATGCCTGTGGAGGCTCCTGGATAGCTCGCACTGGTGAAGATGGGAAAACTCAGAGTAAAGCAACTGGAGAGGCAACGGACCAGAGGGAGGAAGCTCCTGACCACTAGCCAGAGGACCCAGCGGGGACAGATCCATATCAGCAGCAATTGGCCAAGATATTAGAGGCCATAAGCAGATACTAAGTCTACTCTCCACCAAGACATTAGCACAGTGTCAGTTGGCCTGGGTCTGCTTCGTACTGAACACTGCAAACTGGTAGAGAGAGTGGGGATTGCAGAAACTTCCATTGAGGAACTTCAACCTACACAAAAAAAGCTGGCTCATAAAGCCGAGGAGTTCACAGACTGGGTTACTACCTTAGAACACAGAGCAGAAGAAGCCGAAGGCCGCAACAGGAGGAACAATGTCCAGGTGGTTGGACTACCAGAGGGGACGGGGGCAAACACATGTTAACCGTCCTTGAAAGCTGGCTCCGCACAGTGGTGGTCTCAGAGGACCTCTTTGCTTTCTATACTCTTTAGAGGGCCAACAGGGTTCTGGCCTGTCCACCCAGGCCGGGACTTCCGCCATGCCCAGTGGTGGCAAGACTCCTGCACTTTAGAGACAAGGATACCCTTCTGCACAAAGCAAGAGCCAAAGGCCCATTTGTGATTGTTAAAAGCAAGGTATCAATCTTCCCTGACTATACCCCCGAGGTGCAGAGGCGACAAGCCTCATTCACAGAAGTAAAGAAGGTGCTACAAGATGAAGGTCTGCAATACTCTCTAATATTCCCGGCTTGACTCCGCGTAGTACTAGGCGGGAAAACTCACTTCTGTGATGATCCTGAGGCAGCCTGGGAGTGGCTTTAAGCCTATGATTCAGGGGTCCATCCTCAAAGATAGAGGTCCAAACGTAGACCATCTAAGAAGCAAAGCCCAACACAAACAGAGAAATAAAGAGCTGCTGCCTGGATGCTCTTTTTTTCTGACATCATGAAACATAGAGAGTCCATGTCAGAGGCTGGTTCACCCTTGAGGAAAGGGACTGGGGACTCTGAGTCAGACTCATCTCGAGCAGGCAGTGTTCTGCTGACACAGGTTAACCCGAGAACAGCAGACAATCTCTAAATTGACAGCCCTGTTGGATGGTGTGAGGCACAATTGTGAACTGGAACGCTGCTCAGATGTCATAAGTCAAGTGGGCTAGAGTTATTGCTGCTTGGGCCAGCGCGGGCTGGCAAGACTTCCACGACACGTGAACAGCAGCCTACCCCCATCCAGAAGTCCTCACCCAGGTTTGGTTGGGGCCTTCTGCTGAGACTGATGTACTGTTTGCAGATTGGGCAGCTGGCCGTTGCCAGGCTTCTCTGGGATGTGGGAGTTTGGCTTCACCGGAGGGGTTTTTATTTTATGATTTGGTTATGTACTGTTGCAGGAGAGGTGCTACACAATTTCAGGGGGTGTGGTGGGAGAGCTGGAAGGGTGACAGGACCAAGATTGAATTCCTTTGAATGGCGTCCACACACCACACACTGAAATTTATGATATGGAATATCAGAGGGATAGGGGCAGCTGCAAAACAACATAATATACACTGGTACTTACGCAGGAGGAGGGTGCAGATTGCTTGACTACAAGAGCACAGCAAAATAGAGAAACTAAGTAGATGTTGAAGAGGGGAGGTCTTTGGAACATCATATTCTGCATACGCCACGGGGGTGTTAATTTGGGTAAGAGTGGAGGTAGCCTTTGAACACGTCCACACTTTAGTAGATAGAGAGGGCAGACATGTATTCCTGAAAGGGAGACTGCATGACAGAGAGATTGCACTAGGCAGTGTATATGCCCCCAATCAAGGCAGGTGCCCTTCCTACAAGGTCTCTCCGCCCACATAGCGGAAGTAGCGGTGTTTGACATGATCATTTGGGGTGACTTCAACTGTGTCGCTAGCACCACGCTGGACTGGTGGCATCCCTTACTGCCTGGAGCCCAGGTTCAATGCACAGCAACAAGATTCAGGGAATGGATGGGACATTGGGGGCTGAGAGATATTTAGAGGATGCAACACTTGGTAGATAGTGACTACGCATTCTACACCCTGATACACCAATTGCACAGAAGGATAGATACATTTCTTTGCTCCCCTTTGGCTTGGAACATGCTATCAGCCAAACTGAATACTTGGGGTGCACCTTTTCTGATCACAGTCCCTTTCTGGTGACTTTTCAACCTATAGGGAAGCTCCCATTGGTCCCACTGTGGTGCCTTAACACACAGATGTTAGAAGACCCTTGTTTTAAGGCATCCTTGGTTCTGCCATAGATGCATATTTTGCCACCAACACACACACACACAGGTCCCACAGTGCTGGTGAAGTGGGAAGCATTTAAAGTGGTGACAAGGTGGTTTTGCTTGGGACAATCAATCGGTGCACAGTGAGAGCTGCAGCAGGAAATAAAGGGAATTAGAAGATAAACTGCACCAGTTGGACAACATACAGGGCCAGGACGTTGCACAGCAAGGGCTACAGAAGAAAACATGAACACGGTACTATCAAGCCCTTGAAAAGCTGAGGTGTTACAATTACAAGGGGTTCCTTACTAAGGTGAATGAGGAAGAGGGGAGACATGGCCGCTTGTTAGCATGGCTGATTAACCCGGAGGTGCAGGGATCCCCGATTACGGACAGGAGCGAACCAATCGGTCCATGGCCCAGAGGCTATCAACACCCTCTTTTGTGATTATTAAGAATCCCTGTATAAGGCACCCTCCCATGTCCCGCAAGTAGAACACAGCGCTTTTCTGTCTCTACTGCCACTTGTCACACTAGATCCGCAAGTGAAGGCAACTCTAGGTTGCCCCATCGAGACTCAGGAAATCCGGGTGGCAATCAAGAGCATGGCCACAGGTAAGACCCCAGGCCCAGATCCTCTACCTGTGGAATTTTATTCTGTATATGCTCTGAAACTAACTCCCCACATGGAGACCATATATGCAGAATCACTGCAACTCTGACAACTCCCTGCATCAATTAGAGATGCACTAGTGGTTCCGCTCCCCAATATGAACCTGGAAGGGGCCCGGGTCTCCGATTTTCGATGTCTGTCCATGTTCCACATGGATTTTAAAATCCTGTGCAAGATACTGGAGCTTTGTTTACTACCACATATGTCCACGCTAATCCATACAGATCAAAATGGCTTTATCCAGACACAAAGCACCTCCAACAACTTGGATAGACAGTATTCAGTGCTGTACCATCCCGATGTGAGGCTCCTTCCTGGGGTGGCCCTTCTGTCAATAGATCTATAAAAGGCCTTTGATACTGTTAGATGGGACTTTTTATTTGAAAGCATTATGCACATGGGGCTGGGTGACAACTGGTTTAAATGGGTGAGGGTACTTAACGAACACCCCATGGCAAGGGTCAAGACAGGTAAAGTAGTCTCGGCACAAAATATTGAATCTTTTCCAGCACCTGGCACAGGTGCCACTGTCACCCCTATTATTTGCCCTGGCAATAGAGAAACTGGCAGGGTTGTTTCATCAGGGAGGCGAGGGAGTGGGTCTGACAGTGGGGGGCCATGACAATATCATTTCACTTTATGCAGGTGACCTCGTGATTTATCGTAAAGATGCAGTGCAGGATTCTGAATCAGTACTGGACCGACTAGCCAGTTTCGGACACATGTCCAGTTTACGTGTCAACAGAAGCAATACCTATCTATTTCCAATGTTGCCGACTAGCCACCGCCCTATGTATCTCCCACTGGATCTCAACTGGGCACCCTCCACTTTCAAATACCTAGGGATACATGTCTTCCACTCACTGGAAGATCTGAGGGAAGGGAACCTCGGACGTGCACGTAATTCTCTTAGAGCCTGTGTCCCATTCTGATACTCCTTGCATCTTCATGGCCTGAATTTCATTGTCAAAGATGGTCATGTTACCACATTTGCTATATTTCTATGAAAATCTCCTGACAGAGGTGCCCGCTGGATGATTCCGACAACAATGAGACCTCATGACGGAGAGTGGCCTGTGAGTACATAATTTTGATCTCTATTTCTTGGCTTTTCTATTGCAGTAGCTGGCGCAATGGCTGGAAGGCATAGGCCCCAAAGGGACACATTTGACAAATGCTGGAGACCACACACCCCTGTTGTTGGCCAAAATGCTTGACAAGACAGTGGTGATCCCTCACCAATATCTGTTGCAGACCACTGCTGTGCAGTGTTGGAGACACTGCATGGCAAAACAGCCAAAGATTCCCCTATATGCTCCGGCCCTACCCCTGATCGGCTTGCCACATGGCAACCCCAGAAAGATATTTACGCCTGAACAGTTGTCACCCTGGACTGTGATGGTATTAGAGACAGAAGGGGTCTGTTACCAACAGGCCATTCTGCCCCCCCCGGAGGACCTGGTCAAAAGCGGTGGGGTGCACACTCAAACACACAATTGAGACCTGCATGCTAGGACTCTTCCCACGACTACCCAAATGGAAAGTGGGCACAAGGTTTGTGGGCCTAGCCTTGGTCCTGGCCAAAAGGAGGATAGAATTCAAGTGGAAATCAACAAGGGGACCCACAATAGGAGATTGGAAACTGGAATTGACGCACTGGGCTGGAGGAGAGGGGAGAATCCTGGCCAAAAATGATGCACAGGGGATTCAGCGACACCCAGTGGTCTTGGAGTGCTGGGAACACCCTGAGAGAGATCAATCTAAAACAAGTGAAGATGAGTCCAGTCCTTCCCCAGATAGTGATTATAGACAGTCAACTTGAATGGTGAGGCAATCTAAGACCTTGGGAGCCCCCACACCACAGCAATGCCCTCCTTGGCCTGAACACTCCCAGGAATGTCTGGTTTATAAACCTGTTGATGGGTCAATGTGCTACACGAGGAATAGAGGACCCCCTCTGCCCCCTAGGCCGCCCCCAGATCTTGCCCCTTTTTCTATACCCCTGTTGAAAAACCATGCTAACACACCACCCTGCACAGTTTTCTGGTTCACGGTTATGTTATACTTTTTCCTTTACTATTGAGTTGCACATTCTGGGTCACCTTTTCCAGCAGCTCCCTTTCTCATGACAGGCTGCATACAATAGTAGATACAAACTGCGCACCGACCCAGCAAGGGTCCTGGGCCAATGCACCCCACCGGGACTGCACACAGAAACTCACTCATAGGGTTGTATTATTAGTTGGATTGTTAAAGATAATAACAGGAAGTCCTTTGGGAATTGACAATTGGTCAAGTTGGTATAATGCTCAGTTAAACAATACTTTAAACTGTATTACGTGTAATAATATGAGCTGATACATGAGAAGATTGCTAACTCAAATGTTAATAAAGATATGTTTGAAAAAAAAAGAGAATGTCACTCATCATATGTCCTATCAACTGATATAGACATAAAGGTTGTCATCCTTATTGAGGCCTCCCAGGGATTTATCCCAAGCAGGAAAATATACTCCAACTGAAGTCGTCTCAGTTTCCTCTCCCTGTCTCCACCATGAACATTCTGTGAGATCCTGTCTATGCCAAAATAAGATAATAAATCTGCATTATTATCATGAAAATTCTCCCAATGTCTAGCTACCGGGTAGTTTATGTCACAGTTTTTGATTGCTCTGTATTGTTCCAACACCCTCTTTTAGACCAGGCAAATGGTGCTCCCTACATATTGGTAACCACATGGGCATTCGAGTACATACACTACATAGTCATTTCTACTTGTGATTAATTTGTTAATGCTCCTTGTTTGTCCTGTAGGTAATGTGTATTCTTTCCTATTCTTGCTACCACAGCAGGCTTTGCAGCGGCAGCATTTGTGAAAACCTCTCTATTCTTGTAGCCAACCCCTTTTATCAGTGGGGGCACTGCTTTAGCTATGTACTAGTAATTCTTTCAGGGATTTAGGCTTACGAAAAGTCACTGGAGGGTTTGAAGTCATGGCCTACTCAATAGGAGCCATCAGTGTTAACCAAATGCCAATGTTTATTCAGGATATTTCTCACACCACTGTTTCCTTATGTTTCTTTACGGTATAAACTGGTGTGTATGTTACATTCTACTACTGTGACTGAGACGTCCAGAAAGTCCATCTGTTTTTTGTCAATTTCATGTGTGACTGCCAAATTGAGAGAATTCTGGGAGATATGTGTAAAAAATCACTAAGTTCTACTTGTGGACCCTCCCAAACCATAAACAGATAATCCATGTATCTGATCCACAAAACAATTTGACTAGTCAACCTCTCGTTTTCCTCAGTCCATACATGTTGCTCTTCCCACCATCCTATAAACATACAGGCATAGCTTAGAGCAAAACAGCTTCCCATAGCAGTTTTGGCACATTGACAATACCATACATCTCTAGATATAAAGAAGTTTTCTCTAGACAAAAACGTGACATGGCCAACAACATCATGGAATGATCATACCTATGCAGTGGTTTAGCCCTGAAAAAGTGTTTGCATGCCAGTATGCCTAAGTAATGGTCAATGCAGGTGAATATGTAACCAGGCTGCCATGGTATCTCTGAAATCTTAAAAATCAGTACTTTCCCTACAGTAAGATGGTAGAGCAAGTACATATGGGAGAAGGAGAAAATCAAGGTAAATTGATATTTGCTCTAGGAGACTACCATTGGCAGAAATTATACATCTCCCAGGCGGATCCGTCTTGCTTTTGTGCACCTTAGGATACATATAGAAACAGGGTGCAATAGGTTTCATCACTAAAAGAAACTGATAGTCATCCCCATTCAACAACTCTTTTGACTTCCACCCCAGTAATTGGTAATGATAATTCCTGATAGCTATACTATAGGCATGGTTAGAGCTTTTTTCATAGCTAGTAGAGTGAAGTTGCCTGTGTACTTCTTTCTAATACTTGTTTATATCCCACAGGACCACATTGCTTCCCTTTTCTGAAGGCTTCATAGTGATATGCTGGTCCTTCGATAAGGATAACAAAGCTTCTGTCTGCCAACAACTCAAATTAGAGGCAAAATTATTAGCAGATTCTTTCCACAATATCATTAAATCATGGTTCACTATCTCATGAAATGAGTCTAGCAGTTCATGTGGAGTATTGGGGTTGCATAACGATTTGAGTTTGAAACTATTGCTTCCTGTGCCATCGAGTTCTAGATTCAAGGATGTTAGAAAATCCCTCTCTGAAATCCCCCCACTGGGAGATTCATCTTGTAGCTCAGCTAATGCCATGAGACCGGAGATATCACCCAGATGAGTATATAAAAGGTAGTATCACGAACTGGGGCTATTGCAGATACATTACTCTGCTGCTTAATTACTTTTTAAAGTTTTAGTTTACGTACAAAGTGAAAAATGTCAATGTGTGTCCTGCAATTGTCCAGGTTGGCAGTGGGGCAGAAGGAAGGACCCAATTCCAATAATGACAGTTCCTCAGGGGTCTAAATATGGGATGTGAGATTAACAATTGTCAGAAGGTTCTCACCCATTACATCTTCTTTGCCTGCCTTGTGTTTTTCCCGTGAGGCATGTTTTCATTCACTTTTTTTCCCTTCTTTTGGTAGCCTTCCTCCTCCACTGCCTCCTCTTCTTCTTTTTGGTGATCTTCCCCTGATTGTCTGATTTGTCTGTAAAAAATGGTATTCATCCATGTCAATTAGAGAGGGACATTCCCTGGATGAGCTGAATGTCTGGTCATCTGAAGAGTACACATCAGATCCCGAGTCGGAGGTAATCAACTCCTCACCCGCAAGCTACAGAACATCCAGAACGCCGCCGCAAGACTGGTCCTGAACCTGCCAAAACACTGCCACATCTCCCAGCACCTGCACACACTCCACTGGCTCCCCGTCGAGGCGAGAATCACCTTTAAGATGCTCACCCACGCACACAAGGCCCTCCACGGCACCGGACCAGCATACCTGAACAGCCGACTCAAATTCCACGCACCCAAAAGGACCCTATGATCAGCCCAGCTCTCCTACGCCGTGGTCCCCCGCACCAGAAAGACCAGATCGGGCGGCCGCTCCTTCTCCTTCCTCGCGGCCAAAGCATGGAACGCCCTTCCGCTCCACCTCAGACAGACAACATTGCTCCCCATTTTCGCAAGAAACCTCAAAACCTGGCTCTTCGACAGACCCCCTCCTTGATGGAATGGAACCTGCACCCCCCCTCCCACCCCTAGCGCCTTGAGACCCTTACGGGTGAGTAGTCGCGCTTTAACAAACCCCTGATTGATTGATTGATTGTTGTCGTAATATGCCTGCGTGTTTGAATTGCCTGATAGTTCCATCAAACTTCCTTGCAAATGTTATGTACTGTCCAGCGACATCACCTCCCAGAATCTTTTTTTTTTTTTTGCATAGTCTTTTATACTGTAATAGTTGTTTCGTAATTTTATCCATGTTCTGGACCCCCAGGTGGCCTCCAGTATTTCCCAGATATGACTCATCATCTTGTTCATTAAATAAACAGCATGCCGCATCCACTCTCTTCTGCTTCAATTCATTGATGATGAGCAGTGAAAAAGTAGCGGTTCAACAAAATGGTTATGAAAATATCACAAAGAAACTCTGAACTGTGCTCCAAACTGTTACCATCCGGGGGAGAGCCCCTGCCGCAGTAGCAGTAAATCAAGAGAGTAAATGCGAAAATTGATAACAAGCCATACGAAAAACAAATGGGCCACAAGTTAAACTCCACTCACCCTCCGGCGTATCGGCAGTTCAGCCCCTAATCCCCAAATGTCAAACGACGGTCTCTCCTTGACTTTGCTCGGTCGCGTCTGGCATCTTGTTACACACCAGGAACACAGAAACCAAAAATCCAGGAAGGCAGCGGCTGGGACCAGCTGAAAAGTTTAGCAGGCAGTCAGTCCTGCAAAGCAAGCGCTCTCGTCCACACTGGCGGGGCTTGTGCAGGCATGGGTGCAGGGCCCATAATGAAATTGCACAAGAGTCCCGGGAAGTCTAAAACCAAGGAAGGCTCGCACTCCACAGTTTTAATTTTCAGAAACAGTTTAATTAACAACGCGTTTCACCTGCAACAGTGCTACCTTACATCCATGTAACACACACAAAGTGCTCTATCACCCTTAAAAAACACATAAAAAGCTGCAAAGCAATAATTGACATGGAAACATACTTCGTCTTTCTTATTCGGCTCATAGATTATACAACTGTAATATATATTATCCAAACATCGGTAACTATACAAATCATATCGTGATTCGAAATGAAAATAGCTGAAGCAAAATTCATAATATTTGTGATCAGCAAGACATCAAAAGGGAATGAAAAAAATGTAAATTTAAATTTTAGGCCAAGTGGTCAGTTTCACACTCACTAGCTGTTGTGTCGACACAGAAAATCAGTAAATAGATGAAACAGTGACCAAGTGTCTTCAGTGAACAAGGGAAGCTCAGCAGCTGCAAGGAGAGAAGGCACAGGGACTACATAGCCAGACATTATTTTTCAAAGTACGTCCTAACCATTGACACTCTACCCACAGCAAATGACAATACGTAAGTGTGATTTTTACAATGGGAATTTCCCTTTATTCGGAGGGCATGCACAAAAAACTGTTGGACTACCTGTCCATCTCTATCCACATAAGCAGACGAAAAGTATAACTGTCATATGGTTCTCGCACCACCAAAAATAAACAAACAGGGCACACTGTATGGCACATTGGTTAAAAAATGCCATTTCTTGCTTCTACGTCCAGCATGTGGGGATCTGGCAGGTGGAATCACTGGCTGGCAGCTGCTGCTTCTCCGCTGCATTGGTGTTTCTGCAGCAGAGACACTATTGCGGCTGGACACTTCACTGTCTGCTGTCTCTGTTGCTCCACTACTATCGAACATGTTTGTTTGGATTGCCTCCACTGCAGCTGTTATCTGTTGCAGCCCTCATGCAACATCACCACTGTAGTGGCCCATCTCTCAATCTGCAGACCCAGGGTGCGCTTGGTGTGTTGTCTGGTTGCCTGTGTCAGCCTACAGATTGCCCTGGTCATTGAGTCCATTCTGTGTGCCCGGCTGCACTCCATTCTCCTATGCTACCCTCTCTCCTCAGACAACTCTGTGCACAGCTGCCCAATAGCCCCTGTAAGGGCATCACATTTTCCATCAATGCGGACCTGGTTCTCAGCCATCTGTTGAGTGATGTTTAAAAATCCCTGGCTCAGCTTGGAGTTGATCAGCCTAATCTGTTTTTGTTGCAGGTGCTGAACCTTCAGCATGGCTTGTTCCAGGCCACCAAATACTGCCTGAGTGGATGCTCCAGCATGGGTGGGAGTATGCATCCTAGCTTGCAGACGACTTCCTGACTACTGTGTTAGATGCAACAGCTGGATCCTGGTGCCCGTAGTGCATTGGGATGATGCTGGCTGATGCGTATGTCATGCGCTGGAGCCTGTGGTGACCTGGATGCAGCAGTTGCCTGGACATTGGACAACTTGGCTCACTTGCTACTCCTCATCCTGCCCTTCCTCCATCTGGCCCTGATCCTGGTGTTCATCACTATCATCCACCCTTGGCTCTCCTCCCAGAGGTGTATCTATGTTACAAATGAGAAAATAAAGAAACAAAATCTGAGTCACTATCTCAGTGGTGGTACTATGTTGTTCAGCTCATGTCAGTCCCTAACTGCACTGTTTATGTCACTGACTACATTTCCCATAATGCAATGTGACTTTTGGTTCATGTAGATGGACCATCTAGATTAAATTGGTTGGGGTGTGTGGCATGCATGTGAGGAGTAGGCTTTTGGTTGAAATACTGATATGCTATTCATTTCACACTTACCAGGAGGTGGTGGAGGTTGAGATGTGTTGAGGGTCTCAAATCCCACTACTGCCTCTCTCTCTCGGGTACTCACCACCATAGCCTTTGCTGCTGAAGGTTCTGAAGCATTGGATGAGCCTCCTCCTGTTCCTTGTACTTCACGCAGCCTTGCTGTCAGCCTCTCCTAGGCCCTGGAGCGAAGGTTGTACCACCTTTCTTTTAGGTCATCCAGGGCATTTATGCGCAGCTGCATCTCTCTCCAGATTTTTCATTTGTCAGACTCTGGGATAGCATGAGATACCCCCCCCAAACAGCTGCTCGTGTTTTTGCTGCATTCTTCAATTAGTATGTCCAGTTCCTTCTCAGAGAATTTAAGTTAATGCAGACCCTCCTTTTCTGCCTTCTCACTGGACTTGCTGGACATCTTGTTTTTTTTGGGTTAGCCTGCTTGCAGTGTTGGACTGTGCAGCTGCCCCTTACCAGGTGCTGTCAATTCTGTTCAGGATTCTCCAGGGACACCACTTTCTGTTTTGGGTTCCTTCTGGTTACCAGGAAGTGTTTCTGCTTATTTTTTTCTTGCGGTCGCTATTTGCCCATGTAAAATGCACTTGTTTGCCATGTTTGCTATTTGCAAAAGCAAAACTGGTTTTTCCACCACGGACGCTATCTGCGGGCGCTTAGCGAGTTGCAATTTGCCTTAACGCTAAATTGCGTTTGTGAGTCATTTGTGACTCGCAATTTGGGGACCAGTTGGGCAGGTACATTGATTATTGTGACTCGCAAATTTTGACTCGCCATTTGGCGAAAATTACGAGTCACAAATCGAGGCGGTCATACATCTGGCCCATAGTTAGACGTTTTTCACAGGTACACACACACTTTTAGGCACATGCTGAATTGCACATCCAGTGTTGTACATTGAGTTGAATGTTATGTAATCACTTATTAAAGGGCAGAGCTACTAATACATACTCTTGGTTACTGTTTCAAGCATCGAAAGCTTCACTCAAATGCAGACACATAACTCTTATGTATCTAGTGCTAATGAAGGTAGTGTCATTCTCACTTAAACAACTCGTTAGTGACTAACACACCCAAGAGACAATCCATGCCACCCCTTACATATAGATTTACAGAACCAGACAGTCAGAAACAGAGCCTACAATATAGTAAGTGACTTTAGTACATATAAAAAAAAAAACAGATAGGAACTGAGAGACTTACCCAGATATGTACTAAAGATCTGACACTAGCAAGTAAACCATCCAAACTCCTTTCAAAATATTGCAGGCCTAGTGCACTTAAGCCTGCGCATGCAATTTTACTGTTAGCCCAACTTGGTATTTCAAACACCTTGACAAGCCTTAAATTGCTCTGGTACTACTTAAAAGTCACTGCTAACACTAAGCTACTCTGTAGGTAGGCCATAGGGTAAATTGTATATGTATAAAAGGAAAGACATGCAGTTATATGTTTTTCACGAGTACACACACACTTTTAAGCGCATATGCTGACTTATAAATCCAGTGTTGTACATTGAACTTAATGTCATGTAAGCATTTATGAAAGTGCAAAGCTACTAATACATCTTCTCAGACAGGGTTTCAAGCATCTACACCTTCACTCACATGGACAGACACAGCCAGGCAAGATGGCCGTGCGTTCGTGATTCGCATCGGCTCCGCCGTCAGAGTGCCGTGCCACCGAGAATCCGAGGGCCAACACACAAGGTGATCAGCAATCTGAAGTGCCTGCATCACTGGGAACGCAGCGGAGCCGAGTTTGGGCAGTGCGGCGGCCGGAGAGTCAACGAGCAGAGTGCCGAGCCAGAGGCAAGATGGCGGCCACGAATCTCGAGACGGCGTAAACCGGAATGTTTACAAATGCAAGACGGAAGGCAGCGACACACAGGGGAGACAGAGCGAGGTCAGCGAGGAAGACCAAGGTATTCGGTAAGAGATTCTGGGAATTACGGAGTGTGGCCCTCGTCCCACTTGTGGCTGCCATCCAGCGTCCGGGGCTGCTGCACAGACCTGAAGCGCCCGGCATCGAAGGCAACACTGTAAGTACCTACCTCAGAAGGGGGGCGAACAGACTGCTCACCAGGTCCTGGGTCCAGCGGCGGCCGGAGCACTGATCTCGGGGCACGGTGAGCAGGCAGATACGGTTGCCTGACCTTAAGATGGCGGTCCCCCGGGGACAGCAATGAAGGGCCGGAGATGAACCGCTTCGTTTTCGCACATCAGGCCCTAGAGGCGCGAGTGAGCTGTGGTGCCTGATTTTGAGGTGCAGCGCAGGACAACGAATTGGAGAAGCGATGGAGAGCGCGCATGCATTTTGGGAGGACCAAGCCAGGCTTTTTTTTGTGTAGCTGCTGCATGGATAGCTACGCTCATACTCCATTGTTAGATTTCACCCATATGTTTCTGGGAGCACTGCTGTACCACAACTTATGAAGAAATGGCGCCTATAGCTAAGTGATCCGTTTAAGGACCAGCTCTCTCCATTGCTGACAGATAGCAACCTGAGTGAAGTGCAAGATCTTAGTGTCTACTATTGCTATATGCTGTTGTAGTTCCCTTCCAAACTTTTTGCCTCCCCCCCAAAAAAATAAAAAAAAATAAAGTAAACAGAGTCTCAAACTACTTTACGCCACCTAATACGAGGGAAGTAGCCCCCGTGGGAAGCTCAAACAACAATATGGCGCTTACCAGGGAAGATCTCTTGACGTCCTAAAGGGACTTTAAACGCAAACTGTGGGAAGATTTTAAGACAGACATGAACGCATCACTGGAAAATCTGCATGCGGACCTCCAAAGCAAACTTACATCCCTCCAACAAGATGTAGACTATGTGGGTACATGTACTATGGACCTTGAAACTAACATGCAAGACCTAAAACAACCTCTCCGCAAGATAGAGTTAACGGCACAACACTCCCGGATGCAACTTCAGACGGCACTTCTGAAATCGGAAGATGCTTTGATGTTTGTACTACGCTCAGGGTTTCCCAGTAACACCAGGACTGGTACTGTCGATGGAACTATGACGATGCCCCCCGGGCGGAAACCATTGAGTGTTGTACTTACCGCGGAGACCGAGCAACATGGCCGAAGCCCGATGGAGCTGTTTAGGCAGCTATAGAGGAGTTTGGCTCTGGTTCACCCCCTCAGCTGTCACCTACCCAGCCGGACATTGGACATCGTTTTTTTCCTCGTCTCCCCATTGTGTTTCCTTTCCCTCCCCCGCCTCCTCACTCCATGATCCTTGTGTCTACCTCCCCTTTGCCATCCCCGCATGTTTTGGATCGTTGGTCCCCAGCCGGTTTGTTTGTCTCTCACTTTGACTGCTTTGTCCCTCTGAAGTACTTTCCCCCTGGCCGGTCTGCCTGACACTATATGCATTCCTTACCCCTTTTACCATTCCCCCTCTACCTTCCATTCCACATTTGACGTGTGTCTTGGCTATGCTATGCTTTAATATCTCTTGTTATTGTGTAATCACTGTTTTTCTCCTATGTTTACTCTTGGCTCCTGTAACTGATGTAATTTTTGTAACCTGTAACTCGCTGATCCTCATATTCAGCGCTCTGATACCTCTGGGTCTAGCCAGCACTATATAAAACTCTGCAAATAAAAATAAATAAATATATGTAGTGCTAATGGAGGTAGTGAGTTAGTTAAACAACTCATTAGTGACAGACACACCCAAGAGACAATACAATCCATGCCATACTTTACATATAGATTAGGGGAATAAAACAGCCAGAAACAGAGACAGCAATCTGCTAAGTCACTTTACTACCCATAGAATAAAGACCCCAGATAGGAATTCAGACACATATCCAGATATGTAGTTCAGCTCTGACACTAGCAAGTGAACCATCAAGCCAAGTAGCCCTTTGAAAACAATGCAGGCCTATTAAACCTAAAGCTGGCCATGCAGTTTTCTACATGTACAAAATCTTTCTGCAAAAGAATTAATTTACAAAGCTGATCAAAGGGATGAAAATTTGGAATGCCACTTAATCAATTTGATGGCGATCCAACGTGACACCAACGAATATTGGTATCGTCATCATGGTGATCTGAAATGCATGTTAAGAAATCTAGGTACACCTACTTGGTTTCTAACACTCATTTGTGCTGAGTATGAGTGGGATGACCTGCTTGAATTCTTACCAAAATTAAATTCAAATATAAAGAACATTGAAGCTAAGACAGCGGGAGAACTTTGTTCCTTGGATCCAGCCAACGTTTTCAGATATTTTAACCATAGGTTTGATGCTGTGATGTTGTTTATCTCTAACAAAAGTAATCCACCTCTTGGAGAGGCAACAGATTTATTTTGGCGTAAAGAGTACCAAGCCAGAGTTGCTCCTCAGATACACATGCTATTATGTATAAAGGATGTATCAAAATTTGGAACAGATAGTGATGAAGCTGTTTTGTCTTTCATCGAACAGTATGTCACATGAGCAATCCAGAGAGAAATGGAGAAAACAGCTTGAGACAACAAGTTTTATGGTTTCAAAGTCACAGATGTGGAAAATATTGCTGTCAAAAAAACAGATGCAAAGGAAAATGTTATACAAAATGTTGCTGTGGATTCCCACGACCCATTATTTCACAAGGAAGAGTTAACAGCTTTTTCTCAGCGTTAAGACATACAATAACTCAGAAATCACCAAAAAATACATACAACTAAGGAGAACAGAAGCTTCAAAGTATATTAATGTCTATAAAACAGTCATTTTGAAAACGTGAAGTGCAAATATGGATATTCAGTTTGTTGCAGACAACTCAATTGCTGTTACTCACTATGGGCCATATGTGCGAACACATTTTCTCATACACACTGAATGGGTAAAACCCTTTGATACATATGGCCCTATGTCACATCATACATTACAAGAACAGAGAAGTCAGAGATGAAAGAGATGTGGGAGGAGATTTCTGCAGAAAAGAGTCTCAGCAAGAATTTGTACAACTTCAGCTTGAAGATTCTTTCTCATAGACAGATAGGATCCTATGAGTGTTCATATTGGTTGAGCTCGGACAGTTTATTCTCAAAGTCAAGAGGAATCATTTGGGTAAGCCTAGGCCTAGCCAGCACACAGAACAGGGTGTTGAAGAAATTCATTACTTAGCAGAGTTTCAGGCAGAAAGCACTGATATTGTCAAAACGAATGTGTTTGATACATTCTATCCAAGAAGGAGTGCACATCTTGAAAATGTATGCCTGTATGAAATACTTCAACAATACAGATTTGAAATATATGCAGTAATGGGATGTGACAAATGTTTGGTGAAACATGCAAGAGGAAATCTTATTAACCATCGAAAATTGAGTTGCCAAATTCCAGATAAAAGAGAATTTTCTATTTAGCACTTTTGCAACTGTTCGAGCCTTGGCATACTGATACAGAATTACTTGGAGATTTTGATTGCTACGTAGATAAAAGACAGCATTCAGTGCTCAGTTTTTCCTATGTTTATGAAAACGTTAAGGGCCAGATGTACGACCATTCACTTTTGCGAGTCACAAATTGCATTGAATTGCGACTAGCAATTTGCGACTCGCAAAACTGAATGTACAACAGTGTCTCAGACACTGTTTGCGATTCCCAATGGGGTCGCAAATTGCATTCCTCATTAATATTCATGAGGCAAGCACAATTTGCGACCACATTGGGAATGGCTAGCACTCCCAGGGATTTTTTGCCGACTGTTTTTTTTTTTAAAAATTCAACCCATTTTCCTTAAAGGAAAACGGGATGCATTTAAAAAAGAAAAATTACACTTTTCAGTTTCATTTTTTAAGGGCAGGCAGTGGTCCCTGGGACCACTGCCTGCTCTTAAAAAATATATTCACACACACTCACAAAGGGGAAGGGGACCGCTTCCCGTTTGCGAGTGGTATAACACCTACTTGAAGTAGGTGGTAAACTGCAAGTGTTTTGCGGCTGCAAATGCAGTCCCAAAACAATAGTACAAGGCATTCAGGCTCGCTATTAGGAAGGGACGCCCCTTTCTAATAGCGAGAGTCGCTAACATTATTTAGTGAGTCAGTGACTCTCAAAATAGCGTTTGTACATGCCAGGCCCTTTTTGCGGTCGCAAACGGGCCGATCTCCCGTTTGCGAGCGCAAAAAAGGGTCGTACATCTGGCCCATTATGATTAAATTGAACAGGAGGAAACCATTGCAGTAGAACTAGCTAGAAAAAAGATCACAAAGTAGTTTAGGTTCTGGACCATTGTTTCAAGAGACAATTGGATAACCAATTATTCAAAATGAAGCAGCAATAGTAATGAAGGAGGTGGAAACTGCAATTGAGCAAGCAAAACAGGACACTATTAAATTTGAAAAGTTAGAAGGACAACTTAACAGCGAACAAAAAGAAATATATATAAAAGTGAAAGAGAAAATAGAACATGGATTCCTCCATGACAAGAAAGAATGTCAATCCTCATTATTTAAACCTATTCTATTATTTATCATTGGTCAAGCTGGTACAGAAAAAAGTTTCTTTAAAAAAGTTGTTGTTTTATATTATGTTATAAAGCACCTGGTTACTCCAAGGAGTGTCCCTGCACTGGAGGTAGGGCACAAAGATCGAATTTCAGGTAAAGTCATGTTCATCTGATGGGCCAGTCAGTCTTACGTACTTTGCCTAAATAGCCAGGTCTTGAGATTTTTCTGGAACCTAACTTCTGATGGTTCTAGTCTCAGGTCCAATGGCATCGAATTCCAGAGTTTGGCTGCCAGGAATCCAAAAGAACTGTCCCCCAATGGCATTCTGTTCACTCCAGTGATCATGGTCAGGGCCTCCCGACAAGAACTGAGGTGTCTGGAGGGAGTATAGGCTTGAATCAGACAGTCCAGTTGGGATCCATGGCAGTGTGATTATACTAAAATTAAAAGCATGTTAACCTTAAGTACTTCAATCATTAAGGATTGTTACAAAGCACAAAGTAAGCAACAGTGGGGATCAGAGTACTCACTCATCTGTGAAGCTGAAGAAAGGGTTTCCCTTGAACTAATTTTGAGTGTGGCCGAATTAATTAGAAACTTGAAAAGAAACTTGCACGCACAAGACTTCATGGCCATATGCTAACCAAATATCTACAGGCTAATATTATTCCAGTAGGGCTACAGTTTGAGACTGAACCAGCCATCTTTGTAGACTTACCCAAATTTAAGGAGAATTTTAGCTTTTATGACCAATAACTGTTCATGTCACTGGAGGGTTCTAGGGATAGAAACAGCTCTAGAACAGGTGGAGACTTTGATAAAAGAGATCACCGATTTTAAACGAGAGATCTCTGAAGACACAGCCCTGACTAATGCTAAGGAGGCCCTTAAACGTTTAGAGAAGACAGTGCATGATGTTGATACTAACACACAGGCACATAAGTTAGAGAAGCTAGCAAAAAACATTTGGTTTTATGTTAAGAAGATCACATACCCTTATTTACAAGAGGACTACTATAAGCAAGATACACAAGGTAGGTACCCGACAAGAGGCAGAGGAGATTACAGAGGTCATAGAAGATTCACGACCTTCTCTAAGTCTTCAAGAGCAAGCAGCACGGGGAGTGATACAGAACAACCAGGTACCAGGTCTGGTCAATATAATCAATGTTACAGATTCCAGGACCAGTCCCAGGGCCCTTTTTTGGGTTGAGGAATGGAAACCACCCAGGGAAAGAGGAAATTCATGGAACCAGGGTCAACAGAGAGGACAGGGTTGGGAAGGCGGCAGTAACAGGGGCCAGAAACAGGTTCTTTTCCAACAAGAGAGCCCTGGGGACATACAGACAAGATGGCAACATTACCGTTGGTAGGCACTGATGAAACTAACCATATCATCAACCTATCTAACTATGAATTATCCCCGAATGAGTTACACATGCTCAACAAAGGTCTATCTTTTGTACCCACCAATTTACCCAAAACATTCAATCTCAAAATGGAACTTCATCAATTTGTCCGCAACGTTCGGTTACGCTATTATTTCAACAAAGTACCCTCCCATCCCATCACCTATGGGACAGGTCTGAGGTATCCATCAACCTTCACTCCCCCGGCTCATTTCATGTCCCATGAAATATTAACCTTTGAACAAATGGTCTTCAGAGATGTCATGAAACTTATTTCCCAGAAGAAGTTTGTTAGCTATACCATTTCACAGGCAGAACGAGAGGCACTGACATCTTTAAAAGACAATGATTACATTGTCATCAAAGCTGTCAATGCTATTATCATCCAAAATACTACTGTTTACAAAATGGAAATCAACAACCAACTGTCAGATGGGATTAGCTACACTAAACCCGATGAGAACCCTTCAAAAGAAATCAGCAGACTAATTACGGAGATCAATAGCCTCAATGAAGGGTACCTCACAGAATTGGAATATGATGTCCTCAACAAGAAACTGCCAAGGATTCAGACGATCTACACACTTCCCAAAATTCACAATAATTTACAACATCCACTGGGTCGCCCCATAGTGCGGAATCCACCAAATCTTACCTGAGAGACACAATGGAAACCATCAGGTTGATTGATAAACTTGCTTTTGATCCCATGAAACAACTACTGGTAACTATGGATATCGCATCACTATATACCAGCATTCCACAGAGGCCAGCATTGGAAGTTATGAAGATTGTCCTTGATAGCAGACCACAGCCCATCCAAGTTCCCACAGAATTCATTCTACAACTGTCATCATCCAAGACACCAATGGAGAATACGGAATTGAGGTCCCGACACCAGAAACAATTGCAACTAAAAGAAAGAAGACGAAGAAGTAAACGGTCCCTCCAGAAATAACTTGGAGACTCACCTTCTTAACATGACATAAACTACAATATCGTAGCAAATTGATCAGACAGCACGTGTCCTTGCAACGAACACCTGGCCCTGAAGAAGACCTTCCAGAAATGTCACATGAGGTCCACATTTGAAGGTTGAAACGCATCGGCGTACTATATATAAAGGTCAAGAGTCTAGCATAACTATTGGAAAGTGCACAGCTGGCACTAGGCGGAAAGCGCATGAAAAGGCGTAACCATAAAATGATGTAATAATATCTCTGACCTTTCCAGGACCATAGAGTAAGACTACTACACTAAAATATAAGAGGACATTACAGTAGTTTGTCCCAGGACGCAATAAACTGGACACATTAATTTGCTGTTGAGATACTAATTGCACTGTGTGTTAATATATTACAGAACGATTTATGTCTTTTATGCATACCTGCGGTTGCTAATTTGTTTAAAGCCAGAAGTAAGCATCCAGTTGATGCATATGTTTGCTCTCATGTTGTGGTCTATGTTTTTTATGTTATATGTAAATAAGACATGTCACCTGTCCAAGTGTTGTGACTAAAATGTCTATATATACATGTCTATTTCTGTTACATATTCATACACAATTTACTTTGAATACAAAAATTTGAAAAAAGTCTCAGTGTATGAATGTTTATCAATTGGGAGGTTCTGCTAAAATAACAAGCTACACGAGGGTTGTTTGGAAAATAAGTTTACATATAAAAAGTATGAGAGCCAACCAAGGTTAAATAGAAAACCACGAAGGATAATATTGTTGATCCTTTAGTTGTGAATCATACCAATTGATGGTCTGGGAGGCACCCCTTTACAGATATGCTACTTTGATTCCAGCCTCCACAGTCCTGAAATGAATCACTCCCCCTTTAGGAGACTTATCATACAAGGGGCCTCAGGGACAATCTGACTTATGGACAATTTCTTAGATTACGTAGAAATTGTTCGCATAAAGTGGATTATTTTAGGGAATCCACAGATTTACAACACAGACTCGCAGATTAAGGATACCCTAGTAACCTGTCAAGAGGGCTTGGTACAGACACAGAGAAAATGTTTTGGAAATCAAACCGCAACCAAGGGATACCATTAACAAGATGTTTTGTGTTACCACTTACTGCACATGCAGCAACGACATAAGACTGATTGTTAACGGCCATTGGAGTTTGAGCTCGGATGAGATTGACATAAGGGAGCTTCCGATAAACTCATTTAAGAAAGTAAAAAGCATAAGGGACCATATAGTCCACTCCCTCCTGTTGGGCCCACTACAGCATTCTATTCAGTCGATGTGGAATTTACCCAACGTTATCGGGCATTATAAATGCAGCCACTGCAAAGCATGCAAACTCACAACAGAGACCAAGAAATTTACCATAAAGAACACACTTTTAGGATGAAGTACCATACAAATTGTAACAGTACAGATGTAATTTATGTCATCATATGTCCATGTGAACTTCTGTACATTGGCCAGACCCGCCAGAAGGTAAAACCACGTATATTACAACACTGTAGTTGGGTCAGATGCAACGTACAAGGGGCTTCCTTATTGGAACATTTCCACACACTAAATCATTCTGCAGACAGCATTACATGGCTAGTCTTGGAAAGGGTGGTGTTGGGCCCTAGAGGTGGTAGCATAGGCGACATACTAAACCTACGCGAGTGCAAATGGATGCACATCTTGGACACTGTCAAACAAGGGCTGAATGAACATGAAGAGATTTTTTGACAGCTGCCTCTTCTCAATACAGGTTAATATTGCCTCACCTCCCCAATATAACCATTTATCCTTGCCCTGTGATTTGTACTGCATATCAGGGAAGTCGATGTGTGCTTCTGACTCATTTTTATTTTCGGGCAAATTACAAGTTCAATTCAGCACTATCATGTAACAACAGCATATCTAGGTTCGCTGTCTTATGTTTGTTGTCAACCTAATTATTGGTCTAACTGTTGTACATATGTCTATATAAGATGATTGTATAATGGCTAGCACATCTGATTTTACATTGTTTCGCACATCCTATCAATTGTGTTTTAAAAAGAAATTGTCATTTACTTGCATGTTAAATTGATGTATCCATTGTGCATCAGTTTCTACACCATCTCAGGCTGAATCATTTTCAAAAAGGTTATTTTTGTCCTTTTGTTAATGCACCCTCACGGGATTGCACTCCTGTTTTGTTTCATACTAAGAACGTCATCTCTCCACGTATCTCACGCGTAGGGTTTATATTTTTATATTTTGCCCATTTATTGCCTTAGTACACACCGGTGTCTTTCCATTCAATATTGTTCAACACGTTTCCTTGGTGACGGGGTCATTTTTGAATAACTACCAATTACCTGTACCACATGTACTATTAGATGCATGTCCGCATCTAATTAGGATGTCTCACACAGAGTTTTTGGTGACGTATGAACACGTCATTGTATGCAGCAGTCAGTGACTGTGCTCATGTTGTGAGCACAGCTGCGTGCACATTGACTTCTACAGTGCATATTATTAGGCATGATCTTTGCCACACTCCTAGTGCTGCAAGTTTTCTGCTGGAGATGTTTTGGGAAGGTAACATTGCAGGCGTCTCCTGTGCTTCCTTACAGATAGCGCACAGATTGTTCACAAGAGGCATAAAGTTTCTATTTTTATTTCCACTAACTTTCCTCTGTATAGATACATTTTCCTGATTAATTTGTCCACGCTTGAAATGAATTCAAAGGAATCCCTTTTTCAGCTTCACAGATAAGTGAGTACTCTGACCCCCACTGTTGTTTGCTTTGTTACAATTTTTAATGATTTAAGCACTTAAGGTACAAATCTTTTTCATTATAATATAATCACACTGCCATGGATCCCAGCTGGACCGTCAGAATTGTTTTCCATCTCTCTCTTGATTTGGAGCCCACGGGCCCTTCTTCTTGATGCCAAATCGGTGATCGCAAAATAGTGTTGTTGAGATGAGTTTCATTACCATCGCCATCATACCTGCTTGTTTTATGCACACTTTTATTTTGTTACTCATCATCCCCTTTACCTAAGTTGTAGACGGCTCCCTTCTCCGTCCTGAGGAAGACCCCTCTCTAAGGAACAATTGGCCTTCACCTCACACCCAGGGTCGAAACGTCAACATTTCCTACTACATTAACCTGTACAACAAGAATTGCAGTCCAATTTTTCTAAACTAAGGAATATATAAAAAGTTGTCATTAATACTCGAACAGGTTTTAGAGTTATGGATTTTAGATCACTGTACCTTTTATCTCTACCTTCCCCCTTCACTTAATCATGAGCACTCTATCATAAACTTATCTTTCGTACCTTCCTTGGAGCAACTGTTTGATTAGCCTTGTTCAAAAAACTTAAATGTATAATCTGACTAACAATTTTCAATATAAACAAAAAATGCAATAAACCTTTATTTGTATATAGTGTGTACATTTTTGGGTATGTAAATGCTTGTTCGTTCATATGTTTATTATCTCCCCCAGGACCTTTTAACATATGTTACCCAGGTCCTGCAAATTGTTTTTGGGTCTCCCAATTTTTTATGTAATGGTCTTGAGAAATAGCAGCTCATCGAAGTTGATGCCCAGATTTTTAACTTTATGTTTAGGGATCGGAGTGGGACCCAATTCGCAAGGCCACCATGTGGAAGACCAGATTGTGGCCTGTTTCCCGATCACCAGGACCTCTGTCTTGTCTTCATTTAACGGAAATCCATCCATACCATGAGGTCAACCAGACAGGACTTGATATTTGCTGCAGCACTGTCGTCATCTTCCAATCAATCAATCAATCAGGGGTTTGTTAAAGCGCGACTACTTACCCGTCAGGGTCTCAAGGCGCTAGGGGTGGGGGTGCAGGTTCCATTCCATCAAGGAGGGGGTCTGTCGAAGAGCCAGGTTTTGAGGTTTCTTGCGAAGATGGGGAGCGATGTTGTCTGTCTGAGGTGGAACGGAAGGGCGTTCCATGCTTTGGCCGCGAGGAAGGAGAAGGAGCGGCCTCCCGATCCGGTCTTTCTGGTGCGGGGGACCACGGCGTAGGAGAGCTGGGCTGATCGTAGGGTCCTTTGGGGTGCGTGGAATTTGAGTCGGCTGTTCAGGTATGCTGGTCCGGTGCTGTGGAGGGCCTTGTGTGCGTGGGTGAGCATCTTGAAGGTGATGATCAGCTGAGTGTTGTCAGCATAGGACACAATCCTCACGCCATGGCATTTAATTACGTCCACCAAGGGACGGTGATACAGGTTGAACAGGGTAGGACTCAAAGCTGACCCTGGTGGCACTCCTTGCTGTGGGGGGATGATTTCTGAGGTGTGTGACTTCTGGAACACCTGGAATGAGCACTTATGCAAAAAGCTGTTGAGCCATTCAAAGGCTCTTCCCCCATGCCCTGTAACCACAGGCATTCTAAAAGCAGGCCGTGCAATAATGTGTCAAAAGCCACACTTAAGTATAGCATGACTAGCGCAGCAGTTTTACCTTCATCAGCCAACATGCGTAGCGTCTCGGAGGCTAGTAGGAGTGGATTCCGTGCTGTACTGTGCCCTCAAACCTGATTGTGTCTCATGAAGGAGTTTGTTCTAATCGATAAATTTCATTAGTTGTAAATTTTGCAAATATTGGAAGCATAGAAATTCTCTGCCTTAGAAGGATCCAGTGAGGGTTTCTTAAGAAGAGGAAGCAGCATGGCGTGTTTCCACTCAGCTGGAAGTTGTCCTGCTTTGAAGGATAATTTAAGCAGTGTACATAATGTAGGGGCAAGGGCTATAAACCCTTGCACCAGTATTGCCAGAGACGCCGGGTCTAGTGGAAATCCAGATTTAATATTGGAAGCAAGGGAACCCATTTTTTCCATTGAAATGTTGTTTATGCTAAAGAACCTTCTAGTGAGGGATGGAGGGCAGTTCTCAGAGGTGAAAAGCTATAACTCTTAGCGCTTTCTGGGAAATAGGCATAGAGGTATGATATTGTGTCAGAAAAGAAATGAGCAATCTGATTGCAGCTAGTGATGGTTGAGGCTCTAACTGCCGACATGGCGTCTAATAATGTGAGAGATTTAACTATTCTGAAAATCTCCTGTGGGGAATTTCTTTGCCTCATCTATATTTCATGTAAAAAATTGGGTCTGAGAAT
Source organism: Calotriton arnoldi (assembly GCA_963921515.1). NCBI lineage: Eukaryota > Metazoa > Chordata > Amphibia > Caudata > Salamandridae > Calotriton > Calotriton arnoldi. Next base: position 152,509 of record CAWUFW010010549.1, read on the forward strand.
GATCTGCCTGTGGTACTCCTTAAGTGCATGTACGTAGGTGTCTTTGTCTAAGATGTGATAGCTCTTAAGCCATTTGCATTCCAGGCACCTATATGCCTTTTTTGTCTGCAGGAGGTCCTCCATGAACCAATCAGCAGAGGGTCTAGAACGAGTAATGTTCTTCATTTTATAGGGGGCTATGGAGTCAAGAGCCTCCTCAATCCACGCGGCCTGCTGGTTGGCAACCTGGGGACAGAAGTCTAGACATGGAGGTCTGCAGCTCAAGGTAGACATAAGGGCATCTCTGGTGATCAGGGTCAATTTACGGGTTTTAATAGAGTGGACAGGTAGTGGTTTTGGCAAAGGACAGGTGCGAAGGATCTGAAAAGGAATAAAAGAGTGATCTGACCAGACAATTGGAATCAGGGGGCTACTATCACTAGAGTCAAATTGGCAAAGATAGGGTCAAGAGTATGCCCCTGGATGTGAGTGTGGTCCTGCACTTGCTGTTGGAGTCAAAGCGCCCCTAAGTCCTTCATGAGGCTTGTGGCTGTATGGCAGGTTGTGATAAGTTGTATTCACAGGACTACAGAATCAAATTTATCTTGTGTAGTAACAGCAGCAACTGGATTAGCAGCACACAACATTAAAGGAATTACTTTACATTGAATACTAATGCTACCCATTGAACATGATAATAAACTTGAAGATCAGAACTTATCTGGGGAAGCTTGTCAAGAGTCCTGAAGAAACTGAAGCTGCTCTTCGGAGGAAGGCATTTAATTGTCTATGGGGACCTACTGCAACTCACTCCAGTTGAAGGGCAACCTGTTTTCAATACACTTCTCCATATTGAAACAAGGAATTCTTTAGAAAGCATTGGGAATGTAAACATTTGACTAAACTTTGAATACAAGGAACTAGTGAAGAATATGCAACAAGGAGATATCTTAAAAAAGCATAAGAATAGGACTTTTGAAAAAAGATGGAAAATGAGCTTTGGAAAGTCGACTAATTAAGAAACTGTTTACATCTCAAAAGACACCAGCACAACTACTGTATAATTTGATTGCAGAGACAAATCGATAGTTTGTTCAGTGCCTACACTGCAAGAGTGTTCAAATTTTAATGAAGAATTACTTGAAAAAAACAGCACAATTTAGAAATTACAGGTATCGATAAAATGGAACACCAGGGAGTAACAATACTACTAAATGAAAAACTCCAAGCAAAATTGGATTCTTTAGAGAAGTCTGGATTGAAAACTGCAGGATTAAAAAGTGTTCATGTATCTGTAAAAACTGTTGAGTTATTTTGCGGCATGATTTGAATGTCGAACAAAGAATAGTAAATGGTGCTATGGGTAAAGTTGTTGATTTTTTAAATTTCGCAAATAGGGATCAGGTAGGATTCTTGTTGTCATATTGAGGGAGTAAAGTAGATTGGGTGCTGTGTTGTAAATGTTCTGCTTGCAACAGACTTGTATGTCGATGACAGCAGTTCCCAGTGTCTCTAGCATGTGCTGTAACTAACCACAAATCTCAAGGTTTAAGTATGGACAGAGCCTTTGTGTGCATTGGTAGTTCTGTGTCTACAGAAGGAATGGCATATGTTTCATTGTCTTGAGTAAGAACATTGTCCCATTTGTACTTGATGGAATTTGATGAGAAAAAAGTTAGGGCTGATGGAACTTGTTTAAGAGAGTACAATCAGTTAAGAAGTCTATATGTTCCTCATTTAGGTCAATATCGAATATACGAGAAATGGAAACTATGTTCAAAATGGAAGCACACAAAACACTCAATTGAAGGCCAATAAAAGGAACACAAGGCAGAAGGCGCTAAGAAGAAAAAATTGGAAACTGAAAGCGAAATTGTAGGATACCAGTTAGAAAACAGTTCAGGTATTAACTGATATGCAAATGTGGTTCTCAATGTAGTGTTTCATTTACCAGATCCTGTTAATGAAATTGAACAAAACAATGAAAAAAGGCTCTTTTCTGCACTATGTTATTTACTCCAATGGTTACTCAGTGAGAGAAGTATAACAGTGGCTATTATCTTCTATGAGGAATTTAATATTACAGCTGGACACTACACTGTCTACTTAAAGAATGACAGCGGGTGGGCAGACTGCAATGACAATTTTAAATTCAAACCTAAACTGCTATTCAAACTAGGAAATTCTTATCTGTTGTTTCTTCAACCAAGAACAACATTTGGCCTATTGTGGGTGATGTCTTTAAAATGTAGACTGGATTGGATTACATCAGCATACATAGTTACTGTTTTTCACACATCATTTGGCCTAGTAGGGATAACATTTTAAACACCGTCTTCAGAAATCAAGTATGGTATATTTCTTCGTAGCACTGCACCAGGTATAATAACAGTGGCTATTATTTTTCATGAAGGAGCTAATATTACATCAGGACACTACACTGTCTTTTTGACAAGTAAAAGTGGTTGAACGGATTGCAATGATATCAATCTTAAATTCAAACCTAGACTCCCTTCTGAACTAACAACATCATTCGGCCTATTGGGGGTGATGCCCTTAAGAAGTGAACCGGATTGGATTATATTGGTATGGAAAACTACTCTTTTCCACATCATTTCACATAGTAGGGATAATATTCAGAAAATCGTCTTCAGAAATCAAATATGGTTTATATTTGTTTATAGTACTGCACTACGTATAACAGTAATATAATATATTTTTACAACCATTTATTGTAAGTAGTACAGAAAATATCAGTGAACAAAATAATTAGCAAATTATAGTCAGTGTAAAGCACTGTAATACATATTTGGAATGATGTACTGTTCACTATTGTTTTTTTGGACAATCCATATGATTGTTTTTTTCCCACTATTCGAAGATGTTGCTACATACAGTCCACTGTGTATGGTGAAATAGTATGAAAGCTGATCATAGTAAAAAGGGAAACTGATATTTGTATCACAATATAATACACTGTCATTATTTAAGAAAAATTTACTTTTATAATGTTTAGTTTTGAAGATAATACACTAACATTGTTCTTAACATTTCTTCTTAATAGCGACTACAGTTGAACATTGTAAGGTACTTGAAAACATTAGGGTATAGGAGAATGTTCTGACAAGAATACCCTTACTGGATGATCCAACTCAAAAACCTTGTGGGTAAAAATGTAGGACCCTGTCTTGGTCACAAACTAGACACCCCTCACAAAGATGTCGGTCAGCTGCTAACAAAAGCTTCAATCGGTAGGAACATCTTGTACTTAGCAGATGCCTTTTTTAATATTTCCGGAAACAGATGTTAATGTATAGCAAATGGTTAGGACTAACATTGTAATAAGGCTGCTATTGTTTGTATTCTGCACATATGCACAGATATAGGAATATACTAGGAGACCTGACTACATATTGGAAAAAAAGTATAGATAGGAACTGAGGCACTTGTCCAGATATGTAGTAAAGCTTTGTCACTTACAAGTGAACCATCTAGACAAGTAGCCCTTTGAAAATGTTGCAGGCCTAGTGCACTTGGACCTGGGCATGCAGTTTGACTGTTAATCCCACTTTGTATTTAATGCCCCTTCACAAGTCCTAATCTGCTGTCCTACTACCTAAATGTCACCTGTAGGGGGCGTGGTCTCACTATGAATGGAGTGATACGCACGCAGAGGAAGCTCCGGCTAGCCGCTGCCTTTATCAGCCTTTACTGCGGCATCGGGGCTTTCCTGGCAACACTGTTTGGAGTGCCTGGGCACCAGAGGGGATCGGGCGTCCTTTGCTCGTCCGGCGCTCGCCTTGGTCTGCTGGTAGCGGCTCTTCTGGTGGTTGGAGACGAGACCCGGCATGGGGGAAAGCAGCCACCATTATCTGCCGCCCAGGCGCCAGAGTGTCCTCGGCAAGTGAGGGCCCGCTTCTGCCTCATCCTGACATGCCCGGGGGCCTTACCTGATTTCCTGGGGCCCAGAGCAGAGATCCGGTGGCTTGGACCCCCTACACTGGCACATGGGGGCTCTGCTGATTCATGGCTGCTGGGACTGCCGCCATCTTGGGCCTTCTAGCGAGGTACATGGGGGTGGACCGTGGAGCCCTTGCCTGCCTCTCTGTCACCCTCTGGTGATGCTGCTTGGTGAGCCTGGATGCCGGAGATGCCCGGACACCGGTCGCCTGCCTGACGCAATCCTCTGGCTGCTGGCAGCGGTGCACCCGCGTCGGATGCCCGCGGCCACCACTTAGACCCCCCTGGGCCCCGGAGAAGTTCCTTACATCGGGGGCTTGCTGCTGACACTAGACGACACTATGGAGAGCGCTGCCTGACCTCCTGAGGTTTGAAGCAGGGGTCTGGCGGCTTGGGCACACTACTTTGGCACACGGAGGGTGTGCTGTCCCGCCGCTACTGCAACGGCCGCTATCTTGGGCCTGCCAGTGTGGCGGGAGGGAAGGAACCATGGACACCTTTGGCTGACTACTCGTCATAGCATCAGCCCTCTAGAAGTCCTGCAAGACCACCTTCTGTGCAGAGGTGAGTGGCAACACGTGCCGGGACCCCTCCTGGGTTGGTGCTTTTCCCCGTGTGCCCTCACGAGTGGCCTCCTGCTCCGTACCTGGCTCCGACTTCTCTAGGGCTGAGAGAACTGCTGCATTCGCTGGGGCCTCCCAAGGGACTCACGCGACTCTCTCCTTCACCCTGCCGGTGTCCTCTGTCTCCTCACATGGCCTGGGGGGAGCACCGGACTCTGAAAAGTCACGCTTTCACTACTCACATCTTTGCTGCGGATAGTCCTCCCCCCACACAGCGGCTGTCTCAACTACATACGGGAGGTGGCATCCGGCCTCCTGCTATACCCTCATGCCCTGGCTACACATTCGGCGAATGGGTACTGGAGGGGTCATGCCACGCCCTAAAGCTGGGAAAGACACGGCTGCCCCTCCGAAGGACAACCCTGTGATGGCCCTGTGGAATAAACCTGGTTCTACCTCTGCTGCAGTTATGACTTCATCGACAGGGGACTCCCCCGACCCTGTTACCCAGTCCTTCATGGCTCACTTTCTACAGGAACTCAAATCCGAAATTGGCTCCCTCCGCACTGAAGTACAATCCTGTGTCAAGGAGCTTAGGAGAGATGTCACTGAAATTGGGGGGAGAGTGTACGACCTTGAGAAGACGGTAGACGCTCGCACAGAGGATCAGGAGCAACTATGGCAACAACTGGCTCTCTTGGAGGAACTGCATGTCGAGCTCCAACTTAAGCAGGAGGACTTAGAAAACCGGAGCCGCCGCAACAACTAGCACCTGAGAGGTGTCCCGGAGGGTGCGGAGGGCTCTGACATCATGACTTTCATTGCAGACCTTCTCCACGAAATCAGAGGGGATGAGGATGCCTCTCCGCCTGCACTCGATCGAGCTCACTGTGTGTTTGCACCTCCTGGTCACTCCAGTCAGGTCCCAGATATACTGGCCAGGGTCCACTTCTTCACAGAAATGGAGGCCATCTTAAAGGCAGCATGTTCCAAGTCAGAGTTAACCTACCAGGGCTCTCTATACAGTTATTCCAGGACCTTGCTCCGACCACGCTTCGACACCACAGGGACTTCAAACCTGTGACCGACAAACTTCGAGAGTTGGGCGTCCAGTATCAGTGGGGCCACCCTTTTGCACTCATCTTTCAATGGGAGTCCAAGCGCCGGGTGCTACGTTCCTTTCATGAGGCCTCCCAACTGCTTCACCTCCCGATCTCTTCCCCGCCGGCCAGCCCTTCACGTCTACCTTCCTTGGACCGAGAGCCTGCAAAGCCACAGTGGGCTAGAGTGCTTAGACCGGGTCACCAGTCTAAATGGGGGGAACTCTCTTCTTCCCAAGCCAAACAGGACATCATCCAGCATCTTCGCTCCCTGGATGGCGGGCGGTCTCCCCCCTGCTCTCAGCATGAATACAACTGAATGATTTGCCATATCTTAGACAGACTTCATTATTTTTCGTCCATGGCAGTCCCTCACGGAGGGTTTGGCTCCTCATGCTCCTTGCTTGTTCACCCCTTGCTCTGACCACAGCGTGGCAGCGGTGCCGGTGTGCACCTTCCGACGGCGATGCTGATCATCTAGACCCACTCCCCCTCCTATTCCTTGGAGAGTGACATCTCTGGGATGGCTTGTGCCCCTGAACCTAGCTTGCTCATAGACTGGAATAGGTCAAGTTGGCCTTGTTGGCCGTTGTTCAATTTGGATATCCTCCTTGTCTTTTCTCTTTCCATCTTTACTTTTTTTCTTCCTTTTTCTTCTCTGTCTAGAGGAAGGGGGAACTTTGCTACCATGGGTACGCTGTTTCTTGATCGAGGGCTTTTATCTGCTGCATTGGCCCCTCTCTACATTGCACTGTATATTGTGATTGTGATACATTCTTGCTGTATCTGCTCTTTATGGGGGTGTGCCGGGGGAGGTTGCGGGGCGCTGCTTTATAATCTACTCTCCCTACTCGTGATGGCACCTGTGTGTAGTCTTCCTTCACCATGACTTCTGTACCCTGTTTGAAGCTTCTCTCCCTTAATGTAAAAGGTCTCAACTCCCCCAACAAGCGCCGCCAGATTTGACGTTATCTATTACAACAGAACCCAGACGTTATCTTCCTACAGGAGACTCATCTGTTAAAGGCAGACGTTCCCCGTATGGCTCACCCTAGATATCCCCTCCAATTCTGAGCATCAGCACCTACCAAAACAGCTGGGGTGGCGATCCTCTGCAGGGTGGGTATCCAACAGGGGGCTTCCAAATTGGTTTGTAGCAAAGATGGTAGATTCATTAAATTGGTGGTCAAGATCGGGCAGCGGGCAATCACACTTAGCAATATTTATGCTCCTAACCAAGCGCAGGACCTCTTCATCAGGGAACTCCTACAGGAACAGATAACATGCAATGATCACCATCTTATCCTGGGGGGTGATTTCAACCTGGTATGGGATGCAGGACTGGATCGTAGTGATGGCTCGTTCCATGGGGCGGGGGCCATGTCCTCTTCTTTGAAAAAACGCCCTACTGACCTTGGCCTAATAGACATTTGGCGCTACCCCTCCCCAGCCACGCGTGACTACTCCTATTTCTCTCATGTCCATCATTCTTACTCTTGCATCGATTATTTATTTGTCTCGCACTCTCTGATAAGTGAAGCCCTATCGGCGTCTATGTCTGATATCTCCATATCGGACCATGCCCATGTGGAGCTCCAGTTGCATGACCACACATCTCACTCACATCGTCCTCCTTGCTGGCGACTCCCTCCCCAGGTTCTTCGAGATCCCGTGGATGTATCAGCGCTCTGTGAAGCTATCACATCCTATTTCTTGTCCAACGACCTACCTGAAACTCCTTTCCCCGTGGTATGGGACGCCTTTAAAGCCATGATTCGGGGCCGTATCACGTCAACTGCGATAGCTCGGGCTCGGGAGGCTCGCCTCTTTGAGGACACTCTGACTCGTGACATAAAAATGCTCGAAAAACTGGACCAGGAGCATCCCCATGCTCTTCACAAGCGCTGCCTGGGTATGCTCCATGGCCAGCTATGGGCCCATAGAACTAACAGGGCGGAGCATGCTCTCCTGGCGTTGAAGCAAAGATACTATGAAGGGGGGGATAAGGTGGGAACGGTTCTGGCCTGTCGCCTCCGGAAGCGGGTCGCAAAGGCACACATTGCTAAAATTGAATTGGATGATGGCACGTGGGCCACCACTGAAGCCGCTAAGCTGAAAGCTTTTCACGACTACTACTCGTCCCTGTACGCACAGGACTCACCCAATCTTGACCAGATTCAGGCTGTACTGGGGGAATGCACTTGGTCTCCGATCGGCCGGCACCATGCACAACTTCTTGAGGATCCACTTACACTAGAGGAACTTACAGGCGCCTTAAAAGACCTCCCTCTCGGTAAATCCCCAGGCCCGGACGGCATACCAGTCTCTTTCTATCGTGTTTTTCTCCCTCAGCTTCAGGGACATTTACTTTGCCTTTTTAATTCTTTTTCGGATACTGGAGGACCATCCGCCTCTATGGCACTGGCTGATATCTCACTGCTTCCCAAACCAGGGAAAGACCTCACGCTATGTTCCTTGTTCCGCCCTATCGCGCTCTTAAACACGGATCTCAAACTTTACACCAAAATGTTGGCCAAACGTCTTGACCCGCATCTACCCGGGCTTATTGAGCCAGATCAGGTTGGCTTCATTCGTCAGCGGCAGGGCGCGGACAATGTGCGATGCATAGCGCACTTGGTCGGAAAAGCTCACCATTGGAACATACCCGCGTGCTTGTTGTCATTTGATGCTGAAAAAGCATTTGACCGGGTGGACTGGGTCTTCCTCCGGGCCGTCCTGCATAAAATAGGGCTGGGACCCCGGATGATCGCTAGGATCATGGCTCCCTACCTCTCACCTCTAGCTCAGGTACGGGTCCACGGCCAACTTATGGGTCCCATCTCTGTCCATAGGGGCACCCGAAAGGGCTGCCCTCTATCCCTCCTCTTATTTGCACTTGTTGTAGAGCCCCTCGCCATCATGATCCACCAGTCACCTGATATTCATGGCATCACTCTCTGAGGTTTGGACCATAAAATAGCTTTGTTTGTGGATGATCTTCTCCTCACGCTGTCCCGCCCGCGAACCTCTCTACCCCCCCTTCATAGGTTGCTCCAGTCGTTCAAACTTGTCTCAGGCCTCAAGATTAACCACTCTAAGTCATGGGCCTTGAGTCTCACAATACCTGAGACAGAGATCCCTGTGCTCCAGTCGCTTGTCCCGTATCAATGGGCTTCCCACTCCATTCGGTACCTAGGGCTCAACCTGACTCCTGATCTTAACACAGGGTCGCAAGCCAATTGGCAAGAATGTAAAAAGGCCGTTCTGGAGGATCTGCGAATGTGGAAGTCTCTCCCCCTTTCCTGGCTGGGCCACTTGAACACAGTTAAAATGTTGGTGCTACCGAAAATATTATACTTATTCCAGACCCTACCCACGCCCTTCCCGCAGCACCAGATCCAGAACCTTCAACGTGAACTCACTAATTTCATTTGGGGAGGGCGTCATCCACGCTTCTCCAATAAAATTCTTCTGCTGCCACGAGACAGGGAGGGGTTGGCTTGCCCCAATTTAATGGAGTATTATTGGGCCTCCCACCTTCGCTTCATTTTGGAATGGATGTCGTGGGAGAGTGAGAAGGTCTGGTTTCATATGGATAGGGCGGTGACCTGTAGACCCAAATGGCATCTTGTCTGGCTCCCGCGGGAGGCTCAGTCACGCAGAGCCTATATGGCCATCCCAACAAAAACTGTGCTCGATATCTGGAATAAGCTAGCGTTGGCCAGGGCTCTCACTTCTTTTCTGTCTCCTCACACTCCTATTAATCACAACCCACACTTCCTGCCTGCCTTGCGTCCACACTCCTTCTCGGCCTGGTTGGATGGGGGGTGTCGGACACTTCGGGACCTTTTTAAGGGGGATTCTTTTAAATCCTACGAACAATGCAAACAGGACTTTCAGCTTTCCGAGGGGGCTTGATTACAGTATCTCCAACTCCGGCACCGGGTACAGGCGTCATCCTCTGCCCAAGGAGCCATCCGCCCATTTACCCCTTTTGAACGGCTGGTATGCTCATTTGACAATTCCAGGGGTCTGATGTCTCGCACTTATCAAGTTCTCCAACACACTCCCCGTGTTATCACACCTACACAATGGGACCATCTGTGGCGCGACATCCCGAAGGTTTTCCGCAGTATCCCCCAGAGGGAAACAGCATACAAAGTTGACACAATGGTATTCCACCACTCATAGGTTGCATAAAATGTTTCCTACTTCCTCCCCCATCTGTTGGCGCTGTACGAGCACTGTTGGAGACTTTCTCCACATTTGGTGGGGCTGCCCGCTCTTGACCACCTATTGGAAGGAGGTCCTTAGCCACATTAAACTGGTGATTGGTTACCCATTGCCCGAAGCTCCGTCCACAGTCATTTTAGGCCACAGGCCCGTGAACTTGCTTGCCATAATGCGTAGGGATTGGCACTTAAGCTTACATATGCTTGGCGCAGCTAAACAAATCATAGCACTATACTGGAAGAAGGTTGAAACACCTCCAGTGAGTATCTGGTTCACTCGCCTGTGGCATACTATGGCAATGGAGTTACTCACGGCACGTTTGCAACTCCGTGACACTAACTTTACAAAACTCTGGCAACAGTAGATAGATTATTTTTGCAAACTTGACCATGCCCGTCTTCAGCCCCCAAAACTCTGGGCTCTATGCCTATTTGAGGATAACTTACTCCCCTCTGATGCAGATAGACTCTGGGGACCCAATAGAAAGGCCGACTAATATCCTCACTATATGGGGTCACCTTTGCAAGCAGTCATGCCCCTCTCTCTTCATGCCCATTTCCACTTACGGGGCTATGTCTCTAGATGTGGGACGCCTTATCTGTCACGCCTTCACATTATACAGCCCCCCCCTCAGTTGGAACCCTCCATCACCCAACCACTTTCCACGAGCCGGGTAGTCTAGTCCTCTCCTAGAGCGATACCCTTGGTCAATGATGGCTTTGGGACGCACCAAAGCCTTGCTTACTAAGCCTGCATTCGCCAACTTTTTGGAATGCTTAATATTCCCCTCCCCCTCCTCCTCTTCTCCCTCTTTGACTTTCTCTACCTTTCCTTTTTTCTTCTTCTTCTTCTTCTTTCTGGTTCCTGATAATTTCGATTGCTGAATTGTTTTTTTATCTGATTTGTATTCTCAATAAACAGATTTGAAACAAAAAAAGTCACCTATAAGGTAATTCGTTAGAAGTTTGTCACAGGTACATGCACAACTTAGGCGCATATGCTGACTTTTACATCCAGTGTTCTACATTGACTTCAATGTCATGTAAGTACTTATGAAAGGCAGAGCTACTAATACATCCTCTCAGACGGAGTTTCAAGCATCTACTTTCAAGCATTCACTCAAATGCACAGAGACAACTCTTATGTACCATGCTCTGATGGAGGCAGTGACACACTCACTCAAACAACTTATTAGTGACTGACACAGCCAAGAGACAATCCATGCCATGCCTTACATATAGATATACAGAACAAAGCAGACCAAGGAACATCTTGTTGAACTAAACACGACCACTACACCAACACCAACAGATGCAAACACCACATATCCCAACCTTAACTGAAGGATCTCAAACTGCGCCGACACTCTGGCACCCCTCAAGAAGACACCAGGCAAGCAACACTCCAATAAAGCCAGCTGGTTAACTCACACCCTCCACGAGTCTAGACGCACCTGCCGATGACTCGAGAAGAGATAGAGGAACAACAAAACCCTGCAAACCCACGCAACCTTCAAATCCGCAGTCAACATGCACCACCTTCTCCTCAAAACCATAAAGAAAACAGCCTTGCAAGACAGAATAAAGGACAACGTACACAACAGCAAAGAACTCTTCGCCATCATCAAGGAGTTTGCCAGGCCCAACAGTAAGACCACAGATGTCCCAGTGTCCCAAGACGTCTGCAACAAACTCTGCACCTTCTTCCACCAGAAGATCAGGCAGATCTATGACAGCTTCGACACTCAAGACCCCACCACTACACTCACCACCACCACACACAACCACACTGTACCCCAACAGATCATACTCAATGGTACTCCGATCACCACAGATAACACACTCAAGAAAATGAAAAGCATCCACTCAGGAGCCCCATCAGACCCTTGTCCGTACCCCATCTTCCACAGAGCAGCTCCTCCATAGCCCCCTAGGTTTACCACACCATCAACTGCTCCATCAAAACCGCCACATACCCAGAAGACTGGAAACACGCCGAGATCAATCCCCTGTGAAGAAATCGTCCGTCAACCCTACAGACCTCAAGACTACAGACCCATCTACCTCCTCCCCTTCCCAGCCAAGGTGATCGAGAAACGCCCAACTCTTGAGTTCATCAAAGAGACCCATGTCCAGGAAACCTCCCAATCAGGTTTCTATAGCAACCACAGCACCAAGACTACACTCCTCGCCACCATGATAACATCCGATCCCTCCTCGGCCGGGACAAAACCGCAGCACTCATCCTTTTGGACCTCTCGGCCACCTTCCACACAGTCTCCCACTGTATCCTAATCACAAGACTCTACAACGGTGGCATCCACGACAAGGCACTGGACTGGGTCCACTCCTTCATGACCGGCTGAACTCAGTCAGTCAGACTACTCCTGTTCCTCTAGGAACCTACAGAGATCAGCTACGGAGTGCCCTACCTGGGCCCCACCCTCTTTAACATCTACATGGCTCCCCTCGCATCCGTCATCAGAAGCCACAGACTCAGCATTGTCTCCTACGCTGATGACACCCAGCTGATTATCCCTTCACCAATGAACCCACAGCCGCCAGAATCATTGGAATGAAGGCATGCGCTACTTGGATGCAAGACCACTGCCTCAAGCTTAACTCAGACAAAACTGAAGTACTCATCCTGGGACCCACCCCCTTCAGCCAGGGATGACTCCTGGTAGACCGCCACACTAGGAACCCCTTCCATCCTATGGACCATGCATGCAACCATGGCATCATACTGGACTCCTTGCTCTCAACGAATGGCCAAATCAACGCAGTATCCTCATTCTGTTTCCACACGCTCCACCTGCTTTGAAAGACTTTCAGATGGTTCCCCACAGAATCCAGAAAGACGGTCACCCAACTACTCATCACCAGTAAACTGGACTACGGCAACGCACTCTATGCTGACATCACCTAGAAACAGCTCAGGAAACTACAGAACGTCCAGACAGGTCCTCAACATCCCCTGCCGCAGCCACATGACACAGCACCTCCGAGAACTCCACTGGCTCCCTATCAACAAGACAATCACTTTCAAACTCCTCACACATGCCTACAAAGCTCTCAGCGATGAAGGACCAGGATATCTAAACCATTGCCTCGCCTTCCACACACTCGCCAGACAACTCGGCTCTGCCCAACTTGCCCTGGCCTCCATCCCACAGATCCACGAGACCAGAACCAGAGAAACATCTTTGTACTACCTTGCCGCCAAGACCTGGAACACCTGCTCAACCACCTCAGGCAATCCGCCTCATTGACACAGTTCAGGAAGGACCTCAAGACCTGGCTTTTTGTCTGAGCCTCAAGACCCAGACAGATCAGCAACCCCCAACCCCTAAGTGCCTTAAACCCTCACATATGAGTAGCCATGCTTTACAAACCCCTGATTGATTGATTAATTGATTGAGACAGAAACAGGGCCAGCAATGTACTAAGACACTTTACTACACATACAGAAAAAAGACCCCAGATAGGTACTGAGACACTTACCTTGATATGTAGTAAAGTTCTGACACTAGCATCTGAACCATCTAGACAAGTAGCCCTTTGAAAATGTTGCACACCTAGTGTACTTGAGCCTGGGTATGCAGTTCTACTGGTATGCCAAATTGCTATTTGAAAGCCCTTAACAAGTCATAATCTCCTATAGTACTACTTAACAGTGTTCTCTAATGTAGCCTGTAGCTAGTTTAAAGGTAATGCTTGCTAAAGCACCACCCTAGGGGTGGCATCCCCTGAGTGCACCACGAGGTTTCCAACAAAATGGGGTGATCCAACTTGGTTCGCAATTAAAACGATTTTAGTCCATTCTCATTGATTAGAATTTATTGTATCATCATAAATTCTTCTTAGCAATGGTACTGATGTCCTAAGTTTATTTTACATAGTTCTATTTATGATGGCAAGAATTTTTTTCTTCAACTCCCAAGTTATTGACGGATCAATGGATCCCAATGCATTTCAGGCTGAGCAAAGCCCTTCATTAGGGTAACATTCAACATCTAAAGAAGAAGCGAGGGGAACGCAGGTCATAGTGTGGCAGTACTGTAATAGTAGGTTTTAGTGACCCAGAGTGCTCTGTGCCTGTTACCGTTGTGTAAGCCATGCAAAAAACAAAGATAAGACTGGAGAACAATGAGTTCACTACGGATTAGTAATGTAGGTGGAATAAACCGAAATGAAACAAAACAAAGTAATGAAACATGCCTTGACAAGCGTGTCCATGCGCTACTTTCACGCGTCAGTGTTCCTGAAAAGTAAACCTCAGGATCCCTAGTGATTGTAATATGCCTCAGTGGGCGAGACAGCCCCTAGTGATTGTAATATATCTCAGTAGGCGTGACCATGAAATAGCATGCACAAAAGCCATTGTCATTACCGAGTATCAAAATCAAGGTGAATACATGTGTCGAAATAAGTATCATTGCGATTCTTACCACTGTTCGTGGGTTAATCAAAACTAACGATGTCGCAGTTGTTACGGACCGGGCTTCAAGCCCAGCTGTGATTTGAGAAGGGTGAATAATGGACTTGTGCATGCACATTGAGTAGGCCAATGGGGTTGTCAGAATGTGAATTGGAAAGTAAAGACAGACTAAATACGAACGATACAGGAGTAATCCAGTGAAGTCACAATGCAAACAAAATGTGTGTGAATGTGGGGGCGATCTTGAAATGATAAAACAACAAAAGTGGTTGGTGGAACAAACAGTAAATATGAGTGCTGAACAGTCAAAAAGTATTCAAACTGTGTGAAGTCAGTATGTAAATGTATTTCAATAACATGAGGCAATGACATAGTGATATAATGCGATTTCAAGGTAGAAAAGAATCAAAAGATTTTTATGAATAAAGTTTTGAATTGAAATTAGGTGTATTCGATGACACCAATACGGGTTATGATCATGTCCAACTATAAAAAGCAACTGAATTCAATCCAGTCATTGAGCCCATTCGGGTGAAGTCTGTCTAGAAATTTGATCCAATGTGTTTCTCTCTGTAAGAGAAGTTTGTTGTTATTACACCTTCACGAGGTAACACTATCTCAACTAACATGAATCGCAAATGACAGATGTTGTGATTGAACAATAAAATATGTGAAGCTACACTTGATTTCAAATTGTGCGTGCATATATTGCTTTTATGTTCATTTAATCTAGTCTTAATTTTACCCTTTTTTTCCAATATAGGCCAGGCGACAAGGGCATTTCAACAAGTAAACAACATTCATGCTATCGCAGGTGGCAGTGGTGTGTACTTTGATTTTGTTGCCTTGACTGGGATGTGTTATGTAATTTCCCTTAATAATGTTATTGCAATTGTTGCAATTGAGACATGGAATTGTACCTTTATGCGTCTTTTGGGTTGGTTTGGTGGTAGGTGCTGATAGGATTTCTTTGATATTTTTACTGCGTTTGTATGCGAACATGGGAGGAGCAGAGAAGGTGCCTTTGAAGTCTGGTTCCATTTGTATCTTTGGCCAATGTTTCAAAATTAGCTTCTTGAATCCTGAACTCCATGTGGAAAATTTAAACACTAGAACCACACAATTAGCCTTGGTGGATTTTGTCGTTGGTGTCAGAAGTTGTTCACGAGATGTAGACATAGTCGCTGTAAAGTGTTTTCTAGTGTTCGAGGTAGATATTTTCTGTCTCTGAATCTTTGCAGCATGTCCTGGATGTTAGTAGACAGTTTTTCTGGGTTGGAGTCTATTCTTTTGACACGTAACAACGGAGAGTATGGTAAATGTTGCTTCAGGGAAAACTGATGAAAACTATTAAAGTGTAGTAAGTTGTTTCGATCTGTGTCTTTCCTGTACATATCGGTTTGTAGGTTCCTACCAGATCTGGAGATGTTGATGTCCAAGAAACAAATCGAGGTATCATTGAAATTGTATGTGAATTAAATGCGATCCTTGATTGAGTTCAAATGCTGCATGGCTGCTGTTAATTCACTTTCGGATCCCTTCCACAGTAAAAAAAATGTCATTGATGTATCTCACAAACATCAATAGATTTCCAATCCACTAGTCATTTTGTAAAATGTGTTCCATCTCAAATTTGTGCATGAATAAATTGGCGTAGCTGGGTGCTGCGCAATTGCCCATGGATGTCCCCGTGAACTGTAAAATTGATTTGTTCTCTCAACGCAAATAACTGTGGTATACAGTATAATGCAATAATTCTAGGAGAAAGATTTTTAGTTCCTCGTCCCCATCGATTCGTGTCAAAAAGTATTCAACTGCCTCCATTCCTAGATCGTGAGGAATAGAGGTGTAGAGAGATTTGACATCAATGGTGCATAGCAAGATGTTAGAATCTTCCTCAAGGTGAATTGTTTGGATTTTATTCAAGAAATCCGTAGTGTCTTTAACATACGTAGACATAGATTGAACCAGAGGCTGCAAGTATTGATCTAAATACTTGCCAATGGGTTTGTGTAAAGAACCGCGTGTGGACATGATGGGCCTAAAGGGAGATGTTTGCAAGTTCCTATTAATTTTAGGCAACATATTAATGTTTGGGCATCTTTGATCTGCTTTAAGTAAGTAACGTTTGTCATTGTCAGTGATATTCCCTCTGTCAATTTGTTTAAATACTTTATTTCGGCCAAAGGCCATTAAAGATTTCATAGTAATACAATTGTTCATAAAATAATCTAAAATATATCCAGCCATATATTACATCATTTCAGTGATGGCCCCTTTTATTACAGCTGCGTCCAGAAGTGTTCTCAGAATCTGGACAAACTCGTTGGTTTGGTTTTGTCCAAGTTTCATGTAGGTTCTAGAATCAAATACATGTTTATTCACACTTTGGATGTAAAATGAAGGGTCCATAACAATTACAGCACCTCCCTTGTCTGCCATTGTGCACTTGATTTTTGCGTTATTGGCAATGTTGTTTAAAATCCTGCGTTCCTTGATGGTAAGATTGGAATGCTTGGTTCTCTTGCCTTTGTATAAATTTTGCATGTTTTGTTTGATGATGGTTTCAAAGGAATCCAAAATCTTATGGCTGACTGAAGCCATGTAGGTGCTTTTGTTTCTCAATTCTTTCAGAGTGCCTTTTTCCTCAGGGCGTTGATAATCAACCACATTAGTGAAAAAATGTTTAAGGTGGAGTGTGCGCATGAACTTAAAAAAGCTTACTTCTAATTCTAATGGATTAGAGTGATAAGTTGGAACAAAGGACGTTCCTTTTCGTAGAGTATCTATTTCAATTTTGCTCAATTGCTGTGAGGAAATGTTGATTACCAATTCATTATTAATCAAGTTCTGTGACTCCTGGTTACCCTCTACGTGATTGCTGGGTCGGTAGCTGTTTCCGGGCTTGTGCTTGCCCCGCCTGGTTTTTCGTTTTGTAGAAGGCCTCATCTTAAAAAAGGCACCTGAGAGGTGGAGCCACTCTGTTGTTTAAAGTTAAACTGTTTGTGTATAAAAGCAAAGACATGTAGTTAGAGGTTTCTGAGAGGTACATGCACACTTTCAGGCGCATATGCTGACTTGTACATCCAGTGTTCTACATTGAGTTGAATCTCATGTAAGTAGTTATGAAAGGGCAAAGTTACTAATACATTCTTTCAGAGAGTTGTTAAATCATCTACACCTTCACTCCTATGGACAGACACAACTCTTATCTATCTAGCGCTAGTGGAGGCAGTGAGATTCTCACTTAAATAATTCATTAGTGACTGACACACCCAAGAGACAATCCATGCCATCCCTTACATATAGATTTACAGAGAAAAACAGCTAGAAACAGAGCCAGCAATATAGTAAGATACTTTACTCCATATAGAAAAAAAGCCAGATAGGAACTGTGAAACTTATCCTGATATGAAGTAAAGCTCTGATACTAGCACGTGAACCATCTAGACAAGTAGCCCTTTCAAAATGTCGCAGACCAAGTGTACTTGAGTCTGGGCATGCAGTTCTACTGCTAGGCCGACTTGGTATTTCAAACCCCTTCACAAGTCTTAACCTGAGATGTAGTGATAAGTTTGTGACAGGTACACGCACACTTATGCTCAGTTATACATCCACTGATCTACATTCAGTTGAGTTTCATGTAACTCTGCATGAAAGGGTGTACCAATATATTTCCTCAAACAGTGTTTCATGCATCTACACCTTCACTCAGATGCACAGACACAACCACATACTACCATACTTTCTTAAATATGCAAACAGAGCCACTAATACACCTCGTGAGACACTGTTACTAGCATTTAAAGAGTCACTCACATGCACACACACAATTCTTATGGATCTAGTACTAATGGAGGCAGTGGCACAGTCAGCTAAATAACCCCTTAGTGTTTGACACTGCCAACAGACAATCTATGGCGTGCCTTACATATCGATTTACAGACAGCCAGAAACAGACCAGCAATGTCATATAGAATAAAATACTCTTGCTAGGAACTGATACAGTTATTCAGATATGTAGTAAACCTCTATACAAGGAAGTCAACCATCCAGATAAGTAGACACATGTAAGACATGCAATCATTCATATACACAGCCAACCAACTATACAAACAGTAATACACCCACTGAGCTATCCATACACCAACTCATAGACATAGTCACTGAAATATACATCTACTTATCCAATCACTTAATCACCCATACCAGCAGTTGCACAGATACTCCCTTGCACATTCTGTTACTCCCATAGCTCTCACACACATGCAACCACTAGCTCACCCTTTCACTTATACAGCTAATCACACACCACTCACTCATACATTTAGTTACTCAGACATCCACTTCCTGACACATAAAATAAGTGACTCCAGTCTTTTACTTAGGTATACAATTTTTTTCACTACTCTTTTACGTAGTTTTTCACTTGGTTATGCACTTATTAATTTATCTATGGAAACACTTGTGTATCTTCTTTCTCATATACTTAAACATCCAATTAGTTATGTATATAGTCATTAATACACCTTTTCACTCAACAACATCACCCTTTCTTTCACTTGTTCAGTTATTCATACTGTCACTTATTTTTACATGCACCACTTGTACACGTTCTCACTTACTGAAAAAGGAATAGACTCATACAAGTAACACACATTCCTTTTTTTTGTTCAAACAAAAAGTATTTATTATGAGGTTTAGGATAGATGGTACAGCCACAATGACTCATGCGTTACTAACAGTGAAGTTATGTTGTGTCATGTTATGCTACGATATGCCATGAATACTTGTTGAACATTATGTTATCAATTTCCTGAAGCACTCTTGCCTACATGAGCTGAAAAAGTCAGGCCAATCAAGAAAGATATGAAGACTTACACGACTCCATCAAATACCTTTCTAATCAGTGCAGAGTTAGGTTTCAACTAAAGGGTAAGGAGTCTGCAAAGGAATTTAAGGTCAAGGGGATCGTTTTTTTTTTTAAATTACTACAGTCGATCAAGGTCCTATCCTTTATTTATTTTAGTTTTTTTAAAATCTTCTTTACTAAACATTTTGTCATTTTTGCACATCCCAAAGCTCACCCATTCCGCCACCCAAACCCCATCAGCTGGCAGTTTATCACAATAGCAAATGTATAATTCATTTATAAAATATCCTATACATGTCAATACATTATTTATTTATAAGCCACATAATAATCTTCTCAAATATATACAAATTACTCTCCCCCCAAATCTCCCAATAACCATAAAGTGCCTTGTGCCAGATAAGTAATCAATTTATAATCCTAACCACCCTTACCAAATCAATGGTCCCTCTCGACCCATTCTGTTAAAGGAGCCCAAATTCAGGCCTTTCTGCTGGGCACAGGCCCCTTTTCTTACATAAACGGCTTTCTCCAGGTTATAGACTGCCAGAAATCTGGCTAACCACTGCTGGAATCCTGGAGAGTTGGATTCCAGCTATGCAGAGGCAATACACAGCCTCAGGACAGCCATAGCAACAAAGATCAAATCTCGGCCTGCAATGTCTACATCCTCTTCTACCACTCCAAACAGAATCAAGGCAGGAGAAAGGGAACATTTCAAACCCAGCACTTCCATGAAAAACTTACTAATTTCTTGTTTCAAATTTGTAAGTATACTGCATGAAGCAAAGATATGAACAATATCTGCGCTATGCAGTGCACATCGAGGGCAATATGTTCCCTTACCTTTCCCCCATTTAGCAATCTTGTGTGGGGTATAATTGAGGGAAAAGCAAGTATTGTATCTTAAATCCCGAGCCTTTCTTGCCATTTCTGAGAGCATTTCTCCAGATCATCTTTCATCACTGAATTGAGAAGATTATAAATAGCCCCTATCGATTTGTCCCTGGCATCTATCATATTATCAACTATAGCATGATTTACAAATCCAATTGGCCCACCCCCTTTCTTAGATAAAAAATCTCTGACTTGTAAGTATTGGAAGAAGTCCCTCCAGTCCAATTCAAACATATTTTTAAGATCAACAAAGGAGGTTATACTCGTTGGAGAGATAAATGACCCAATCTGGTCAATCCCAATTCAGTCCATCTCTTAATAGGTTGGCCCCCCCAAAATCCCAGGAAGGTTTGGGTTATTTACCAGAGACATATAAAAATTAAGTCTGCCAATGCCCAGTAACCTCTGAACTGTTCTCGATATTCTAAAAACACCATACACAGTCTTAAAACGAACTTTCTTATAATAGCTATTGTTTAATTGTCACCCAGACACACCCATGCATCTTTCCCCATTATGAGTGCAAAAGGGGAGGAAATTTCCTCTATACACCCTTCCCTGGGGTATTCCTGCAATAGGATTAGACTATGCAACCAGGAGATTGCCCAGTAATATATTCTCAAGTTGGGCAGAGCCAGACCCCCTCATTCCTTAGATAGTGTAAGAAGCTTAAATGTTCTTCTAGGCTTGGCATAGGCCCAGACAAACCGAGAGAATAGATCTTCCATTCTTTTTAGTCAATGGGCTGAGAACTCTGAGGGAATTGCCCTGAAGAAATAGAGTATCCTAAGTAAAAAAAGCATGTTATCAACGTTGCACCTGCCCACTATAGATAAATGAAGATTGTGCAATCTTAACAAATCCTGTTTAGTGTTATTCAAAAGCAGTTCTATATTATCCTTAACTATGTTATCTACTTCTGCCGAGATATTGACCCCCAAATAAATCACATACTTTACTATTCTTTAATCTTGTATTATTATATTATAAATAACAACCACCTGAGTTGTGTTCTGATTGAGCGCGTAGCCTCTCAGCTTCCTCCTCAACTTCCTTAAGTGCGCTCAAGGGATCAGTGGTCATCAAAGAAATATCATCAGCGTATGCTAATACCTTTGTTTCCCACCCTTGCAGCTGGATTGGCAGAATTGTTCATTATTCTCAAGCCTTCGTACCAGGGGATTGATATAGATAGCAAACAGCAATGGGGAGCACTGGCATCCTTGACGGGCCCCCCGGGTTATTAACAAAGAGTCCGACATTGCCCCATTCACCAAGACCCTGGCCACTGGGTAGTGATATAGTATCTTAATTACTTGAATACAGCCCTCTTTGATACCCACCCTCGACAGAGCTGTCCATAGAAATTGCCAGGAAACCCTGTTGAAGGCTTTTTCAGCATCAAGCAGGATTAGTGCCATTGGATCCCTTATTATATTGGTAGCATCAAAATCACCCTTCATATGTTATCTATTGTCCCTCGACCTGGAATAAATCCATTTTGCTGAGCAGATACTACTTTATGGATAATTGGTGCGAGATGGAAGGACAAGATTTGAAAGTAGATTTTAAAAGTCACTATTTTTCAAAGTGATCGGCGATACAAGCTAAGTTCCTCTATAGGTTTTTCTTTTTAGGGAATACCACAATTTTTGTAGCGGATCAAGAACTGGGGGCCGACTTCCCTTGAACATATGATCAAATAGTTTGTTAATGCATTGCTTATGTTGTTGGGTAAATACCCTATAAAATTCAATAGGAATGCTATCCAAGCCCATGGCTTTGCCACCTGGTAGACTGTTAATGCCTAATAGGATCTCTATCCACTGTGGGGGATCTTCTAGATCCTGCTGTTCCTCTAGAGAGAATTGGTTACAGGGAATTTAATCTAAATATTTCTTAATCTCCCTAGAGCTCTCCTTTATGTCTTCCTGATAAATAGTTTGATAATATTGATAGAATGACTTCCTAATATTGACTGGATCTGTAGTTAGCCCCATAACAGGATCCTAAATCTCACAGATTTAGTTTTGCTACTTCTTTGCCTAGTTCACATGGTAAGCTGGTGCCCGATCTGCTTACTGCATTCATAGGATTTCTCTCTCTATACAGTGAGCTTATCGGCAGCCCTTTTAGCCACAATTTCCAATATGGCTGATTTACACAGTGCCACCTTTGCCTGAGCTTCCTTCAGGACTTCCCCCTGTTGTAAAACCTTAACAAATTCTTCTTCGGCATGAGCCAGTTCCACTTGCAGACCGAGGAGCACCTGTTGCCCTTTCTTGTTAAGATTTATAGAGAATCTTAAAGTTTCCCCCATATACCGGCCAACAAGGCATCCCATACAACATCTTTTGTTGTCCTCTCCAAATTATCTTTTAAAAATATAGGGATCCAATCCTGCATATGTTTACAATAATACTCATTGATTAATAAAGCTCGCTCAAAACTCCAAAATTTTCCCTTGGGTTGAAAGCCTTCCCCCTTGATTTGTATGACTAAGGGATTATGATCAGAGAGTATACGAGGAGTTTTCTCTATTGTACAATTATGAATTGAGGAGTCAGAGACAAATACTTAATCCAACCGGGCATATACACAGTGTGGTATAGAAAAAAAGTGTATCCTGGATCGAATGGTCTTTGCCGGCTCCATACACGGTCAGGCCATGATCCTTACATAAAGCTCTCAATGCACGAAATTCCATGGGTTTCCTCCAAGTATAGACCCAGTCTACTTCGGGTTTCGAGACCCAGTTGTCCGGAATGTTGATGTTAAAGTGCCCACAAAGAACCACTGGGAGGGGCCACATTGAAAGTTCTCTGGTCACTTGCTCAAAGACACCTAGATTGTCTATAATACTACCATATATTGAACATATGGTTATCCAGCATTTGGCTATAACCCATTGGGCAGATTTATCACCTGAGACATGAGTAAATACCAGATTGACTTTACGTGACAATATAGTCACACCTCGTGTCTGGGTATTCTGTGTAGTCCCCCCAATCAGCCTATGTCCCATTGAATTCAGAAGATGAAGTTGGGCCTTCTCAATATGATTCTCCTGGATGAATACGATATCGGTAGCTAGCAGTTGTAACCATACCGCAGTATTCTGCCTTTTCTTTGGGTTGTTAAGCCCACTGATATTAATAGTAGCTATCCGGAGTTTACCATTACCTAAAAGGGGGAACATCTTAATACATTATAGAGTTATAAGACAAGAAGGAGAGAAAGAAAAAAAGAGAAAAAAGGCACCTCTTGCCAACAAACAAACCCTCCCTGCCAGCTGACCCCCCAAAGTCCCTCCACCTCCAAGGCAAAGGCAACATGGCTTAACCTGAGCCAAAAAGATGACGTGCAATGTGATCCCACCACTACCACCACCACATCACTTCTCTCCAGAAAGTTAAGTTAACCATTCCATGGATTACCAACAAACAGAAAGTAGGCAAAGGGTCCCCTTATTGCCATACAACCCTCGAACCATTAATTCCCCCCCACCCAAGGTACCACCGTAGATCGTTAGAAATGTTATAATCAATCCATCCACCTATGACTCATCAGGTCCTGCCCTCAGACCTCCCCAAAATGTCCTTTAAGTATGCCTGGGCCTGGATTTCTGAAGTCAAGCTACATGTTTCCCCCCGAAGACATTCTTCAGTCGAGCCGGATTCATAAAATATACTTCAGCACTCAGGTTTTGAAATGGAGTAAAGAGCTGCCTTAACCGCCACCTTCGTTCTATGGTGGCATAAGCAAAATCTGGTCTGGTGAAAAAAGTCACCCCATCATGCTCTCTTTTGGCAGTAGGACGGGGTAAATCATACAGGGCTTGTCGCAGCAGAAAATTACCAAAATACACCAGCATCGCCCGTGTTCGATCTGGGATTTTAGGGGAGCGTTTGGACAGAAATAGCGGAAACCTTTGGGCTCGTTTGATTTCTTTATCCCAGTCCCATGAAGCCAGTTCTGGAAAAGCACTATTCAAGAAAAAGACCATAAACCTCCTAGCGTCATTCTCCTCAACCTCTTCTGGTATCCCCAAAAAGTGCAAATTATTGCGGCGTTTCCGGTATTCTTGCTCTTCAAGTTTCCACATCATATCCTTGACTAGCCCCTCATGAGTTACACCTTGGGACTTAAGAGTTGCTACTTCTGTTTCAAGGATCTCCATCCAGCTTTCCACCATCGCTATTCTTTTAGCAATGTCAGAGTAGGTTTTGCCAACATTTTTGATGATGCCCTGCAGATCCATCGTATTTCCAGTTTCTAAAGCTCCACCAATATTTGCCACCGCAGACTTTGTCAGATGTATTCAATTTTTGTCCCCTCCTTCCATGGGGGGGCAAGCTGTATGGCGGAATAATCCCACCTCAGATCCCCCGCACTGCCTCCATCGGAAATTTCCAGTGCGCTTTTTGATTTCTTTCTCCCCTTTTTAGACAGAGACCTCTTTTTCAATGGGGAATTTGCCAAATCCTTCGCCTCAGAGCTGTTGTTCCAATTGGCGCCCCCTCCACACTAGAAGCTGAGATACTGGCCTCAGAACTTACTGATTCAGCAGTAAAAGAGTTGAATTTTTCAGTCACATCGGGGAACACAGCTTGACTTTTTACTTTTTGCCCTTATTGGCTATGTCTGTCCAAGGCTTCACTGCTCTAAAAAAAAAAAGTGTTATTACATCACTTGTGTTGCCAGAGTTACCCCCCATTCAAGGGCCCTGAGTGGAGGACCAGCCTTTCTCCCTCTAATTGGAGCTTCTAAGGATGGTTCCTTAATTTGTGGTAACAAACCAGATTAACCTTCTATTGCCCCCCAGGACCTTCGCTCCCTTCTGCACACAGACCTTCCAACAGACTATTGGACTTACTACTAGCAGTGTGAACCTTGATGGCAGATTGATCTCCAGCCTCCTTCTCTTTTCCAACAAAAAGCATACAAGCGCTTCCAAGTGAGAAAATAAATTAGCGATTAAGGGTTGAGGCCCTTCTATATCTCGGGGGACTCATTGAGGCACTTTTCTTACAGTCTCCTATTTTTCCCCCTTACCTGATCGGCTAATACCCTTCTTGCCACTGGCCTGGATCTCCACTGGATTCTCTTGTCGTGGGGGAGGCTGGGCAGTCAGCACTGACGAGGAAACTGCTGCCACCAAGTGAGCAGATCATTGCTTAGCACCTTTGCTTCTATGTCCAGTTATTGCCGTCAAAGGCTGCCCCGCTGGGAGACTGGAGGCAGGACAGTTGGCCTCTGTACTATCAACCAACATCGCAGATTCGCTGACACTACCGGGAGCAGCAACCGAGTCAAGACGCTCCAGCCAGCACAGCCAGCTCCAACGTTACTCCCGCTACTCTGATGCCGGCGGTCAGCCTCACGGGACCTAGTATAGAAGCAGATTTTGCCCCATACACTGCTTAACCATTTCATCAGCAAACTTGAAGGTTGGATAACAGGCTGCGTGCGCCACTAGAGCAGTAAGTTCACTCAGCGCCATCTTGCCTTCCCGACTGTAACACGCATTCCATTTGTCTCACTTACTTAATCATGTATTTACACACTCTGGCATTGAAAAATAGTAGCACTCATACACTTTTTAGACATTCATATTGTGACGTACACACTGCCACCCAAACACACAACTACTAAAACAGCGACTCATTTCCTCATCCAAGCATTCAACATCCTTTCAATTCCTATACACATAGTCATGTACTCTGTCAATGGTTTATATAGGTAATTTCATTGTTAGTTACTCACATAAACAACAATTCCAATTCTGTGGCACACATCTATGCAATTACTCATAAATTCAACTTGAAAAGCAGTAGCAGACATACACATTTACTAATATGCACACTTCCTTACACACCAAACCATTCAACAACATGGATAAAAGTTATATGAAAAGAAATGTTCTGTTATGAGCCCCAATGTATCTCAATATAGGCCAAGGCAGCTATATGACCTTTTACCTATATTTGTCTTACCTTGCTGTAGTGCTGACCTTTTACCTAGTTATGTGCTGAATAACTGTTGTGTGGTTTTCTAGCCTATTATTCTTGAGGATTCTTAGTATCACACAGCAGGATTACCATCTTCTGTATGATAACTCTGTACAAAAGCTACCGCTATCGTCATCATTGGACGACAGGCCACAGTACCATTACGCATCTGGGTAGAACCCCTGAGGGCACCTTTTGAGTATAAAAGAACCACATCTTCACTGGGCAAACCAAAGGAGAAGCCTCCGTGCTGACACTGGACGCTGAGATTCCTGCTCGCACTCGTCTGGCATCCCTTGCAGGGTGCCCAACTCGAGACCAAGGCAGGGTCCTTCGTTTTCTCCCATCAGGTAATAGGGTTGGTCCTTTCCTAGGTGGATTCTTGGCTTAACATCCACATACATGCTAGGTACACTTAGGTTCACTTAGATAGTACATCGTAGGAGTATGCCTGATTACTGCCATGTATCTATTCTATATGCCTGCATATATTCACTGTTTTAGTACCATGGTAGAATTCTACCTTTTATTTACTCTGTTGGTGCTCACAATCTTATATCTCTTTCTGTTTAGTGATTGTCGCAGCGAACATGTTTTATACTAGAATGACGCTGGTTCAATAAATACTTATTGAAACGTCCCCATCGTTTATTCTGTGTATCTCTCTGAGACTAAGTGAGCATGAGTGACTGGGCAAAAAGTGCTGTACTGTTTCCATGATCCTTGATGGGTGAGGGTTGTCATGTTCGATAGTTGCCAGAAACTATTTGCTCCTTGGTAAGGGGCGCTTATAGTGGCACTATGAGGTAGCTGGTCTACAGGCAAACATATTCTTTGGGGATGTCTGGAATCAGTCCGGCCACCAATCCCATAATTTATGTTGTCTAAACACACAGATCTTACATATATTTATAGCAACTAAATGACAGTTCAGGACATGCTGCCTTGCAAAAAAACATCAAACTTGAGGCAGGGAAATATACAAAAAGTAACACTTGTGTGTCTTGATCAAAGTAATTATGTCAGACATTGACTGCTCGCTAACACTTAAAATCATTTGACATTTCCTCCAATGCATACCAGCATCTGCCAATTCAGGAAATGTCTGGAGCTGTGGAGAGGTAAGTACAGCTGCAGAAGAAGTACTTGGGTGAGCTAACTCCCCATTGCAGCTTGCTGTCTTCTCTCTCTTGCAGTTTGTTATTTGGCAAGACAACTGGATTGCATTGTCTTGAGATGTTTTTTCTTGTGCGTTCCGTGCCTCTTAACAAAGCTTTTCTACATAGAGAGCAAGTGACCTTTCTCGCGTTCACCTTCTAATCGCCTTCAGGGATTGTGAAGAAGGCCCAGACAATGCTTTTTTTTGTTTTTTTTTTGTGGTTCTTCTTCCTCCTCATCTTCCAACTGCTCCTCATCCTCTACACCAACAGACGCCATCTTCCGTCAGATTCAAATTTGAAGAAAACACTGAAAAAAACTGAAAATAGGTGGAGATTACAAAAAGGTGGAAGCTCTAGAGACACACCCAAAAGAAGAAAATAAGGGGTTGGAACCTACTTCTTATGATTTGATAGCTTTTTAATCAATCAAAAGCTTTCTTTTCATGTAACATGACGTCGGGACGGGGTCGAGTTTCCATAGCCTTCAGGTTGTGCATCCATAAAATGGATTAATTTCAATTTAAAACTATCAATTTCTAATTGAAAACTTATTTATTACATGTTTTATGCCAACCTCTTTTACTATGACGCATATTTAAATTGTATTCTAGCTTATTTCAAACTCCCCAAAATGATGCCTAAGTCGCAACCCCTGAGTGGACCCAGAAATACGTGCCAGCAGAGTGCGCAACAACATCGCAGCTATGTAAAATGGCTAAACATTTTTGAAATACCTTTAATATATCTTCATATTTGTTTCAGTATTCTGTTAATAAATGACTTCCTTTAAAATCAACATACAAAAACTTTTTATATATATTCTGCGCAATAAAAAATACGCTAGGTCACATCTGTATTGCGGCTCAGAGAACAGGTGCACAAAGGAGCCGCGTCTCTATAAAAAGTGGTCAAAACATTAACATTTTTGTTTACATCTATAGTAATATTAGTTTTTCATTTAAGTAGTAACGTTTTCCCTCAAATCTACATTAAAATTCGGTGTTTAATTAGACTTGTAAACATATATTGGGTTTGCGCACCCGGTGTGACGTCATCAGTGATGTCACTGACCATGTCATCAGTGATATAATAACCCCTTCACTGCTTCTGTCGGCCCAAGGCCATCGTGAGCACTACCTCCATAGTGCTGCGCACGTCCGTTGGCCGACGTGGCCCCGCCCACTTAATTAAACCGCCGCACTGCGGCAGAATTCGCGCCGCGGTTAAGTGAGGTCATAAGCAGTGCATTGCGGGGGCGTAAATTATAGTTAGCTCAGCTAACTATAACTACTGAATTTGACTGGTTTTGTACGAGTGAAATCTGAGCCAAACTATAACGTTTTTGTAATTGTATTTCCTAACTATAACGTCCCTGTAACTTTTGTTGTTTAAGTGAATATATATATATATATATATACATATATATATATATATATATATATTTTCCGGACTGTGGATGATAATTTGAAGGACATATATATATACTCTCGTCACGACTTTGAAAAGAACGAGTGCGGACCACAGATGAGTGCAATCTTCTTTCTCTATTTTGCTGAAGGGTTATGCTGCCATTACGCGTTTTGAGTTACAACCGACTAGCAGCCTTGATCACCTGACGTACATACATATATATTTCAGACAAAAAAACGATTAAATGATAATCTAGTTAGATGAAAATGGCATTTAAAGAGGAACATTTAAAAAAACACTGAAACTCACCAGTTATAGTTTGTAGTTTGCTGAAGTAACTATAACTTATGATTCCGTCATGCACAGTGGTGTCATTATTGATGCAATATCAGATGTCATCAGTGATGTTATCAAAGATGTTGTAGATCATGTAATGGGTGATGTAAGCAGTGCATGTTATTGGTAATTCAGACTATAACAGGTGTATTTCAGTGATTTAATTAGGTTAAAATGTTACATTTTATCTGACATTTTTACCTATAGTGTCACTTTAGCATTTTGTTTTATTATATAATTTGTCCGTTTTTTATTGTAAGCTAAAATATTATTACCCTACCTAACTATTATGTTGTTTTAAACTGTTCTTTTTTTGTTAGCAAATTTCTAGTTTTAGTAATGTAATGTAAGATTTTATTTCTGTAACTAACTATGTCCACCCCCCACTACACACAAACTTCAGCCGTGTCCACATGGGGTTGGCCACAGGGCCTGCAGCCCACCCCGCACAAATAGTCAACACCCCCCACTGGCAGGCAACACTCATCAGATACCTATCCCATGTTAGTCTTGATTAAAGAAAACATAATCTAGTCTTGCAGAACTACCTCAGCATTCTCCTAGGACTTACTTTGGACTCCTCTGCATGCCCGTGGCACTAGCTAGCTCTAGTTTTTTAACCTTAATTTCTCTGAAACAGCAAAACAGATTTACATTGAATCACAAAAGGATGCATGCTTCCTGAGTAAAGATCTAATGTTCTGCCAAATTTGCGCACTTGAGCTGGGCAGGTGTGTCGTGGTATGCGGTAGATGCGTTTGAAGAGTACGGACTATAGAGTGTTGAGAATCGTTGCGTCATAAGGAGTTCTGAGCCATAGGTCAATGATGGTAAATATTTGCCACTGATAATGTGCAGCAAATATGACTGAGATGAACCCCACTTTTTTTATTTTTAGGTTAAGGGCGAAAAACAGTTTGTTCACTAAGGCCTTTCGTTGGGCTAGAGGCTTTTTAAAATTTAACCTGGAGCCAAGTTCCACCCCTAGGTATTTGTAGGCAACTTTCTATTTGAATTTGAAATTTTGCTGTGTGTTTTTTGGCAAGAAGCAGATGACTTTAGTTTTGCTGTAGTTTAGCTTCAGTACTAAAGATTCAGTTATGCTTTATAGGGTGGGTATTTGACGCTGCAAGCTGATTGAAGTCTGGCTGCATAAAACGATCTTGTCTGTGTATTGTAAGCTGCACACTGGTCTTTGTACGAGTTTTGGTGGATCGCTCGAGACTTCAGATAGCAGGGTTTCCAGGTCTACTGTATAAATATTAAAAAGGCAAGGGTCGAGAACGCATACCTGTTTGAGGCCAATGGATGTGGGGATCTTACTGGTCATTCTATCGCCCTTACCTATTTTAATTTGTACCCAGGTATTAGAGTATAGATTGATGATGGCTTTGAGAAGGTTTGGGGGCACTCCCCATATGACCATTTTTGCCCATAAAAGGCGAATGGGGTCATGTTGAATGCTGATTTTAAGTCGACAACACAGGTGTATAAATTTGACGCCTTATGGGTGACTTTTTCGATCATGAGAGTGAGAGCCAGGATGCTAGTGGTTGTACTCATGCCTGCCCTGGTTTGGGTAGCTGGGATAATTTTTTCAGCCGTTGCCCCTACTTCCAGGTCTTTAAGAAGGTTGGTGGCGTAAAGGTTTGCTTCAAGATCAATCAAGGCGATTAGTCTGTAATTTGCCAGATTTGTCTGTGAGCCTGATTTAAAGATGGGGTGAAGAACACTGCCTCTCCATGATGGTGGAATTATGTTGGTGGTAAATGCCAAGTTGAATAGAGGGGTAAGATACAATGCCCAAAAGGCCTGGTCATATTTAAGTACAGCGTTGGGGAGACCGTTCAGTCCCGGTACCCCGCCCGGCTTCAGTTTCTCCAAAGATTTCCCAACCTGCGCTTCTTCCAGCCAATTAGCCTCTGGCAACGTACATTGGGCAATGCGTCCTTAGTTATTGCACCTTTTGGTGTGACACTATGAGTGGATTTCTCAGGGAGGGCTGCCTCAATGTACTCTATCCAATCTGATTCTGAAATGCTGGCATTATGGTGGCAGTGTCTGCCATTTGCAAGGGTGTTAATTTCTGCCCAAATCTTTTTACTGTTTTTTGTTTTGCTTGTGTGTAGTCATTTTATCCATATGTTTTCTTCAGAGGATCTTTTTGCCGCCCACAGTGCCTTCCTATAGGCACGCCTTAGGGCCGTGATTTGCTCTGTGATGGAGTGGCTATGTGTTCGTTGAGTTGTTTTTACGCAGCTGCCTAACTTTCCTGTTAGTTGCTCTTTTTTCTTTCCGAAGGGCTGCGGTGAACCAGGGGGCTCCTTTAGTCACAGATTTGAGGGTATGTAGAGTATTTGCTGTCCATTTGCAGATCAGTCCTGCTGTGAGACGATCCCAGTTGGACCACGTCACCTGTTGTGTGGTATTTGTTTGAGAAGTGAATGTAATAATGAAGTTCATTATGATGGCTGCCATCCTTTCATTCGTGGCAAGGCATATTAGATTGTAAGCAGGGTAGGTAATTAAGTCATTGCTTTCTAGGAATCTTCGTGGATGAATAAGAAATTCGACCTACTGGGGAAAATGGTTGCTTTCTATTCTTGGGTTTATGGGAAAAGACCTGATATTTTATCGAAGGACTCTGAGTCCATGAGAGTATAACCTTGTGGACTCCTTGTGAACACAGCTGGTTGGTCTTGTGGGAGGCGGCCGTTGAAAGAACACAGGCCGATTGCTTCTAGAGCTGTAATGCATGATTTCCCAAGTTGATCGATGTTTTGGTGTTTTGTTATTACCGAAGGTACTTGTTTCGTGTTTGTAGTAAGTACATGTTAAAATCTCCAGACAATATGATTCTGTATTGTGGAAATGTCTTCTGGAGTGATTTTAAGATTGATACTAGTGAGGGAATCTGGTCCTGTTTGTACTTCTGATATGGATGAATGTAAACATTGCAAAGTAGTAGGTTAGCATCAGCAGTATTGGTTTGTGGTCCTAGGTCTTGGTAAGGTGAAAGTGTGAGGCATTGTGCCCTTGCCAGCCCAAGGTCTACGCTGTCCTGACACAGCTAAAGGTCAGTTGCTATTTAGGTTGAGAGGCCTTCTACTGCTCTACCGTTTTTAGATTTTTTGTTGCTAGTTGTTGGTACTCTTTGAAGCCTATAATTGGTGTGGAGTCATCGGCCCATGTTTCTTGTAGAAGGAGGATGTCAAACTCTTGTAGGAACAAAATAAAGTCTGGCTCCCCTACCTTGTTTTTGAGGCTGTTCACGTTACAAGAGCAGAGTGTTAGCAATTGGTTTGGAGAGGTCTTTCTTGTTCCCAGTGATGATCATGCCATTCATCTTGATTGAGTATGGGCCCTTGGGCTGCAAAGACCGGTCTCATGTAACTTGGAGCCCCGGGCACGGCTATGTGGGTGATGCACAGATTTTCAGTGTTAATGGGGTGGTTTCCTAGTGGGCCAATTGCGCCCCTAAGAGTACTGGCTGATGTTGTGCCGGTTTTTTAATGGTGGTTTTGCAGTGGCTGTAACGTGCTGGGGTGCCTCTCTGGCTCGCTTCTTTTTAATTTAATGCCCCAGTTTAGGAAGCAATCTCTTTGTTGCTAAACCATCATAGCTGTTTCAGTGTTGGCCCAGGTGACTATTGTATTTTCATGCCCTGCCCTCTCTTTGTTTGGTTTAAACTCAAAGGCATCGATGTCTTGCATTGTCATGTGGCTCAAGGCTTCTATTGTATTAATGAGTTTCAGGTTTGCACTTCTGTTCAGTGTGTTGTGGCTTCCTCTGGACCTGTCAAGAGGGATAATTTCTAGTCTCGGTGAGGTGTCTCCATGAGTTTCTGAGCTAGACGAATGCTGGATGCAATCAGTACAAGGTGACTCAAGAGATAAGTGAGCCTGTTGGCTTTCCCCAGGAAGTGTGCATGCTATTTGCTCCATGATTTGCAGAAAGACGTAGTACTCATTCTGGTTAATAGCGGGGGCTATTGGAGATTGGGTAGTAGGACAGGCTTGGATGAGTGACATTGCCTTTGTGTTGATTGTACGGGAGTCTGTTTCAATCTGTAGGTTATGCAGTGCCTCTGTCTGATCTCATGCTTGCTTCATGTGCTGTGGAGGCAGTTGCTCACTTGGGTGAGGCATATATGCTATGGGGATTGATTGCTTATGCAGATTCGCACAAGCTAGCTTTGTCTCCCGCTGGGTGATGTTGTAGACTTTTAAGACCGTACACTGAGGCCTTGGTTTTCCAGTGGTTGGGCCGCCATGGCCAGTTGGTGTGTTATGATAATCTGAACAGAGGTTCAGTTGCTGCAGAGGGAATTCTGTTTGAGTCACAGGTTCTGTATTGCAGTCGCCTTTGCTGTTTTGTGTTGTTGTTTTGCTGGGCTGTGCTTTCCGCATTTGAAAAATTGGGTACACATCCAGCCTATGGTGAGAATCACTGGGCATTAGCTGGTCAGTTTAATGTTGTAATGTTTGAGGGGCTGGTGATCTTTTATTACGGTTGTTCCTGGCTTTCCTGAGGGGTTTGCATTCCCTTTTGGTTAGGGGAGGTTGCTGATGTTAGACAAGGTACTCAGATCGAACCAGAGATGTCCCACCTTGATGTTTATTTGTTGTTGGCCCCGAATGGCACCTCACTGTTGATGGAGTGAGGATTGCCTCAGCGCCCCATCTGACCTTGGTGTCATTCTTTGGTGTTAGAATTTTGCTGGGGGATAGTAGGGCAGGACTTTCCAGGTTTACTGTAGTGGGTATTGATGCTGCAGCTGTCAGCTTGGAGGACTTAACTTCCATAAGGATTTCAAACAGAATGTTTGGGATTGCTGTTAAATGATCTAAGGTGGAGGCGCATTTACAAGAGTGATATTCTGTCTCTGGATCTTTTTGTACTCACTTTATTAGACTGTTAAATCCCATAAATGTTGTTCAATGCCGTGTGTGGCCAAGATGTTCAATAAGTCCACTTGAATTTCAAGTTTTTCTGAGTGGAATTTTAGGGTCAATAAGATCACCCCCATTGTGTTTATAAATGGTGTCCACAAAGTTGCTGAGGACAGTGGGGACGAAACGGAGTGCCAAACTGACTTACTTTGCGACTTGCTTTGTGAAAAAAGTGAAGATGTGTTGCTCGCTTGGGATTTCTGGTTAATGAAGGTATTTTCTGAGGTTTCTTCATGGATGTGGATGCGACTGACAGAGCCCTTTTCGCACCAGGGTCTGATTGGGGAGAGCAGGGCGTTATAATCGTGCATGAGGCCAGAGATTAGAGATGTATTTGAGTGAGCCACTACTTTATCTTGTTTCTCGTTAGATGGACTGAGTAGCCACTTTGGTGAGTGTATAGGGTCTGAATCTTTGGTGCAAGGGTTGCAAGGGTTGGAAGAGATTAAGGTTAGTGAGCAGAGTATGGACTGGCAGGTCTCAAGAGCGATAGCTGGGGATAGGTCTTTGGGTGGGGTCTTTGGGTGGGGTCTGATTTTGCTGGTCATGTTCATTGGAATGATCTTGGGCGTTTACTATTGTGCGGTTAGAAAATGTGTTTAAGGGGTTGTCTATTGCAGGATTGAGCAGGATTGGATGCGAAAGATTCAGCATTGGCATGGCTTGGTTCTTTGGGGATTTCAAAAAGTCAGTGATTTTTAAAGTCCTGGAACGACTGCTCTTTGCAGGGTGGTCCAGCAAGGAAGGGTTCAGCTGTGGAAAGGATGTCACCTTTGGCTGTGTGGGCTGCTTGGACTGGCTGCCTGAGCTTGGCAGCTTGTTGTTTTGTAGATTTAACAGGTTTTTCAGACCTGCGTGATCTCACGGTAGCTCAGGATGAGTGGAAAGTTGCTTTGTTTTGTTTTTTCTGGTAGGCTGTCTATGATTGATCAACACAGCTCCGCTCATGTGTGCTAGCTCACTAAGTTGGATCAGAGTCTAGGCGCACTGCCCAGTTGCTTGCCTTCCAAGTTTTAATGAGATAGTTTGAGGCTGATTGGCCTGCTTTATTCCTGCTTTATTCCTGTTGGGGGCCGCTGAGATTGTTAGCACTGTGGGCTCGCCTGCTGCCTGGAATCGCCTGGATTCACCTGATATTGCCTAGAGTCGCCTAGGGTTGCCAACAATGGCCCACTGGTAGACTGTTGCTGTGCGCCGCTGAGGAGGGGAGGGGAGCGGTGCAAGTGGGGCCTCTTTGGCGGGGCTGCAGGCTGCGCCCGGAACAAACAGGGCCGCCTCTACAGCATGCCCAGATTCTCTCTCAGCAGCCAGCACCTAACGGCAGCCGCACTCACGGTGAAACACCCGCCAGCGCTTGCGTGCTCCTCCGGGAGGATAGAACAGGCCAAGGGGTGTTCGGTGGTGGGGAAAATCATGGTGGCAGGACAAATTGTGGGGTAGGGGGTGAGGCAGGTCCCGCAGGAGACTACGGCGGTCTAGGGAGGTGGGGGCAATATATGGCGTGTTGTGCCCGCTAACTCACCCACTGATTCACTGTGTCTCCACTGCGTCTCACTCCTGTCTCTCCTGTCCCTGATCCTTCTGCTTCACAGCAACAAAGCCTTGCTATGGTGCGTCTGCCATTTTGGGCTCCTAAGTCACACCCGTAGACAGAAACCTATGATTTTATAGGTGTTCACTGCAAACCGCAGGGCGATCTTCCAAAAGTGATTCTTCCTTATACCCAACTTTAAACCTATGGTGGAAAATGTACCATACTAACAGATATTCTGTCTTCCCAAGTACAATTGTACTTCAAAGGGGACATCTATTTGGAAGTTCAAATACCTGTGATATTTGTTAATCAGACTGTATGAGGTATTTTCACAAAGGTAAACATATATGTTCGCACCCCCTGGAAACCAGGGAATAAAGCCACATTTTAAGTGTAAAGCTGTAACTTCTTACTTATCAAATAGAGGGCGAGGTCTCCGCCACCAGCGCAAACAACTCCCTACTATAAAGTAAAAGTTGGAAAAATATTTGAATGTAAAAGATAATGTAAAATAATTTTACATACTTTTTAAACCTAGAACAATTTAAAAAGTTACAGCACTATTGTCGTAAATGTATATTAAAAATAACATTACATAAAATGTAGATATATTTTTTTAATTTGAAATAAGTTAATTTCATTTAACATTAAGTCCAATGAGAATGTTTTAAGTTCCTCCCTCCATTATTATTTTGTGACAGCAGCACCTGCGTGTGGTCATGAGTGGTGTTGGACCTGCTCCACGGCTGACCTGCAGTACATTTACAAATGGTTTGCCTCCTTTATAGCTGTAATAATTTTAGAAGTACAGTTTGTGAATAGCAATGACTTTACTCTTTTGTTGATCTGTTCTTGTCTCTCTCTAAACCTCTCTTTAACCCCTGCTTACCGCTACCTATCCTCTCCTATTTTGTAGTAAGTATTCCTCATTTTCCAGCAACTGCCCCATTCCTCCCACATTTATTACTAACACCTAGGTGTACTTGTGCAGATTGGGGCAGATATCCCCACATTGAAAGATAAGAAAGGCAAAGTCAGTGGTTTCATCACATAGCTTAGTGAATAGCATATTCTAATACATGAGTACTACTATTTTAGTACTCTTAAACATATTACAAAGTGAAGTTAGTGAATAGTCTCTTATGTGTTACGCTGGAGTCAAATGCGGTTATTTCCACAGCCTAGTCTATTTATGAGAGTGTCCAGTTCCTGGATGTGTTCCTGATGGTATGCATCATTATGTACAGTAGAATGTTCAGTGCTTCATATGTATATAGAATTTGGGCCTGTACAATTGTTACGAGTATATGCTGCTGTTTTGTTTTTTCAGAATAATCAATTGTGTCATTTCAAGAGGTGCGCCATGCTACGAGCCAAGAGGATGTCTTGGGTTTTGCCAGTGAGCACACTCAGGATGTGATGACAAACATTTGGGTGCCTGTGTTTGCAGATGTGGTTCAATGTGTGCAGGATCTCAGAACAGATATGAGCCAAGAGGACACAGAGCACTAAATAACAGGTCTACTGCCTCAATGCCCTCACAATCTTCTGGATCTGAAGTCCAGGTAAGTTACTCTCGCTCTGTCACTCTCTCTGTGTCTTGCTCTCTTCCGGTCCCTCTGTCTCCCCTTCTTTTCTTTCCAACAAAAACCTTTACCTGCTCTTCTTCTCTTAAGGTTGATCTGCTCTAGTTTTCTCTTGTTCTGAAAAGAGTGAATAACTTTTCATTCAACCACTGCGATAATTGTTATGAGGCATTGCCTATGTCTACCTTCTTTGTATGTCATTCTGTAGTGGTCTTCCTTGGCCAACGTCGTGCTCATTGCAGCCAGCATCACTACAGCTGTAAAAGAGGAGGTTCAGAGAGTGCATTCTCCCTTCGCCTGTTGTTCACCAGAAGCTGGGCACATTACATAATATTGTTTTTTTTATAACATTGACCTGTGCAGCACTTTGGTCTGGGTGCAACTGAGTCGCTCTTTGGGTTTGCTATGTGATGTTTTGAAACTGATGCAAAGAACGCAGTGGTCCATAATGGTCTGGTCTTAGCACAAGAAGCATGTAAAGAGGCAATTACACATGGGAGCTTTCATATTTATCCTTGGAGCCTGAGGGTTCCTCAAGGAGGAAGACAGAAATTTAGAGAAGTTGGAGAGCAATCAGCAATTGGAAGTTAAGGATGGACATAATGGTAGATCTTGGGGCTGGGAATGGGATGATGTGGCTAAAAGGCCGAGTTGCAGTGGAGTCAATTAAAGGCAATGGTCCACAATGTTTTGACCTTTAAATGTAGCATGTAAAAGATTTGCTGTGCAACGCCCCAATGAGACAGGATTGTTGCATCAGTAATGAAAGAGAACATATATCTCCAGTGCGAGTCAAAACCAATATTTGGTCTTAGTGCAGCAATACAATAAAGAAGACTTTGTGGAACATCTGAGACATGGAATTTAGGATCCAGGAACAATACAAACATTGTAGCTACATCTTCAAATCTGCCTTTGATGGTTCAGTCTGTAGTTCCATCCTATCATCACCATCATCTACAGTTGGCCTCTGGCTTCCGACAATGCAAGTCAAATGTCATTGCTTCAGCATCTGGATTCTCTTGTAAATGCTGCAAATTTGAAAGTTTCCATCAGTTTTAGAATGAAAATAACTCAGTAAATTCTAAGGAAGGTGGCCAATAGTCACTGCTGTTTGCCTGTATAGCTGATTTAGACATCAATTTTTCTAGCATGCTGCATAGTCGAATGAGGCAGAAGGCCTTTGCCTGGCTTTTTCATTTATTGATGAACACAGATTTATTTACGCATTTATCCACAAATAGTGTTGCCCTATTAATCCGGGGAGGCATACATCCTGATCACTTAGGTTATAGTGGAGTTTCAATGCGTGACAGATACTTCAAGGTGAAAAGTGTTGGGAGGATGGGATTTGCGAATTGAAACCACAAGGGAAAAGACTGGTGCAAATCCAACCACTGGAAAAAGAGTTGTTGGTGTAATGGATGTGCCACTAAGGAAAGCACCCTCAGGAAGAGAGGAGTGGAAATAAGAATTTTAGAGTGCAACCCAAAAGAATACTGGGGGCACGTCTGGATGCAACTTATCACATGCAGATTACTGCAAATGCTATCAGGGAACTGTCAACTCACTGAGCCATCTTGATAGCATTATAATCAATGTCTAACACTATCATTTTAGAATTCTGCTAAATTCAGAATAGGATCCACACAACATGTTTTTATAAAAATAGATTGCGCCAGGGGTGATACAAGACTGCTCTTTTGGGACTGCATGC
The DNA here is from genome assembly GCA_963921515.1 of Calotriton arnoldi. NCBI lineage: Eukaryota > Metazoa > Chordata > Amphibia > Caudata > Salamandridae > Calotriton > Calotriton arnoldi. The sequence continues at coordinate 191,260 of CAWUFW010010549.1, forward strand.
TTATCCATACCTAGACAACTGGTTAATAAATGCCCCATTTCTATCAGTAGTCAACAAATCCCCTTGGACAACACTTCAGTATCACACTCAGTGTCCAACAGATCACCTTTACATTCTACCAAGATGATGGTTTGTTTAGGATGTAGATGTCAACGGATGATGGCAATGTGTATCCATTAAGAGAGAGGGGAAGCAAACTCACACTGCTGATAAAGACTGCCTTGATGTTATCATCCTTTTCTCTATGTATTTACAAACAAAAAATAGCAGCTTTCATCTAGCTCTAGTTAGCTAACATTCTCTGAAAATCAACATGTTTCTAGCTGTTTCGAGCTGTTGTTACAGAAAAGGTACATACTGTGGATCCAGAATACCTGGGTTTCAATACCACTGTCCCAATTTTATCATTGTGTGCTATCCTGGGCAAAACAGTTCATTTTGCATTTAGCTACAAGTGGTGCAGCCGGCGCAATACTTTGGGCCGCAGAGGTGGGAGGGTGCCAAACCTCAAACGGCCCTTCAGCCCTTGCAGGGCATCTTAATAATCATGCTGGAGTTCTGAAGGTGAAGAGCATTAAATTACTTTACATTTTATATTTATCTTGTCTCCTGGCAAATTGCTGTTGTGCTAGTGTGAAAGGAAATGCTGCAGGATGTTGTTTGCTTCTCCCACACAACAACATTTAAATCCCTATGAATGAATTATACACATTTTTCAAAATAGCAGTCTAATTCTAAAGTTTGATTGGAGCAAGATTTTAACAGGGTCAAAACTAATAAAGACATCTTACTTGGTAGATTCCCTGTGAGTTCAGTGCTGCAACATTGATTGAAGCACAGCCAGTCTGAGAATATTTTCAGCCCTGCCGCCTACTAGAGCCACAGAGGCTCATACAGCACTGTGAGCTTGTTGTTAGCTCCATTCGATTAATCTCAGTTGCAGGTGTCAGACTCTGTGCAACAGAATCTACTGATGCACCTGTGGGGGTATGTGAAGGCCTCATTACACATACACTGAATGGCTGAGCTGAGCGCATGTTCACTTAAGAGATGAGGGACTCGAGTAACTGTTAAACACAGTACTATAGCAGAGGTGGGCCAGCCAACAAATTGATGGGGAGCGCTCTGTTAAGGGTCTGTCTGGGCTCTAAGAGCCCATCGTGGTGCTTTTAATCACTAGACAGCAAACTTTGAAGATGTTTTTATTTTCAAACAAAACTGCATGCACGTAATATCTACTTTAAAGTACCTACATGACATAGTAGATTTAGACATACACAGCCATTGACTTTGGAACACCTGACTCAAGAAGGTAGAAGTAAAAGCATATTTTAAACAAGGAATCTGTCCTAAAGTGCACATGCCTGGAAATAACTATAGTAGCCCTTTTTGGAGAGTGGAGAGAGAAGATTCTCTTGAGGTTCATATCATTTACTTTAAGATAGTGGTAATGAATAATGGTTTTCATAATTTATTATATACTAGCTTGTATATTAATTTTAAGTGCTAGGAATGTTAGTATAACTGTTATTTCTAAAATGTAGTATGTAATTTTAAGTGTGTATCTTTCCATTTAATTAGTAATTTATAATGGAGTAGCAGGTTGTTCGGTTTGTAGGGGAGCAAGATGGGAAGTGGCTTAAATTAATTTAATTTAATTATAATCTTTATTATTTTTGTTGTTAATTACATTTTATTATTAGTTATATAAATTAGGTAATTGTTTAATTGTTATTTTCTTTGTGTAAGTTTAAGTTGTTAATTTAAAAATACATTTGAATTTTTTTAATTTATAGTTTATTTATATTTGGTAGTGGGTTTCTGGGTTTGTAAGGGAATTGGGTAGGAAGGTAAATAAATGATAATTGTTTCATTTTAATGTTAATTATGTAAATTATACATTTGCACTTGAGTAATATATTTGTTTTACTTTATTTAATATGTATTTTATTCATTTAAGTTTAATTTGTAAATTATATTGTATATTTTTATGTTTATACTTTTGCTAGTGATATTTTAATAGTGGTTCACAGTGTTTCTAGGAGAAGTTACTGAAAATATATTTTTAAATTAGTTGTTAATCTTACTTACTTTTTTATGGCTACAAAATGATGTATACATTTGACTGTTTTTTATTTCAGTGATTTCTTTTATTTCTTAAATTATTGCTGCTTGATATTAATATTAATATATACAAAATGGATATTTGGATTTTGTTTAAATGTATTTGCTTAATTTAAGTAATATTTCCATCTAAATATTTTTGTATATACATGTTTTTGGGTTGAAGGGAGTAGAATGATTTTAATGTTTATTTTTGATTATTATTTTGTATTTTTTAGTTTTTATATTGTATGCATTTTTGTTTGGCTAGTAAATGCAATCCGCACAAAGTTCAATACTTCGCTACTTTTGCATACATTGGAGTGGGAATAGTAAGTGAAACCCCTCTGAAGTCTAACACTTTCCCTTCTGTTGGTTAAACTGCATTTGGAATAGTAAATCGAACCACTCAGAAGTCTAATGCTTTCCCTACTGTTACTTAGACTAGAGTGGAATTAGTAAATGTAACCCCTCTGAAGTCCAATACTTTGCCTACTGTTGATTAGACTGGAGTCACAATAGTAAATCTAGCCCCTCAAAAGCTCAACACTTTACATACTGTTGCATACTTTGGAGTGGGAAAAATAATAAATCCATCTCTTCCGAAGTCTAACAGCTTTTATACTGTTGCTTAGGCTGGAGTGAGAATAGTAAACCCAACCCTGCCAAAGTATAATACGTTCCCTACTGTTGCGTAAATTGGAGTGGGAATAGTAAATATAATCCCTCCAAATTCCAACTGTTTCTTTGATGTTGGTTAGAGTAGATTTATATAATTTTTTTTAATTGTTAAATTTATTTTTTATGTTTCTTTTTTTAAAATGTTTATATTACTTTAAATTATTTTTATAACTATCATTTTTAATGCATTTTTTTATTTTAATAGTATTGTTTTTAATTGTTAAAAAATTGTTATTATGTTTTTTTAAATGTGTGTATTTTTTCAATATTTAGGGCCTGATTACGACAGTTGGATTCCCCTAGACCTTGTCGGACCCCTTCTGATCTACTCAGTCAGAAGCAATGCCGGCCGACCGATTACGTTGCATGAGGTCGGAAAGGAAACCATTCGGACTTTCTGAATCGGTTCTGACCGGCATTCAGATACTCTGAGTAGATCGGAATCAATTCATACAGATCTACGGATTTCGAACTGAGCGAATACTATGTTGGTTTGTCTGGCACGGAAAGGCTGTCAGAAACTGTCTTTGGGAGCCCTAGCAGGTCCTCCTTCATCCTGAGGCCTCTGGTTGGAGGCCATGGGGGTACCCAAGGGACCTCCCCTGTAAAACCATGCACAGTGTGGCAGGCACCATGAGGTGACTGCTACAGGGTACAAGAGTTTTGGCAACCACCCCTTTTGGCAATTGGAGCCTGTGTTGTCAGTCACAACACAAGCTCCCATTGAAGTCAATGGGAGACGTTCTGGCCAGTGTTTGGAAGCGTCTTAATCGGTCTGCAGAACCGCCAACTACGAGTCGGTTGGAACTGTACCCAACAAGGAGTCGGGCGGTTTAGTTTCCGACCAACATTTTATCAGGCCCTTAGTGTACAGTATTGAATAAAACAATCTTATCCCCCGGCCCCTCTGTGAGGTAAAACTACAGCAATCTGAGAGGCTTCTACTATTCCCTTCGAACCTAGCCAGTGTCTGTGCCCATGCCTGAGCACTGTGCCGGTGCTTGAGCTTGGGCCTGTGCCGGTGACCTCCTAGGAGAACAGTCTGAGGCTTGCAGGTGGCTAAATCCATCCTTTTAATTGTAATTGTAATTCAAAATGTGTTCATCTACCTCACATCAAAAGCTGGATGAGTAAGGTGAGCAGCTTGACCATTTGTTTTAGTCAACTATTTGTTTTAGTCAACAATTAACAACAGTTACTGGAGAGATGCTAACAACACCAGTCGGCCAGCTGGGTAGACTGCTCCAGCGACCTAATAGTCAAGATAGGGCAAGGTTGAAGGCAAATTTAAAAGTGCACGGCAAATCCGGCGAATACACAGCGAGACAGCTATGAGGTCTGGCTGTCTGCATGGGACTATGCTCCAACAACAAACAAAGCAACAGAAAAAGAGATTGGGTACATCTGGCTCAGAGGCATCATGCATTCGACCGAGCTTACCTACAGGAGAAAAGGCTAATTCCACAAAACCATCACTGGCTTACCCCTCAAATGCCTCAGAGAAATATATATTTTTTTAAATCAGAATGATGCTTCTCAGCCAACTATCGCAGATTATTTTAAATCTTCTGGGAAAATTAGGGACTCTAATAAAGATCCTGGTGTGCAAATAAAAATGGCCAATGCAACAACTATGACAGAGACAAGCTATATTAAATCAGATGCTATAACAACCAACTGCCAAATTTTCTCAGGTACAGAACCTGGAAATAAGCCTATATTAGTCTGCCTAAGCCCTAGAAAACCACCTAAAGAATACAATGTAACCACTACTCTAGATATGGGCCCTTGCACACTGGTTGTAAAAGCACTAGTACACACCTCTTGCACTTCAACAACAGCAACTCGGCCAAGAGGTGCACCTAGTGGGCCTGTAAAAGAAATAACAACAGCCTCTAATGCAAGTGTCGGGTCAGCGATAGGGACAGTAACAGACCCCACTAAGAATATAATTCCAGACACAATAGAGCTGGACCTCAGCTTAAATGTGAATAACATAGTGCTTAATCTCCAGTCATATATTGGTCCACTGAGGCCCTATCGTGCAATAGGTTCTGCTCATAATTGGATCCCATTGGATGCAAAGACTTTAAGACTGCACCTTAATTTGGGTACTAACGGATGTCCTGTGCATATGACCAAGGCAGCGAGCTGTAAGCACAACATAATGCTTCACATTTTGCACAGCATGCGCAATTTAATATATATCTTATTATGTCAAGTTTCAAGTTTATTTATTTATGATCTTGGAACTCCAAAGAGATCCACATAAACTGAAAGGCCAACAATATATAAACATTTTGTGCAACAAGGTTTCTACAATCATAAGCAAAAGTTGACAGTAAAAGATCTCCAAATACAAAACATTAAAAAAATTTATACCATAGAGAAAATTAAAATATCCTTTATGACCTTAATACTATATAAGATCGAGTAAAATCAAAGCCAATAATTGCATCCTTCATATAATGTGCATTAATACAAATTTAAAAAGCACTTAAAAACATTAAAAATCCTATAACAAAACATTTCATTTGGTGGCTCATAAATAGAATCAGTTTTGCAGAGGCCGAAAGAATAGATAATTGTAGACAAATTGGTCTCATCCATTTACGACAACACAATGATAAAGCGGGACAAATAAATAGCACATGATTAGTGTCCTGGATGGAATTATTACACAGATTACAAATCGGAGAAGAACCATACCATTTAGACAGTACTTTATTTGAAGGGAGCATACCCTGCCTCAATAATAGCCAAAAGCGGTGCATCCCATGAGGCAGGTTCCAGGAAATATAAGCCTGTACCTTATTTATCATACAGGAGTCTATGGCCGGGTGGATACCCCTCTTTACGATACGAGCTTCCCTATCCCTAGTGAAACTTAATTCCCAAGTGGCCTGTTTCAAAGTGGCCCTTAATTGATATGGCGATAGGGTGAAAAGCAGAGACTCATCTAGTTGTAGCAAGTCAACCACAATTCTAACATTTTTAAGAATTAATGACTGCTCCTTTAAACTTTCTAATACTTCTTTCTGAATTAAAAATCTTAGTGTGCCAGGATCACCCTTTACCAGGTTTACAACCCATCGCACTATCCCCGCAAGACCCTGTACCCAACTACTTCTTAAACCAAATTCTAACCTTAGAGCAGCCACGGGGCAAGCAGAGTTGACTGAGGCTAGGCTCCTTAAAATTTTGCCTTCTGTTGTATTTAAAAAAAAACATTTCTCTACATCAAGCAATTCAATACCATACAACAGTGAAGCAGGAATTTTTGCACGAAAAACCTCTAATAAAAGTGCAAAATGTCTTTTTCCAGTAGATCTATAGAGGGAGCCCAAGCTTTTCCCCTGTGTCGTAGCTTTACGGATGTTATTTTCTATATGGGCTTTGTCACTTAGGCTGCCACACACTGTTTTCCCCAAGAAAACATAAGGTTTTACAAGTTCCAATTTTTGGCCACCCACAGACCATATGAAATTCCCATACTGCAACTTTTTTCTTCCGTGCATGCACATGATTTTACTTTTAGATATATTAATCTTTAAATAGTGGGCCTCTGCAAATCTATGTAGTGCCTGCAGACGACTATTTAATCCCCTAGGCGTTAGATCCAATATTATTATGTCATCTGCATAAAGTAAACAAACAATCGGTTTTCCCCCCAGTAACGGAGCGATGCCCTCACTTTGAGCCAAATCATGAGGAAGGTCAGAGATATATAGGGAGAAAAGTAGAGGAGCCAATAAACATCCTTGTTTTAGGCCATTTGCAGTAGGGATGGTTTGGGAGAGACCTCTTTCCCCTCCCATTAGGACTCTGCACCAAGTGTCCGTATGAAGAGCACAAACTAACCCCAAGAGGATGGCCGGCATACCCAGGTCCAACAGTTTTCTCCACAGCAGGAGACGATCTACTTTATTGAATGCTGTGGAGAAGTCTATAAAGGCTGTATACACCCTTCCTCCTCTAACTTTAACATATTTTTCATTTATTACCTGTAGTGCAGTTAAGTTATCAATTGTTCCATGCTTTGTCCTAAACCCGGTTTGTTCCAACGGTAAAATTTTAACCGCATCCACCCAATCATTAATTTGGATCAGGAGGCATTTAGCAAAAACTTTACCCACTGCGTCAAGAAGTGCAATTTGACGATAGTTGTGTGGGGCACCACGATCTCCTTTCTTAAACAGAGGGACTAATATGCTCCCCTTCCAAGAGGGGGGAACCATCTTGTTTGCATAGCAATACTTGAAAACCGGATAAAGAATTTTACTCCACAGTATACTATTTTGTTTTAAAACTGTGATGGGTAATCCATCGGGGCCCATCGCCCGGAGGAGCGCATCCCCCTGATCGCCATTTCAATTTCTTTTTCAGATGGCGATCCATACGAGAAGGGGTCTTCCTTTAGTGCGATATACTTAATTGCCATTGCATTATCTGCATATAAATCCTGAATAAAGCTAACCCATTTATGCTCCTCAATGGCCACAGGGAGTGGTCGAGATCTAGCTCCACATCCCTCCCCGATAAGAGACCAAAACGTTCTTACTTGGCCTTTAAAGGCTGCTTCTCTCAGTTTAATCCAAATGTTATCTTCCCTCTCTTTACCTAACTTAACCTTTACCCGAGTCCTCCTCCTTTTTAATAATAGTATTCTATGATATCTTTCCGAGGAGTAATTCAAGTACTGTTCCCTAACTAGTTTATTTATTTCGAGATTAAGCGGCAGGAAGGGTCGGGACTACTTTAGTACTTTTTCTTTGATTCGACCTCTTTGCTATTTCTATCACTTTATTCATAAATGTGTTAAAACTGGCGATTTCTGTTTCATTCCAACTAGACAAATTTTCTACAGTGACCTCTAAGACACTGCCAAGGCCCAAGATAGCTTTGCTATCCCAATGACATCTCCCTGTTTTCTTAGCAAAACTAACAGATTCACCATTTAATGCCCATGGATCCCGCGAAAACAAATTTAAATTTACGATAAGAGTTAGTACTTTGTGGTCACTACAGGAAGAATTAGAGACCTTTAGGTCTTTTAATAAGAAGAAGGAGGTACTTCCCACTACCACATAGTCTAAGATACATTCTCCACTATGAGTTTTACAAGTAAAAGTAGCCTGTGTATCCGAAGGAAATCTTCTATTTACTATAATGCCATCAACCTTCATTAATTCCTCAATAAGGATTTTCCCTCTCTTATTTGTTCTAATAGTTTGTGGAAAGAGTGCTTGTGGGATCTTCAGAGATTCTTCTTTTTCTTTATTTCAGAATATATCCAAAGTTGAGTTAGAAATGTTACAATTCAGATCCCCTACCAGAACTATATGTGGGGGAAGTTCTACATCATTGACTTTTTTAATATAGGAAAAAAACGCCTTTAAGAGAACATCGTGAGAGGCATCTGGCGGAATATAAGCATTTATCAACATTAGTGGTGGACTACATTACATTACATTATTATCAAGATTATACAATGTTATTGCCAAAAAAAGATTACTAGGATCTTTATAGTAATCGTAATTCCATTTTATCTTATTTGACAGTAAGCAGGCCACCCCTCCCTTTGCATGTTCCCTCCTGGACGGGGTTGCTTTACAGTCTAATGTGAAATAGTCCTTATATAGCAGTTCCTCTGTACACCAGGTCTCCTGAAGACAAATCACGTTTGCATCTAACGTGTATACATATTGTAACTTCTCCCTACTATTCTTTATTCCTGCAGCATTCCAAGATATTATTTTTATTTTATTGCTAGAAGGATGGCTGTTGTAGATATTTACTGTTAGATCTGCTCGATAGTACACAGGGTAGCCAGTTCCATTTTGGACTCTCTTCTTTAGAATTCCATTTAAAGGAAAGGGGGGGGCAATCTTTAAGTTTCACTTGTCAACCATTTTTTATAATACAGATTTTTAATTTCTACTATCTGAGAGTGAGTGAGTTGACAGAGGCCTATTGTCGAGGGCTCTATTTTGGGGTATCTTAAAGAGTGGAATGACGTCAATTCCCCTGCTTTGCAGGCCTTCTGACCATTGTAATATAAGGTTTGCAATAATTTTGGAATTAAACCTTACCCTCGACTTATAACCAACTTCCGTATTTAAGCTGGAAACTAAATTTATATCACTACTTTGTATAAGTTTAAAACTTTCAATCTCCAAGAGACATTTAAGAAGCAAAGTCCTATTTAATATTAAATCTGTATCGAACAGAGGAATAAAATCTAACTGGAGTGTGCCCATACTTTCCCAGAGCGGTTCAACGCCAGCTATCTCTGGTTTACCTCTCATTTTTCAGTGTCAGGAAATGGGACAGCCAGGGGGTTAAGTACTAATGAGAGAGGGTTAACTGGCCTCGACTGCTCCGCTGTTATAGGTAATGGAAGCCCCTCTATTACGGTATTAGCACAATCTCTTATAGAGTATGCAATATTCACGGGGGAGACCTCATAGACCATCATTGACTCTGTTGTTAAATCTTTATTCACAGAGTTCACAGAATCAATTTCATCTTCCAGCTTTATATCTTGTGATGTATTTTGCAGAGGCTGGGAGGAAGTCTCCATACTAACTGAAACCTCGATGTTTTCTTTAAAATGAATTCTCCTTTGCTTCTTTTTTGAGAATCTTCGTGTTGATTTCATCTTTTTCCCTCTATTCTTTTCCTTTTTTCCCTTTCTCTCATTTTTTTCCAGGTGTGAGGCTCCTAAGATATTGTCTTTCTCATCACTTAACTGGGTTTTGAAAATAGGGAATACTTCCTGGTCTATCCTTCTATCTGAGCCCACCGAGCCTTTTACTTTTAGAGCTAAGTCAGAGATAACCTGTATGGGTTCAGGTAAAGGTTCAGGGGTCTTCTCTAGCATCAAGGCTTCATTCATTATCTTATCAATTTGGGGATTGCCATCATAAGCAGTACCGGTTGGTTGACTACTAGCATTCTCAAGTATATTCTCTAAAACCTTTTCTACCTTTACTTCCGCTTCTACTTGTTCAGTATGTACACTTGAACTAACCTCCCTCTCCTGATTACTTTTTAACAATACTTTTAATATTTGAGTTACAGTTTCCAACACACAGTCTGAACCTCCTACAAATTTTTCGAGTAGCGTTAGGATAGAGGATAATAAATGTTCTAAGGATACTAATGAAGCCGAAACTCTTATATCCTTCCTTAGAATTTGACTGGGTTGGGTATCACTGATATTTAGATCAGGGGTCAAAGAGGGGTGTGATTGCAAAAGAGAGTAATTCGATTTATTAGATGGGGTACTACTGAATAATTTTAGTCCTATTGGGACTGCTATTGCTGGAGTATTTGCTAGTTCCATAATCTTGCTAGTATCATGAGAAATATACCTCCTGCAGAGCTCGAAATCTAAATCGGGGAGAGTAAAATCTTTATTTTGGACATCCTCTACTAAATAGGGACCAAGGGGATCTTCTATGATTCCATGTGGTGTGTGTGGTGTTCTGTGTGGGATTACATTTGCCGTTTTAGGAAATGGTAAGGAAGATCCTAGGGGTACCAGAAGGACTGGAGAACCGGTCAGGTCCCCAGGGCACCGTACTGGATGCCTCTGGGATTCTAGGGATTCTCCTCCTCCATGCATACTACCATCTTATTATGTCATGTACTGTATACTACCTTTGTTGCAATGTTAGTACATAGTTTTTACTCATGTTATTGATTATATTTGCTGCATTTGGGAGAACTGTTTGAACTCTGGGAACTCAGCCCCAAGCTAGCGAGTGTCTAACATAACTCACTTCTCTGCACTTTATCTGCATTTTAATACGTACACTACCAAAACATTCTTCTGCACTCATTATTGTAACAAAAATATTAGAATATGGCCTTCTATGCTATTGGTTGTATTTTAAGCATATTTTATAGTTTTAGTACCTTTTAACATCGGCTTCTATGGTAAATCCTATTGAATGAAATACAGCATATTCCTTTATACATGCAGGACCTGGAAGCTGTATGTATATGCAACTGATATGGAATAAGCATAAACTATATGATTATGAATCTTTTATGGTTTATTTTTTCAACCAAATTAACATTGTATCTATCTATCTATCTATCTATCTATCTAGCCATCTATCTATCTATCTATCTATCTATCTATCTATCTATCTATCTATCTATCTATCTATCTATCATCTGGTACTGACTCAAATATAAGTGACAAAGTATTTCTGTCCCCCCCATATGACCACTTAAATCAGTCACGCTAAATAGCAATAGGGACCAAAAATCCCAAGATATGAAACCTGATGCTAACTCAAGCCTTAACGAGCAAAACATTTTAATTGATTTTGATCCATTCAGTCCAATATCAGTAACAGGAAGAACTAATCCTGACCTGAAACCGACTCTGAGCCCGGATATAATCAACTTTGAATGTACACCCACAATACAAGGACAAAGCAACGTTGTGAATTCCGATTCTATGAACAACCCACTTAACTCAGCTGACCTATCCCTTCTTGCTAAATATGACAATAACCTTTCCATAGGAGCAAGATCTGTAGTGGAACCTACAGAACCGAAAAAAGGAATATGGGGCAGTCTGCTCACCACCATTGATATTATAACTAATGCCCTCAATAATTGATTCAGATAAATTGAATATACATGTGGCTTTGTTAAATACCCTTGCCCTTTATGTAGCTGAAATTGATTCCAAGTTACTCAACCTGATAAACCAAGTAGTAAGGGCTCAATCCGATAGAGATAACCAAATGATCACCCGCACCTGTGCCCATATCATAGATAAAATCTCAGACAGCCAAGCATAGTCAGATCCCTAGTAGATGAGGTCAAGCTAATGTTGGTGCAAAACAAAAAGGAGTTAGCAAACATAACAGACGATAGTCACTGCCAGCACCATGATTTCAAAGAACTAACAGTACAAACACCCAGACAAGACAAGAGCTCAATGCAACAAACACCAAGACAAGTCATGAACAAAATACTACATATGGCCAAGACAGGAAATGAGGGAATAATCAACAATGGTCCTCAAAAATATAAATATCAGCAACAAATTAAGTCACAATCTATTAAGACAGTTGAAAGGAAAAATCTTATAGTAAAACAAGGAAGTAAACCATACGGCATTCAGGCCTCTCTGGAGGTTACCAAAGAGAATGAAGTCGCATGACTAATAGCACCACAAAACTGCAAAGATAACCAAGTAATAAGCAATACAGTTTTATCCACTAATCCAAAAATAGTATGGCTAACCAAAAGAGCAAGGAAAAGACAAAGAAAAGCACACAACAAAACAAACAAAATAAAACACCCAAACAAGACAAGTACATTTTACAAACTAAAGGAAAACTATCCGATCTTGAAATCATCTGTGACACCTACATGTGGGTGAAAGCAGGGGAAAAGGGCTGACTACAACACCAAGTAGACAAGAAGCGCCATTCTTCCTTGAAGAAGCCTCTAACCAGTCAATTAAAACTCACTGCAATGAAGCCACAACTTGCCATCTGTTTGGAAAAAATATCAACCAAGGGCTACTAGAAATACACAGTGACTTACAGTTTTCAGCGCTAGATAAGGTCAAAGGTAAGAGAAGCAATATATTAGCTCCTCAGCAAAATAAATTGTTAAAAGTAAAGTTAGATTCCACTTCCCCATCTGGCAAAACATCAGGGTTAACACAAAAAGAAACCCATGGAAAAAAGTGCATACTCAGTCTAACTGCTCCAGCAAGAGACCTTACCAGATGCTTGAATACACAAAGCACAACATCATCACCATTTTCTAATCACCTTAATGTGAAGACTACATCAATCATCGTGGATAAATCTCCTGCTTCTTCTGCAAAACTCCTATTTATTCCACTCTAAAAGAACAGGTTCATAACTCCCCTCCTTCAGCTCACCAACCAGGCAACACCGCAGACAACATCACGAATACACCACTGAGGGTAAGGCTAAGAATGATAACGGGACAGTTCAGAAGAGTCAGCACCCCAATACACCCCGTACAAGACACAATACTAAGTCTCGCTTTATAGCCAACAATCCATGTCAGGACGTACACAAAGGAATTACTAACGTAATCCCAGGAGCAAACCAATTATACTCTAACAGGCCGTCAAATCTGCACATGTCTAACAGGCCGTCAAATCTGCACATGTCTGGAGCTAATACCCCCACTACTCTACAAACAGATGATCCCTCGGTCTCAGCACCCTTCAATCAGTCCCCCGTGAAGTTTATTCACAAGAGTGATAATAATACAGAGCAGGTCCCTAAGTCTACAAAAATACCTTCAGAAGGCACTAAAGATAGCCACAAGCCCTCTGAAGAGGAAACATCCAACATACCGCTCCGCAGTCCTACAGGCGCGTTTCAAAAACAGCATATCTCCCCTCCTTCAAGAAAGGAATTAGAAATTCGTAATCCAGACAGATAGGATAGCTACGGACATGCAAAACACTATTAGGAACATGAAAAATATTCTGCTTCTTTCAGAAAGCTATCTCTTCAAAATTATCCAGAACCAAAAATCAATACACACTCTCCACAATAAACTTATCACTACACCACTGCCGCTATCTAATAGGATTTACCGTCCACGTATTTTCCTTAGATACATGACTGACTTCGAAACCCAAATACTACTCCTATCCTATGAGACGACACCCAGTCTACAGGCTAATGTAAATGAACAGAAAATACAAGTAGTCCCAATAAAAAGAAACAGAATCACACAAACTAAGCACAGAGAGCTAAACCCCAACAACCTGAAGGAAATACCGCTAATTCCCTCAGGGCAGGACTCTAACTCAGATACCCATGCAAAAAAGATCACATGTCTACTTATCAACTGCCACTCAGCAATAAAAAATGCCACTGACATTGCTGACCTAATCCTGAATCAAGACATTGACATATCTATTCTAACGGAATCATGGTTATCTGAATCATCTTCCCCATGCCTAGACCTACTTCTTCCACCAAACTACAACATCATAAGACTAGACAGGTTAAACAAAACCAGTGGAGGTGTAGCCTGTATCCACAAATCAGACTTCACCATCTCCAAAGTTATCACAGACCCCATTGAGTCATGTGAATACTTGGGGCTCTCTGTACGATTTACAGACAACCAACTTTACAAATTTCACGCATTCTACCACACCCCAGGTAAAAACTTGATGTTCATAGACCAACTAATGGAAATTATTACAGCAAACTCAACCATCACTGGAACGACAGTAAAGATAATCAGGTCAATATTCTGAAAGAATTCCTAACCGATCATGCACTGGTGCAAGCCTGTACCCTGCCAACCCATTCTAAAGGGGCTACTTTAGACTGGATCATATCCAAAGAAAACACGGTCCACTCTATCTCAATCGTTCCTTGTGACTGGTCTGACCACCACATCATCGCGTTCCAAGTTCCATCCACTAAGAATAAATCAAGCTCACAACCAGTCAAACCCAAGCATTGGGTTAGAGTCACTAAAGGTCTGAACCCTGAAAGTTTAACTTCAAACTGCGAGAATGAACTTCAACCCCCTTCTGAACTGACTGATGTCAGCGAACTGACAAATCATTACAATCATACGATGTCCAAAATATTGGACAATATAGCCCCTCTCAAACTGAAAAGAATTCAGGTCAAAGATAAAAACCCATGTTTCAATAGTTTACTTAATGAAGAAAGACGGAAACTCAGACTTACGGAACGAATTTGGAGACACAGTCCATCATCCCTCCACCTAAAACAATTAAGAAAGTCCCGAAAAACATACAATAAAAGCGTACTTAAATCAAAAAAAGAATTCTTCAGAAATGAGCTTGATAACGCAAAGAACAGGCCGAGAAAACTCTTCGGTCTACTAAAAAATCAATCGAACAAATTAGCCAAATCATCCCTACTAACCTCTAAATCGGATTTGAGCTGTGAAGACTTCTCAACATTCTTTACCAACAAAGCCAGCGAACTGGGGATAGAACTCAATAATACTGCTGAAAAAGCCCTAAATATAAGGAATAATCAAAGGTAGAATACAGACACACCTTCACAAGCAACACCCAAAAACAATGCTCATTGGTCAGACTTCAAACTATATGACCAACATGACATTACCAAAACCTTACTATCCCTGAAACCCAATAACCACTATAATGACCCTCTTCCTGCAAAATGCTGGTCCTCATTCAACCACATGGTCATCCCCTAATGGACTAAGATAATTATTGAATCACTAGCCCAAGGTTCTTTCCCTGATTGTCTAAAAACAGGACAGGTCATCCTTCTTTTAAAAAAACTTACGGAGAACCCTTCGGATCCAAACAACTTTAGGCCGGTAACAACCATCCCCATACTAGCCAAAGTACTAGAAAAATGTGCTCAACAACAACTGAATCAGCATATTACCGAATTTAAGCTACTGAACCAGGGTTCAGATCAGACCACAGCACGGAAACAGCAATCCTACACATAGTAGATGACGCTCTGCTTGCTCTAGACCGCAGTGAAACCTGTCTCTTGGTCCTTCTTGACCTATCATCCGCATTTGACACCGTAAACCATCCCAAACTATTAGACTGGCTCAAAAATAGGATGGGCTTATCAGGAACAGTCTTGAAATGGTTCTATTCCTTCCTAGAGAACAGATCACAAAGATTCCTAGTGAACATTGAGCTATCGCTTCCAACTCCAATTCAGATTGGGGTTCCACAAGGATCTACTCTATCCCCGTCACTATTCAACTTGTACATTGAACCATTAACAGAGGTATTGCAGCAGGCTAACATTTCCTTCCACATGTATGCAGATGACACCCAACTGTATATGAAGCTTACATCGCCAAAAGAGATCGTCATAATGAACGAAGCACTACTGAGAACCATTGAATGGCTAGGTGACAATCATCTCAAGCTCAATGCAAAAAAAGAATTCCTCTTGATCTCCCCTCCTAAAAGCGCAGCCAGGATTAAGGAATGGACCAAGATGATCACTGCACTAAATGGTTCCCTGATTATAGTAGACTCAACCAAATCTCTTGGAATCACTCTGGATAAAGAACTAAACATGCGAACCCACATGAACACAATGGCAAAACCGCTCGTTTCCATCTGAGCTACCTCAAAAACTGAAGCTGTTCATCGAATCAGATGATCTCAAAATGGCAGTCCAGGCACTGGTCATATCAAGAATTGCGTATGGATGCGCGACCCTCTCCGGGCTTCCTAAGATCTCTACAGCTCCCCTAAGAGCATGTCTCAATACAGCAGCCAGACTTATAACGGGATCAAAACAATTTGACCACATATCTCCACATCTGAAAGCGCTTAAATGGCTTCCGTACGAGGCAAGAACACAGTTCAAGATTGCATGTATCACACACAAGGCAATACACCACAAAACTCCACACTACCTGCCCCAGAAAATCACGTTATCAGGAGGCAGTAGACCCTCCAGGGGATCTAAAGATTTTTTGCTAAAACCTGCATTCTTCCGTAAGAAGAGATCATACGACAGAGCGTTCACGGGAGCTGCACCAAGGATCTGGAATTCGCTCCCACCGAATATTAGGAGAATCACGTATGGTCCATGATTCAAAAAGGAGACTAAGGCCTTTCTTATGGGTAAATTTCTCCCATAACTAACAACAGTCTACAATAAGTCTATTCTGAGTTCGGCAGACAACCCGTCGATCCACCACAGTTTACTGTTCAAAGTAGACCTCCGTAAGGTATAAGACATTTACTCCCTTGGGTCTATCTACAGTGATGTTGTCTGCAATCAAGTAACTCGAACAATGTATATTTGTTTTAAAGTAGCAATATTATAACCATAGGGGACAGCTAGGATATCAGGAGTGGACCTTCTTTGGTTCAGAAGATTGTTGATGTCATGTTTCACTTTTACCTAATGATTTCCTTATTCTTCAATTTGTTGCAGGTGGGACACGGGTTAGCATCTGTTGAACATGTTTTTAAGCTTGTGGTTAAAGAAATGAATATCCTCTCATTGTAAAGGGGGATGATGTAAAGCTCTCTCACACCCTATTACTTGGGTCTTGTTCGCGCTATAGAAAACACTGAATAAATAAATAAAAAATAAAAATTCCACGCTACGCTCAAGAGGCACACATGACATATTAAATCCCAGTAACATACTAAAATAACTGGCCTCAATTCCAGAGCTTAGCTGTTTAACATCAGATGCTTTAGAATCAGTTCAATTTAAACAGGATCCCTCTATCTCCACACAAGAAATAACCTGTACTATATGGCAAAATTAGGAGACCATCAATAAAATTGTAAAAAACGGCCAGCAATTTGAGAAATGGGGGATTGAAATAAGGAAATGCAATGATAGTCATTATCCAACCCTATTCCCAAGCCAGCCACAAAGCAAAGTGCTCAGATAAATCCCATGACAATCGGTAAACGCGGAGGGTATACCAACGTTCTAAAAGGAACAATTGGTCAATTTTTCAATCTCATGCTATCTTATGATATTAAAATCACAAGTTGCAATTTGGGCTCATGCATGTGTGAAGGAATACAGAAAAATCCAGTTTTAAGTGATGACTGGACCTGGCTTTCGAAAATCCTTATTAATAGGAATTCAGAAGGGAAAGATTGATGGTTGAACTGTTCGGCCAGAGTGGAAAAGCACATTAATATCTGCTCATGGAATGTCCCTGGCCTAACCAGACTTAGAAGATCAAGACTCCCCAACTTTTATACAGCACTTCAAAGTTTTAATGTTTCAAGAAACATGGAAAATGTGTAATGATGCCATTATTGGCTATCATGAGTATGCTAATTTTGCAACCCGCTCATCTGCTTATGGTCATGTGAAAGGTGGGCTCTCAACCTATGTGTCATTGGACCTAGATACCAGTCTTCACGTAATTGATTTCCATTTAGCTTGGCTACTGTGCATTAAAATAGATTTCCAAATGCGGATTACTTTTTAAAATGTTTATTTGAGCACAAAAACATCAGTCAAAACGACTCAGCTTACTATCCTATGGGAAATAAATAAAACCCTGACTTATCAATATTCTGCCACAAATCTAATTATTTTGAGTGATTTTAATATGCATCTGCTTCCTAAGAATCTTTTAAACAAAACAAGTAGAGCCTCAATCCAGATGTGCAGTTCCCAACTACAAAAATATGATCTGATGCTGCTACAAGGAGACTCTCAACATAATACCGCAAGTGCAACAACATTCAAAAATTCATGGCAACATTCCACCACTGATTCCATCATCATCTCAAAGAAATTAGCATCTGGATTTGTCGGATATCAAGTTGTCCCGATAGTGGAAAGTGACCACAAGCCCCAAACAATTACTCTGCTCCTAAACAGTTGACTATCAACCAAAGGCAAGAAACCTTGTATCTAGGCCAACGGCTTATAATTTGAGAAGGCTGACATGGCACTCATCACAACAAACAGACATCTTGGCATTTTTAGAATCTACAATAGAATCAGCACTTTGTGAGGACCGATATGGAAAATCCATGGTGGATATCTGGGCCTGCTTCTGTTCCTCATTAATAGATCATTATCAGCTAAAAACAACAACCAGGGGTGACCCTATCATGCCTGAAAAAACCAAGTGGTATCACACGGGTTACATCTCCAAAAGAAGGCACTTAACAAAGCATCAAAGGCTATTTACAATCAACGAAACTGGAAGGCACAAAGAGCAAGAAATATGGACAAAGTTGCATTATGCCTGTAAAACCTGCAATTTGAAAGCATTCTGGGGAACTATCAATGATCTTTAGTAAGGCAACAAGAGAGCAAATAGTGCCAATATTTCTGAATCTGAATGGGCGTTCTTTATCTTCAAACTGTATGGGGCTTCTTTAGTAAATGATACAGGACTCAACATCGAGCAGTATGTGCAAGCCCCTCCAACTAATACAAGCTGCGGGTACAAAAGGAAAAAATATTCTCATGAAGAACAACCACTAGTAATTGAATCTTTACAGGAGGAAACGATAATAACATCTATAAGTAGGATCAAATCAAACAGGGCGCCATCCCCCAACGGGATTCCCAATGCCCTTTTCAAAGAAAAAAGAGAACTGTGCTCAGAAATCCTAACCACACTGTTTAAAGACGTAACATCCAAATCGGTCCCAGAATCTTGGCAAGGAAGTATAATACAGCCAATCTACAAAAGTGGCCCACCAGATAACCTGGCAAACTATTGGCTAATAGTCTCAACTGACGTAGAAGCAAAAATCTTTGAAGCATGACTTCTTAAAGACTTGAAGAGTGGACAAAGATAAACAATATTATACCAATTTTCCAAACTGGTTTCCATAGGGGACAGTCAACAGCCATGAATTTGCTGTCACTCACACTGTTGGCAGAGAGAGCAAGACAAAAAAAACCTAAAAATATACATTTGTTTTGTAGATTTGAAAGCTGACTTTGACTCTGTTCCCCTCAACTTACTATGGGCAAAGTTAGCAGCAAGGGGTGTACCTAAACAACTGTGATCATATTGTTATATTCAAATACATGGGTCCAGGTAAAATTGGGGGATGGCAGCCGTAGTACTCGCCCCATGGAAACCCATAGTGGTCTCAAATAAGGATACATATTAGCCCTATGCCTTTTTAATCTTTTTATGTCTGATTGACCATTCTATTTGCAAAATTTCAATGTTCACTCTCCTAACTTTACAGGTTACAATATAAAATTATAAAATACTTGCAGTATGCTGAAGATATTCTGGGGAATATGTACAAGCCCCTATCGCCACCACAATGTCACTTTTTCCGACGTTGTGGTGGCAATAGGAGCTTAGACTTATTTACAAGGCAGCGTTAAGCCACTTGACATGGCTTAACGCTGTCTTGGAAATAAGGCCCCCTTTCACGGTATGGTTAGCGTGAAAGGGGTGGGCAGTGAGTGTTACGGTGGGTGTTCCACCGCAACAACCATTGATTTTGACGCTGACCCCTATGTACAAGGGAAGCGTACATAGGAGGCAGCGCCAAAATTAAGACCAGGGAAAACCTGGTCTTAACTTGCCGAAACGAGGAGAAATACATCATTTCTCCTCATTTTACTCTTTCCATGTGTGCTGCCATGTGCAGCACACATGGAAAAAACAAACTGCCATGGATTGTTTATGTACAGGAAGGTCCACCTTTCTGTACATAAACAATCTGTAAAAAAATGCCATTTTGTGACTTTCATGTGTTCTGCATGAAGCAGCACACATAAAAGTGACGAAATGGCATTTTAGGATTGTTTTTGTGCTGAAAAGGACACCTTCCTACACATAAACAATCCTCCCCTGCAAGCAGACACCCTTACACTATGGTGCAAGGGTGCCTGTGTTGGAGCTATACTGCTAAGTGTTAATGTTTTAACTATTAAATCAGTAAAGTTTTATAAGTATTTATGAATTACGTTTGATGAAAGAGAGTCTTTTAAACATAATTTTACCAACTTAAATGCAAAAGCCACTGCACTTTCATTTGCTTTTAGAACATGCTAGCTTTTTTGTCCTAGTCATGAACTCTTACTTAAGTTAATGATGGCAAAGTTCATCCCTTCCTTAGCTTATGCATCAGTAATTTTACGGGGTAAAGGCTACTCAATTCTTGCCAATTTACAAATAAAAGTTTTTAAATCTACTTTTAGAATCCAGAGAAATGCAGGGCATGCTACTGTTGGACTACAATTCGGCCTAACACGCTAAACCTTAGAGAAACAATCTGCTTTTTTTAAATGTCTATACTCATTATTTTTATCCGATCCTGGCACTCTTGCAAATCTGTGCTGTCAGACAATAACAAAATATGATTATGCAAGTGCTTGGAGATCTTATTTATCTGAGGGTCTAAACACTTTTAAGTCCCAACCTTTTGACTATTTGGATAGAAATAAAACTGCTTTAAGACAGATACTAAATCAGTTGGCAAAATTCTTATCCTTTCTATTGAATAAGGAGGAGACCTCAAAGAAAATCATGCCTGGTCGGTCATCAATTGGTATAACAAAATTGGGCCCCAACTTCACTTAACTTCTTATTTAAAACCACATATAAGAGATACCTTTCTCAGGATAAGATTTGGCCATTATCCGACCAAAGATGAAACTCCAAGATGGTTATAGAATTGGTCAACAAATAGTTGTAGACTATGTGGTCTTTTCAATGAAACATTTATACATATTGTGTGTATCTGCCCTTCACTGCAACAGGAGAGACAAATGTTGTTAAAATCTATCTTTAACGAAAATGGGGTAAGAACATGTCACCAAGCAATTATATTTTGCCTTTCTGGGAATACTATTGGTCTAGTAATCCAATTTGTAAAGTTTATCCTTATAGCAGAAAAAATG
This sequence comes from Calotriton arnoldi, assembly GCA_963921515.1. Lineage (NCBI taxonomy): Eukaryota > Metazoa > Chordata > Amphibia > Caudata > Salamandridae > Calotriton > Calotriton arnoldi. The sequence goes on from CAWUFW010010549.1 coordinate 212,442, forward strand.
TTAAACCAGGTTTATGACCTGTCCTCTGCATAGAAATGGTAAGCAGTCTTGACCCGTATCCATACATTTAGTTGTAGATACCGATGAAGCTCTGAGACCTAAGCATGGTAACATTGTTTAAGCAAATCTCCAGCAAATCAGTGGTGAAGGTAGAATAGAGCTTCAGTTTCAGAAAAACTTTATGGTTCTATTACCTGCCTGAGGTCCCATAATAATCATTAGCTTGGTGAAAATCTGTACCAAAGTACCTATTAAACTGTTGATAGGGAACTTACAACTAAACTTGAAATATAATTTCTTCGTACTGAATGACTGAAGAAATGTATCTTTGAGAAATAAAGTTTGTTAATAGATCCCTAAACATTTATAAAGGTTGCAACCAAATTGTTTTGAATGTAATGCCTTCAGAAATTTGTCTACAACAGACTCAGTTAAGTTTTGAGAAGACCTACAGAGGAACCTTTTAGATCGAGTGTGACTTTTTTTTATCATTTATGAAATATGACTTTAACAAGAGTAGCACAGTGTGAAGAAGCACAATGGCCCTTTAAACATAGAACAACTGCAAATAAATGAAGTAATGATTGACAGCTCAGAAGGTCTCATCTGTTCATACAGGAACTTTGTTTGACAATGAAATAGAATCTCACACCAAGCTATGCAAGCTACAGAACATAATGTTATTATAGAGAAGTGTTTATGTAATTTCAATGATTTAGTACAGCATGCTATCCTTAAAGCACCTAAATATTTGTAATATACTTGTTCTGAACGTTTAACCTTTTTAAAAAAAAAGAAAAATCAATGCACTTTATATAATCCTTGAATGTAATGATTTTTATTAATCAGACAATAAAGATGTATTCACATTCACTAAGCTATTTTGTGTTTATTTTAATATTTAAATTAGGTTGCATATTTTGATGGGTGTATATATGTGTGCTAATTTTCACTTTATTTTTAATGTTAATATTTTAAATTAAATGTGGTTAAAATATTTATTGCTATATTTTTAAGTGTATATAAACATAAGTTTTATGTGCGAAGTTGTCTGCCCTGACAGTGGAGTCTCTGCAGTCATCAATGTACTTTTAACTTGTAGTTTATGACTGCCAAATAAAATGAAAACTATTGAGAGCCTGATTTGTGAATCAAGCTCTCAGTATTTTCTGATGATCACTCATATTATATAAGTAAAATATTGCAACATCATTGTGAGAAGCTGGCTTGGTATATGAAGTACACTTATTTAGGTGGGCACCTTGCACCAATCCAGACAACCCTTATGGTGATTTAAGAGGTCTTAGACAACCTTAGAAAACTCTTTAAGTGGTAACTGTGGAGAGCAGCCTTCAGGCTTAGTCCAGAATGAGTGTAAAGCAGCTTGTTTTACCAGAACATAATCTTATAGGCATAGATTAAGTGAAAAAGAACCACACAGTATATTTATAAAAATATGTATTTATTATAAGACACTCACTAACACATACAGATATCTCCTAGCCGGAGATATACACAATACTTTTCAATAGAAACAAGTAAGTAGCGCATAATACACAGTGGTCACCAGGGAGAGGCCAAACCATATACTAAAATAGTAGTATGCAAACCAGACTCTACCCAGAAGACGTAGAAGTGCCGGGGACCCAAGGAACAACCAGAGATAAGTAATCAGGAACACATAGAGGCCGTGTGCAGAGTGGGAACACAACCTCGGGATCAATGTAAGACAATGGGTAAGTCGAGGTTGCAATTTTAAAGAAGAAGGACCCTTCCCAGTGGACCCTGAAGAAACCCCATGGAAGACAGAAGGTTGGAGAGCCACCCCACCTATGGATACTTTAGGTACCAGGATACCTGCACCCGGGAAGCCGGGTGCATAGGTGTGATATGGCATCGGAAACCGCAGTCGAACTCAATGGAGGACTTAAGAAATATGCCACTGCTGGAGAAGGTGAAAGTATCCGGTGGAACCAAAAGGTGGACTCAGGATGTGAAGAACCTGCAAGCAGAGAGGAAAGAGTCTATGCCACTCAGGAGTGACCAGGAGGTACGGAAGACGAATGCCCACCGATGTCGAGTGTTGCAGGGAAGCTGATGGTGACCTTCAGCTTCCCTTGAAACTGCAGTTGTGTAGACCAGGCAATGCTGTAGATAACTAGGAGCTGTATACAACCTGTCCCATGTTAGATGTCGAGAGTTGAGGGGTCGGTGTCTGGCGGGAGCACCAACAAGCCTTGGCAACTACAATCAATATGGAAATTGAAGAAGGTGCAATGTCAGGACCAGCAAGGTCCAGGAGACTCACCATGAGCAGGGGAGTCAGGGCAGGCCCCGAGCAATTAGGGGAGCCCAAAAAATTCAAATATGACCCTCAAGAGGACCCACAGGCTGGAGGCACTGGAGTTGCGAGAGGACCTCGAGCAGCACACCAAAGATGCAGGCCCATGGTGCAAGTGATGTGGTGAGTATGAAGATCTTGGTCACTGGAGATGTTTGAGGTCGGGGCTACTTGAACCCTGATGATCTTGGTATAAGGAAGCCAACAAGCCTTTGCAACTGCTAGTCTATGTGGCGCACAGGGGTTTGGTTCCTGTGGCTCTGACAAGGGATACTGGCCTCAAACATGGTGAGAGGACAGGGCAGGCCTCAAGGGATGTGAAGAAACACCCCCTGTGTTGCTAAGCCTTTTGAAGTCCGTGGGATACCAGGATCAGCAGACTGGTCAGATTAGGTGCGGTGCCTGCAGATGCAGGGAAGTGACTCCTTCACTTCAAGGGAGATTCCTTCAGGTGTCTTGGATGTCCACAGGCCTTGAAAGGTTCCTGTATGGTGCACAGGCACAGACGTTGCAGCAGACAAGCAGGGTGAGGTGATCAGGTGAGTCTTCCCAGTTTCAGACTTGATGCCCAGAGCAAAGTCCAGCAAAGTCCAGAGTGCACAGACGGTTGAAGAAGAAGTGGTGTCTGAAATTAATCTTGTCCCATGACGAGTCTAGGGACCCTCTCACGGGTAATCCCTTAAATACGCTAAGGAAAAGGTTGGGTCGATTCACGGGTCCCTCCCTAATGAGGTGCTGGACAAGGGGAACGATATCCCCCTGTCCTTTGTCCAGTTTCACACCAGAGTGGGAGCCAATGGCTCACTGAACTGGTTTGAGCTGGAATAAGCATGGAGGGCACCAAGTGTGCCCTGCATGCAGACTATGAGGCGCTGGGAAGTGCCGCCATCCTGCCCCAATACACTAAACCCTGTCTGGAAGGTGGTCACACCTCCCTGTGACAGGATGCCTATTGTTCTGTCTTCCTTTGCCTGAGCTTGGCTCAGTAGCAGGAGGATAGAAACGTGTCTCTGGCCGGCAGCAGCCCTAGCTTGCTGTCCGGGTCTGGAAGACAAGTACCGGGAGCACCTAGGGCCTCCCAAAGGAGCTTTATGGTGCATGGAATCATACCTCCCACACCGTAACATGTTTGATACCAAACATGATAGGATTTGTTACAGAAAGTTTTTAGATGATCACATCATAATGACGTGGTGCCCCTCTATATGTTATATGGCTGTCTCACTTACAACCCGGGAGGATGGACTCCATAGGCTGTAGGGGTGTCTTGCTCATGCAGGGGCACCCTCACACTTAGAACCGAGCACCCTACTTTCAGGATTGAAAGGCCTGCCTTAGAGGTGACTTATAGGTTTTAAGTGCAGTGACCTTAGATATAGGGAAACCTATATCTTTCGTAAGTGGTGCTAGCACTAATTTACACAGGCTTCAATGGCAGGTATGTAGTTACAAATTGAGTGGTCTCCCATGGGTAGCATAATACATGCTTCAGCCCATAGGGGACCCCTGGTGTACATATGCACTGGGTACTTTAGTACCATATACTAGGGACCGATAAGGTTACACTAGTATCCGATCTGAGATGTACCTAAGTACTACCAAACCAATTTAAGGGAGAAAGCACAGAGACTGGGGTGCTGATTAACAGGATCCCAGTCAGACTAGTCAGAAACAGCATTACATCAAGCAAAATGTGGGGGTAACCATAAAAGCAGATCCTACTTTCCTGCAATCATTAACTAGAATCCATGGAACTCTATGTGATTTAAGTTCCTGCTACATCTATAATTTCCAGCATATTTTTCTCAGCATCAAAAGCAATTAAAATAATTTCTATAACTGAATACATGTTCTTCATTATAATTTACAAATCACTCTGTGTTAGTTTTAATGATCGCTGAATAGTTTTGACATCTATTGCTCTTATTCTCCGAAGAATCTTCTACAGCAGATCAATGGGTAGCAGTTCTTGCCTGCCCTGAAGAACAGTGGAATTTGCAATGCATGTACATTCTCTTTGTTGTAAAGTTAACATATTGCTAACATGTTTTTGGATATATGGCTTTTTAACTTCAGAAAGGGAAGACATTCACTCAAAAGACTTTTTCAAAGATGCAATGAAAACACTGTCCATTTGTCGAAATAATCCACAACACAATGATCTGCTTTGTTTGTTTTCTGATTTCACCACTTACAATTCAAACTTCGTTTTCTGACTCCTCTTCAAAACACTGTTCTCTACGGGTAGAGATGAGTGAAGTTCTCTCATTGTAAGTCAATGTAGGAATTGCACCTGCTTTTTCCAACCATGAAGTGGAATTGAGGCTCCTCTAGTGCTCTGTGTGTTGGAAAAAAGCAAAGAGTCTGGGCAATGTATTTACCTAAATGCTCAGTGCATTAAGGTTAATGTATTGCTTCATAATTGATAGAAGATCAACATTGTGTGGCTTGCAAGGAAGCAATACATTTATAAATTGTGCCAATCACCTGTGAGGCTCTCAAGACGCTGGAGTTGCTAACTGCTTCATGGTGATCTGTTCATTTGAAGAGGCAGATCTTGAGTCCTATCCTGAATCGCTGGATTGATGAGGCAGTTCTGAGGTGAGGGGAAGGTCATTCCAAGATTTGGCCGCCAGGTGTGGGAAGGAGCATTCTTCACTGTTGCTTGGCAGATACGGGAGGTACCTGCAAGGAAGAGGCAGGTGGATTATAGCTGTCTGGTAGGTTGGTGGAAGGTCATGCGTTTGTTGATGTATGCTGGACCTTCATTGTGCAGGGCTTTGTGTGTATAGGCCAACATCTTGAACTGGCATCTCTTTTACATCAGGAGCCAGTGTAACTTCTTGAGATGGTGTGTGATGTGGGTACATCTCGGGAGGTCAAGGATGAGTCTGGCTGCTGACGTCTGTATTGTCTGTATCTTCAGGAGGTGTATTCCAATAATACATCCTGGAGGGTATTCCCACAGTGGAGCCTGCTGGTGATGAGGCCCTGCATGACAGTCCTTCTGATGTTGACTGTGAGCCACCTGAAGTTCTTGCGAAGCATAGCTAGAGTATAGAAGCAGACAGATGAGATGAATTGACTTGTTTTTTCATAGATAGCTTGTTGTCCAAGATGACGGCGGGGTTGCAGGCATGGACCGTCGGTGTGGGGGATTGGCCAAGTTCAGTGGGCTACTATGCATTGTTCCATGGAGAGCTGTTGTTCCCAAAGATGAGTACTTTCATCCAGATGGTGATGTTCATCATGCATCTGTGGAAGATGGCTCTGGTGGTGGAGGGGTCTTCTGACTGTCAGAGGATGAGCTGGGTGTTGTCAGTATAGGAGATGATGTTGAGACTGTGCGATCTGATGTTGTAGACCAGGGGGTCATGTATGTGTTGAAGAAGGTGGGGCAAAGAGTCTGGGCAATGTATTTACCTAAATGCTCTGCGCATTAAGGTTAATGCGTTGCTGGGACCCCTGACAGTTCATTTCAAAGCAACTTCTGTCTGTGTACAGCACCCACCTGCAGGGTCATCCTGGCAGGATGCACCACACCTAAGCTCCTCTGCTGGGAAAGTCTCTTTGAAGAGCACTCTCAGGGGCTGACCATATGAATTAATTCAATACAATTACAATTAAAGTTACTACAATTGCCATCTCATGACAGGGAGCCCAAGAATTACTTGTATTTTTCAGTGCCCAGAATGAGAAATGCATGTGCAGCGTGGCATTTCACCTGAAATCCTCACTGATTCCAATCGAAGGCAAGTTCTGTGATTGTATGTGAAGACCACTGGGTAACTGCATCTATATCTTGATGTATGGATCTGTGTACAATGCATGGGATTCTGTAATCCCTGTATAAACTGAAGTATCCAATTTCATTATAATCGGTTGTGGTGCACTCAGTCGCCGATTATAAAGAAAAGACGTCAGAACGCGACAATTTTAAGCAGAAATTACATTCTGACGTCACAATGCCTGCTGTCAGAGCCAGCAGCCAAGGTGACAAGCAGGTGAGGTCAAAGAGCACAATTGAAGAAGATGTTTAAGGAAACAAAAACAGAACATTGCTTTTCTTTCTTCTTTCTTCTGCTCTGGCTTTCAAGGACAAGCAGAGAGAACATGTCTATTTTTCACAGACCATGTATAGTTAGAGTATAATTAGATTATGTCGCCATGTTTCCACATATTCAGAGCTAGTGCAGCCATATTTAAAACAAAATAACTGACTTTTATTGAACTGTTTTTAACATCTGTTTTCAACAAATAACTAACATGTTTTGATCTGCTTAATACTGCACTAGAGGTTTTATTTGTATTCTTCATGTTTGCAAATCTGCTCAGTCCTTGATATGAAAGAGCTATATACCAAGGTTTAAAGCAGTTTTAGAAAAGGTGATGGTGTGACCATGTATTATATGAGATAAACTACCCTCTGGCATACACAATATGGCTAATGGAAGTCACCTCGGAGTTCCATAACCTTATAAAAGAACTTTTCAGCCTCATTCCTCCATACGGTTATGGAACTCCTCAGTGACTTGCAATATCTTTATAATTAGGGCTCCCGGTTTTATGGTATTTATATTTTTGTCATTTCCGTCTGTATTTATCCATATTTATTTTTTGCAAATTTTACCTGTATGTCTCCATATTCATTTTAGGTTTTGTGAAAAAATGAAGCTGAAATATGTATATTTCTGAATTTATTTAACCAGTTAATGTGCACTCGTGCCTGAACGCGCGACAGGTTTCAATGATATATACAAACTCAGATGGTAAAATATGCCCTTGTAAGAAAATATGTTAATTTTAGTATCAATATTGTGTAAATCTATTGCTGTTTAAGGCTCTTTACGCAGCGCGGTGCCGCAAGTCATTTTGCTGTGCCGCGCTGCATTAGTTTCGAAGCACAGGGATGCAACATATTTACAACATGTTGCATCTCTGTGCTGCCCCCCTGCGCTGGCGCACAAACTGCTGCCATGCGCCAGCTCAGACACCCTTGCACCATGGTGCAAGGATGCCTGCGTCGTGGGGAGATTGTTTTTGTGCAGGAAGGTACTCCTTCCTGCACAAAAACAATCAATTGAGGTGATTTCCTCTTCCAATGTGTGCTGTAGAATGCTGCACGCATTGAAAGAGGAAAAAAACGAGAAATGAAAACATTTCTCTTCGTTGCACCTCGCTACGCCACCCCTAGGGTGGCGCAGCATTGTGACGCATTTCCAGATTTACGATTTCTCGTAAATCTGGAAATGCATCAGTGGACATGGTGTTGCGTGGGAACACCCACAGCAACACCCATGTCATGCCCCTAACACGCAAAGTGTTGCGTGAACAGGGGTGATATTTACAAGCACAGGTTAAGTCACGCAGGGTGACTTTACCTGTTCTTGTAAATATCACTTAGCAGGCTGCGCCACTGGTGCGTCACGCAACGTGATGCCCTGGCAGCGCAAGGGGCTTGTAAATCTGCCCCTCAATATTTTATTAATCCCTTTCCCTGTTAATCTGTACAGCTAATGTCTTGGCAGTCATGATTGACAGCATATAGGATCACTGAAAAACAACCCGATTTCCGTTTTTATCCACATTTAAAAATAAATACAGACAGGAAAATAAATGGTTTTCTGTCTGAATTTATCTGTAAAAATCAGTAAAAACGGACAACAGGGAGCCTTATTTATAATGTACAGGAGGGGGTATTTTATCCCTTATATACAACTTGTAACAATGAAGTTGCACAACTAGCACAGAAGTCACTCTAAAGTCGGTTTCTTAGAAGTCGCTACAAGGTTCACTCACAGCCCTTACCACTAATAGATTTTATGATGCCCAGAAAGCAGTGTTCAAATAGTGCACACGTATAATTGAATAATAATATATAACATAAACTTACTAGGTAGCATTTTATTGTATTCCAAATTAGTCAATGCTTAGATAAAGTGGTCAAGAATTAGGTTGCACTCCATTGAAGATGATGCTTTACCCCTATGGCAGGTTTTTAAAAGATTTGTTTTATGTTTTGCATCGAATACTCATCATTCGGCTCCTATTGAGCTGGCAAGCACACCTTAATATATAGCAACTGGAAAAACAACCATATGCTACCACAGTGTAATTATACAGTGTGCTTTTGTGCAACATGGAGTGATTCCAACTCATAGAAGAACTCAAGTTATATTACGGATTACTTATGTGACCAAGTTTCACATAGGACATTCTAAAAGATCTAACATGCGCACTTTGAGGTAAAGATTGAAAAATCCAATTTAACAATGCATACTATTCTGAGAAGGTGGGATAAACTATTATTAATTTCATTGTTTATAGTTCACGTTTCATTACATTAGGTTTCTTGTTAATGTGCTAGCCCTTTGGAATTGCATATCCATATGTGCTAAATTCACACTACTAATTCAAAATTAATTCTCTAACTCGGATACAGTATTTGTTGTGTAAAGGAGGCTTAATGAACATAAAATGCTTAAAGGTTCCTTCAGTTTGACAGGGTAATATCTGCGGGGGTAATCTCAGCGAAGGAGGGGAATATGGGAGACGAGGCAGGTTAAGGGTAAAGGATGTTATATGCCCATTTTCTTTTCTTTCATAGGATTAGAAGAGTATTTGGGAGAGGATGAGTTTCAAGGGGTAGGCTGACACATCTCCAGTTTGAGGATTCCTTTTCTCCTATAGGATCAGAAAAGGAGCAATTGTGGCTGAGGAGGAAGGTCAAGAAAGGGGGGTGGCACATGTTCATCAATGTGATTCCTTTTCCCCCACAGGATAGGATGAGAGAGAGCATAAAAGATGAGGGAAGTCAGCGAGGTGGGCTATCATGTGTCCATGTAAAAGGTTTTTTTTCTCCCACAGGATAGGGCAGGGGAGGAGTGTGGGCGAGGAATGTGTGCAGAATATGAGTATATAAGAAGGCTAACATTGGGTTTGTGGAGTAGTGTGCTACTCACCGCAAAACATGCTTCAGCGCCTCATCTGGGGTCAGGGGTGGCAGAGAGGCCCTCTATATGCCCTCTTCGTTTTCAGAAGCAGTCAGGCATTAGCTCCATTATTAAATTACTTAAATTACTTACAATGAAGAATGGTACATCATCCTATCCATAACTCCTTTCAAGGTTGCAGTCATTGCCCCTAAATGTATTGGCCATGTAGCCAACCATTGCACAATTCCTCATGGAACCTTTGAAAAACAAGCATTAGCACAGCCAATATGTCTCTCCTATGCAAGTGTTATTGTAAAGCACCATGTGAATACATTTACAAATTACAACATGCTATATATTTGGTTCCTTTTACCCCATAGGTCAGGGTGGAGTGGTGTGTGGGAGAGGATGGAATTCAGAGGGGTGGACTGTCAGGTGTTCATCTATATGATTCTTTTTCTCCTGTAGGATGGAGGTCACCCTTGTTCTGCTTGTCGTTTTGGGAATAGTTCGAGAAGTTGAAAGTTGTTATGTACGACGTGTTGGTAAGCAAAAGCTGAAAACATTTAATTAAATATTTGCAACTGAGCATCATTTGTCTGCAGGCATTGTGATTGAACTGTCACTTGACGATGATCTATTGTGTACCAAACGAAAACTGTAAAAAGGGGCTTTAAGCCCACCCATTACTTGCCATTCAGTGGTATCATTATCACTTTTCTTAGCTGCCTTATAATTTGGCAGCACGTCCTAAATGTCCCTTCCTGTGTTACTTCCATTTCTTTGTGTTGTTCCATGGAGAGCTTTTGTTGCCAAAGATGAGGACTTCCATCTTATCCCTGTTGAGGTTGAGACAGGTGTCACTCATTCAGACGGTGGTGTTCATCATGCATCTGTGAAAGATGGCTTTGGTGGTGGAGGGGTCTTTAGACAGTCAGAGGATGACCTGGGTGTCATCAGTGTAGGAGATGATGTTGAGTCTGTGCGTTCTGATGGTGTTGACCAGGGGGGTCATGTATGTGTTGAAGAGGGTGGGGCTGAGGGACAATCCTTGGGAGATGCTGCAGATGATTTTGTTGCGTTCCAAGGTGAGCGGTGGGAGACTGATTCTCTGGGTTCTTTCAGTGAGGTATGAGGCAATCCATTTGAAGGCATCTCCTTGGACTCTGATGTGGTGGAGTATATTGATCAGGATGTGGTAGACGATGGTGTTGAAGGTGGCTGACAGGACCAGGAGGAGGAGGGCTACTGTTTTGTTACTGTCCAGTAGGGCCCTTATGTCATTGATGGCAGGGATCAGGGCTGTCTCAGTGCTGCGGTTGTTCAGAATACAGAATAAAAGTAGGGCAGGATGTTGTTATGTTCCAGGAGTTTGGTGAGTTGCTCCTTGATTGCCTTCTCTAGAACCTTCACTGGAAAGGAGAGCAGGGAGATGGGCTGATAGTTCTTCAGTTCTGCTGGGTCAGCAAATGGTTTCTTCAGGAGGGGCCTCACTACAGTGTGTTTGCAGTCCTCAGGGAAGGAGGATGAGCTGATGGGGCTCAGGACTTTCTTGAGCTGTTCACTAATCGTCTTGCTCCCGAGGTTGAAGATGTGGTGGGAAAAGGAGTTACTTGGGTGATCCCAAGTGCATGGAGTTCACAATTGAGATTGTGGCTTGAGTGGTGAGAGAATCCCAGTGGGTGAGCAGATGTTTGGGGTTTGAGTTTGTTGGTGCGAGCAGGCTGATGCTGTTGATGGCGTAGGGTTGTGGTATGAAGGTTTCATAGATAGTTGAGATCTTGTTGTGGAAGAAGTCCGCCAGGGTGTCACACAGCTCTTAGAAGGGAGTGATGTTGTTTAAGGCAGCTGCAGTTTTCTCCTTTTCAATGGCAAAGATCTCCTTGCTGTGGTTTGCGCTGGGATCTATGCGATCTGCTAGGGTATTCTTTTTTATTTCTTTCAGGAGGCGGTGGTACTGGTTGAGTTCTGTCTTGAAGGTGGCATGGTATCCCTTCTGTTTGCTGGTGCACAACTTTCTTTCTAGTTGCTGGCAATTGCATTTGGCAGTATTCAGTTCTGTAGTGAACAAGCTGGTTCTTTTGGTTGGTCCTTTGGATTTGGATGGCTTGGCTAGGGTGATTGTTTCAGCACATTCAGTTACCCACTGGGAGAAGTTCTCCGCAGCCTGTTCTAGGTTGGATGTTGTGTCTAGGAGGTGAGAGCTGAGAGCGTTGTTCCATTGGTCTTCAGATAGTGATGTCGATGTTTTCTGCACCAGAGTTGTCTGTTCCCGGAACATCTCTGTCATATGATTACTGTATTCTTTAGCACGCAGTCCTAAAGATTTTGTGCATCCATGGACAGCAGAAAGGGAGGCTGTTCAGTCCTGCTTTTTTATGTAGAACACTTTGATTGTGCAGACCCTCACTTTAGTGTTCCTTTCTCATGGCAGAAATCTTTGATCACTCTGAAACCCACTGTGGAGCCCCACTGAAGAATTACTGGAATCCGGGGACCCGCACTCATTATTGGAAGCAGGGAACCCCTGGCCTAAGCAATTACTATGATTTGAACTTCATAACAATAATCAAAAATAAACAAAAACAAGTATACACCATATGCTCAAATAGTGAAATATTTTGTTTAATTCACAATCAAATATAGAAAAAGTTTTCACACTATAAATTCTTTATTTGTGTGTACTTTATTAATTTTAATGTATTAATTTGAACATTATTTAATTCTATAACAATCACAGACCCCCTACGTAGGCTCGCAGGTTAAAAACCACTGCTTTGCACTTCTTCCTCTTCCATTCCCTGCAATAGTCGAAGCTGTGCTTGTCAACCAATATGAGCAATGGCAATGTGGGATGTATGTTATACAAGATTATAGCTGTGCAAATTTAGTGCACTACTGTTGGTTTCTGTAAAAAGTTTGAGGGAAGGATGGTTAAACAATGAGAGCTGCAATGGTTTCCTGTTTGTAAATGTATATATAATACTCAGGGCTACTGCCTCTGAAATGATTAGTCATGGCAGCCCCAGCAATATTAAAGGAAGTACTTCCATTAAAATTTGACTCACTTGAAATTTGCATATTTTCCTTTGCTGAAATTACTTCAAATGGCTAAAAAATTATGCAAAGTGTGAGACAAATTGTTGCACTAATTTTTACACAAAATGTGTGTACAATTTGGATGTAAGGATGCATTTTATGCTAAAAAATCATGCACAAATGTAAATGATGCAGTCATTCACTTTCAGTACACATGCATTGTTCCCATCATAGGATTTTTACCAGGATGAATCTAAAATACACTCTGTCGTAATGCGTAATTTCAGGCATTTTGGGCCTGGTTCACAAAGGTAAACTTAGACCAAAAGTTTAAGTTTAGACCTGAAGTCTAAGTTTAGACCTAAAGTCTAACTTTACTACTCCTAAAGCTGGACTTTTGGTCTAAGTTTAGACCAAAAGTCTAACTTAGACCAAAAGTCTAACTTTACTACTACTCAAAGTCTAACTTTCACCAAAATTCTAACTTTACTACTACTAAAGTTAGACTTTTCGTCTAAGTTAGACTTTTGGTCTAAACTTAAACCAAAAGTCTAACTTTAGTAGTAGTAAAGTTAGATTTTTGGTCTACCTAAGTTAGACTTTTGGTCTAAACTTAGACCACAAGTCTAACTTTACTAGTAGTAAAGTTAGACTTTAGGTCTAAACTTAGACTTCAGTTCTAAACTTAGACATTTGGTCTAAGTTTACTTTTGTGAATCAGGCCAAATGTGTGACAATCACAATGTAAAATACCGGACACATATGCAACATTGTATGACCGTAAATGTAATTTCACCCTGGCTACATTATACCCAGGTCTACCTACATGAAGGTGTAGGGCACTGGTTCCGATAGTGACGGTGGCATGAGTGGTTAGTTCCCTGGAAGGAACAAGTTGCATCGAAGGCAGCCATGGCCTGTTGTGTCCTAGTAGCCATTGCTCTACACCACATTTGACTGTGATCTAGACTCCAAGTTTTGGCCTTGCTTGAAATTTATGGTTCAGTTTCAGTTGACCTTTTACAGGAAGAAGATTTGAGTTTTATGTTTGTGACGCTTCATGGGTTACCAAGAGAGCATGTTTTCCAGTTCGTCTTTAAATGTTCCCTCTATTTCCTTCTTCTGCGATCCCAGTCTCATGATTTCATGGTTGTTTAGTCTTAATCGTACTTTTATATGAATATTTTATTACGTTTGTCTAGCATTTGCATGGGGGTTTTGGAGCATGCACAGTTCTTTCTTATAGATGTTGATACACTTCATTCTCTCAGGACCAAACCTAGGACCGTCAGGGCAAGCCATCCAAAGTTCTACAGATCCTAAGTATCCAGGGAATAATGCTAAAAGGGCCATTGATGGAAACTTTGAACAGAACGCTCTGAGACGTCCTTGCACCCAAACTAAACTTGAGAGGAATCCCTGGTGGATGGTGGAATTGAAGTGGTCACAAAGTATCGGCTTTGTGGTATTGTACAACCGAATGGACTGCTGTCAAACCCGACTACTTGGGGCCGTTGTTCTTATTGATGACTATATTGGACCTGGCAGCCCGGTGTAAGTCACTGTTATATATTTTAATAAATATGTTTAGTTTACAGTAAAACTCATTTTGGTGTACCATGGGGGGCACCTGGACCAAATTTGCACTCGTATGTAAATAAATGGGAAGTAAGATGCCCAAACAATAACAGCACATGTTTTGCATGCGCTATTTACATTTGTGCACATTTGCTTATTATGTTATGTTATGTTATGTTATATATTATTTATTGCGCTTGTAAGAAATTGGGTTTTTGCTCAGTACCCTAACAGGGTGGACCACAAAAGTCGCTAAATTAACCTGTGCAACTGGTAGCTTGGCACAAAAGCGTTCAGGCTTATCTTACAGGAAATGTTTAAAGTATTTATGCAGCACAAAAATATTAATAAATCATTTGATACCAAAATGACAAAAAAATCAACAAATAGAGTTGGAAATATGCCCTTTCAAATATTTAAAGTAAGTATAGCACCTAAAAGCACAAAGCTCCACTTGTGGTTATGTGATTATGCAAGATGGGTGAAAGTCTGACTGAAATGAAGCATGGGCCAGGAATAGGTACAAGGTTAGTCCTGCTGAAAGGGTTACCTTCTCAAAATATGGCATGAAGAGTCCAGTGGAGGAGGCCTGAGTAGCAGGGAGAGAATCTCGGATGGTCATAGCTGTAGCGTGAAGAGTAGTCTGGGTGTCGTGAATGGTTGGTGCTATAGCATGAAGATACATTCGGGCATTGTGGATGGACAACACTGCTGGGACGCTTGTCATTTAGTCATAGTTGCTGCTGCTGCAAACTGCACACGCACTGTCGTCGCCAGAATTGCTTTTATTGGTATTTTTAACTTTTTTTAACTTTGTATATCAATTACATTGCGCACCTTGCACTTTCTTGCCTCTTTGCACTGTTGTTCTGGTCTTCCCCGGTCCGCCGCGGCGTCAGCCGATTGATGCGGAGGGAAGACCACAATTTTGCCACACTTCCGGGGCGTTATTCGTTCGCCCTGTTAGCGCTCTAGGCTCCAGGAGCACCTATTTAGGTGCGAGCTGGAGCGCACGCGCAGCGGACCACACTGCTGGGATGCTTGTCATTTAGTCATAGTTGCTGCTGCTGCAAACTGCACACGCACTGTCCTCGCCAGAATTGCTTTTATTGGTATTTTAACTTTTTTTAACTTTGTATATCAATTACATTGCGCACCTTGCACTTTCTTGCCTCTTTGCACTGTTGTTCTGGTCTTCCCCGGTCCGCCGCAGCATCAGCCGATTGATGCGGAGGGAAGACCACAATTTTGCCACACTTCCGGGGCGTTATTCGTTCGCCCTGTTAGCGCTCTAGGCTCCAGGAGCACCTATTTAGGTGCGAGCTGGAGCGCACGCGCAGCGGACCACACTGCTGGGACGCTTGTCATTTAGTCATAGTTGCTGCTGCTGCAAACTGCACACGCACTGTCCTCGCCAGAATTGCTTTTATTGGTATTTTTAACTTTTTTTAACTTTGTATATCAATTACATTGCGCACCTTGCACTTTCTTGCCTCTTTGCACTGTTGTTCTGGTCTTCCCCGGTCCGCCGCGGCGTCAGCCGATTGATGCGGACGGAAGACCACAATTTTGCCACACTTCCGGGGCATTATTCGTTCGCCCTGTTAGCGCTCTAGGCTCCAGGAGCAGAGGACGCGCGCAGCGGGCGCACCTAAGGCAAGCCCGTCTGCGCCCGTCCGCGCTGAGACCGGGCCTAGGGCCTTGACCCCTGGCCCAAATATAGTTTCGACTCCCAGAATAACCTATTCAAGGGAAAGCATTATTTTGTTGGGCCAATCTAGGGACGTGCGATGCCATCAATTCACCTGTGAGGAGCTCCTTAGCACAGAAAAGCCTCAGTGCTTAGAATGCTTTAGTAAAATTCCTAGGATATATAGGACGAGGCAGATAAGTGGTAATCGACGAAACACAGAACTTCAGTTAGCTCTTGTCAATGCTAGGTCATTGATTAAACATAAATATGAGATTGCTGATTTTATCATTGATAACAATTTGGATATCCTGTTTATCACG
Organism: Calotriton arnoldi; assembly: GCA_963921515.1. Taxonomy (NCBI): domain Eukaryota; kingdom Metazoa; phylum Chordata; class Amphibia; order Caudata; family Salamandridae; genus Calotriton; species Calotriton arnoldi. Next base: position 228,348 of record CAWUFW010010549.1, read on the forward strand.
GAAACCTGGGCCGAGGAAACATCCGACCCAGATTTCATTATAGCAGTACCTTGCGGGTATAAAGTCTTCAGGCATGATAGACTGGTAAAAAAGGTGGGGGCTTGGCAATAATTTATAGGAGCGAGCTTGTATCCCATTGCTCTACACTCACCTCTTCTGATTGCGAAGCTCTACTTTTTAAGATTAGCGTTTCAGAACATGAAACGTTTAAAGGATTATTAATTTATCGCCCACCAGGCTCTAAAGCTAGCTTTTTAAATAATTTGCCTTTTTTGTTAGAGCTGGGTATACAATCAAGTTGCTTTACGATGCTGGGCGACATGAATTTTCATTTGGAAGCTCTAGCCGACAAAAAAACCCAGGAACTTCTTGATATTACAGCAGATTTAGGACTACAACAAATTATCAATGGTCCTACGCATCAAGCTGGACATACTCTGGATGGGCTGTTTACAAACAACCCAGCCATTTCTTTTACAGCTGCCTTGCCCCTGATATGGTCTGATCATCACGCTGTGATTTTTCGTTACGACCTACCTGGTGTCAAGGCAACAAATACAGCTAGTACCAAGCTCAGTAAGAGAGCATGGCATAATATTGATACAGGCGTACTGGAAAGTCATCTAGCGCAAAGCCTACCAGACCTAGGGTCGGAGGCTGAAGGATCAGCGGGAGACTATACTTCCTGGCTAGAATCCAATTTTGCTAGACTAGTACCGGTCTCGGTGGCTAATAAGAATAGGAAGACTCCATCAGCACCATGGTTCTCCGAGGCTCTTAGATTAGATAAACAAGCTTGTAGGAGGCAAGAAAGAACCTGGCGGAAAAACTATGATGCAGTTGAGAAAGAGCAATATAAATTAATGTTAGCCGATTATAAGAAAAAACGTATTACTGAAAAAAGTCATTATTATACATTAAAAATAGAAAAGGCAGGTAACTCAAGTAAAGAACTTTTTTCGGTTATAAACAATTTGACAACTGTTAAAAAGGAGGACACTGCCATCTGTACTCAAGATTTTTGTAATACCTTGGCACAGGCGTTTAAATCAAAGGTTGATCAAATTTATGACCAATTTGTCCTACATTTGCCAAATTTAAACTCCACAGAACAGGAAGTTATGATTACAACGCCCCTTTTAAACTTCTCCCTTACATCTCCAGTGCAAATTGCTATGCTTCTTGCAAATACCAAATCGGGCTCACCGGAGGACCCTTGCCCTCCAAGAATTCTAGTCCACGGTTATCTGATATATTTAATCAGATGCTTTCACAAGGAACATTTCCAATAAGGTGGAAACAAGCCTGCATTCTACCACTACTAAAAAAAAACAATTTAGAAATAACGGATCCCGCTAACTATCGACCTATTGCGAGGCTTCCGGCTAAAATTTTGGAGAAGATTGTAAATACAGAACTCTCCAAATATATTTTAGAAAATAATATCCTAGATCACAGTCAGTTTGGCTTTAGGTCATGCCACAGCACTGAGACAGCCCTGATAAAGACCACAGAGGAAATCCGAACCGCTTTGGATGGGGGAGGATCGGCGGCCCTTATCCTACTAGATCTGTCCGCGGCATTTGATACCGTGGACCATACCTTGCTGCTAAAACGCTTAAAATGCAGAGGTCTGGGAGGAAATGCCCTCATGCTTTTAACATCTTTTTTAACAGATAGAACTCAGACAGTGCAATTAGGCGATTTTAAATCAGCACCTTTTATCTTGCCATGTGGGGTACCGCAGGGCTCTTCTTTGAGCCCTACACTTTTTAATATTTATGTGTCCGAAGTAGCACCTCTGATTAGAAGCTTTGACTTAATCCCGACCTCGTATGCCGACGACACTCAATTGGTGATCTCAACTATTGACAGGGATGTTAACTACTCTACCAAACTCCATGACTGTATGGTTTCCTTGAGTAAGTGGATGAGTAGGCATTGCCTTAAGTTAAATTCGAGTAAGACTGAGGTGGTGCTGTTTGGCAAGCTTTCTCCTCTTTGGTCACCAGCCTGGTGGCCCAGTTCTTTGGGCCCCCTCCCTACTCCGGTGGCGAAAGCAAAAAATGTGGGGGTCATAATAGACGAGAAGCTTCATTTTAAATCTCAGATTTCAAAGGTGGTGTCCTCGGCGTTTTTTACAATCAGAATGATGCGCAAAATCCTTCCCTACATTCCTAGAAAGGCTAGGAAAATTGTCTTAACCACTTTGGTTTTATCTAAGTTGGACTATTGTAACGCTTTGTATATCAATTTGCAGTCCAACCAGCTCAGAAGGATACAATCAGTTCAGAATGCCGCTGCCAGATTGGTTCTGGATGTCCCAAAACACCAGTCCATCAGGGCCGGGATTCAAGATCTGCATTGGCTTCCAGTTGGCCAGCGTGTAAAATTCAAGGCACTTTGCATCGCACACAAGGCACTTCATGGAGACGGCCCACAATTTCTTCATCACGTTTTTAATTGGTACTCTCCCAGTAGGTCACTACGATCAGCTAATGCCTTTTTAATGCTTACCCCCAGAGTTAAAACTATGAACTGGGGGGGGGTAGGAGTTTCAGACATAGTACCATTAGAATATGGAACGCGCTTCCGCTTTCTCTTAGGAAGATAACATCCCTGCTTGAATTCAGGAAACACCTTAAGACTTGGCTTTTTAAAAACTAGTCTCCTGCTTTAGAATGTGGTCCGCAACGCGCCTAGACACCTATGGGTAGTAGTGCGCTATACAAATTGTTATAACATAACATAACATGGTCGTTCCTGAAGTGTTGCATTTGTGGTAACCGCAGGCTGTCTATGCTGTAGCATGAAGTGCAGATCTCTAGTCGCTGGCTGTCGCGAGTGGTTGCTTTACTGCAATGAATCAGGTTCACCAGAGCTTTGCATGGTGTTCAGCATGGGTGGTAAGGTCTCTGTATGAACAGGCACGCTTGCGATCATGAAGAGTTCAGATCTTCAGGATCCACCCTTTGTGTTCTGAAGAGTGCACTCTAATGCCAAATAAGAGCCCAGGACCCGGGGAAGTTTCTCTTGAGGATCAAGGACTCACTCTTTAGAAGGGCAACAAGTCTCAGGCAGGTTCAATTGCAGGTCTAGTTGCAGCAGGTCCGCTGGCAGGTGCAGGGATGCCTCTGGAGTCTGTTATGTCCCTGTAGCTCTGAACAGTCAGCTGACCCTTGGAGTCACCTCATATATCGTTTAATGAAGGAAGCATGTCCAGACTTCCTTCTCAGGCAGCAGGGCAGTCCTTCGTCTATAGTATCCAGAGGTCCAGCAGTGTACTGAAGAGATGGTCTCAGGGTCCTATATTTATAATTGGTGCCAGCCTTAAAGTGGGACAACCTTTAAGACTTCTCGCTACATCCAGTTTTATAATTTCCTTCCTTCCCCTACCTGGCTTTGAGTGGTCTGGTGTGACAATGGACTAAAGTAAAGTCCTTTGTGAGTGTGCTAAGGCAGCCCCTTTGAAATGCAAGTGTGGTAGATGACAGTTCCGCCCCTCCTTTCCTGGCAAGCTGGTCCATCCTGATGACACTTAACCCCCCTTTTGTATCATTGTCTGGGAAAAACACACAAAAGCCAACTAAACCTAGTCATGTGACCCAGGATGCAGCTGGAGGCACCAAATGGTTAGGACAAGAAAATGCTAACTTTCTAATAGGGACATTGTCAGAATTGTGGCTTAAAATTCAACTTTGCAATTAAAGAAGATTTTAAATTACAATTCTCTAGAGGCCAAACATGATATCTCTTCTTGTTCCCATGCAAACAGTACCATGTATGAATGTAATAAGGTAACCCAATATTATCCTATGGGAGAGGGAGGCCTTACAGTGTGAAAAACTAATTTATGACTTGCCCACTACCAGGGCATGTAAAATATAAAAATACATATCCAACTTTATAAATGCAATGCACTCTGCCCTATGGGCTGCTTAGAGCCTACCCTGGGGATGCTCTATGTGCAGAGGAAGGAAGGTTTAGGCCTGGCAAAAGGTTTGAGATAAATTCCTAAACTTACTACTTTTGGTATTCACAGAAGACATTTAGTAGTAGTAAAGTTAGGACTCCTAACTGTACTACTACTAAATGCCTTTTGTGAATACCGAAAGTCATAAAGTTAGGATTTTGATTCAGTTTAGTAGTAGTAAAGTTAGGAGTCCTAACTTTACCAATACTAAATGCCTTCTGTGAATACCAAAAGTAGTAAGTTTAGGATTTCTATCTCAGATTAGTTCTGTGAATCAACCCCTAAGAGAGTGTGCACCTTGCTCCTGCCCACCAGGTGTACCGGATACACCATAGTTTGCTGCACTAAGTTGCACTTTTTGTGCATTGATAGTCAGGCCTGCCTGTTTCAAGACCCAATATAAAGATATAAATGATATCACTGAACATGTCAAGAATTATGTCATATGTGAGTTTGTATGCAGTGCATGGAGAGTGCACAAGTTATTTACCAATTATAACTGCTGAATTTCTGCATTTTTTAAGTTCAAAACGTTAACGATGGAATTGAGAAATTCACCTACCTTTAACGTTATTTTAACCTTTGTTTTTTTCAGTGAATTTCTAAAGTTTTCTTTAAAACTAAAACTTATCTGTTTATCACACCTAACTATAAAGTTACTTTAACCTTTGGTTTTTTTCAGTGAATTTCTAGTTCTTTTTAATGTAAATTAATTAATTCTTAAGTGTATGCGTGGTAAAATAACAAAATAATATATTCTGTGTGTGGACTATTTTGAAAGGGGTTTGCTTTTGTTTTGTAACTTAACAGGAAAAGGTGCACACTATGCAAATTATTTCAAAAAAATTATGTATGAGTTTAAAACAGATTAATAAAACATTTGTATTGAGATTGTCTATCTCCTCAGTTCTTCTGACTCTGATATTGAGACATTTCCCAGCAAGTTCATTAATATTGTAATAGCATACTATTTATAGCTTTTGTAAGTATTTTACATTAAGGTTGTAACTATAATTCAGAAAGAGAATAATCAGATTTTTTAATATTTCATGGTGTTAATATTCATTATATAAATCTATTTTTACATTGGTGATTATATTTTGTTTTAATCTACTGCTCTTTGATATGAATTTAGTTATGATTTAATCTGGAATAAGATTGTCATTGAAATATGGTTCTAATATATATATTTTTTTTAAAAAGGTGGTGACTCATGAGACGCCACGGAGTCAAAAACACAATCCCCTGTGTGGACTCCGAGGGGGATGTACTTACTGGTTGACTCTCGCGAACCTCTTGTGAGATCGTACATTTAGGGTTAAGATAAGAACACTGTTTTCCTGTAATTTTGAACAAAGTAACAGATTAGAGATGTTGATTATATTAGTAAAATTGATTATAATTTGTTCCATTGAATATATAAAGCAACAATATTTTTATGATCTCGCAAGACACTCACTGGAGTCAAACACACAATCCCCTACATGGTATCTGAATGGGTTGTGCTTCCTTTTCAGCTCTCACGATCTACTTGCGAGATCGTGCATTGCGAATTAGGTTGATAACAGTGTTTTCTTCTAATTCTGAACAAATTAAGACATTAGAGATGCTGATTACCTTGGAAACATTTATTATGAATTGTTCCTTGACATATAAAAAGCAAGAATATTTTACAATATTTTGAGAAGTCTGGAAGGTGAACTACACCCTAAGGAAGGATTGTGATTGGTTCATATGGATGTCTTTATTTAGAAAACAAACATTCCATATTTTTTGCTTTAATTTCCATAGTGGAATTTAGTGAGGGTAGAAATATCTGGCTTGGTTTCCTTTTCGGTTTTCCTACCAACACATATATGTCTTCCAGATTCTGATGATCAGCCAGGGGCAGCTACACCAGCTGAGCCAGCTCACCCTCCCAAGGAATCCTTGGCGTGACATTTATTTGAAATGAGACCAGGTGACAAGAACATTTCTGCAAAGTATGTCATCTGTAAAATGTAGCAAAAAGGAGTTCAGCCAGGGGAGCAGAAATAAATAGCATAGTATGAGCAGCACAGGCATGTGGACGCACCTCAGATCAATGAATCCACAAAGGCTTGCTCAGGCCAAGTTGGTTCAGGGCTTTCACATCATTTGCTCTGGGAGATACTGTGCCTGTGCAAGTAGTAAGTGCAGTAGCAGACAATAACCTGCTTACCTGAATAAAGTACTATTATGCTGCTTGTGTAAGCAGATAATATTTTCATCAGAGACAAGCAGGTCTGCCCAGGAGAAGCTTGTTGAAGATCAAAAAAAATCCCCCTAGGCAGTAGTTTCATTTTGTAACAGTTTTTTTCAAAATCGTTCTCCTTTTTGTTGTTAAGTAGATGTTGTTGGTGTTTGTTTCATATATCGAGTTTTTTCCTACCTTTAAGTTTTAAAAATCAATTTTTTTAAAAAAATGTTAGAAAACACCAACAAAATGTATAGTTGTTGTAAACTGTTAACAAAAATGGCTCTTTTCAGAGCTACCCTATAGTTTCATGATGTATGTTGTTTGTACTGTTTCCTTTTTACCTTTCTCACAATCTCTCGCAAGAGTCTCGTGAGAGCCCGAAAAGCCCACCATAATCGGCAGCTCTTCGAGCCTGCAGAAGCTTATTAATGACCCTCACGACACTCTCGCTGGATTTTAGCACAATCTGAAAATGACCCAATAAAAACCTCCTCCTGTTCAACTAGTAACTGTACCATACAAACAGCAGATGTTCACAACTTAACCTTTATTTCTAACTGCCAAAAATCTACCAATAGTGTTTATATTATTGACTCCCTCCCTTTTTTCTCTCCTCTTGTATGTTCATATTACTTCTGAAGCTTACTCATTCTGCTGAGGACTCCTCTTGTGACTGACATCTTCATACTGCATACTGCACCATGGTTTGCCCCTTGACTTTGGGGTACAGCTTCATCCACTGGGCTATAGAATATGCCATTAATTGCGGTATTGACAAGAATCTTAGATTTCCAAATTTGGACATCACGTTGATTACCCATAGAGGTATGAAGTGGCATCAAGTATTACTGATGGTTGAGAACATTTTGGATGGTGAGCGCACAGACCTGATGATAGTTTACTATAGTAGCAATGTCCTAGCCACAATCACAGGGGTTGCACTTGAAATTCAAAAGAAGGATACCTTTTCACAATTGATGTCTCTCTGTCCTCACAGTGCCTGTAAATATTCTATTATATGTCAAAGGCAAAAATGGCAGTGGTTCAAAGACTTTTGTCCTAAGATTGACAAGTCCCTGAAGCATGTTAATTAAGTGTGGGTGGTGAACTCTGCTCAGCTCGCGGAGTTTGAGGAGATTTCTGCATTCTGCGTTATGCGGAGCTCGCAGAGTTCTGAAACACTCCGCTCCGCCACCTCGCTCGCGTTCGTCAATGTCAAGTTGGCGAGCGAGGAAAATCCACCTCCCGGGGAGATTTTTCCTCATTCGCGATCGTCAACATCAATTTGGCGAGCGCGAGCGTGGAAAATCAACCTCCCGGCGAGATTTCTCAATGCAGGTGGTCAGATTTCTCATTGCGAGTGGTCGCGTATGCTCATGACCGTTCCTATTGAGAAACTGTCCGCTCACATTGAGCTAGCTGCCGCTCGAGTAAAAATCTACTTGAGTGGCAGAATGGAACCAGCGCCCGCTTGCGCTGTGCATGGTGCTGTTCACGATGATTGCATAGTGCAGACAAGCACCTGGCACTGAAAATCACTGTAAACAGCATTTACCCAACGCACTCTGCCGCTTGCGGAGCTCCGAGTAGCGCAGCAGAGTTCTTTTTTGCACTTCGCAGAGTTCCGCGTAGCAGAACTCCAAAACTCCGCCCTGGCTTAATGTTAATAAAACAATTTCTGCATTTCTTTGTGACCACGGCATGGGCCCTAGATATAATAACAACATCTGGTTTGATATACCAGGTGTGTATAGGCTAGATAGAGTGCACTTGGCTGCTGAAGGGAACAGGATCTTCCCTGGAATGCATCCAGTTTTATGTGTAACTGAACATTACACACTATAAACACAAAGGGGCCGATTCCGATCTGGGTCGGAAAGCACTCCGACCGATCCGGATCCGGATTGTTATCCGACCGAGCCGGACTCCTGCAGTCTGACCGAGCGAGTACGATGCGGCCGCATGCTGCCGGACTCGGTTCGGTCGGACTCCCATTGAAGTCAATTGGAGCCTGTCGTATGACACGTACATGGGTTCCCATTGACTCAATGGGTATGTTGCGCAAAAGGGTGCCCCCTGTAGTGGGTACGCGTTGGTGCCATCCTCACCATACATGCATGTATAGGGGGCACCCTTGGGTCCCTCCTGTGTCCGACTCGTAAGGCTACGGGTGAAGGGGGGTCTGGCACGAACCCCCGAAGTCCGCTTCCCGGAGCTTTTTCGTCCCGGAGACTCCGACTCGATCCGGCTGTCCGAATCGTGCATTGTACTGGCTCGGTCGGAAATTGACTCCATTGCGCGGTACGGTTCGTCTGCGACCGAGTCGTACGGAGCGGTTCGGACCCGGAAACGAGTCGGTCGGCGATTTCGCATTCATTCACATCGTACTTGGGCAAAGCCTCCGAATCGGATCCGGTAAAGCCGAATCCGATTTGGAGGCCTTCCGACCGAGATCGGAATCGACCCCAAAGTCTCTTGTCAGAGCCACCCTATTGCAACAATATGTGATTCTTTCATGTTATAACTCCCTTTTTTTGTATTCTTACCCCCTTCGAGAGTCTTGCGAGAGTGGGAGCACCCAAATGCCTGGCTCCACACCTATATTTGTCCGACTCTTGCGAGATGCTTGCCAGCCCAAACATTTAACCAATATTAAATTAATAATAGCTTTGTATCGTAGGGTGTGTGTATTAGACTGCACCGAAACACAAGCCTATGCACTGAAATCTCTTTCTTTTGAAAGATTTTCTGTAACCCCATACTTGTTTTTTCATTTTTCATTTGTCATCTCCACAAGAGTCTTACAAGATCGTAAAATGTTTTGAGGCGATTTTACATTTTCCTTTTTTACAGTACATACACCTTATAGTCCTCATTATTAGGGTGTGGGGAGAAAATAGCCTCTCCAATGATACCTTTTTATTGTATGACAGGAGTGCACAGTAGGGTGTGAGGAGAGACTTGGCTCCTTACTGACACCTCTCAGAGAAACAACTGTATATAGTAGGGTGTGGAGAGTGACTGGCCTCTCCTCTGAGACCTCTCTCCAAGGTGACCAATGTGCAGAATGGGATACATGGAGAGACTGGCCTCTCTGATGAATCCTCTCCTCAGGGTGACCATAGTGCATAATAAGGTGTGGGAGGACTGGCCTCTGTTTTGAGATTTCTCTCTTAGATGATCATTGACCATAGTAGGGTGTGTGAAGAGGCTATCTTCTCTTCTAAGACCCCTCTCTTGGATGAAGCGTCTGCATAGTAGCAAGTGGGGAGGGACTGGCCTCTCCTTTCCGATGTTTCTGTCGCATGACAACTGTGCATAGTCGGGTGTGTGAAGGGACTGGTTCTCTGTTAAGACCTCTCTGTAATGATGAGTGTGCAAAATAAGGTGAGGAGAGAGACTGCCCTCTCTGCTGAGGCCTCTGTCTAGGATGACAGAAGTGCATAGTAGGGTGTAGAGAGGGACTAGCATCCCCGCTGAGACCTCTTTCTGGGATGATGGGTGTAGTCAGTAAAGTGTGTGGAGAGACTGACCTCTCCTTTGAGAATTCTGTCTCAGAGGAAGGGTGAGCATAGAGTTTATGGAGGGACCGCCTCTTTGCTGAGACCTCTCTCTTGAATGACTGATGTTTATCGTAGAGTGGGGGGAGTCAATTGCCAACTGTGCTCATACCTCTCCCCACAGGGACGGGTATGCAAAGTAGGGTTTGGGGATGAATTGGCCTCTCTCCTGACACCCTTGTCTTGGATGATGGGTTCACATAGTAGGGTGTGTGGAGGAATTGGCTGATATGCTGAAACCTCTCTCTTGGATGACCGGTGTGCATAGTAGGACATGAGGAGGGCTTACCTCTCTGCTCACACCTCTCCTCAGGGTGACAGTTGTGTGGTGAGGAAATGACCTCTATGCTGAGAAGTCTGCCTTTATGACAAGCATGGAGAGTATGGTATGGAGAGAGACTGCTCTGTCAGCTCAGATCTCTCCAAAGTAACACATGTGTAGTAGACTGTGGTTGGGCCACTCTTTCTGCTGCTACCTTTTTGGTGATACATGTGCATAGTAAGGTATACAAATGGAGTATCCTCTCTGCAGAGAACTATGTCTTGGGTGATTGGTATGGATAGTTGAATGTGGGGACACACTCACCTTTCCCTTAGACATTTTGCCATGGATACAGGCATGCATAGTAGGGTGTGCCCAGGAACAGACATCTCTGCTGAAACCTCTCTCCAAAATATCAAGCATATAAAGTAAAATATGCAAAAGACCTTCCCTCTTCACTATCACATCTCTATGAGCTCATAGCAGTGCGCTGTAGAGTATGAGGAATCACTGGCTTCTGTGCCAAAACCTCTCCCTTATATGAGAGCTCTCTACACTACAATATGGACAAGGAGTGATCTCCCTACTCAGACCTCTCTGTTGCCAGACAACCCACAATAGTCTCTGTAACATAAACGATTTGCATAGTACCGTAGACATGCATATAGACGCAGGAGCACTCTGCACTCCCTAAAGATAGAACTACCAGTTTTAGTCAACATTACTATACTGGTGCAGACGTGGCACTGGTTGAATGAGGGACAATCTGGGGCTTTTGGTTCTTCACCCCTGCTGACCAGAGCCGACCAGAACTTCCGGCTTCTCTCTCCGGCGTTGTGCTGCATCCTGGAACAGACGTGGCGCTGGTTGAACGAGGGGCAGTCTGGGGTGTGTGGTTCTCTGCCCACACTAACCAGAGCTGACCAGAACCTCCAGATTTTCTCTCCTCACATAGCTCACTGCGCTATGCTCTACCTACAGCCTACCTTACTGCTCAGTTATACGTGCTACAAGAGTTGTTTATTCCTTGAGTAGAAGTTTTAAGTGACAACACAGCCCTAGCAGTAAAAGTACATGCTCAGGCTCAAGTCTACCAGACCCGAGACATGATACAAGGGCTACTTCTCTGTATGGTAGAATTCAAACTGTCTGTTCTTTAGCGGATATCTGAATGAGTGTCTCAATTCCTATCTGAAACTGTGATTGCATGTCTAGGTACATTTGTTAGTAAATAACTGCCTCTCTATGTGACATGTATGCTCTCTTAATATGTCAAAAAGGGAATGCATGGATTGCCTCCTGAGTGTGTTAAAGACTATTGGGTTATTTAACTATGTGTACAACTTCCTCCATTACCACTAGATACATATCACTTCAGCCTGTCTGTGTGAGTGAATGTTCACGTACTTCTATTACTATCTCACTGAGTGTTTTAGTGTCTGCCTGCTTTCTACTTAAGTATGTCAGATTAATGTTTTGAATACAAGGTGGATGTATAATTGGGCACTTGTGCCTCTAGGAGTGGATATAGCTCACTTAAACTTTGCAGTACATTGCATACATTCCAAGCACATACCAACCTGCCTTAAGGCCTACCTGTAGCCTATCTCACTGGAGAATTATATGTGGTAAAACAGTGGTTTATACCTTTTGTAGGACCTACCAAGAAAAGTGCAAGCACATGGTCAAATGTAGTAGGCCCAAGACATGATGAAAGACCTACTTCTCTGCATGGTATGAGTTGAATGAATGTGTCAATTCCTGTTTGGGGCTTTGATTGCATGTCTGTTGCTAACTTACTGCCTCTATTTATGACATGCATGATTGTCTAAATGTGCCTGTCAGGGGCTGCATGTATTGCCTCCTGGGTGTGTTAGTGAGTATTTGGTTTTTCAAATAGGTGTACAGCTGCTTCCATTACCAGTAAATATATATCAGTTCAGCCTGTCTGAGTAACTGAGGGGCATATTTACAAGGATTCAGCTCCAATTTATCTCCACCTTAACGCAACAAAAGTGGAGGTAGATTTAACACCCCATTCACAAGCTGGTGCAAACTGCAGAAAACGCCAGTATTCCCGCGATAACTGCCCCAAAATCTAACACCACGGCGGACACCACCAACTAACCCTAATGAGATGCAGAGTAGGCGTTCCTGTGCAAAAAACACACAAAAAAACAACAACACCACTTTCACAACGAACTGACAGAACTGCGAAGCGAACCAAAAACAGGCAATAAGCTGTGGTAGCCACAGGTATTTAACACCTGCCTCAAGCAGGTGTAAAGACGGACGTCTACCTGCAGTAGGCAACGGAGTCCCGCACACAGCCATAACCGAAGAACAAACAACACCATGGAGCTACTCATCATGCAGCTCGGAGCCCCAACAGGACCACAACACCCACCGCCACCACTCCCAGAACCGCCACCACCCCCAGGACCCGGACCCACTCCCCCGGACCACCACAGAGGCAGCGTAGAGTAAGACAGCGGACCTACCGAAAATGCACCACTCTCACAGACCTAACGCCCGTGGAAGCCATTGCCCACTACAGGCTCAAAAGGACAACCATCCTACTCATCATGACCCACATCACCCATAGGCTGACGGTCCCAACACAGCGGAGAACAAACATCCCTCCGCAGACAAAGCTGCTGGCAGTGCTGCACCTGTTGGCCTCTGGTTCCTTCCAACCAACAACTGCCAGAGTCGGAGGGGTCTCACAGCCAGCCCTTTCAAAGTTCATCACACCTGTCCTGGATGCCATCATCAGCTTCATACCCCAGTACCGTCACTTCCCCAACACTGCACAGGAACAGCTGGAGACTAAGCAAGGCTTCTACACCATAGCCGGATTCCCGGCCGTGTTGGGAGCAATCGACTGCACACATGTCCCACTTGTGCCCCCTGCGGATACTGCACACCACTACCGCAACAGGAAGCACACACATTCCATCAATGTGCAGGCAATAGTGGACCACCGGGGACTCTTCACCAATGTCGTCGCCGACTACCCAGGCAGTGTGCATGATTCCTTCATCTTCCGACAGTCCATCATCAACCAGCACTTCCAGGATGGCACATATGGAACGGGACTGCTCGTCGGTAAGTACCAAATCAACACACCACACATCCCACAGCCACCAATGCACAAAGCACAACTGTGGGGATGCACACGTGACCAATCCACATCCGACATGTCAAACTACACGACCACCTACCAGACACGACTACACCACTCCATGGTCATCCTGGGCTACCCCTGCACCCAATACAGACTTCACATGGTACCACAGCCACACAACAGCTGAACGTGTGGAGATGAGGAATGCAGCCATGACACATGTGAGGCACTGCTCTGCCCTCATGACCCTACCCCAGTCTCCCACAGGTCAGCGTCCCGTGGTGGTGGGCCCGTGTCGGCCGCTGTGCATCCGGGGCAACTAGCCCTGTGCGACTCGAGTCATCCCCCCTTGTAGTTCTGACATTGCATGTCTGTGTGCCTGATGACTGTTGGTGTAGTTGCCAGCACCAGCCACTCCCTGAGGGCTGGCTTACACTCACCCCACACACAGCCAGCACAGGCGTCACTGAATTGGTGGGCCTGCCATCACATCCTGTCAAACCAAGTATTGACTCTTTTCTCCCTACACTGTCACAGGTGATCAAGGATATGTACTCTGCCCTTGGATGATGACACCCCTCCGGGACCCGAACACACCCGCCCAGAGGCAGTACAATGCGGCCCACATACGCACTAGGGGCATCGTTGAACGTACATTTGGTGTGTTGAAGTCACGTTTCAGGTGCCTAGATGGCACTGGTGGGAAGCTCCTGTACAGCCGGGACATCGTGTGCAAGATGATCGTTGCATGTTGTGTGTTGCACAACATCTGTGTTCGCACCAGGGCCCCATGGATCCCAGTTCCAGAGGTACCGGACGATGATGGTGGTGATGGGGCAGGTGGCCCACATCCCACTGCAGCTGCGGCAGGAATGGCCCGTAGGGACTCCATCATTGACACTTACTTATCATGAGCACGTCACATTGTGACCGTCCGTGGCATTCATGGGACAGTAGTAGATGTCCAATTGCACTGCATGTGTGATTTGCAGGTTACATATCCCTGGGGTTTCAGGTGTGATTTGCCAGGTTGTGCACATTTTCCGAACCAGTTGTTTCCTGTGTTCAGTTGTGGAGGTGTTGCTGTTTGTACCGGGATGTTGTCAATGACGAGGTGCACTTCTGCTTATGTGTGTATGCTGCACGGTGGGTGTGTCGCTCCTGCAGTTCTGATTTGTCTGCCACTGGTCTCTTTAATGCGGTGTGCCTGTAGGTTCTGTTCTTCCACGGTGCTTGGATGTTGTGGTGTGCATGTTGTCCTCTGCAGTTGGCCAGGGTGCATCCATGGTACTCTGCTGTTGATGTATTTTGTTCTGTGGCATTTTCCGCATGCTGTTCTTGTGCTTTTCCCCGCATTTCGCGTGAGTATTGCAGCCCTCGTGCTGGTTGTCACTGTTTTCTTATCGCACTTTGGCCCATCGCAGCTTTTTTCGCTTTGTGGTTTGTGTTTTTATCTCCGTCGAGGTGGTTGTATCGCGAGCATTGGCCGCGGTGTCGGCCAACTATCGCATGCTACCGCCGTGTTGTGAATTCCACGTTGTCACGGGGCTATTTTCCCGCGATAGGCTGCGATGCTGAAAGTTGCGTTCGCTACTCTTGCGATAATTATCACATGTTCTTGTGAATATACCCCTGAGTATTTAGTTGGTTCTCTAACTACTTCAATGGGTGTTTTAGTGTCTCACTGCTTTTCTACATAGGTATCTCAGATTGAAGTATGGGTAGCAGGGTTCATATATAATTGGACACAGAAGTCTGTTAAAGTGCATATACCTCATTAAACGTCACAGTACATGTGCTTACCTTTATGCATATACCACCCTACCCTATGACCTAGCTGCAGCCTACCTCAGTGGTAACCTATATATGGTAAAAGACCACTTTTGCCTTCCCTAAGACTTTTACATGTAATGGTTAATCTAGCTATAAAACTGCATGCACAGGCTCAAGTGTACCAAGCTGCAGACATGATGCAAGGGCTACTTCAGGGTTATTTAAGTGTGTATACAACAACATCCATCAGCACTAGATACAAAACAGTTGTACCTGTCTGTGTAAATTTATATTTACATGCTTCTGTCACAGTCTGAATGGCTGTTTTAGTCTCTGTCTACTTTTCCACTTAGGTACATCAGATTGAAGTGTCAGTGGAAGGGTGTATATATAATTGGGCACAAGGGTCTCTAGGACTGCATATAGCTTACTTAAACTTCAGAGTATGTGTGTATCTTTTTAAGCATATAACACCCTTCAATACTGGTGGTGAGTTATACATCGTAAAAGAGCAGTTTATGCCTTCACTAGGACTTTTAAATATGAAGGTTGGCCCAGCTGTAAATGGCTACTTCTCTACATGGTAAACTTGAAAGAGTCAGTTGTTTAGTAGATATCTGAATGAGTGTTTAATTTCCTATGTAGAGCTGTGTTTCCATTTGTATGTACATTTGTTACTAAATCAGTGTCTCTTGTTGTATGATATATGGTTCTCTAAATATGTCTGTAAGGGCCAGCATATATTGCCTCCAGGATGTATTAGTGAGTATTGGGTTATTTACATGTGTGTGAAACTGTCACCATTAGCATGAGATATATATCAGTTGTGCCTGTCTGTGTGAGTGAATGTTTAGGTGCTTCTCTAACTACCTAACTGGGTGTTTCAGTTTCTGTCTGCTTTTCTACTTTGGTATATCAGATTTATGTCTGGTTGTAGGCTGGATGTGTAATTGGCCACACAGGTCTCTAGGAGTATATATGCCTCAGTCAATGTTCTGAGTTAAGGTTTTACGTTTTAAGCATATAGCTCCCTACATTTTGATAAAATATTCAAAGAACATATCTTACATATTAGCCACATAGCAGTCCCATAACATGTTTTTGAAAATGGACCTTTATCCGACTATCTGTTTTGAAAGCTCTAGAAATATCAATGTACATTGCTAAATAAATACCTCATTGTCTGTATTATGCATTTGAAACATATCTTTGACTGCCTTTGATACTGCTACACATAAATCTACTTTGTGAGTATCTTAGTGAATGTATAAGTACTTCTCTTGATCAATGAGTGGGTGTGAGAGATCCTCTATAATTTACAAACATGTATGTCACATGCATCATAGGTGCTAACGTTTATATTGTACTTGGCATAACAGTGCCTACCAGTCTTATATTTCATATCTCACTCTCAATACAATTAAAGAAGACATCTCCCCAGGTAGGTACATATAAATATACCCTGCAATTATCCAACACCTACACTAAAGAGTATGTAACACATAGCTTTCAACTTTGAGAGTATCATAATTCAAATAGAGCTACAGTGCATACTTTTCACTTTCAAATATGAGTCATAGTAAGGTCATAGCGAGGTCACAGCGAGGTCATAGCGAGGTCATAGCTCAGATCCACAGCGACCATAATCTGATCGCTACGTGAATATTGACCCCATTTACGAATCATAAGCCTAAGCTACTATCGCCCCAGGTCTTAAACATAAAGGATGCAGGGTAAAAATTGGTCTGGCGTACTATGAACTTGAAGCACGTCATGGCCCAAGTAGTTTGTAATAGCACAGCTTTGGTGAATAGTTGCAACTTCTCAAGTTGCAACCCGGCCATTATCCAAGCCCATTTTACAAACCTTTTTCTGTGGATAAAAGAGAACCATTATGATATAATGGGGTGACCCACAAAAGTCCACGGACCTGGGTAATGTTTGGTATAGAAAACAATGGTCCTAGACTACTCAAGATTATACTTTAGTTGTGAGGAACATTCACTAAATAGAAGTATATTTCAGCTACATATAGACTTCACATAGTATCCTTAATGTGCCACCAAATCCTTCATAAATCAAGCATATATATCCTCAAATGACACAAAAGCACCAAATATAGCTCCAATAGTGACTGTTTTATTTGTCAATTATTTTATGTCACAGATCACCATGTTTATTGTTTTAATAGAAAAACTTTTTAATAGAAAAAACAGTTTGTCCAAGGGGAGTGTAAAAAAAAGGGGGGAAAGTGCTCGTGCGGTAGAATAGATATAGAGGAAAAGAATCCAAAGGGTAGTACTAAAACAATCATTTACGCAATTCTGATATCCTGGGTAAACTGGTCGTGGTTTTCAATGACACCAGTTTTACACAATAGGCCTGTCCATCATGAGTTCACCAATATTTCTTATTTTCTGAAGTCTGACTCGAGGAGTTCAGCATGGATTCCCCAGGCCGCGCAGTCTACAGAATGAGATGCTGTGGGAGATTAAGTCACCCGTATTTGATTCCTTCAAATACTGCAGCCTTCTTCACTCTAAATTAACTTTAGCCACGCCGCAGATCCAGTGCGGACTGCCACCTGAGGGGCTGTAATCCTGACATCACCTACCCTTAGGTTGCCCCCTCTCCCCCTGTCCTGAGGAAGACCCACCTGCAGAGGATATAAATTACCCTCCAACGTGCCAGGGTCGAAACGTCGACACTCTCCCCCAACTGGGCCTGTACCTGACATCATCCATGACCCGCCCCCTTCTTCACAGATGAATAACCTCTGTGCACCATCAGAAAATATGAAATATTGGTGAACTTAGGATGGATAGGCCTATTGTGTAAAACTGGTGTCATTGAAAACCACGACCAGTTTACCCAGGATATCAGAATTGCGTAACTGATTGTTTTAGTACTACCCTTTTGATTCTTTTCCTCTATATCTATTCTTTTTTCACACTCCCCTTGGAGCAACCATTTTTTCTATTAAAAAGTTTTTTCTATTAAAACATTAAACATGGTGATCTGTGACATAAAATAATTGACAAATAAAACAGTCACTATTGGAGCTATATTTGGTGCTTTTGTGTAACTTGAGGATATACATGCTTGATTTATGAAGGACTTGGTGGTACATTAAGGATACTATGTAAAGTCTATATGTATCTGAAATATACTTCTATTTAATGAATGTTCCTCACAACTAAAGTATAATCTTGAGTAGTCTAGGACCATTGTGGATAAAAGAGAAGCTGTCTAGACCCAATGCACAGCCATGCCACCAAGTTAACTCATGGCTTGTTAAAGAATGCAGATCAGCCACGTAGGGCTTTAAAGCAATCCCCTAGAGGTCAGAGCGCCATTACAGCTAGCAGGAAAATCTACCAGCAAGCAGTAAAGAGAAGGAAACAGGCAATAAAGGAGGAGAAATAGGAATCCATTGTGAGTGCTTGTCAACTAAAAGACGCACTGGCCTTTTGAAAAGCTGTGCGATATTTATTATCTCCTCCATCACAGCAAGAGAAAGTTACGGTTCACATCCCAGGGGAGGCTTGGCTGGTGCATTTTTCTGGGATGTAGTCCATTGACAGTGGGGCCGACGATGTACTTCAGCCACTGGTCCCACTGGGGCTAAACCTGGAGTTTAAGGAGGAATAGGTTCTGAAAGTGATTTTTGATAGTAGGTGTAAGAAGGTTCCAGGTCCGGATGGTGTCCCGCTTGATCTGTTTAGGGAGGACCTAGGGTTCTGGACTCCTGTCCACACCTCTATATTCAACTCTATTTGTAGCTTGGGCGTTCCCAGGTCTTGGTGTTCATCCATAATAGTACCTATCTTTAAAAATGATACTGTGCACAACATTAAATGTTATCGCCCAATATCCCTCTTGGACTCCAATGTCAAAATTATTGGGAGGGTAGCCCTGGATCGCTTACTTGACTGGATTAAAAAAAATAGAATGCTCGCCCCAAGTCAGCATGGGTTCAGAAAGGGGCTTGGGACTATTGAGGAGTGCCTCAACCTTCAATTAATTGTGGCCAAATACAAGTATGCTATAAGTGTCTCTACCCATTTGGCATTTATGGACCTGTCAAGTTCTTTTGGCTAAGCATCTAGAACAAAGCTGAGGTCCATTTTAGAGAATATGGGTGTCGACGAGGGGCTGGTTTAATTTTTAGGACTTCTTCACCATGATCCCACGGCAACAGTTAGGTATGGTAGGGCTGCTGATTGTACAGAATAATTTAGTATTAAGCAGGGAGTGCGCCAAGGATGCGTGCTGGCCCAAACTCTTTTTCACCTTTACACAAATGATATGGAAAAAACTCTGGTAATTGTTGGGGCAGACGTGCCGTGTGTGGAGACAAAGCCCATTCCAGCACTTCTATATGCTGATGGTGTGGTGCTCCTGGCAAGGACGGCCCACAGACTTAAGAGGCTTATTTTTAGTTATGTTAGCTTCATGAAAGAGTTGGGTTTGGAGACTAATCTTAAGGAAACCTTTACTATGGTCTGCGGACCCAGAAACACGAAAACACACACCTTCAATATCACTGGCAAAACATTAGGCAAGGTTAGTTCCTTCCCTTACCTGGGTTTGGACCTTAATGATGGCTGTACTTGGTCTACCTGTGTCAAGAATAGGATAATGCATTTTACTCAAGCTGTTAATACCACTTCCTCGCTTGCTATGTCCATCGGCAAAAAAAACATTTTGCCGATTCTAGAGATCTATAATCGGAAATGCTTGACAATTTTGACATATGGAATGGGTATTTGGAGATATAGGGATGCCCTTGCAATGCAGACAGAAGAGAATAGATTTTGTCACTGGTTATTAGGTGTCCCTCCCTCTACCCCGCATTTTCCACTGCATTTGGAGTTAGGCTTAGGTTATGATCAAGACACCATTAATGCTGTACCCTTGGCCCTTTGGTGCTCTATATGGTACAAGAAAGAAGCCGAACATAATCAGGCAGTCATCAGAGATTGCTTATCCTGTGAGCAAGGTTCGGATATCCCGTGGTTAAAGTATATCAAAGAGTCTCTCAGTGCTGGGATGTGCTCGCCTGTTTGAGCACACTGAGATAATAGTGAAGAAAGATAGAAACTGGGTCCTGAACTGTTTTCTTAAGCATAAGCAAGCAACTAGAGAACTAATGGAAGTGGCCAAACCTGCAGTCCGAGATTATTGCATCATTCAAATGGCACCAACTACTGCTCCATACTTATTATACGTGATTAATGTGCATGAGAGAACACTGCTGGCAAGGTTCAGGTTAGGCTCCTTCCGCTGGCTAATTTGTTTTCCCCTTGGCCAGTATTATTCAGATTCTATTTGTACTTGTCCATGTGATGAGCATTCAAGCCAAACCATCTTACACTTTGTCTTCTTATGTCAATTTTATTTGCTGTACACAAGGACATTTTTATTACCCTTATTACGTAGACATAAAATTTCATAATGTAAAGCCGTCCTTTTTTACCTGCTGCAACTCAATGACCATTGTGTATGTTATGCAGTTGCTAGCTTCTTGAAGTGTGTCTTAGCTAAAAAAGGAGCATGTTGTTTTGATGAAATAGTTTTAGTTTTATCTTTAATTCTAAAAAGTGTTGTGGGTCTTGTATTGTAAAGCGTAAGTTTGTCTTTGGTATCTTACTTTTTATCCATTTTATTGTCTTTTTTGCTTGGCTGTCCTTGGATTTAAAATGTAGCACTGTCACTTTACATATAGTAAATTATTTTATAACTTTTTGCTTTTTTAACAGAAGTGTCGTATATTGCATGATTCGTTTTATTGTATGTATCTTTTATGATCTGCCTTCGGGAGATCAAATAAAGACGAATGTGAATAAAGACGAATGAGAGTCTTCTAGAGTCTTCTTTATAAAAGAACAAATAAGACTACATCTCCCAGAATTCAAATGAAAGCATATCTACACATATACAACTTTTACATCTTACACTTCATTATAGCATATGCATTTAACCATTACTGTGCACTCTTTTCTTCTACCACTTACAGAGTAAGTAAGGGAATAGAGGTACACTATTCACCTCCATGGAAACTAACATGAGAGACACCTAGTCTGCACCTAAGGTAAACTATATCTTAGTTACCTATTGATATAACTATTATAAAAACACTTTCAATTATATAGCATTCTTTCTTTTATACTTATATATATTTCAAAATCTTTTATCACACTATTACATAATTATCTACCTTATTTATCAATTTGTTTCGCTTACAAAGATTTCAGAATATTGAGTTCATTGGTAAAATCACTTTTTTATTCTCTTATTAGATAGATGCAATTTTCTCAGGTTTTGTTAAAATTTAGCACAAGAACAGCAAACACTCACATAAAAGCAACCATAAAAGGCAACCTTCTGAACTTTGCATTACCTGATACTGCAAAAGTCCGCAAATAAAAACATTCCTTTATGTTAACCGTTTCACTCCTTTTTAGAGGTAGCCCAAAATACATACCTTTCTGTCAATAATTGTGATGTAATCACGATCATTGCAATTCATTTGCAAAAAAACGGGACATAGAAAACCTACTTTCCTATATAGTTTTATCTTTTTAACACTATACTACACTTGTATGCAAAATCCTCACTAGGTAATCTTAGTTACTGTATAGAACAATGAGCCTAGACCTCTCCAATTTGAAAAAAATAATACCTGTTTCTTTAACACCCTTTCTCCATTACACCCTTTGCATATTTCCATAGAAACCCACTATAACCGTATAATAGTTCCGGAAGGGCCATACTAGTTAAAAAATGAACTACAGCAGGTGTGGTTTACTGCACATACTGTAAAGCATATCCAACTCTCTATTACATTTTTTTCTATTTACCATACCCAATCAAACATCTATTTAATAATCATTTCGAAATGCTACCTACTTTTTCACCTGCATATTCCCTCCACCCAATCAAATGTTTAGTTTTCAAATGTTTAGTTTTTTTAAAATCACCAGCACACATGCATTTTTACTGTCTTTCATAGTCCCAGCTGCAATATTCAGCTGCAGACCTGTCCTGTGTGCCACTCCTCCTTACTACAAAATGCTTAGAGTGTGGATTGTGGGCCACAGCTATATCTATTGGGCTAATGAGGGTGCAAAAAGAGGTATTGACAAGTACTTGGGTTTGCCAAATGTGTAGATTAGTTGGTTTTGCCAGAGAGCGTTAAAGTTTAATCAGCTACTGCCTTTGGTTAAAACCATTGTAAATTTCCAAGCTCCTCACCTTATGATTGTGCACTGTGGTGGCAATGACCTAGGTATATTGACTGGGGTAGAGCTAGAAATCCTAATGAACAATACCTTTTCAGAAGTGATCTTGCTTTTCCTTCACACTGTATTTGTGTACTTTAATATATGTCAAAGACAGAAATGGATGTGGTCAAGTCAATTCTGTCTACAGATTGACAAAGCCAGGAAACATGTTAATAAAACTGTTTCTGCTTTCCTAAGAGACCATAACATGGGCTCTATCTACATCAACAATATATGTTTTGGCATGCATGGAATGTATAGAAGTGATGGGGTTCACTTTACAGACGAAAGGAACATGGTGTTTCTAAGCAACCTGAAACTCTGCATACAGTTTTATCTGTAATTGTATTATACACACTCTCAACATAAAGACACTTTTCACAGCCACCCAAGAGCCCAGAATTGTGTTCACTTTCTTGTTAAATAATTTCTGAGGGGAAATTTTCAAATCTGCGCTCACATGGCGAACTCGCAAAACAAAAGCAGACATTCAACGACCACCACCACATTCAAAATATTTTACCTAAAAAATTCATTCTAACTATTACAATTCACACATTACTAACTACATCACTTCTTAAAAAACATGTTTGTACACATATTGTTCTAGTAATTTAAAAAAAAACTGTTGAACCCTACTTCCCATCTTCGCGATGATGCAGAGAGTCACGATGACTCTGGTAACCGCGACGATCGAGCCTCTTTTAAGAAGTGTAAAACATATACATGCACACACTTTACAGTGGTTTAGACACTAGGGGTTTAACATTGCACTGTTTAAAGTCATATTTTGAAAGGCAGTTTGTATAAAAACAATTGTTTAAACCGAATTTCCATGTTCGCCAGCATCGTGATGACATTGGTAACTGCGGTGATCGCACCTTTTAGTAGAGGTGTAAAACACATATATGAACACATTTTACAGTATTTTAGACACCAGGGGTTTATTAGTGCACTATTTAAAATCAGAATTTTCTAGGGGGTTTGTATTGAAACCATTTTTAAGACCAATTTTCCTTTTTCGCAATGATGCCAGGCACCGTGATGATATTGGTACCCGTGATCACCCCGAATACATCACAAAATGACAAAACAAAAGCATACATTCAATAGCCACCACCATATACAAAATGTATAACTGCAAAATAGGTCATAACCAACACACTAAACATATTCATATCTAAAGAAATCTATAATAGTATGTATAACTACCTTAGTATCTCTGTCACACAGGGTTTAACTCTTTCAGTGGAATCTGTGACTGCATGCATCTCTGTATCAGCAAGTCTCTCATTCACTGTATAACCATTTCAGTGGACCTGTGAGATGGTGCATCAGTCCATTAATAGTTCTGTAATGAACTGCATGACTGTCTCAGTGAATCTATGAGTGGGTGCATCAGTGTCTGAATGGGTCTGTGATTCATTGCATGAGTCTCTAAGTCAATCAGTGGGTAGGTGCATAAGTGCCTTTAGTGCATTTGTAAGTAAGTATATAACTGTCTGACTGGATTTGTGAGTGGATACATGAGTGTCTAAGTGCATGTCTAAGTGGGTGAGTGAGTGGGTGCATGAGTGTCTGAATGGGTCTATGACTGAGTGCATGAGTCTATCAGTGGGTCTATGACTGGGGGGGTGAGTCTCTGAGTGTACCTGTGAGTGGGTGCATGAGTCTCTGAGTATATGAGTGACTGGGTGCATAAGTCTCTTAGTGGGTCTGTGAATGGATGTGTGAGTGACTATATGGGTGTGTGAGTGTCTGAGTGGGTATGTGACTGGGTGAATGAGAGTCTGAGAGGATCTGTGAGTGAGTGTACACGTGTCTAAATGGGTCTGTGAGTGAGAGCATAGGTCTCTCAGTGGGTGAGTAAATGGGTGCATGCATGAGTGCCTGGGTGGGTCTGTGACTGGGAGGACAAGTGTCTGGGTGGATCTGTAAGTTGATGTGTGAGTCTATGAGTGGGTGAATACGTGGATGAATGTATATCTGAGTGCAACTGTGAGTGGGTGAGTGAGTATCTGAGTTTATGAGTGAGTGACTGAGTGCCAAACTCATGAGTGGATCTGTGACTGAGTGTGTGAGTGACTGTATGGGTGTGTGAATGGGTGTTTAAGTATGTGAATGGATTAGTGAGTGGGTGTATGAGTGTCTCACTGGGTCCACAGTGGGTGTGTGAATGTTTCTGTGGGTTTGTGAGTACATACATGAGTGTGTGAGTGGGTCTATAACCGGGTGCCTAAATCGTTGACTGGGTCTGTACATGGGTGCATGACTTTGGGTAAGTCTGTACCTGGGTGTATGAGTAATTGAGTGGTTCTGTGAGTAGGTTCATGAGTGCCCAGGTGGGTCTGTGGCTGGGTGTAATAGTCTCTAAGTGGGTATAAAACTGTACACATAAGTCTATGAGTAGCTCTCTAAGTTGGTGCATGAGTTTCTGAGTGGGTCTGTACATGGGTGTGTCACTCTCCGAGCGAGTCTGTAAGTGGGTGCATGAGCACCTCAATGACTATATGAGTGGGTGCATGAGTATCTGAATGGGTGTGGGCTGAATGTATTAGTGTGTGAGTGGTTGTATGCATGGGTATATAAGTGTCTGAGTGAGTTTGTGAGTGCATACAAGAGTCTGTGACTGTGACCAGCGAGGGTGTGTACATAGAGACAGATAGTTTTTGTTTTATATTTCCAACAATATACATGATGATGACACAATATTCACAATGTCCCCGCTACAGTACACCGGGGCCACGCTGGCGATTGCTTTGTCATCACAAATATCGAATACGAATAAAGAAATCAATTGGGGACACATAACTTATGTCACTAAAGCTCCCAATTCTCAAATATGGGGTCAGATTATCCTTGACCCTGTACCTTAGCATTGGCACAAGTTTTCAGCCCTGGGAACTGTTCCTGATCGATATAATTGCAGACGTAACTTTCTGTTCGGTTTGCGTCCAGCCAATAAGAGCATTCCAGCTGGCGTGCTTTCACGATTTAACTAAAACACGTTGCGATTTAACCGTGATCACAGCAAAACTGCTGCAACTTTCAGTTCAGGTTGCGTCCAGCCAATCAGAGCATTCCTGCTGGCGGGCGCTTTCATGATTTACCTAGAATGCCTCAAGATTGAACCACGATCATTGTGACACTGCAGCAAAATATCACTATATTGTTCGGATTTAATTTCTCAACACTACTGAACGGATTTGCACTAAATAACAAAAAACACCATCTGCATAACAACATCTACCATTCTGCCAAATTTGGTGCATTCCGTTCAGTGGTTTGGGCTGTAGGTTTGACAATGCGTTCCTATGGGAATTAATATTTTGCAAACACACCCTTATTTTGTGCCCCTATTTCTCAGTCCCCACTGCACGGATTGCCAACAAACTTTCCATGACAAAGAATCTACCTTGACAATTTTTGTGGAAAATTTCATGCAAATTGGTCAATTGAAGCCAAAGTTATAAGCAAGTCATATTTTTATTCCTATGGAAGTGACCGCCAATAGGTAATATATATATATATATATTTATATGGGCAAAATTGTAGAGACTTCCAGTCCCATGATGCCTTGCTATTTACTCACCTGAGTGCAATAAAAAGAGAGGGAAAATACTGGGAGCCTTCTATGCTGATCATTTGTGCTGCAGTCTGCCTATGAGGAACGGAGTCAGGCCCGAAACGCGTCAGGAAACGGCTGAGGTGTGGCTTACCGCAAGACTTTCCCTGATCTTTGCCTGCTTGCCTGCGAGTGCGTCCCACCTAGGGGCAACCTTTTTCTTTCATGTAATATGGCCAGGCCAGGTCGTGGGATGACACCAATGCGTAACTGAGTGGGTTCGCTGCTGTTTCTCTGTGAACAGCGGGATGCGGAGCAGGAAGTGATTGCTTGCACTGGGGAAGAGACTTGGAGGTAAATCCGTGCATATAAAGAACTGAGGGTCCCAGGGGGCCAACTAGCCCACCAGGTACCTCCAATAGGTGCCACAGAGCTGTGTTGCAGAGAGGTGGTCTGAGGCCACGCCCCTTTTTACACCACTCTGCAAACACGGCTTCTGGTGCACTGCTGGTGGGGCGATGAGGTCATCTTGTGTCCTGAGGATCACAAGACACAAGTGGACATCATCCTCCGAGCAGCAGTGAGCCAGAAGCCGCATTTGCAGCGTGGTGTAAAAAGGGACGTGGCCTCAGAACACCTCTCTGCAACGCAGCTCTGTGGCACTTACTGGAGGTACCTGGTGGGCTATTTGGCCCCCAGGGACCCTCAAGATTCAAGGGGACTTAATCCCCCAACTAACAACGCGCCAGGGGGTGCTTTTGCACAGTGGTGCAGGGAGGGGGTGGGGCCTAATATAACAAGTTAGAAATCCTGCTGTATGGGACTTACTGGAGGTAATAAAAGGGGTAGTTGGCCCCCAAGGATGACGTTGGGGGCTAACTATCCCTCCTGTTACCTCCACTAAATCCCACAGAGTGGGATTGCTAAAAGGTGTTTGGAGGCCACGCTCACCTTTCTCCACCACTCTGCAAACATGACTGCTATGTTATAGTTAGAAATTAGCATTTAAAAAACCTATGAAATTCACTGAAAAAATCATAGGTTTCAGGGACGTTATAGTTAGAAATTAACATTTAAAAAACCTTAGAAATTCACTGAAAAAAACCATAGCTTTCCGGGACGTTATAGTTAGTTGGACATTTCACTCATACAAAACCTGAGAAATTCCGCCGTTATAGTTAGTTCAGCTAACTATAACTCGCCCCCCCGCAATGCACTGCTGATGACGTCACATATTATATCATTCATGACATGGTCAATGACATCACTGATGACATGACTGATGACATCTCAAATGACATCACTGATGACATCATCCACGTGAAAATCTGATGCACCTCCTCACACCCTAATATAACCTTTGATACACCCACTCTAAAATACAGACTATCATTTTCGAAACCATAGACACACCAATACCAGTTACTACATGCATACTCACTGATTCCTAGGTCTACACACATATCCACTCATTCACCCATACAGTCACACATACATGCAGTCACTCATCAATACAACACTATCATATGCACTCTTACACCTATACAGACACTCACACACCACCACTCATCCAGAGTTACTCACACACCTAGTCAGTTATGCAAAGAATCAATCACACTTCCATTTACTCACCTATACAGTTATACACACACACCACCTCACTTATTCATACAGATACTAATGCATACTTACTCTCTTATACAATCACTGATACAAGTACACACTCATCCATACAGCCACTCTCACAATCACTGACTCTCACGTATAGTCATTTATATACTCCAACTCTCATATACACTGCCTTTTAGATATGTAGTTACTTGGACATGTACCACTGAGACATCCATTCATTCACCAACATACCCATACACACACTCACCCACCCATACAGCTGTTTCCACATGTACTTTTGAACCCATGCACCCAGTGAATCAACTACTTACACATCTATGCACAGAGTCACAAACCTCCCACCCACCCACATACACACTCAGGCACCCATACAAATACTCAGGCAACCAATCAATAACCCATATAGACACACATGTAGCTACTCAACAACCCATACAGTATCTTACACAACAACAGACAGACTGATATAGACTTGCACACTGTTTACTCACTAACCCATGCATTCAGTAAGACACATTCAATCACTCACTTATACAGTCAGTCACGCACCTACTAAATCGTCCATCCAGACACTTATACACCCACTCATTCTTCAATACACCTTGGCATATATATAAAACATATTTAAACTTTATAGAAGCACACTGGATGATGTCATCAGTGATGTCATCAGTGATGTCATCAGTGATGTCATTTGATATGTCATCAGTGATGTCACTGACCATGTCATGAATGATGTAATATGTGACATCATCAGCAGTGCATTGCGGGGGTGCGAGTTATAGTTAGCTGAACGGCGGAATTTCTCAGATTTTGTACGAGTGAAATATCCAACTAACTCTAACGTACCTGAAACCTATGTTTTTTTCAGTGAATTTCTAAGGCTTTTTAAATGCTAAATTCTAACTATAACGTGCCTGAAACCTATGTTTTTTTCAGTAAATATATATATATATATATATATATATATATTTTTTTTTTTCCATCCAAGGGGAATCTTGTAATTTTATTTCAAGCTCTGGAAAAGGCGCAAGAACGAGAGATAAGAAAATGGTGGGAGGCCACATCGTTACAAAGATATATAGAATGCGATCGCATTCCGAGGGGCCTACGCATCTTCACTGTCCCCTCATACGAACATCCGGATCCCGCACTTTTGAAAGAGTGGGCTGAATATACAGCGGGGTCCGCTAAAGGGATGGTGCAAATCTTAATAAAATACGCATGGAGCGACAGGGAGAAATTCTTGGCCGAAGTACAGAAACTTGAAGAAATGATTTTAAAAGATAAAGACGTCAAACAGAGTGAGACTCTAAGAGTGGCAATGCTGAAACGTCTAAAGGATTACGAGGCCGTAATCAGATGCAGAAAGCAAACCAAATTTCAGAGGGATGAACAGGACTATCGCACTGGCCGTGTCCTAACCTTTGCGCGTAAATTTGATGCCCCAAGAAAAAGGATGATGCAGCAAGGCAATGTACGTAATTTAAACAATGATACATCTGAGTCCGACATAGAGATATCTGAAGGGGAACAAGTTTCCAATATGGATGAAAACGGAGGAAACCAAGCCTCCCCTTTTTTCCAAGAGTACCAACTTATGAGGGAAACAAGACAAAGACCAATGCAAAGGAATCATCCTCCGCAGAAAAGGCAACAACAAAGAAACGAAAAACAAGGAGAGGAAGGAAAAGGAGGGGAAGAAGGACTGTCATCGAGAGTGACTCGCAGCCAGTGGAGGAAGGGGAAACGATAAATAATGAGGACTTAAAAACAATTGTCAATCTTTCAGATAGAGTATTGACAGAGGATGAGATCAAGGTACTCCAATTAGGTTTAACCTTCTGTCCAACATCGGATTATAATTTTGTTCAAACAAGAATAGACCTGTTCAAATATATCCGAAAATTAAAATTGCAAATTTTTTTTATTCTGCATCCTAGACGAGATAGATCTGTGGGAGATATAAACCCGGAAGAAAATAACTCCAATGGACTAAGTGGTCAAGATTTAGAGACATTGATGGTATTGCAAGATCTAGATACGGGAGCGTCACAAGAACCAAGTATGACAATGGATTCATATGTTGATATTACAGGACAATCGAGGGGTCTTAGCAACTTTAAACCAAAATCTAAAGTGATGCCACAGACACCCTTTGACACAATTGACGTCTTTAACGAAGCGGTTCTAAAAGATCTTAAAGAACTATCTAAAACCAAACGAGACAGCAAGGGTGATTACAATATTCCGAGAAAACAATGGGAAGCGATTCAGGCATTGAAAAGGGATCTAACTGTGGAGATTAAACCCTCCGACAAAGGAGGTAATATTGTTGTTTTCAATAAAGAGCATTATATAAAAGAGGCATTAAGACAGCTTCAAGATACTGAATGTTATGTACCTATTAATAGGTCAGATTATTCAAATTGCGTTCAGAGATACCACACGTTCTTGAGAGGCTGGAGGGATGAGGGAATGTTGAACCAAGATGAATTTTTATTTCTATATTGTGAGTCACCAGTTCTCCCAACTTTTTACCATCTACCTAAAATTCATAAGGATTCTGTTAACCCTCCTGGGAGGCCGATTGTGGCCTCAATTAACAGTCTTTTGGAGAACACATCACTTTATATTGATTTCTTCCTTAATCCCTTAGTAAAAGATCTAGTCTCCTACATTAGGGATACACAAGATTTTTTGCGTGTAATAGAGGGTATATTGTGGGAACCAGATATGCTTTTGATAACACTCGATATCACCAGTCTCTATACCTGTATTAAACATCAAGACGGGATAGCAGCCATTAAGTGGTATTTAGAGAAGAGACCATCGACTTATTACATGCATAGTATAATGCTTCTTGAAATGATTAATTTTTGTTTGAATAACAACATATTTGTATTTGCAGGAAAACTATACCATCAAAAACGGGGGACCGCCATGGGAACGTGCTTCGCCCCCAGCTATGCGAATCTTTTCGTAGGCTGGTGGGAGAAGCACGTGGCCTGGGGGGACACAAATGAACAGTGGTTAGATAACATCATTTTATGGGCGAGATATATTGACGATCTTTTTATTGTTTGGAGGGGTAGCCGCTCCTCGGCTGAGGAGTACATAGCCTCTCTAAACAATAATGAATTGAATTTAGAGTTTACATGTCAGATTAGCACTAGCACAGTAAATTACCTTGATTTGGAGGTTTTTGTTGAAAACAATACGTTATATTCTCGTTTGTACAGAAAACCAACAGCGGGGAACGCTGTGCTACATGCAGCAAGTTATCACCCCAATAGTCTTATAAGAAATATACCGTTTGGAGAGTTATTGCGTATTAAACGCAACTGCTCCAATCAAAAGACTTTGAAACAGCCAAGAATGAAGCTATACAGAGATTTAAGAAGAGAGGATATAGCCATTCTATTTTAGAGCAAGCCGATAAAAAAGTGGGGGACATAGATCGAAAGAAGCTGTTAGTAGCAAAACCAAAAACAACCCATACACAAGAGAATAACGTAAGGATGATAACAACGTATAATAAGAAGTCAAGTGCTAAGGTACATATCTTTCAAAAAAACTGGCACATCTTACAGACGGACAATGTCCTAAAAAATCATCTTCCGTCTCGCCCGTTGATTACTTATAAAAGATGTCAATCTATAGGTGATCATTTGATACACAGCCACTTTGATCCCATGACGAAACCTAAAAATAAGATTAACATCATGTTTTTTTTTCCATGTTTACGTTGTAAAGCCTGCAAACACAGTAAGAAAACCTCCACTTATAGAGGAAGACCAGGGGATCCTAGGCCTTCTAGAACGATTAATACATTTTTGAACTGCAACTCGGATTTTGCAGTATATTGCTTGGAGTGCCCTTGTTTTAAGCGTTATATAGGAAGTACTATACACCCAGTCAAAAAGCGTGTCCTTGAACATATGCGTGCTATAACAAATAAAGATACTACGTATGCAGTTGCAAGCCACTTTGAACAATATCACCAAAGTAATCGTGATCTCCTCTCATATTATTGTATTGACCAAATTGAAAGAGGAGAAAGAGGAGGTGATAGGACTAAGAAATTGCGGGTGTTGGAATCTTAATATATAATTGACTTACAGACAAAGGCCCCTATTGGGTTAAACAATGATGAGTAATTGTGGGTACATCTGGGCCAATAGGAGAACTTAGGACAGGTCTAGAAGTCTATTTGCTAATTGGAATCCCTTTTTAATGAGATACTAAGTCATACAACCAGTACAGGGATTTTAAATATTTGTTTCTAAGATTTCCAACTTGAATTGAAAGTAATGAACGCCCATTAGGGCTGAATAAGAACATAGCTGGTATGAGAGAAATTGTAAAATATTAAAAAGAAATATTTATACTGCCGCAATGCCCATTCAGGGCGTAATTTTGTAAGAGATGGGTATGATAAATATTTTTATCAAAAATAATTCTTTATAGTATGAATTTAATGAATTGAGATATCTTTGCATAACCCTTTTTTAAAATTTTTGATATAAAGTCTATATAAATGCAAAATAAAATTTATGAATTGTTAAGAGAGGGTCTGTTGATACTCATCCCATTTGTACATTGTTTTTTTAAAACTTTTTTAATCTTTCTTCTGTTTTGCACAATTTTGCACATATTTTTATAATGAATTCAACAGCAAAGTAAACTTAAAATTTAACATTACAAGATGGCCACCATGGTGAGGTAGAATGTTAGTAAGTCCATCGTTTATGTTCAATGTGGATCATGTGACATTGTGAAAGTTGAAATGCTGTTGATTTGCACAGGGCAACTGACATTGACAAAGCCGCAAGGCGAAACGCGTCTGTCAGGGGAGCGTGGGGTCTGCACCAATAAAGTTATTTCAAACTAGAATTTGTCCCCGTGAGTGCTTTCCGTTTGGTACGAAGATAAAACGTACCTTGTTGCAGCATATATATATATATATATATATATATACATATGCCCCGTGGCGCGTTTTAAGTTGGGGGATTAAATCTCCTTGAATCCTGAGGGTTCCTGGGGTCCAACTAGCCCACCAGGTACCTCTAGCAGTAAGTGCCACAGAGCTGCATTGCAGAGAGGTGTAAAAAGGGGCGTGGCCTCGGACCACTTCTCTGCAACACAGCCCTGTGGTGCTTACCGGAGGTACCTGGTGGGCTAGTTGGCCCCCAGGGACCCTCAGGATTGAAGGGGAATTAATCCCCCAACTTAAACTGCACCACGGGGCATGTTCGCACAGTGGTGCAGGGAGGGGGCGGGGCCTGATTTGACAAGTGTGCAAACACGCCCTGTGGCGCATTTTAAGTTGGGGGATTAAGTCCCCTTGAATCCTGAGGGTCCCTGGGGTCCAACTAGCCCACCAGGTACCTCGAGTAAGCACCACAGAGCTGCATTGCAGAGAGGTGTAAAAAGGGGCGTGGCCTCGGACCACCTCTCTGCAACACAGCCCTGTGGCGCTTACTGGAGGTACCTGGTGGGCTAGTTGGCCCCCAGCGACCCTCAGTATTCAAGGGGAATTAATTCCCCAACTTAAAACATGCCAAGGGGCGCGTTTGCAGAGTGGTGCATGGTGGGGGCGGGGCCTCCTGCGCGATGCCAGCTTGTTTTTTAATTTAGTTTTTTTAGAAGGGGGGCTGTGTGGCCCCCCTTCTTTTACTATTTTTGGGGCCCTAGTGACCCCATCCCCCAGGGCCTGACCCCTTTTTAAAAAAAAAAAAAACAGGAGGGGGCCGTGTGGCCCCCTCCAGAGGCCAATTATGGCCCCAGGGACCCCATCCCTCGGGGCCTGGCGACCCTCTTTATTTATATTATTTTTATTTTTGGGGAGGGGGCCCATGTGGCCCCCCTCCTCAGGCCAATTATGGCCCCGGGGACCCCATCCCCCGGGGCACTCCTGTCTGGTTTTTTTTTTGAAAGGGGAGTGGGCCACGTGGCCCCCCTCCCAGGCCACTACTGGCCCCGGGGACCCCATCCCCCGGGGCCTAGCCATCCTTTTTATTTTTGGGAGGAGGGCCGCGTGGCCCCCCTCCTCAGGCCAATAATGGCCCCGGTGACTCCATTCCCCGGGGCTGGCCTGCCTTTTATTTTTATATATATTTTTTTTAAAGTCGAGGTAGGCCGCCTGGCCCCCCTCCCAGGCCACTTCTGGCCCCGGGGACCCCTTCCCCCGGGGCCTGGCCTCTCCGTTGGGGACCATTGGGGGAGCCCCAATTCCCCCACAGTACCGCCGGCACCCCGCTTCCTGCGGGAGCTGGCATTGCTTTTCCACAAAGGGAGCTGCTGACATGCAGCTCCCCTTGTGGAAAAGCAATCCTGCTTTGCTTCATTGAAGCGAGAGCAGGTTTCCTGCTCTTGCTTCAATGAATCAAAGCAGCGTTTGAAAACGACAGGGCGGGAGCCACATGGCTCCCGTCCTGTCATTGCAAACAGCAGTGTCCTGGGGTGGGCACCCCGGGACACTGCAGGAGTTAGCCCTGGGGGGTGGCAGTCCCCAGGGCCATCAAGGGCTCCAGGAGTGGGGCAGCGCGGCCCCCCTCCCTACCATTGCAAAGCCCCGGGGAGGTGGTGGTCCCCGGGGCCCGGGGGTCCATAACGGACCCCCACATTTATATATTTAGTGCCCCAGGTGGTGGTGGTCCCTGGGGCATGTGGTGGGGATTGGGACCCCCCACACATTTTTTTAACAGCCCCGGGGAGGTGGCGGTCCCTGGGGCTACGGGGGGCTGTGTGCCCCCCGCGGTTGTTTGTGAAAGCCCCAGGAAGGTGGCGGTCCCTGGGGCAGCATGGGGGGGGATTGGGACCCCCCATGCATTTTTTTAACAGCCCTGGGGGAGGTGGCAGTCACCTGGGCTACGGGGGCCCCCGCAGGCCCTCACTAATTAATTGGCATTGCCCCCGGGACCTGGCCCACCCCGGGACTTTTTTTAAACGAAGTGCGGGAGTCTGCGCTTCGTTTTTTTGTATAATTTTGGTGGGATTCGCCAGCCCAACGCGATTAATGCCGTA
Organism: Calotriton arnoldi; assembly: GCA_963921515.1. Classification (NCBI taxonomy): domain Eukaryota; kingdom Metazoa; phylum Chordata; class Amphibia; order Caudata; family Salamandridae; genus Calotriton; species Calotriton arnoldi. Next base: position 262,773 of record CAWUFW010010549.1, read on the forward strand.
ATTATTAAAAAAATGCTTTTTTTGGCCCTGGGGGTCCTTGTGGGGCCCCCTGAGCAGGCCTAGGGGATCAGGGTGTGTCTACCCTGCCCCCTTTTCTTGTTTTTTAACCTCTTTTTTCTGTTTTCTTGTGACTCGGTTCTACTGAGTCACAAGATAGCTGCCAACACTTCCTGGGTTGGAGTGTTGGCAGCCAATTAGAATGAAGCTCGTGGTCGGGAGGGTTCGCAAACCCTCCTCGGCCACAGATATCAAAACTTTTTCTTTCTTTAATTTCTCAGCAACTACTGAATGGATTTACACCATTTAACAAAAAGGGATCTTTCTGAACCAAGACCTAACTTTTTGCCAAATTTGGTGTAATTCCATTCAGCAGTTCGGGCTGTAGCTTTGTCTAAAGTTTACTAAGGAAAATTACATGAGGAAAACGAGTTTTGGGACCCCCTTTTTTCTCAGCCCCCGCTTGACGAATCACCTTGAAACTTTCAAGACAGGAGCTGACCGGACGCCCCACTAGTTTTGCAAATTTCACGAAGATTCTTCAAACGGCGCCAAAGTTATTGGGAAAACAAAAACCGCTTTTCCTATGGAAACTAGTTCCAAACTATAACTACATACTGGCGACCGCCAGTAGGTAGTATATATATATATATATATATATATATATATATATATATATATATATATACAAAAAGATTTGCCACTAGGTGGGATGCACTCCCAGGTGGAAATTACGCCAAAGCAAGGGCACACGCCATGAACAAAGTCCCTTTCTGGTTTACCTGCCAGACGCGTTTCGGGCCAACGCCCTCTTCAGTGGCAGACCATGTGATGTGCCGGCATGCGACAACCACCAGTAAATCCCCATAATAATAACGCTCAGGTGAACCACCTGAAGCAATGCCTCCTGGGACTGGTGGTTCAGTAAAACCCAAGTGGGTCGCCGCCGGCACTCACATTAAAAAATGTCTTTAAAAGGATTGCCGATGTTCGCGCCGGCACCCCTGAAAAGGACTTTGTTCATGGCGTGTGCCCTTGCTTTGGCGTAATTTCCACCTGGGAGTGCATCCCACCTAGAGGCAACTTTTTTTTTGTATTTTGTACAGCGGCCTGCTTGGTCGCGGGATTGCACCACCGCGAAACACTTGCGGGTCCGCGGCTGCTTTATTGGGGCAGCTAACTGTGGAACAGGAGGTGCCTGTTATGTGCAGGGGTGCCGGCGCGAACATCGGCAATCCTTTTTAAGACATTTTTTTATGTGAGTGCCGGCGGCGACCCACTTGGGTTTTACTGAACCACCAATCCCAGGAAGCATTGCTTCAGGTGGTTCACCTGAGTGTTATTATTATGGGGATTTACTGGTGGTTGCCGCATGCCGGCATGTCACATGGTCTGCCACTGAAGAGGGCGTTGGCCGGAAACGCGTCTGGCAGGTTAACCAGAAAAGGACTTTGTTCATGGCGTGTGCCCTTGCTTTGGCGTAATTTCCACCTGGGAGTGCATCCCACCTAGAGGCAGCTCTTTTTTTGTATTTTGTACAGCGGCCTGCCTGGTCGCGGGATTGCACCACCGCGAAACACTTGCGGGTCCGCGGCTGCTTTATTGGGGCAGCTAACTGTGGAACAGGAGGTGCCTGTTATGTGCAGGGGTGCCGGCGCGAACATCGGCAATCCTTTTTAAGACATTTTTTAATGTGAGTGCCGGCGGCGACCCACTTGGGTTTTACTGAACCACCAGTCCCAGGAAGCATTGCTTCAGGTGGTTCACCTGAGCGTTATTATTATGGGGATTTACTGGTGGTTGCCGCATGCCGGCACGTCACATGGTCTGCCACTGAAGAGGGCGTTGGCCCGAAACGCGTCTGGCAGGTTAACCAGAAAAGGACTTTTTTTCATGGCGTGTGCCCTTGCTTTGGCGTAATTTCCACCTGGGAGTGCATCCCACCTAGAGGCAACTCTTTTTTTGTATATATATATATACATTTAGTGAAAAAAACAAAGGTTACAGGAATGTTATAGTTAGGCTGACATTTCACTCATACAAAGCCAGAGAAATTCAGCAGTTATAGTTAGCTAAGCTAACTATAACTTGTGCCCCTGCAATGCACCGCTTATGACCTCACATATTACATCACTCATGACATTGTCAGTGAGATACCTGATGACATCACTCATGACATCTCACATGACATCACTTATGACATCATCCAGTGACTGTGAGTGTTTTTAAAATGTTTATGATTGTTAAATATATATAACAAGGTGTATTTATGAATCAGTGGCTGTATGAGTACCTGTATGGATGATTCAGTGGGTGCATGATTGACTGCATAAGTGAGTAATTAAGTGTCTCAGGGAATGTATGGGTGAGTGACTGGCTTTTGCAAATGTCTGTATAAGTCTGTCAGATGGTGTCTAAGTGGCTGTTTGGGTTGGTGAATGGGTACGTGAGTGTCTGCATGGGTGATTGATTGGGTGTCTGAGTACCTGTATGGGTGTTGAGTGTCTGTGTGGCTGGGTGAGTGGGTGTGTAACTGTTTGCATGGATGAGTAAGTGGGTGAGTCAGTGGCTGTATGGGTTAGTGAGTATGTAAGTCAGGGGCTGTATAGGTGACTGAGTGTCTATATGGGTGTGCCAGTGAGTGAATGAATGTGTCAGTGGTATATGGGTATGTAACTGCATATGTGAAAGGCAGTGTAGGTGAGTGCTGGAGAATGAGTGACTGAATGTGTGAGTGAGGGATTGTGGCAGTGGCTGTGTGGGTGAGTGTGTGCTTGTGTCAGTGACTGTATAGGTGAGTGAGTGTGTGTTAGTATCTGCAAGAATACACGAGTGGGTTTGTATAATTGTAAATGTGAGTAAATGGCTCTGTGAGTGACTCTCTAGGTGAGTGAGTAGGTGTGTGAGTAACTCTTTGAGTGACTGACAGTGTGTGTGTGGCTGTATGGGTATATGAGTAGATAGATCAGTGACTGTATTAGTGAGCGAGTTGGTGTATGAGTGACTGAGTGGATGTGTGTGTAGACCTATGAACCAGACAGTGGGTGTGTCAATAGTTTTGAGAATGGTAGTGTGGAAATTGGACTGGGTGTATGAACATTTATATGGGGGGGTGAGTGGGTGGGTGAGAGATTCTGTTGATGATGCCATCAGTGATGAAATCAGTGATGCCATTTGAGGTGTCATAAGTGATGTCATCAGTGATGTCTCTGACCATGTCATGAGTGATGTAATATCTGAGGTCATAATCAGTGCATTAATGGGGCGCAAGTTGTAGTTGACTGAATGGATGAGTACATGGGTAGTGCCTGAGTGAATGGATGAGTGCAAAGGTAGTGTCTGTGTGAATGTATGAGAGCATGGGTACTGCCTGGGTGAATGGATGAGAGCATGGATAGTGCCTGGGTACATAGATGAGTGCAAGGGTAGTGCCTGGGTGATTGGGTGAGTGCATTTATAGTAGGCCTAGGCATAGTTTACGGAGTTTTGCTACGCGGAACTCTGCAAAATTACAAAAAAACTCTGCGAAGTTCCACGAGTGGCGGAGTGCAGTGCGAACTGCAATTTGTGCTGGTATTCCTGCCGCTTGGGTAGAAATTCTCCCCGAGCGGCAGCTCGCGCTTGCGAACTTACCGTTTGCGATCGCAAACTTACCATTCGTGATCGCGAGCGGGGAAAAAACTCTGCTGCACATCGCGAAGCGGAGTTTTCTGCACTCCGCGAGCTCCGCAGAGTGCGGAGTGCATAAAACTCGGCAAACTCCGCGAACGGAGCTAAGTTCACCACCCACGCCTAATTTATAGTGCATGGTTACTGCCTGGGAGATGGGAAGAGTGCATGGGTAGTGACTTGTTGATTCCATGACTGCCTGGGTAGTGCCTAAGTGAATGGATGAGAGCATTGGTACTGCTTGGATGACTGGATTAGTGTAAGGGTAGTGGTTGGTTGATTGTATGAGTGTGTGGGTAGTGCCTGATTGAATGGATGAGTGCAAGGGTTGTGCCTGGGTGATTGGATGATTGCATTGAGAGTGCCTAGGTGATAAAGTGAATGCATGGATAGTGCTAGACTGAATGGATGAGTGCAAGGGTAGTGCCAAGGTGATTCTGTGAGTGCATGGGTAGTTCTGGGTGATTGGATGAGTAAATGGGTAGTGCCTGATTGATTGGATGAGTGCATGAGTTCTACCTGGGTGACTGGATGAGTGCAAGAGTGGCACCTTGGTGATTGGATGAGTGCATGGATACTACCTCATTGAATGGATGACTGCATGGGTAGTGCCTGAGTGAATGTCTGAGTATATGGGTAGTGTCTCAGTGAATGGATGAGTGCATGGGAAGTGGCTGAGTGATTGTATTAGTGCAATTGTAGTGTCTGGTTGATTATATGAGTGTGTAGGTAGCACCTGGTGACTAGATGAGTGCAAGAGTGGCACCTGGGAGATTGGATGAGTGCATAGGTAGCACATGGCTGATTGGGTGAGTACATGGATAGTGCCTGGGTAATTGGATGAGTACATGGGTACTGCCTGAGTGATTGGATGAGCGCATGAGAAGTGGTTGGGTGAATGGATGAGTGCATGATTAGTGCCTGTGTGAATGGATGAGTGCAATGATAGTGCATGAGTGAATAGATGAGTGCAATGTTAGTGCCTGGGCCATTGTATGAGTATATGGGTAGTGCTTGAGTGAATAGATTAGTGCAAGGGTAGTGTCTGGGCAATTGTGCGAGTGTATGGATAGTGCCTGGGTGATTGGATGATTGGATTTGTACTACCTGGGTGACTGGATGAGTACAAGAGTAGTGCCTTGGTGATTGGATGAGTGCATGGGTACCGTCTCATTGAACGGATGAGTGAAAGGGTAGTGCCTGGGTGACTGGGTGATTTGCATGGATAGTGCCTGGTAGATAGGATGACTGCATGGGTAGGACCTGAGTGAATGGATGAGTGTAAGGGTAGTGCCTGGGTTATTCGATGAGTGCATGGATATAGCCTGGTTTATTGCATGACTGCATGGGTAGTACCTGAGTAAACAAATGAGTTTATGGGTACTGCTTGGGTGATTACATTAGTGAATGGGTAGTGCCTGGGTGATTGTATGAGTGCATGGATAGCACCTGGGTGACTGTATGAGGGTATGGGTAAAGCATAGGTGATTGGATTAGTGCATGGATAGTGCCTAGGTGATTGGGAGAGTGCATTGATAGTGCCTGAGTGAACAGATGAGAGCATGGGTACTGCTTGGGTGATTAGATTAGTGCATGGGTAGTGCCTGGTTGATTGTATGAGTGCTTGGGTGTCACCTGGGTGACTGGATGAGTGCAAGAGTACCACATGGGTGAATGGATGAGTGCAAGGTTAGTGCCTGGGTCATTGGATGAGTGCATGGGTAGTACCTGAGTGAATGGATGAGTGCGTGCATAGTGCCTCAGTGAATGGATGAGTGCATGGGCAGTGCCTAATTGAATAAATGAGTGCATGGTTAGTGCCTGAGTAAACGGATGAGAGCAAGGGTAGTAACTTGGTTATTAAATTAGTGCCTGGGTAGTGCCTATTTGATTGGGAGAGTGCATGGATAGTGCCTTAGTGAATGGATGAGTGCATGGGTCCTTCTTGGATTAGCACATAGGTAGTGCCTGGTTGATTGTATGAGTATGTGGGTATTGCCTGGGTCATTGGATGAATGTATTGGTAGTGCCTGAGTGATTATATGAGCACATGTGTCGTGCTTGAGTGAATGGATGAGTGCAAGGGTAGTGCCTGGGTAAATAGATGTCTGCATGGAGAGTGCCTGGGTAAATGGATGAGTGCATGGATAGTGGCTGAGTGAATGGATGAGTGCATGGGAAGTGCCTGAGTTATTGAATGAGTGCTTGGGTAGTGCCTGGTTGATTGTGTGAGTGCATGGGTAATGCCTGGTGACTGGATGAGAGCAAGAGTAGCACCTGGGTGATAGGATGAGTGCATGGATGTTGCCTGGGTGATTGGAAGAATGCATGGATAGTGCCTGTGGGATTGGGTGAGTGCATGGATAGTGCCTGGGTGATTGAATAAGTGTATGGTTAGTGCCTGGGTGATTGGATGAGTGCATGGGTAGTATCTCAGTGAGTGTCTGAGTGCAAGGGTAGTGCCTAAGTGATTGGATGAGTACATATGTAGTGCCTGGTTGACTGGATGAGTGCAAGAGTAGTGAAAGGGTGATTGCATGAGTGCAAAGGTAGTACCTAGGTGATTGGATGAGTGCATGCATAGTGTCTGAGTAAATGGATCACTGCATGAGTAGTACCTAAGTGAATGGATGACTGTATGGGTAGTGGTTGGGTGATTCGATGTGTGCATCAGTAGAGGAAATGGATGAGTTCATAGGCAGTGCCTGAGTGAATGGATTAGTGCATGACTAGTGCCTGGGTTATTAGATAAGTACATGGGTAGTATATCAGTGAATACATGAGTGCAAGGGTACTGCCTGGGGTATTGGATGACTGCAAGTGTAGTGCCTAGGTAAATGGACAACTGCAGGTAGAGTGCCTAGATGAATGAAAGAGTGCAAGTGTACTGATTAGATAATTCCATAACTGCATTAGTAAAGACTAAGGGGTCGATTCCGATCTGGGTCGGAAAGCCCTCCGACCGAGCTGGATCTGGAGTGTTTTCTGACCGAGCCGTACCCCTGGAGTCCGACCGAGCGAGTACGATGCTGCCGCATGCTGACGGACTCGGCTCGGTCGGATTCCCATTGAAGTTAATGGGAGCTGGTCGTACGACGCGTGCATGGCCTCAGCTGAATGGTATCAGCTGAATAGGTACGTCTCACAAAAGGGCGCCCCCTGCAGTGGGTATGCGTTGGTGCCATCCGCACCATACATGCATGTGAAGGGGGGACCCTTGGGTCCCCCACTGTGTTCGACTCGTTAGGCTACGGGTGAAGAGGGTCCGGCACGGACCCCCGAAGTCCGCTTCCCGGAGCTTTTTCGTCCCGGAGACTCCGACTCGATCCGGCTGTCTGAATCGTGCATTGTACTGGCTCGGTCGGAAATTGACTCCATTGCGCGGTACGGTTCGTCTGCGACCGTGTCGTACTGAGCGGTTCGGACCGGGAAACGAGTCGGTTGGCGATTTTTCTTTCTTCGCATCGTACTTGTTCGCTCGTACAGCTTTACGAGTCGGTCGGAGAACACGCATACGGCTCGTACTTTTTCCGGACGGATCGCGTTTGGAGCCCTACTGACCGAGATCGGAATCGACCCCTAAGTGAAGTTATAACTCCATGGGTAGCGCCTGGGTGATTGGATGAGTGCCTGAGTAGTGACTGGGAGATTAAATGAATGTAAGTGCAGTGCCTGAGTGATTGGATGACTCCTTAGGTAGTAGCTGGGTGATTGGACGAGTGCAACTGTTGTGCCTGGGAGATGAGATGTGTACATGAGTAGTAACTCAATGAAACCATCACTAGATTAGTGATTTAACACACGTAATATATTTCGACCTACAACAACTGTAAAAAAATAGAAAACAGACAAAAATGTATTAGAATTTAATTTTGAACATTAGGCAACCAAACAACATATAATATTTGTTAACCAAAATATTAATTCAACATGGACAAATGTTTTACTATTTTTTCCTGTTTTCAGCTTTCATACTTCACTTTCAACAGTGCTTTGTATGAAGATTAATCATTAAACAGTGGGACAAAAGAATCAATGGATTGTAAAAAAACAAAGCAAATGTGCACAGTAGATCATTACAACTATGTCATATTGTTCACTGCACTCACTATAAGTTTTTTTTTTAATACTGGCTCGCTGATACGTTACTACCTTAATAAAAGCAACTATATGTTGAAACTGTTTCTCATATTTTTATATCTGGTACAAAATGTCCAATAATTATGAAGCAGTCTTCATTTTTGCATATCCTTTTATAAACATCATCCCTGTTAGGCCAAATGATGTCTAAAATATTCTGAGTCCTTCGATTCTAACAGCTTGTTGAAGAAATACCCCCAATAGGATAAATAATGTCTCAGAAACACATAATACATATATATGTCAACATGATACCACATTTTTGTTATCCTAGATTCATCTTAGAACTTTGGTTCTAGAAATAGCAGATATGAGTTTGGTAACATTTTAGGTAGTCTTGATTTGAATGTCACTTGTATGCCATTGCACTCTGTCCATCCTGTTTGACATCTTAAATATATTGTGTAGTGTCCAGAGGTTATTTTAACTCATTCATGAAATATGATTGCTATAGTTTTGAAAGTTCTTTTTGTGATGGACATTTTTGAAGCTTTAAATTTTATAATTTCAGTTCCTAATTTAGTACCATCCACTCTGCATCATTGTAGCATGGCTATTACATATTATCCATACCTTTGTTTGTTACCTGTACTGAATCAGTAGTGTTCTCTCAGAATCGTCAGAAGGATGCTCAAGAATCTCTAATGGTAATGCTAGGACTATTAGATGAATATGTGGATATCAATTAATTATTTGGTTCAACATATAAATGGACCCAAAACACAAATGGACCCATAACTGGGAAGATTTTGAATTTACTTCTAGCACTTAAATCAATTCAGAATGATTCCTCTACTTGACATTACCAGATTGTAACACTGTGACATTTGAAGATTTATCTACAAACGCCCATCAAGATATGACCTGCCCAAACTGCAGATCAGAACTTAGGTCAACATTGTTTCTACAAAGGTATGGATTGTAATCTGTGTTCTTCTGTAGGTAACTTGTCAGTACTTTATTCAAGAAGCTTTTTGCAGTTTCAACTTGAACACTTCTGTACTATAGAACTGGTTTGTATGTACACGACGCACACTTTTATTCTCAAGGAGAAATCCATTTTCAGCTTTAACTTTTACATCTTCAAAACTTTCTTTCTGCTCTGCATTCAATTGCTGTATTAGTAGTTCTAGATCCACAGTTTCCCATGTTACTTGCTGCATTGCATTCTCCAGTTCATTCATAGCTATTGCAGCTTCATTTTCAATGATTGCCTGTCCAAGAGGATCTGGATGTCCAGGTGATCAACTTTGACTGCTCTGAGATTTCGCTTGCCATCTCAGCAGCAATTGTTTCTTCTTGTTCAATCTTTTCTCTCAACTTTTGAATATACACTGGAAACACACAGCACTTAATGCTGTCTTTCACAGCATTGAATGAGTCTTCATGTCAGTCGCATTCTCTAAATAGGTCACTTTCAGTTCACTATGGCTTAAACAACTGCAACAAGGCTAAATATAAAAACTCTCTTTTGCCTGGAGTTTGGCAACTTAACTTTCGATGGTTGATTACATTTCCTTTGTTATGTTTCACAAAATATCCTTCACATCTAGCCTCAGCAAATTAACCTTCATCTAAGTTTTCACTGACATTACTTCTGAAAGTATAATATTGAAGTATTTCATAGAGACACATCCTTTCCAGATGATGACTGCTTCTCGGATAGTATGTATCCATCATGTTACTCTTCAGAATATCTGTACAGTGTGGCTCAAATTCTGCAAGATATTGAATTTCAGGAAAAGACTTCAGTACTCTGTTACGAGTATTAGCAAGCCCTAAACTCACCAATAGAATTCCTCTAGATTTAGAAAACAAACTAGCTGAGCTTAACCGGTCTACACATTCATAGGAGCCCATCTCTCTGTGAGAAAGCATTTTCAAACTAAAACTGTACAATATATTCGTAAGACTCTTTTCTGTTGAAATCTCCTCACACACCTCCTTCATTTCAGTTTTCTCTGACTTTGTTATATAAGATGTAACATACCGAGCAACAACAATTGAGTTGTCTGCAACAAACTGTGCATCAATGTTTACATTCCTCATCGTCATAATCACAGGGTTGTAGTCATTAATGTACCTGGAGGCCTCTGTTCTTCTTAAGTTATATGTATTTTTCTGTGATTTCCTTGTAAGTGTATGTCTGACAGCAGACAAAACGCTGTTGAATCTTCCTTGTGATATGACAGGTCGTGGGAATGCGAGAGGCCTGTTCACCTACCCGACCTCACGCCGTCTCTACGGAGACAGCGTGAGGTCGGGTAGGTGAACAGGCCTCTCTACCCTACGAGAAACTATCACGAGGATACCCACAGCCGCATCTCAAGGGGAATCTTTCCCGTTTTATTTACAATGCTACTTCCTCATCTTAGTGGCGCTAGATTAATTGTTACAGGCCACTAACCTTTTCTTTCACTCACTGCACTTTCTCTGGTCCTGAAGAAGTGCATGGGATCTCCTCCTGAGACCATCAAATTGTGCGAAACATGTTGACCTCTCAAGATGCCCATTAGGGGTATGCTGTATGTTTAGCTACAGAGGGCCATTATCTCCATCAAATCAGCACAACCTTTTGTTTTTTTATCGATGGCAGAGGGACTCTTTCCTCAATAAACTTACTAGTTACCCCTCCAGTCATCTTTTACACTTCACGTTAGGACACCACTGCTCCTCATACCCCCACGCACCCTTACGGCTTTATCTTGAAAAGATCTCAAGTAAAGTGACCCTTCGGGGGACCCGTAGGACATTGCAGCACCAGCCAGATGATGGAGCATTGCCCAATGATGAAGCATGACATCCTTCGGGGTGTGTGAGGGCACCAAGATCAGGACACACTGTCCCCAGCAATCATAGTATTAGAATGACTACAGTTTCCTTCTCTAACTCTCCTTCATAGGAACAGTGACTCTCATGGGATATAAATATCCATACGTACTATAGCCTGAAATGAATGTATAGTTTGGATAAGAATGGACTCATAAATATTTAAACCTTGAAGTGCTTCTAGAACGAGAACCAGCTCTAACTTGTTGTGCACAGTTCTAGCAGACATTTTATTATCCTCTAATTTATTGTAGCAGTACTTACATATAACTTGTCATGTGGACAAGTCAAATCATTGTTCTACAAATAAGTACAGTGCATACTTTTGCCAGTTATCATTATTCTACTTTTAATTTTTTTAAATATAAGTCAACAGTCCTCATTTTATTCTTGTAGTGAGTGTGTCGACAACATATACAAACATACATTGGCTTTTCAGAACATAATGTCTTACATTTTATAATATGCTTCTTTAAAACTATCTACTGTAGTACCTGTGTCCATTTCTAAAACTCCTCCTGTTATCAACTCTACAATTTCTCTACAGTCCTGTTCTGGACCAAAGAAACAAAACTGCACATCATCACAAACCGTTTCTACCTCTGAGACAGTACCTTGCAAAAGTGCCCTATTCAATTCTGCTAAACATTAAGCAGGAGTTTTCACATGGTACAGCCTCCTAACTAAAGTTCACATTGTTAGTGGTGCACAGCTAGCATCCTAAAATGATGAATGGTGCTTTGGCACACTTTGTTTGATAAACAAGCTAGTGAGTGTCCCTGTAAATGTGTATGCTTTCTCAGCTTTCAAGGATCCAAACCTTGTAAAGTATTTATTTTGTGTTTTAAATCCCCCCTTGGAAATATATGTAGGAATTTCCTTAATATATCAATGGATTGCTGTCTAATACTACAAACACTACTATGATTTCATTTGTATACAGGGGCCTCACTACGCCTACCTTGTACCTTTTCTGCCATAACTTCTTCAACATTTCTAGGTACCATCACCTCTTTTTCTATTGGACTGCCATTCTTCATTTCATAACATTGTCCTCTTTCAACAATAGCATGAACTAATCTGTTATCCTACAAGTATCTTCCTTTATTAAAGAAAGGCTCTGTGCTAGAAGTATGTATGCATTCTCCAATAAAAACTGTACAAAAGTTACTGCTATTCACTAATCTTTTCTTCTTGTTTTGTCTCTCATGTTCAACGCTATTTGTCAAGAGTCTTTATTCTATTTAGTATCAAAATGAAAAGCTTTCTCTTCAAAGCAAAGGCCTTATCAACTACTCTCTCAAACTCATTTTTTCTGCTTCAGTTCATCTCTCCTTCTTCTATACTTTTTCCTCAGGAATTTTACAACCACTCTGCTACAAAACATCCTGGCTCTGATTTCCTTAAACAGCTTCAGTCTCCTGGTTAAGGTGTGTCCATGATTTTTACAATCTTTTCCGTTCCTCCAATGTATACATTGTCCACTCTTATTTTTTCTCATGGTCATAATTTAATTTTCAAAATGTTTTATTCTTTGAAAATGTACACATATTTTTAAAAAATGACTTTGTCCTCTTACCAGTAGCTCTTTTTCCTTTCACTACTTTTTCTGCATTTTGCCCCTTTTGTAACTCATTTCTGCAGACATACTGTAGTTCCTTCTGTTACTTTTCATTTGGGCTTTTGTAGGCATTCTAACTGTGTGTAGTTATGTAGATTTTGTTCTGTAAAAAAACAAGTATATTTTAATTTTTACTCTAACCAATCTACCAACTACTTTACTAGTGACTATCTTGTTATGTTGCAGTTTAAATCTACAGATGAACCTAGATATATTACTACATGCACTTACTTTAATATAATAAACCCAGAGCAAAACACAAAACTTTATTTATTAGTTACCTTTTAACATTTAAGCACACTGTCGTACAACACAGCTACAGCATATCTCTCTTCTCACTTATACATGGTGAAAGAACAGTTTATTCCTTCTGTAGTAAATTTGAAAATGATCATCAAGGCAAGGAGGCATATTTACAAGCCTCATGCACTTTCCAGACCGTCACTTTTTTTGACACACGATCGCCGTAATGTGGTGCTTCCTATTTGCAAAGTGACATAAAGCCACTCTGCCCAGCTTTTCATGGCCTTATAAATACAGGGCCTTTTCAGGCAGCACGTTGCATGAAAGAAGCATGCCATAGGTGTTGCTGTGAGTGTTCCCATGCAACATTCATGGATTTTGCCATTACCCAAATTTACAACAATTCGTAAACCTGGGAATGCGTCAGAATCCTATACCTCCCAAAGGGAGGTGTAGAGAGATGCAACGTATAGAAATACTTTTCTTTCTCCTCATTTTCTCCTGTTTGTATGTGTACTGCATTTTGCAGCACACATACAAGGAGGAAAATACCTCTTTTGAATGTTTTTGTACAGGGAGGTGTCCCTTCCTGCACAAAAATAATCATCCCCACTACACAGGCACCCTTGCACCATGGATGAAGCAGATATTACCATGCCACTGGGAACCGGCACAATCAAGAACCATGGGAGGTGGCCCAGCCTGGCCTCCTGTGGTCACTGACGGGCACAGACTTGGCACTGGTTGAATGAGGAGCAGTCTGGAGCTTGTGGTTCTCTGCCCCCAGCTGACTAGAGCCAACCAGAACCTCTGGTTTCTCTTTCCCGTGCTGTGGGAGTCCTATTATTGCTTCTGTGTGCCTCCTAGCACAGATGTGGTGCTGGTTGAATGAGGGGCAGTCTGGAGATTGTGGTTCTCTGCGCACATTGACCAGAGCCAACCAGAACCTCCAGCTTCTCTCTCCCATGCTGCAAGAGTACCGCTGCTGCTTTTGTGCACCTCTTGGCGCAGATGTGGTACTGGTTAAATGAGGGACAGTCTGGGACTTGTGGTTCTCTGCCCACGCTGACCAAAGCCGACCAGAACCTCTGGCTTCTATTTCCCACGCTACAAGAGTCCAGCTATTGCTTTTGTGCACCTCCTAGCACAGACGGGGGGCTGGTTGAATAACAGCTCTCCCCAGCATACTGTAGCAGGAGCCTTTATATATAGACCACAAGGTCCAGCCAGTGCCTTCTTGAATTTTTTGAACTATGAATCACTCACCTGGCCTTGAGATACTTCTACTTCATGGTCCTAAGTGATTTTAATCTGCACTCGGATAAACCTGTGGATGGGGAGGCATCCTAGTTTACTGAATCCATGAATCAACTAAACCTCAAACAATTTGTGATAAAACCTACACATCTAAAGGGACACATCTTAGATCAAGTTTTCTTTAATGGGGCAGTACTAATGGATGACCCTCTTACTGTGATCTGGTCGGATCACTTTCTGATTAAGTTTGCCTGGCAGACCCTGAATAAACCGTAACAGCACCCGAATGGAATGATACAGAGGGTGAAAGCCTTTAATAAGATAAATCCTCTGGAATTCACAAAGGGCCTAGTCTTGTACACCCTAAGGGGTCTGGTGAAATCGAGGTTGGTGCATTAAGCTGCTACAACTGGATTAATAGAATTGCTGAAGAGTTGGCTTCCACCATCCAGCAGGAAGGAGGTGAAGCACCCCGTCTAAGCCTTGGTTTTCCAGTTTCTTGAAACTGTAAAAGCAACACTGCAAGAATTTAGAATGTAAATGGAGGAAGGAATATAATTTAGCAGACAAAAGAATTATTATGTTGCTATCCTAAGAGCTAAAAGCCTCTACTATCAGGAACTCATTATCTGCTTGGGTAGTAACTCTGAAGTGATTATTTCAATAGTTAAGAGTTTCCTCACTACAGCAGCCGGTATTCACTTCAAGGAAGGTTCCAAGGAGTGGTGTGAAGAACTGGTGGGCTTTTTTTGCCAAAAGGTCCAAACTATTTAGGCAAGTCTAGGTGCTGGCAGAAGGCAATACCTGGAAGATGAAACCCCCGTCATAAGGAATCCACTAATAAACTGCTTAACTGATCCGTAGCAGCTGCTAAGGTAACCAGTGGTTGGAAACAGGCGATAAATCTTCCCCTGCTTAAAAAATCATCTGCAGATCCCTCCTCGTCTGCTAATTATAGGTCCATTTCCTTACTTCAAGCCTTCTCTAAGTTTCTTAAGAAGCAGGTGAATAGACCGCTGTTGAGTTTCAAGCAGCACAAAGAGCTCCTTCACTCAGGTAATTCAGGTTTCAGGGCCTTGCACAGTACTGAAGCTGCACTAGATGAGGTAATAGAAGCTACTACGGGTACCTTGGAGACAGGGCGGTACTGGTACTACTAGACTTGTTGGCGGCGTTCGACACCTGCCACATGCCCTTCTATTAGACCGTATGCTAGAGAGAAGAGTGTCTGCTTCAGCATGGAACTGGTTAAAATCCTTCATGGAGGACAGAGCCAACAAATCTGGATCCCCCCTTTCTCAGCCGCTTCTCAAAAATAGGACACTGGGGTTCCACATGGCTCTGGACTGAGCATCACACTGTTTAATATGTATCTTACCCCTTTAATTCAGTTAGCAGATAAATGTGGTGCAAAAGTTATCTCCTAAGCGGACGATACACAGCTGCCCTTTTCCTGGAATAAGGGGAGAGAGACAGTTTGCTCTCTTGGAAAATCATGTCTCATTTCAGTTTTCCACTGGCTGGAAAAAGCGCAACTGAAATGTAGTGAGGACAAAATGGATAATCTCTTCTTTGGGGATTCCCCCCGCAGTTTTGGCTGTCTTTCTGGCCTGATGATGCACACCCGCCGGTAAAAAATCTGGGTAATTTGTTGTGATGTCAAGTTGTCTTTTGGGACCCAAATCAAAGGCTGGTTGACAAACTCCAGGTGATCCAAAATGTGGCTCAGCTCCTGCTTAACCTCCCGAGGAGGGCGTGTGATAGGTCACATTTTTGGGATCTCCACTGGCTTCCTATTTGTGTTAGAGTGAAGTTCAAGACTTTGGTGTTGGTCCATGCCGCCTTGTAAGGCAAAAGTCCCTCCTATTAGTGCTCCAGATTCAGCTTCTACAGCCCGTCAAGGCAACTGCGATCATGCCAAGGATTCATAGACAGAGAGCTGGTGGCAGATCGCTGGCCCTATTGGGTGCCGTCACATGGAATACGCTTCTGCTGGATTTATGCTCTGTAAGCGATCCCAGTTTATTTAAAAAGAAGTTGACAAAGTGGTTCTTTAAATAAACTGTGCATGCTCCCTGCCTAACCGTACTGCAGTTACTGCACCAGGACACTCCTTGGAGTAGCTGTGTGCACCAGTTCATAACACATTCCAGATGGGCCATACTAGTTACAAAATGAACTACTCCAGGTGTGGCTTACTGCACATACTGTAAAGCATATCCAACTGTCAATTACATTTTTTCCTGTTTATCGGACCCAATCAAACATCTATTTACTAATCTTTGCCAAATGATACCTACTTTTTTTACCTGCATATTCTCTCCACCCAATCAAATATTTAGGTTTTTCAAACCACCAGCACACATGCATTTTCATTGTCTTTTATAGAACTAACTGTGATATTGAGCTGCAGACCTGTCCTGCGTGCTACGCCTCCTTCCTACAAAATGCTTAGAGTGTGGATTGTGGACCATAGCTATATGTATTGGGCTAAATAGGCTTAAAAAAAGAGAGGTACTTGAGTTTGCCAAATGTGGAAATTAGTTGGTTTGGCCAGAGAGGGTTAAAGTGTCATCAGTTGCTGGCTTTGGTTAAAACCATTATGGATTGCCAAGCTCCTCACCTCATGATTGTGCACAGTGGTGGCAATGACCTAGGCACATTCACTGGGGTAGGACTGGAAGTCCAATGATGGATATCTTTGCAGAACTAATGTCCCTTTTCCCACACACTATCTTGGTGTGCTCTAATATATGCCAAAGAAAGAAATGGAAGTGGTCAAATCAATTGTGTCCACAGATTGACAAAGCCAGGAAACATGTTATCAAACTGTTTCTGCTTTCCTCAGAGACCATATTATGGGTCTATTTACAACAACAATCTATGTTTTGACATGCATGGAATGAATAGAAGTGATGGAGTTCACTTTACAGACGAAGGGAGCAGGTAGTTTCTAAGCAGCATGAAACTCTGCATACAGTCTTATTTGTAGATGTCTTATACACACTCTCAACACAAAAGCCACCCAAGAGCCCAAAATTGTGTTAATTTTCTAGTTAAATATTTTTTTTAATGTTTGAAATATGTGACGATGCGATGATAGCGATCACATTGCGAAATTGTAAAACAAGAGCAGACATTCAATGACCACCACCTCATCTAAAATGTTTAACTTAAAAGATTCATGCTAACTATTACAATACAGACATTACTAACTACATCACTGCTTAAAAACAAGTTTGTACATATTTTTCTAGTAATTTAAAAAAACTGTGTTTGAACCCTACTTCCCATCTTCACGATGAAACTGAAACTCCGGTAACCGCGATGATCAAGCCTTATTTAAGAAGTGTAAAACACATATATGCCCACATTTTACAGTATTTTAGACACTAGGGGTTTACTACTTCTCTGTTTAAAGTCATATTTTTATGGGCAGTTTGTTTAAAAACAGTTGTATAAACCAATTTTCATGTGTTCGTGAGTAATCCGAGCATTGCAATGACATCGTTAATCTTGGTGATCGCACTTATATGTACACATTTTACAGAATTTTAGGCACTAGGGGTTTATTAGGGCACTATTTAAATTCATGATTTTCTAAGGGGTTTGCATAGAAACTATCTTAAAAACGATTTTTCCTTTTTTGCGATGATGCTGGGTGCCACGATAACATCAGTAGCAGTGATCACCACGAAGACATTGTGAAATTACAAACCAAAAGTAGACATTCAAAAGCCACCATCACATACAAAACTTATAACTGAAAAATAGATCATAACCAACACACTAAACATATTCCTATCTAAAAGAATCTATATTAGCTTGTATAACTTCCAAAATATCTCTATAACACAGTGTATAACTCTTTCAGTGGAATCTGTGACTGAATGCATCACTGTATCAGTAAGTCTCTAATTCACTGTATAAGTATTTCAGTGGACCTGTGAGATGGTGCAGAAGTCTATCAATAGTACTATAATGCATTGCGTGACTGTCTCAGTGCATCTATGAGTAGGTGCACCAGTGTCTCAATGGGTCTGTGATTCATTGCATGAGTCCCTCACTCAGTCTCTGAGTAGGTGTATGAGTGCCTTTGTGCATTGTTAAGTAAGTATATAACTGTCTGACTGGATCTGTGAGTGGATACATGAGTGGATACATGAGTGTCTAAGTGCATGACTCAGTGGGTGAGTCAGTAGGTGCATGAGTCTCTGAGTGGGTCTATGACTGTGAGTGTCTGAGTGGTTCTGTGAGTGGGTCTCTGAGTGCAACTGTGAGTGAGTGCATGAGTCTCTGAGTGGATGGGTGCATATGTCTCTGAGTGGGTCTGTGAGTGGGTGTGTGAACTTTGCAATGGGTCTGTGAGTGTGAGCATAAGTCACTGAGTGGATGAGTGAATGGGTGCATGCATGAGTGTCTGAGTGGGTCTGTGACTGGGAGTGCGAGTGCCTGGGTGGGTCTCTAAGTGGGTGCATGTTTCTTTCAGTGGGTAAGTGAGTGGGTACGTGTATATTTGAGTGAATCTGTGAGGGGTGTGTGAGTCTCTGAGTATATGAGTGAGTGACTAAGTGCATAATTCTCTAAGAGGGTCTGTAACTGAGCGTGTGAGTTACTGTATGGGTGTGCAACTGGGTTTATGAGTGTCTGAATGGATCTGTGACTGGGTGTATGAGTGTCTTACTGGGTCTGTCAGTGGGTTTGGGATTGTCTCAGTGGGTTTGTGAGTACATAAGTGAGTGTGTGAGGGGGTTTTTAAGTGGGTTTGTGAGTCTCTGAGTGGGTCTGTACATGGGTACATAACTCTCCGCGTGAGCCTGTAAGTGGCTGCATGAGTATCCGAGTGGGTGTGTGAGTGGGTACATGAGTGCCAGGTAGGTCTTTGAGTGAGTGTAAGAGTCTCAAAGTGGGTATGAGACTGTATGCATAAGGATTACAGAACATTACAAAGCAATGTATTACATTGCATGCTTTTACAACGTGGTCGTTACAATGACTGCATTGTTAGTGCACGATGCATTTACATCTCAAGTCATTAGAACGACTTGCTCTAGGGGGCGCGCTGGACTTAGAAATAGTATTATTTACTATTCCTACTCCAGTTTGCGCAACAGTAGGGAAGGTGTTGGAATTCATTTCAATACCTCAGCGCCCCTACAGCAAGTTGTTGTAATGACTTGAAGATGTAAATGCATTGCTTACTAACAACGCGGTTGTTGTAACAACCGTGTTGTAATAGTCTTGTGATGTAATGACAGCATTGTAAATGCTGATTCCTATGCATAAGTCTACGAGTGGGTCTCTAAGGTGGTCCGTGAGTCGTTATACATAGGTGCATCACTCTCCCAGTGATCCTGTAAGTGGGTGCATGAGTACCTACATGGGTATGTGACTAGATGTCTAAGTGTGTGAGTGCATACATGTGTTTGTGACAGTGACTGGCTAGTGTGTACAAACATATTGATTTTTTAATATTTCAACCAATATTTGCAATGTCACGATGATATTGCTGATGTCCCCAAAATGGCACACGGGGGTGCACTGGCAGTTGTATACACATATACCCACAAACATATATATATATATGGGGATACATATATGTGTATATATATATATATATATATATATATATATACTTATATATATGTAGCCCTCCACCATCTAATGTTAAGGACGTCCAGTCTCTTTGATCGGGGCTTGTCAGCAAACATCATTCGCTTATTATTTCCAACGAAACTGAGCTAACTATAACTCGTGCTTCCACAATGCACTTCTTATGACATCACATATTACACCACTCATGACATGGTCAGTGACATCACTGATGACATCACTGAAGACATCGCCAATGACATTACTGATTACATCATCCAGTGACTGTGAGTGTTTTAAAAAAAGTTTATGATTGTTAAATATATATACACCAAGATGCATTAGTGTATCAGTCAGTGTATGAGTGCCTGTATGGATGACTGAGTGGGTGCGTGACTGACTGTGTAAGGGAGTGATTAGGTGTTTCAGTGACTGTATGGGTGAGTGACTGGTTGTGTGAATGGTTGTATCAGTCTGTCAGCTGGTGTCTAAGTAGCTGTATGGGTGTGTGAGCGGGTACATGAGTGGCTATATAGGTGATTTATTGGTTGTCTGAGTACACGTATGGGTGTCTGAGTGTCTGTGTGAGTGGGTGAGGGGGTGTGTGACTGCCTCTAAGGATGAGTGAGTGGTTGAGGCAGTGACTGTATGGATTAGTGAGTGTGTGTGTGTGAGGGGATGTGGGTGGGTAAGTGTGCATATGACTGTGTGGGTGAGTGGATGTGTCAGTGGTATATGGGCAGTATAGGTGATTGACGGAGTATATAAGTGATGTATGGGTGAGTGAGTGAATGTGAGAGTGGTTATATGTAGGAGTGTGTGCTTGTGTCAGTGACTGTATAGGTGTGTTGAGTATGTGTTAGTATCTGTTTGAGTAAGTAAGTGGGTATGTATGTAACTGTATAGGTGAGTAAGTAGCTGTGTGATTGACTCTATGGGTGAGTGAGTAGATGTGTGAATAGCTCTATGGGTGACTGAGAGTTTGTAAGTGGCTGTGTGGCTGTATGAGTAGATGCACCAGTGACTTTATAAGTGAGTGAGTTGGTGTACAAGTGGCTGGATGTGGGACTGAGTGGATGTGTGTGTAGACCTATGAATCAGTGAGTGGGTATGTAAGAATTGGTAACTTTTCTTTCTGTGATCAATTTAGAAGAAAGCAACCTGTGGGAAAAAAATTATATTTGCAATTACCAACGCCATTGCGGTGACATCGGTAGTCACGAAGAGTTCATGGTTTGTACAAAGTGTAAAACATATATATATATAGACATATTCTACAGCATATTGAACAGTAGAGCCCCCTCTACAGCCCCGGGGACCGCCACCTTCCCGGGGCTAAATTAAAAAGAAGCGTAGGGGGGCTCAAGCCCCTCCACACAGCCTGAGGGATCACCACCTCCCTGGAGCACTTTGCTTTTTACCCCCAGGGAGCTGCATGTCAGCAGCTCCTTGGTGGCATAAAGCCATGCCGGCTCCCACAGGGGGCGGGAGCCAGCCCGGACTGTGGGGGGTCTTCATGCTCCCCTGTGGTCCCCAAACAGGTAGCCATACACCAGGGAATGGGGTCCCTGGGGCCGAAAATGGCCGGGAGTGGGTCTGCTCGGCCCCCCTCCCTTTTTTTATTTCTCTTTTTTTTTTTAAATTACCTGAGCTAACCATAACTTACACCCCTTAAATGCCCTGCTTATGCCCTCATATATTATATTGCTTTTGACATGGTCAGTGACATTACTAATGACATCACTGATGACATCTCAAATGACATCATTGATGACATCATCTACTGAACCACTAACACACTCACTCACACCCCATACACCCTCTCATACACCCATTCCTACTTCCACACAACTATTCACATACCCATTCACAGACCCATACAAGTACTCACACAACCACTCACTCATCCATAGAGCCACTCATATATGCATGCATTGACTCATACAGGACCTAACATAACCTGTCACCTCACCCATTTAGTCACTCACAGAGCTACTCAGTCCCCAATGCAGCCACTCAAACACCCACTCACCCACACATTCCATAACTCTCACACCCACTTATTCACCTAAACAGCCTCACACACCCACTCACTTACCCATAGAGCCTTCAACAGAGCCACTCACTCACCCATGGAAGCACTCAGACACTCACACATTTACACAACCTTCTTAATCCTACTCCTCTGAAACCTATATATGTCTAATTTTTTAATATAACCTTACCCTGTGTCTTTGTGTTTTTGTATGATTTTTCTAATTGATTTGTGTTTTTGAATGACTTTTGTACTTTATTTGTCGCTTCACTTTCTTTTTCCTTCCCTCCTTCATATTCCTTCTTCTACGTTCTTCTCTTCCCTGGCCCCCACCCAGCGTCATGGCAGAGCATGGGAGTGGCAGGGCCAGGCCTCCCTGAACTACCAGCCACAGCCGCCTACCTTGTAGTAGGCCGCGCCGCCAAGGGGTGCAGCCCTGTGCATTATTCCCAGAGGTGGAGGTGGCAGCACCAGTTTTTTATTTGCAGCACCACCTCCCCTCCACTCTGGCAGCTGGCGACAAGCCTGGTAGTGGGTACGCCCTCCAGGAGCAAAAGCAACGGTTTGCCGCTGCTCTGGGATCTGGCACACCCAACATGAACTGAAGCACCGATGGACGGATATCCTGGATAGGGGCAAGGCCCTGCTAGACATGGACTTTGTGGGGTTTTGTAAGTAATACTTATTTATTTGTTGTGTTCTATCTATGTTAATATTTTTTCCCAAATAGCAAGCATTCTGCTCACACTCAGGTAAGTTAAGTTGATGTTACAAATATTATGTGATCATCCTAGAGAAGACAGATGTTCGGTGGTGTTACCTAATCCTACTTGTTTGGTGCTCGCTTAGACTGTTTATTCAAGAAGTCATGCAGAGACTCCTCTGTCCTGTGAGATAGTGGTAGTTATTGGTATTAGTGAGCTAGCGCTTTCTTCTCTAACTTTTTTGTGCCTCTATGTCTTGTAGCTTGTACAGTTCCAACTCCCAACCCCAAGTGATGTATGGTAAGTAACTAGTAACTATGCATGCATCAGCATGTATTCATTGAAAATAATACAGACTGAGGTGACCCATCAAAGGTTGAGTGATCGAGAATGAGATGAGAAACAAAAATCAATCATTGAAATTTATTAGTTGTTTCAAAATGTACTTTAGGAAATTTAGAATTGAGTTAGGAAATTTAGGAATAGGTTCACGATGGTAATAGGAGAGGAGATCTGATTTATAAAAGTTAAATCAAATGTTACTACATTTGCCTCTCCCAGTCAAAATATTTTTGAAGACATTAACTGTACCACTAATCTTTATTACATTTTCTTTTGTTTATTTCCTACATAAGCATCCATGGGCCGCAGGGTTACGGCTAGTACCATCACTGAGGCACCAGATTGTGAGGGGGCTGGAGGTGCCTCCATGAGTGCTGATGGCTCTGCTGGGCCCAGTAAGTCCTCCTGTTGATATTAATATTATTTCCCTATCTTGATTCTTCTTTTACCATTCCACATTCAGAATTATATTTTTTCCTCTTTACTGTGCCTGTGTCCTAATTTATTTCTAACTCCACTTTGATCTGCTTCATACATCCTTCTTATCCCTACATTATTCTATTTATTACTTACTTTCTCTTTATTTCATGTTTCTGCACTTGAATTCAAAACTATCAGTACTAGTCTGTAGCTTCCTTTTTCTTCTGTTTTGTCAATAAGCTTCCCCCTCTCCTCTTATAGGCTGGTGGTACAGTAAGAACCACTTTAGGTCATGCTCAAACAGTACTGTGAGGTATAATTTTACTCGGGAAACTGAGGGGAACGCTCTGGGGTAGGACATTTGTGCCGGCACGGTGATTCCACCCAAAAATATGTGGTACATGTGTTTTTTTCAGCTAAATTTGAGGTTTGCAGGGGATTCTGGGTAGGAAAACATTGGGGGACCCATGCAAGCCATACTTCGCTAGACTCCCTCGGGTGTCTAGTTTTCAGAAATATGGCCGCTGAGCCTGGGGCCAAAAACCCAGGTGACCCCCCTTGCAAAACCAGGTTGTTTTGTCATAGGTAATTTTAATGTCTCCTCAAAATGTTTTGGGCCCTTGCCTGTCGCGGGTACTTGACCCACCCATGCGAGTGAGGTATCATTTTTACCAGGAGACCTGGGGGAACGCTGGGTGGTAGGAAATTTGTGGATCCACATAGATTCCAGAACTTTCCTACACAGAAATTTAAGAAAACTGGATTTATTCATCAAAATTTGAAGTTTGCAGGGGATTCTGGGTAGGAAAACGTTGGGGGACCCACGCAAGCCATACCTCGCTGGACTCCCCCGGGTGTCTAGTTTTCAGAAATGTGTGGGTTTGGTAGTTTCCCAAGATGGCCACTGAGCTCTTGTGTGGGTGGGGCAAGGTCCTGTGACTGGGAAGAGCCCAAAACATAGGGATTAAGGGTATAGCACCGAGAATTCTAAGCGCTACATTTTTAAAAAAATACATTTTTAGCCAATTCTGCATTGGACACCCACACAAGTGAGGTATAATTTTACTCGGGACACTAAGGAGAACGCTGTGGGGTAGGACATTTGTGCCGGCACTGTGATTCTACTTAAAAATATGTGGAAAATGTGTTTTTTTCAGCTAAATTTGAGGTTTGCAGGGGATTCTGGATAGGAAAACGTTGGGGTACCCACACAAGCCATACCTCATTGGACTCCCCAGGGTGTCTAGTTTTCAGAAATGTGTGGGTTTGGAAGTTTTCCCTAGATGGCGGCAAGCCCGGGGCCAAAAATCCAGGTGACCCCCCCAAAACCAGGTCGTTTTGTTATTGGTAATATTGAAGTCTCCACAGTGCGATTTGGGCCATTTCCTGTTGCAGCCACTATGCCTACCCACAAAACTGAGGTACCATTTTTATCGGGAGACCTGGGGGGAATGCTGGGTGGTAGGAAATTTGTGTCAGCCCGGTGATCCCACAACTTTCCCACATAAAAATGTGAGATAAAATTGATTTTTTCAACAAAATTTGAGGTTTGCAGGGGATTCTGGGTAGAAAAACGTTGGGGGACCCACACAAGCCATACCTCGCTGGACTCCCCCGGGTGTCTTGTTTTCAGAAATGTGTGGGTTTGGTAAGTTTCCCAGGATGGCCGCCGAGCCCGGGGCGAAAAACTTAGGTGACTCCCCTTGCAAAACCAGGTTGTTTTGTGATAGGTCATTTTGATGTCTCCTCAATATGTTTTAGGCCCTTGCCTGTCACGGGTACTTGTCCCACCCACACGAGTGAGGTACCATTTTTCTCAGAAGACTTTGGGGATTGTGGGGTGTGTGGAATTTTGTGGATCGACGCAGATTCCAGAACTTTCCACCACAGAAATGTGAGGAAAATGTGTTTTTTCAGACAAATTTTGAGGTTTGCAAGGGATTCTGGGTAACAGAACCTGGTGAGAGCCAGACAAGTCACCCCATCCTGGATTCCGCCAGGTGTTTAGTTTTAAAAAATGTATAGGTTTGCTAGGTTTCTCTAGGTGCCGGCAGAGCTAGGTTTCAAAATCTACAGCTAGGCACTTTGCAAAAATAGTGTCTGTTTTCACTGTGAAAATGTGGTGTGTCCACATTGCGTTTTGGGCCGTTTCCTGTCGCGGGCACTAGGCCTACCCACACAAGTGAGGTACCATTTTTATCGCAAGACTTCGAGGAACACAAAATTGTAGAGCAACTGTTATTACCTATTGACTTTCAATGCATTTCTGCCTTCCAAATGTAAGACAATGTGTAAAAAATAAGTCACTTTGAAAAATGACTTATAATTCACATGCTGGTATGGGTATCCACAATTTCGGAGATGTTTAAATAGCTACTGTTTATAAACTCTATATTGTGTTCCCATTTCAGAAATACATAGGTGGCTTTCATACCAATTTTTCCCTGTTTATATTTTCCCAAATTAATTGCTATATACCCGGTACACAATAAAAAACCATTGCAAGACGCTGCTCAGTTATTGGCTCTGGGTTCATCGGGTTCTTGGTTAAGTCCTATATATCCCCACAACCAAAGGGTGCAGCGGATGTAACAGTATATTGCTTTCAAACATTTGTCATACTTAGTAGAAGTTACAGGTGAAAACATTGGCACAAATGGCTGGTTTTTTTAACTCATGTTCAATTTCTTCTATTTTCAATTGTTAGTTTCTATATGAAAACCTTGAAGGATCTACACAAATGACCCCTTGCTGAATTTAGAATTTGGTCTAGGTTTCAGAAATGTATAGCCTTCCAGGATCCATCATTGCTTTCATATCCATCTTTGCATTAACTGGAAGAAGGTTGAAAGCACAAAAATAGCAAAAATAGGCTATGTCCCAGAAAAATGCCAAAACTGTGTAAAAATGTTTGGTTTTCTAACAAAAGTATGCTTGCCCCTGAAAGCTAAGAAGATGGTGATTTCAGCACTACAACCCCTCTGTTGATACCATTTGCAGGGAAAAAAACAGACTCTTTCATCAGTTGGCCTTTCTTCCCATTTTTCTCCAAAACACCAAAATTAAGCTGCATTTTGGATAATTTCTGGGTCCCCTCCGGGGGAATCAACAAACCTTTGGTACCTTTAAAATCCCCATGATGTTGGAAGAAAAAGACGCAAATTTGGCGTGGATCCCTTATGTGGTCGAAAAGTTACAGGGGCCTAAGCGCAAACTATTCCAAACAGCCAAAAAAAGGCTTAGGACATGGGGGGAAAGGCCTAGCAG
This sequence comes from Calotriton arnoldi, assembly GCA_963921515.1. Classification (NCBI taxonomy): domain Eukaryota; kingdom Metazoa; phylum Chordata; class Amphibia; order Caudata; family Salamandridae; genus Calotriton; species Calotriton arnoldi. Next base: position 288,889 of record CAWUFW010010549.1, read on the forward strand.
CAAAGGGGTTAAAAGTTACAGATAAACAAACACCTAGTGTCACTACCTGCCACCACATGAATCATCTCAACACTCTCACAAACAACAATTGCTCAGCGTGCAATGCATGCCATTTTCTTATCTTCTAGTTCAGACATGGTCACTGTGGTACATTGCTGATGCATTGTTTCATGAAACAGACATTTTAAATGTCTTGTAAATCAAATAATGTGGGGCACTTCGTCTAGGGGAAGAATCTAGGAAAGGATAGATAGGCATGGGATGGAGGCAGGCACAAACTTGTATCTCCAATGTCTTTGAGGGAAATGGGTGTTGGGGCTTCTTCACTGCACACTGGCGCAGCTCCAATCCAGCAATAAAATGTGTCTAAGACAGTGGGGCTTTATGATTCAGTCAGACACAAAAAAATAAAATAAAGTTCCCCTAGCTATATCCTTTTTTTTGTCCTCACAGCAGTTCAGTGATTTAGAGAGAAAGTTCTATGGTTGATGGCCAATGCCTAGTAGTCAGGGAAGTAGAGTTCGTCCTCAAACTCAGATGGTTCACCCAAAAGTAGGACAGCTAACACACTACTTCCATGACCTGAGTCTGACCAATCACCCTCATCTTCTTCCTGTCGTACTTCAGGTATAGAGTAATTTGGTGGTATAAAGTGCTTATTCATTTTGATCATGGTTAATCTCTCCATGTTGTTTTGTGGAGAGAAACTGGTCCTTCTCAATGTGACAACTGCATCAGCAGCCCTGAAAATACGCTAAGTGGTAGACACTGGCTACCGGGCAAACCAGATAGTTTATTACCAGGCTGCTGGGCACTGGGCATGGGCGCCTCTTCCCATACCAATACTTCAGTGGGTTCTGATCAAGATAGACCTACGTTGGTTCATCCAGATAGACTTTGACTATTCCCTCAATAGTCATTAGTGCTCCACCTTGATTGACCTCTTTTGCCTTCACCTCTGCATTGGGCTTAAGCCCTGCCAGTAGAAATCTATCATATTCAGAGTTTTTGACTGATGCTCCTGTTCATATTGTTGCTGGTGTTCTTGTTGTTGGTTTTGGCTGCTGTGAGCCAACAGCACTGCCCTCAGGCTATGAAGTTGAAGGCTACACAGCAGAACTTGTGCCCCAGAGGAGTGGGCCTCCAATTCCCTGCCATTCTTTGTCGAGCTCGCTGGCTTTTTCAGCAATCCATGTTTTGCAGTTTGCAACACCCCTTTCTTAAAAAGGAATGAAAGTGGATAGTAATGGTTTGCGTTGTGGATCAAGCATTGTGGCACAGATGTAATGTTTGGATGACACAATGTCTTTTTGCACCCTTGCATTAAAAGATAAGCAAAGGATTAATCTCTTCACCAACTCATATGCATCTTTTTTTCCACTGCACCTGTGCACATTCCAAACACCTCCTTTAGATGTTCCTGTGGCATGTGCAACAACGAGATAGCTTGGCCCATGTTCCTGTCCTCCTTGCTGACTTCCCATGCGAACACCTCAAAAGGAAGCAGCATCACTGTCAGGCATTTGACTATGCCCCATTGGTCCATCTCAATGATCATGTCTATTATCACACTGAATGACTCTCAGCTGAATGGCTGAAATGAGTGCAGATTCTTCTGCAGGTAGACAGTATGTTGCTGACTCTGTCTTCTTTTTGGAAAACGTCCTGTATAATGATGCTGATGCATTGCGCCAAACACAGGACCCTGAATTAGCCACCATCTGCAAATGGCCTTAACTATATTACTGCCATTGTCAGTGGCAACAAATCCAATGTTAAACCATCTTGATTTCAGCCTTTCAAAGACCTTGTTGTTAAAGTCTTTCAAAATGTTTGCAGCAGTATAGGATTTCTCCATGGCGAACATGGCTATTGTTGCATGCTTCCGGCACCTTTTAAAATCTCAGCAGTATCAACACCTGCAGATATCTTTTCTCTAACCCCCACAAAAGAATTCCAGTGTGAAGTGATGCAGATGTAATCAGTGGCTTGGCAACTTTCCACATGTCAGTCATCAGGTGGATAGTGTGAACAGCACTCTGCTGCTAAGCTTGTAGAGGCAATTCCAGCACATCATGATGTAGACCTGGACAGCAACTCTGGCAAAATAGGATCAGCTGGGAGCCTTCTATTTTGGGCAGATGGCTGCCACAAATTCTAGAAAACCCACCCCTTCCACAAAAGAAAAAGGAAGAGGTCGAGAGTTAACATTTTAACCAGCTTTGCGTTGTACAAATGTGACATTGGGTGGTTGCATTCGTACTGCCCCTCCTGCCTAAACTTGGCAAGAATAGTAGCCTGGATTTTTTCCTTTTCAGGTGCCACTGATGGGGGGGACTTCTTGAGAGCAGACAGTGGTAAGATCAATGTGCGTCTCAGCAGGGCAGTCACTGTCATCTCTTGCCTTGGTGTCTCGACCTGAGTCGTGTGCCATGACAATGTTTCTGATGTAGGTGATACTATTGTACTTTAGCTCCTTACCCGTTGGCCAAGATGGCCGACAGGTAAGGAGCTCTGGCCGGGAGCTCCTGGGCTAGGGATCGCCTTTGGCGAAAATCCTGGAAAATAGCCCCCCATCAAATCATCTCCACCCCGGGATTTGAAGGCTACAATTTCAGCGATCCTCCAGGGCATTCCCGATGCGATCGCCTAAAGAGAGGAAGCCTTCCACAGTAACAAGAAAAACCACAACCAGCAGAATCCTAGTAAGATCGCTGATTGCACGGTTGAGTTGCTTAATACAGCTGAGAGGAGGTGGGCTCGGGATCACCCTTTGGGTATTAATCCATGGCCATCACCTACCTTCTGGACACATTGCCACTATTACTCTGCATCCCGCTACGACTGCTTCCCACTGGGAAAAACAAAAAGTGAATCTTGGATTACCTTCGAGGTGGTGGCCCTGCATGTTTCCCATTGCGGCTGCCATGGTCACTGAGATGCTTTCCCCAGTCGGAGGTGGGAGAGAGCACTGGGTTCCTGTCTGCGGCCCTCTCATCCCCTTGGTGGCCCCTCTTGCAGTCCAGGAGTAGGGACAGCCTTCCCCACTGGTGAGTCATTTGGGGTCTGAGGGGTCTCTACTCAACTGCTGAATGGTTGAGGTTTTTGTGACTGGCGACCACGGACAGAGTCCTCCATCCTGGAGGTGGGAGGTCTTCGGCAGGAGCAGCTTGCAGCTTGTCTCGTCCATGGAATTGGTGTTGGCGGCATGGTCTGTGCCTAGCGATGGACTACAGAGATCCACTCATGCTCCTCCATCACTTCTCGTCTGCATCCTGTAGGTGGAGATGGTGGGTGCAAGGTGGCCATGTTTCCTCCATCTGCTGGCCTTCTCGGCGGTCTGCTAATTTCAGCTCTGAGAGCGAAACCGTCCCGCTGCACTGCTGTGCCGTGACCACAACCCGTCTGGGTTTTTCACCGGACTCGAATAGGTCTACCTTTGTTCCGGCTCAGTGGGATGGACTGACCCCGGGTGCTACCCTAGTGGATGCCAGTCTGCGGGACTTGAATTTAATTTAACTACCGTCTGTCTAATTTCCCTATCCCCCTCTACTCTTTGTTACGTGTACCAGTGTTTATCCCTTGTTCTGATGCACTTTATAAGTTTTGTATATTGCTGTTTTTATCTACTTATATGTAACCTGTGCAACTACCATGTTCTCATCCATGTAAAGTGCTCTGATACCTCAGGGTCTAGCTAGCGCTATACAAAACTCTAAATAAATAAATACTGTACTGCTGGGGAGAGGCCTGCTTTGCATAACAAAAATGTCTTCCTCTTTTTCACCTTTCACTGTGATCGGATAAGATTCCCTAATCAGTCTTTCACCCCCCCTACCAACACCACTTGCAGTTTTTTGGCTAATAAGATGTGCCTCACTCTAGATTATGTGGTGTTTTCTGAAATAGGTTGTTTGGCCTCCGGTACCATAGTTTGTACCAAGCTTACCCTGACTAACACTTGCTCCGCAAATGGAGCATATGGCATTGTTCGGCTCCTTCTTGCTAACCATAAAGAAGTCCCAAACTGGGGAGGTCCACTTTCTGATACTGTTGCCACTGCCACTGTCAGATGGACTGACAGCAGGTGGGCATTTTGACATTTGCCTCTCTCCAGTACCTACTTCTAATGAGGTGGTTGTGGATGTAGGTCTCTGCCGGGACTTTGCAAATGTGGCAGCCGGTGGTGGTGGTATCTGTGATGCCACATCCCTCACAGCAGGTTGGGATGGGGTAACGTCAGTCTTCACTGGCCCTGGGCTAACATCCATGATGACTGGATCGTCATCATCCTCCTCCTCTACATCTATAAGTCTACGACTTTCAGGAACCTTTCTTTTCCCTAGCCTCTCATGGTGTGCCTCACTCTCAGACTCAGGCAGGATCCAAGTGGTGTCTAGATCATCAGAAGGCAGGCTTGGAGAAGAAGATGGTGGACTAACCCTACTTTTTCTTGCTGGAGATCTGGAAGACAATGGATCTTTTGAAAGAGTGGCTTTCTCTGCTTCCTCAGAATGAAGCTCAATCTCCTGAACTGCTCCTACTTAAGGAGGAACTGCTATTGCTGGCTGTGGCTGTTTTTGTCCACTTATTTGGGTTTACTGCAACAATTGGGTACTACTTTGCGATAGAGATAAGTCAATTTCAACATCACTGAGTGTTGTCGTTGCAGTGATTAGACTGGCTGCCACTGTGACAGATATGGGCTTGGGCCTAGGATGGGGTTGGTCCACTGATGCAGGGGTGCTGCCCCCCACTTGCTCCCAGGAGGCCGGTGTGGCAGGCACACATTTATTTTGCTTGAAAAAGGTCTGGGTAAACATACTAGTGGTGGTAAGCTCCTTCTTCTTATCAATGATGATATTCTTGATAGCACCTTTCTTTGGGGCCATCATGAAGCTGTCAGTTGGCAGTGGCACTTAGCTTCACAAGTTGAAGAGATGTCCGTTCTGTGTGGTCACATGTCACATCATGCACAGGCCTTCTGCCTGGCAGTACTGTGGGTGATGTTGTTTCTTGTACACCTAAAAACAAACAAGCAAGAAGAACATCAGTGAAACATGGTATTGTTGCAGTTCAATAAGTAGTACAAACAAACAATATCATTTATATTATTTTTTGTTTTTGGCATTGCTGAATTAATGCTGTGTTTTCTGTTACCATGCCTCCTTTGTTTGGCCAGTGTGTGTGTGTGTGTGGATGTGTGTGTCTGCCATAGGCCACCATTTGCCTTTGTTCCCCTATGCCTTGTGACCCTGGGCAATTTTGTATAGTCAGTGTCCATAGGCCTGCATTTGTTATTTGTTTTCCAGGCCTTCTGCTTCTTGTTGCGACCATGTGGCTGGCAGCAATTTTGCATAGACAGTCATTGTGCTTTTGCCATAACCTTGCATCTGTTCTTTGTTTGTGGCCATGCCTCATTGCTTGTTGATGTTGTTATTTTGCATGTAAATAATACTTTTTCCTATTTTGTACACAAAAAATGTTGCACAGCTTAGTACATTTTCTCCATGTTTTCTAATACAAGTACAATGTTCTTTTAATTCACTAGGTGGCCTAGTCTGCCAATGGGCCTTCCAGCCAGTAGGCCCAGTGCTAGTCATGAGTGAATGAAACAACTGTTGTTGTGTTGTCTATTTCGTCTTTTAGGCCATTGTTGGTACTGAATTAATGTACAAAATGTGTTTCTTTTAGGGTATTTCATGTTTTATTTTTCTGCAAACAGTATATAGGTAGGGTAATGCCATTGGAGGATTTGCGTTATTGAACACATTTTTAGCCTCGTTAATGTTTGTTTTTGGCATTGCTGAATTATTGCTGTGTTCTCTGTGTTAGCATGCCTCCTTTGTCTGGCCAGTGTGTGTTGTGAGTGTGTGTGTGTTTGCCATATTCCACCATTTGCCTTTGTTCTCCATGCCCTGTAGCCATTTTGTGCACTCAGTCATGTCACTCAGTGATGTCACTGACCATGTCATGAGTGATGTAATATGTGACGTCATCAGCAGTGCATTGCGGGGGCGCGAGTTATAGTTAGCTCTACTAACTATAACGGCCGAATTTCTGTGGTTTTGTATGAGTGAAATGTCCATCTAACTATAACGTCCCTGAAACCTGTGGTTTTTTCAGTGAATTTCTAAGGTTTTTTAAATGCTAATTTCTAACTACAACGTCCCTGAAACCTATGGTTTTTTCAGTGAATTTCACAGGTTTTTTAAATGCTAATTTGTAACTATAATGTCCCTGAAACCTATGGTTTTTCAGTGAATTTCAAAGGTTTTTTAAATGCTAATTTGTAACTATAATGTCCCTGAAACCTATGGTTTTTTCAGTGAATTTCAAAGGTTTTATAAATGAGAATTTCTAAGTATAATGTACCTCAATCCTATGTTTTTTTTAAATGACTACATATATATATATATTTTTTAAAATAAAACTTGAGATTAATTTATAGTTAGGAAAACTATATTCATTCTTTCTTTTTTTTTTAAATTATTATACAGAAGTTGCGCACCCTACGCGCACCATACACGATGGCTGCGTGCATCCTCGTAGCGCCCATTTTAGAAATCGCATGGGGGTCGCGACTTCGGCGTAATTTGGAAAGTATGAAATATCTTTAAAGTAATCATCAATAAAAGTTGTGCTTTGTGTTTGTTTAATTTTATTTACAAAAGTATTTATAAACTAATTATTTCAGTATACTTCGAACAATATGACATTTTCCGTCTACGCGACGAATGCGCGTAGCGTGCGTGACCCCTCCCCGCATGTATTTCCGGAGTCGCAGCGTGATCGCGCGGGGGTCGCGACATCGGTGTATTTTTAAACTTTAAAAAATTACAATTGAAAGTTAGAATATGATATTAGAGTAAACAGTTTTGCTAATATACTTATTAAAATATTATAGAAATGTTTGTTTATAGTGTATAATCATGTAGACAATATTTTACGGATGCGCGATGGGTGCGTGATGGGTGCGCGCACCCTACGCAACTTCATGTCAGCAGAAAAAAAAGAATCTGATTAGTTTAAATCATTTTCATTCTGGAAGAGGGAGGATCCATTCTTCTGATATTCCCCTTACTATTTGAGTTTCATTGAAAGAACACCTGTTTGCTGCTTCTCTTTCCTTGTATACATGTTTTGTGTGTTTCTTTATTTTTTTTGAACAACAATGGGTTCCAGCCTTGTTCCTGTTGATCCTTTGGCCATTGAAGAGGAAAAAAGATTGTGGAGCGCAGCAGAAAGAGGAAGGAAAGTATTGTCTGGGCCTTCTTCTCTGTTCCAGAGGGGGAGAAGAAGGTTAACGCCCGAAAGTCACCTGCACAATTTGCCAGAGGGTATTGTCTCGAGGGTCGGAGAAGAAATATTCATGCAGTACCAGCAGCATCAAAAAACATCTGGAGACTCTGCACCCAATTCACCTGGCAAGAGAGGAGAGGAGGAGAGAATTGAATACTGCTGCAGAACAAGACCCTAATGCTCCTTCCACCTCAGCACAGCAACTTCCACCTGCTCCAAGGCCACACATACTGCCCGAATTTTTAAACGCTACAGTAAGATGCACAAAGTGCGACACCAAACTTTGCATTGGAGAGCAATGTGTGGATGTCATCACTGCTGCTCTAAAAGCACATAAATGCTATTTTTTAATTTTATAATGTGCTTTTGTTTTTGTTAGAGAGATCGTTTGTTGATCTTCACTTTTGTCTGTTCTTATAAATATGAAAAACACACAAAAAAGTAAAACAGGTTAAAAATATATATAATATAAATTGTTACAAAAAAACCTGTTCTTACGGAACCACATCTACTGGTTAAAAAGAGAAAATTACCAGAGTGATTGCATGAGAGTATGGACACTGTGTGGGTGATTGGAGAAGTGCAAGTCTAGTGCATGGTTATTTTATGAATGTTTGGGTAGTGGCAACGTGATTGAATGAGTTCATGGATAATAGCTGGGTAATTGGAGGAGTGCATGGGGAGTGACAGGGTGATTGCTGGACTGCATGGGTACTACCTGGGTAATTGAAGGTGTTAATGAGCAGTGTCTAGGCAGTTAGAGGACTGCATGGGTAGTGCACAGGGAATTGTAGCAGTGCATGTGTTACTGCCTGCGTCATTGTATGAGTACATGGGTCCTGACTGGATGATTAGAGTACTGCAAGGAGAGTGCCTGGGTGAATTTATAAGTGCTTGGATATTGGCACAGTGATTGGATAAGTACATGGTACTGGCTGGATGATTGGAGGAGTGCATGGGGAGTGACAGGTCGATTGCTGGACTGCATGGATCATACCTGGGTAATTGAAGGTGTGAATGAGCAGTCTCTTGGCGAATACAGGATTGTATGGGTAGTGCACAGGTGATTGTAGCAGTGCATGGTTACTGCCTGGGTCATTGCATGAGTACATGGGTACTGAGTGGATGATTAGAGAACTGCAAGGAGAGTGCCTGGGTGACTTTATAAGTGATTGGGTATTGGCGAAGTGATTGGATAAGTACATGGTACTGACTTGGTGATTGGAGGAGTGCAAGGGGAGTGACAGGGGGATTGCTGGACTGGCTGAATACTACCTGGGTAATTGAAGGTGTGAATGAGCAGTGTCTAGGCAGTTAGAGGACTGCATGGGTAGTGCACAGGGGATTGTAGCAGTGCATGTGTTAGTGCCTGGGTCATTGCATGAGTACATGGGTACTGACTGAATGATTAGAGTACTGGAAGGAGAGTGCATGGTGAATTTATAACTGCTTGGGTATTGGCGGAGTGATTGGATAAGTACATGGTACTGGCTGGGTGGTTGGAGGAGTGCATGGGTAGTGACAGGGTGATTGCTGGACTGCATGGCTACTACCCGGTAATTGAAGGAGTCAATGAGTAGTGTCTAGGTGATTAGAGGACTGTATGGGTAGTGCACAGGGGATTGTAGCAGTGCATGTGTTACTGCCTGGGTCATTGTATGAGTACATGGGTACTGACTGGATGATTAGAGTACTGCAAGGGTAGTGCATGGTGAATTTATAAGTGCTTGGGAATTGGCGAAGTGATTGGATAAGTACATGGTACTGGCTGGGTCATTGGAGGAGTGCACGGGGAGTGACAGGGTGATTGCAGGACTGCATGGGTACTACCTGGGTAATTGAAGGTGTGAATGAGCAGTGTCTAGGCAGTTAGAGGAGTGTATGGGTAGCACACAGGTGATTGTAGCAGTGCATGGTTACTGCCTGGGTCATTGCATGAGGACATGGGTACTGACTGGATCATTAGAGTACTGCAAGGAGAGTGCATGGTGAATTTATAAGTGCTTGGGTATTGGCGCAGTGATTGGATAAGTACATGGTACTGGCACGGTGATTGGAGGAGTGCACGGAGAGTGGCAGGGTGATTGTAGGACTGCATGGGTACTACCTGGGTAATTGTAGGTGTGAATGAGCAGTGTCTAGGCAGTTAGAGGATTGTATGGGTAGTGCACAGGTGATTGTAGCAGTGCATGGTTACTGCCTGGGTCATTGCATGAGTATATGGGTACTGACTGGGTGATTAGACTACTGCAAGGACAGTGCATAGTGAATTTATAAGTGCTTGGGTATTGGCACATAGATTGGATAAGTACATGGTACTGTCTGGGTGATTGGAGGAGTGCACGGGGAGTGACACGGTGATTGCAGGACTGCATGGGTACTACCTGGGTAATTGAAGGTGTGAATGAGCAGTGTCTAAGCGGTTAGAGGATTGTATGGGTAGCGCACAGGTGATTGTAGCAGTGCATGGTTACTGCCTGGGTCATTGCATGAGTACATGGGTACTGACTGGATGATTAGACTACTGCAAGGTCAGTGCATGGTGAATTTATAAGTGCACAGGGAGTGACAGGGTAATTGCTGGACTGCATGGATAGTACCTGGGTAATTGTAGGTGTGAATGAGCAGTGTCTAGGCAGTTAGAGGATTGTATGGGTAGTGCACAGGTTACTGTAGCAGTGCATGGTTACTACCTGGGTCATTGCATGTGGGCATGGGTACTGACTGGATGATTAGAGTACTGCAAGGGTAGTTCATGGTGAATTTATAAGTGCTTGGGAATTTGCGGAGTGATTGGATAAGTACATGGTACTGGCTGGGTGATTGGAGGAGTGCACGGGGAGTGACAGGGTGATTGCAGGACTGCATGGGTACTACCTGGGTAATTGAAGGTGTGAAACAGCAGTGTCTAGGCGGTTAGAGGATTGTATGGCTAGTGCACAGGTGATTGTAGCAGTGCATAGTTACTGCCTGGGTCATTGCATGAGGCCATGAGTACTAAGTGGATGATTAGAGTACTAAAGGGAGAGTGCATGGTGAATTTATAAGTGCTTGGGAATAGGCGGAGTGATTGGATAAGTACATGGTACTGGTTGGGTGATTGGAGGAGTGCACGGGGAGTGACAGGGGGATTGCAGGACTGCATGGGTACTACCTGGGTAATTGAAGGTGTGAATGAGCAGTGTCTAGGTGGTTAGAGGATTGTATGGGTAGTGCACAGGTGATTGTAGCAGTGCATGGTTACTACCTGGGTCATTGCATGATTACAGTACTACAAGGAGAGTGCCTGGATGATTTCATAAGTGCTTGGGTAGTGGCACAGTGATTTCATGAGAGCTTAGATACTAACTCAGTGATTGCAGAATATGGAATCAGTCAATCATTACTCATGTAGTTTTAAAATCACCTAGTCACTACCTTTGCACTCCTCTAATCGGTCAGGCAGCCTCTCAATAGTTCACTAAGCATACATATAATTGTATAAACACATAGATGAGTCATTACATATTATCTAGTTAAGTAGATAATTACAACATGCCTGCAAGAATAATATGTGATGCTTTATTTTTCAACTACATCTTCACCATTCTATCTACAAATATGCGACATCATAAAACTATACCTCTCAACAGACTTCAAATAGAAAGCTAATTAACAACACCTTTTATGTGCATTTTTAAAACCACACTTTTACTATACATCTCCATCTTTGTATCCAAAATTATGTGACATCATTCAACTATGCCTTTGTTCAGACTATACAAAACGCCTAATTAACAGCACCTTATGTCTCCAATGTTTATACCACTAATTTATGCTCCATCTTCATCTTTTTCTGTAAAATTATGTGGCATCATTTAAGTATACTTTATTCCTGATTTGAAAAAGAAACTTAAGTAATAACACCTTATATGAACATCTTTCAAACTACACATTTGTGCTGCATCTTCAATCAACTATCTAAAAGTATGCGGCATCACTCAACTATACCTTGTACAGACTTAAAAAACAAACCTAATTAATAACATCTTATATGAACATCAGTAGTCATTTTAAAAAAAAATACACATATTACTGTACAAACTCTTTTTTAAATCAATATTTAAGTCCAATCAAACAAACTACAATATACATCTCTACATTTAATAATATATTTCAAACAACACAGTTTTTGAAAAATGTTAAAATTTAAAAAATAAACCTCACAAATGTATAACTCACCTTGCATATAAATGTGTTGAATTTAAAATCTCACAAACTATGACAGGATTTTCTTTTACACACAATCAATATAATGCACCAGACTCAGCAAGGTGAAACCAGTAATGGCAAGGTTTCCTTCTCTTTCTCCACACAAATACACATTAGTAACAAATCATTTTGCTTTCCAGATTTTTTCAAATTGTAAAACACATTTCTATTGGTTACAAATAATAACCCTTAGCAACTGACTTCTGAAGGTGCCCAAACTTTTAACCGTTCTCCCATTCTGCTTAATGGCAGTTTCCATAGCAACAGTTCATGGAACATTCAACAGAACTCACAGGTCACAAGTTCACCATATTTTCAAGTTAACCACACAATGTTGCAAATACAAAGAGTAGGTGTGGTTGAATTTCCAATATATGAGCTTATCTATCTTCTGTACCTTTCAAACTTTTTTTACTAACCAATAAGAAACATGCTTTTTAAAGACAGAAACATCCACCCTATTTTTGACTGTACACTGATCGTAAACAGCCAATCATTTCTCTTCTTTTTAAAAACTGCATCTTGTCCACCATTTTAGATACCTCTCATTTTACCAACTGAATACCTCAGCTACCGACATCTTTTCATCACATCCAGACGTCCCTTCAAGATGCTTAGAGCGTGGATTGTGGGACACAGCTATGTTTTATGGTGCAAAAGGTATGCTGAACGCAGAGGTATTGACAAAGATCTAGCTTTGCAAAATGTGGACATTAAATGGATTGGACAAAGAGGATTAAAGTGGCACCAATTGATGACTTTGGTTAAAACCTTTTTATAGCTCCAACCCCCTAACCTCATGATTGTGCACTGTGGTGGCAATGACCTAGGCACATTGACTGGGGTAGTTCTGTAAATGCTAATGAAGGACACCGTTGCAGAATTACTGTTGCTTTTCCCCCAAACTGTCTTTGTATACTCTAACATATGCTAAAGACATAAATGGAAGTGGTCCAATCAATTATGTCCACAAATTGAGAAAGCTAGAAAAATGTGAATAAAGCTGTTTCTGCTTACCTCAGAGACCATAGGATGGGCTCCATCTATAACAACAAACTACATTTCCATATGGATGGCATCTACAGAAGTGATGGAGGACACTTCACTGATCAAGGCAACAGAGTGTTTCTCATCAACCTGTAGCTCTGCATCCGAACTTACATGTAGCTACAACAATCTCCCAATCAAAACAAGGGCTCTTTTTAGAGCCACCAAATAACCCAACTATAACCAAGCTTTAGAAAATAAAAAATTCTAAATTATTTTGGCTTGGAGTCGCGTACCCATTGCGCCTTTGAAAACCATGCACACATCACGTTCACACTAGGGGGCCGTGCTGAAAGCCATGCACCTATCGCGTTCACACTAGGGGGGTGCACTGAGAGCCGCGCACCCATCGCGTTCACATTATGGGGCCACGCTAAGAGCCGCGCTAGGGTCGCGACTCCAAAATTTCACAAAAAAAATAACCGTGCACTTCCATCAATTTATATACGCCCCGGGGACCCCATCCCCCGGGGCATGCCCAATTAATTATTATTATTATTTTTTTTTTAAAAGGGAGAGAGGCTGAGTGGCCCCCCTTCCAGGCCATTTTTGGCCCCGGGGACCCCATCCACCGGGGCATGGCCTCACGTTGGGGACCGTGGGGGGAGCCCCAATGCCCCCACAGTCCCCCCGGCTCCCTGCCTCCTGCAGGAGCTGGCATTGCTTTTGAGCAAGGGGAGCTCCTAACATGCAGCTCCCCTTGCCCAAAAGCAATCTTGCTTTGCTTCAATCAAGCAAAGCAGCATTTGCAATGACAGGGTGGGAGCCACACAGCTCCCACCTGTCATTGCAAACAGCAATGTCCTGGGGGTGGGCACCCCAGGACATTGCAGGAACTGGCCCTGGGGGCTGGCAGTCCCCAGGGCCACCAAGGGCTCCTGGAGGTGGTCCGGGAGACCCCCTCCCAAAATTTCTAAAGCCCCGGGGAGGTGGTGGTCCCCGGGGCTTGGGGGTCTATAACAGACCCTCAAATTCCAATTTTTAGTGCCCTGGGGAGGTGGTGGTCCCCGGGGCAGTGTGGGGGGGCTTGAGCCCCCCACCCACAATTTTTTATTTAAAGCCCCGGGGCGGTGGCAGTCCCCGGGGCTTGGGGAGGCCCTGAGGCCCCCCACCCAATTAACCCGCCTAACCCGACGGCCTCTACCACTAGATGTGAAGAAATTGCCCTCTTCTTCTCTGAAAAAATCGCCAAAATAGATCAATCCTTCCGTGCAACGCTGACCCCAACCAACCCCTACTTAATCCTGACATCTCCTCTAAATCACACTCCACACTCCTGACACCCCTGATCCACCCTCTGACTCTCCCGCTTCCTCACTTCACCCTAACCCCTCCTCACACATTCCTTCTCCTATTACCACCCTAAACCACCCCTCACACCCTTCCACCACTACTCCTCTCGTACCCATGCACCAAAAATCACGACCAAAAAACAATGCCTCCTGGCGAAATTTCCTCCCTGTGACTGAGCGTGAAGTCCACAGCATCATAGCTAAACTAAAACCATCCTCCCATACCAAAGACCCCCTCCCTTCTAACCTTGTCCAAGACCTAAAGCACATCATTGTCCCATCCTGGACCACAATCATCAACACCTCACATGCTACTGGAAATGTCCCTAGCTCCCTTCAACTGGGTCAAATCTCCCCCATTATTAAAAACACTAATGCTGATCCCAAGGACTTAAACAATCTCAGCCCCATCACAAACCTCCCCCTTCTTTCTAAAGCCCTCGAAAAATGTGTCTTGCTCCAATTAGACAAACACATCGAAAAATTCAACCTTCTGGACCCTTTACAAGCAGGCTTCAGAAAAGGCTGCAGCACTGAAACTGCCATACTAAACATTGTTGATGACATCCACCACTCCCTTGATAATGGTGAGACATGTCTACTTATCCTCCTTGATCTCTCTGCAGCTTTTGACACTGTTAACCACTCTGCCCTACTTAATGTTCTCAAAGATCGTTTCGGCCTCAATGGTACTACCCGCAAATGGTTTGTCTCTTATCTTCAACATCGAACCCAGCAAATTAAAATTCAAGACTGTCTATCTAACCCCACTCCGGTCTCCCTAGGAGTCCCCCAGGGGTCTATTCTCTCTCCCTCTCTCTTTAACCTCTTTATGGAACCCCTCACCCTCATTCTTAAACTAGCTGGTATCAACTACCACCATTATGCCGAAGACACCCAACTCTACTATAAGGTCAAAACCCACGCCGACATCATTCACCTTAATAACACCCGCACTAAAATCCAATCCTGGTTCCACCTTAATCATCTCAAACTCAACCCCAAAAAAACTGAAATCATTCTCTTCTCCCATAAAAACAACCCTCTCCCCATTCCAACCTGGATCTCTGACCTCAATGCCCTCAACTGCACTCTCTCCTTGTCCAACTCAGTAAAATCTCTTGGTATTGCCATCGATAACAGTCTCAACCTCAATGTCCACATCAAAAATTCGACTAAAGTTGCCCTCCTCACTCTCCGTCATCTCAAGAAAATCAAACCCTTTCTCCAAACTGAAGATTTTAAATTAGTAGTTCAATCGCTGGTCCTTTCGCAAATTGATTACGGCAATGCCATCCTCACCGAAATCCCCAAGGTCCACCTAGCTCCACTCAAATCTGTACTCAATATTGCAGCCAGGCTCATCACCGATTGTAAACGGTTCGACCACATTTCCCCAGCCTTCAAAACTCTCTGATGGCTCCCCATCGAAGGCAGATCCGCCTACAAAAATGCATGCATCACACACAAAGTCCTCCACCAAAATGCTCCCTCATACCTCACAAATAAACTTTGCAAAGCGGGCAGCACACGACCTCTGAGAAGCACTAACGCTCTCCTCTTTGTCCCACCCCTGCTAAAAAGAATTCTGCACAATCCCGCTCCTTCTCCGGAAATGCCCCCTACATCTGGAACGCCCTCCCCAAAGACCTACGATGTAACCCCTCCTACTCCAGCTTTAAAAAAGACCTCAAAATGCACCTCCTCAACAAATATTGGGGGTCTTTACCTGCACCTTAAACCCGATCTGCCATATCTTATAGGTATTTAACTCTTTACTCTGTCTAGCTATTTACGTGATATGTATAATCTCTAGCCATTCTTTCTTCTGTTTTTACCTACTGTTATTCCATGATGTTGTTTATTTTGTGTTAATGTTACTAGCTCGGTCGTGTAAAGTGCTCTTATGTTTTGTTATTCCAAGATGCTGTAATTTGTTTTCTGACCGTAACTAGCTCTATCATGTAAAGCGCTCTGATACCTCTGGGTCCAGCCAGCGCTATATAAAACCTCAAAAATAAAAAAAATAAAAATAAAATAAAATAAGCCCCGGGGAGGTGGCAGTCCCTGGGGCTTGGGGGTGCCCCTAAGGCCCCCCTTATTTAATAACCCCACGCTCCATTTTTTAAAAAAATGTCTCGCGTGGAGTCGCACACCCAGCGAGACTTGGATTTTAAAAAAAATTATAATTGGGTGGCCCTGGGGGTCCTTGTGGGACCCCCTGAGCAGGCCTGGGGGGTCACGGTATTCCTACCCTGCCTGCCCCCTTTTCTACTTTTTCATCCTTTTTTGCACAGTTTTATTTTGACTCGGTAACAAAATGGCTGCCAACAGTTCCTGGCTTGGAGTGTTGGCAGCCAATTAAAATGAAGCTCGTGCTCGGGAGGGTTCACGAACCCTCCTCAGTGCTCAGATATATACATTTTTTCTTTCTTTAATTTCTCAGCAACTACTGATTGGATTTACACCATTTAACAAAACGGGCTCTTTCTGAACCAAGGGCTACCTTTTTGCCAAATTTGGTGTAATTCCATTCAGCAGTTCGGGCTGTAGCTTTGTCTAAAGTTTCCTATGGCAATTAACATGGGGAAAACGCGCTTTGGGACCCCCCTTTTTTCTTGGCCCCCGCTTAACGAATCACCCCGAAACTTTCAAGAAAGGAGCTGACCAGAGTGGGCCACTAGTTTTGAAAATTTTAAGGTCCTAACTATAACTACCTACTGGCGAAATATTTTCAGAAGTTATAGTTATAGTTACCTGAGCTAACTATAACTTACACCTCAGCAATGCACTGTTATGACCTCAAATATTACTTCACTCGTCACAGGGTCAGTGACATCGCTGATGACATCTTAAATGACATCAATAATGACAACACTTATTACATCAACCCATGAGTGTAAGTAATTTGTAAATGTGACTGAGACTTAAAGATATATACTAAGGTACAGCATAAGTTAAATTACTAATCTTTCTGTACTAGTAATTAATTATAATATTTCTAACATATCAAATTTGAGTGGCTGTGTCATAGTCTGAGTGGCTTTATGGGTGTATAAGTGGCTGTGTGAGTGGCTGTATGGATGTGTTAGTGGGTATGTCAGTAGCTGTTTGGGTGAATAAGTGGCTGTATTGGAGAGTGAGTGGGTGTGTGAGTGGCTGTATATGGGATTTAGTGGCTGTGAGAGTTGCTGTATGGGTGAGGGAGTGGGTGTGTGAGTGGCTTTATAAATGAGTGAGTAGCTGTTTGAGTGTATATTCAGATAAGTGAGTGGATATGAGTGGCTGTGTAGGAACGTGCCCCTTTTGATATAGTTAGCTCCCACTTTTTGCCTGGAACATGATGTGATTTGGAATGAAAGTACACTGGGTCCCATTGCAGAGTTCTTTCCTAAAAATTGTACCACGATTGCCACAACTTCAGCTACCCCTGTAAGTCCCTAGTAAATGGTGCCTCTGGTACCTAGGGAATTAGGAGTGAAGAAGGCTCACTAGGACTGCAGCATGAATTATGCCACCCTATAGACCCTTCACCAAGACCACACAAACTGCCATTGCAGGCTGTGTGTCTTTGTCCAGAGAAAACTGGCAGACATCCCTGTGTTTAATCACACAAAAATAAGGGGGAGGAAAAAACTACTAAAACAACCTCCCCTATAGATATCCACACACACAAAAGAGAAGTAGGAGTAATAAGTTTTACCCTGTTGCATTTGGTGGCATATGCTTAGTATTTAAAAACTGCGCTCACCCCCAATTTGTAGCATGCTCCCTCATAGGGTTTGCTAAACAACACCCCTGTGTAGACCAATGCCTGGGGTGGAGCAAAAGGGAGTGGGAAGACAATACAAAATCAAACTAATAGGGATAAAAAATAGAGATATTAATACAGAACATAAAGCTTAAGGGTTAAGGAATAGCCACCGTTATACTTTATTTCTGGATTTCCCGGTCAGGATTTTTAGTAGCCTCTCACCCTTCGGAGCTGCATATATTGTCACCATGTTTCAGCCGATTAGATGTAACTTTAACACAGGTCTTTACAGCTTTCATCAGGACAAAGGATCTCCTATACTCCCTTTCTTTCCTACCTTACTACAAACCTGTCGGCGTACTGCTGGTTGGGCGATGAGGTCCCTTTGTGTCCTGACAGCCTCAGGACTAAAGTGTATTTCATTCCCCAAGCAGCAGTGCACCAGGAGGTGCGTTTGGAGAGTGGTGAAGAAAGGGAGGCTGGCCTCTGACCACCTCTAAGCAATCCAGCTGTGTGGGGCTTACCAGAGGTAACAGGAGGGCTAGTTGGTCCCCAAGGACCCTCAAGAGGTAAGGGGTCTTCATACCCCAACCAAGAGCGCACCAGGATGTACGTTTGCAGTATGGTGGAGAAAGGGGGTGTAGCCTGCGACCACTACACAGCAATCCCACTGTGTGGGGCTTCCTGGAGGTAACATGTAGGATAGTTGGCCCCTACGGACCCCCAGCAGTGAAGGGGACTTCATCCTCCTACCAAGAGCATGCCAGGAGATGCATTTGCAGACTGGTGGGGAAACAGGGCTTGGCCTGCTATCAGAACTCAGCAATCCTGCTGTGTGGGACTTACTAGAGGTTACAGGATGGGTAGTTGGCCCACAAGGACATCCTTGGGGCCAACTACCTCTCTTGTTACCTCCATTAAGTCCCACACAGTGGGATTGCTAAGAGGTCTTCAGAGGTCAAGCCCTCCTTTCTCCACCAATCTGCAAACGCACCTCCTGGCATACTACTGGTTGGGGGATGAAGTCCTCTTTACTCCAGAGGGACCTTGAGGGCAATAAGCCCTCCTGGTAGCTCCTGTAACTCCTACACAACGGACTTCCTGAGAGCTGATTGAAGGCCCAGCCCCTTTTCTCCACCACTCTACAAACATGACTTGCAGCTAGAAACCGTAGAAATCCACTAGAAAAAACAAATGTTTCAGGGACGTTATAGTTATGAATTTGCATTTTTTTTAAACATAGACAATTACAGAAAAAAACACAGGTTACAGGAATGTTATAGTTAGGCTGAAAATTCCCTTGTACAAAACCTGTGAAATTCAGCTGTTAGAGTTAGCTGAGCTAACTATAACTGGTGCCCCCACAATGCACTGCTGATGACGTCACATATCACCGACAGAGCCATATGCACCCTCACTCACCCATACAGCCCCTTGCAAATGCACTCATGAACCCATACACCCAGTGGATCACCCACTCACACATCAATGCATATAAACTAAGCCACTCAGGCACCCATACAGGTACTCAGGCAACCAATAAATAACCCACATAGACACTCATGTAGCTACACACCAACCCATGCAGCCACTTATACACCAACTGACAGACTGATACAGACATTCACACAGATTAGTCACTCACCCATACATTCACTAAGACACGTATAGTCACTCACTTATATAGTCATTCCTGCACCCACTAAATCATCCATACAGACACTCATATAATGATTCATTCTTCAATACACCTTGGCGTGTATATATATATATATATATATATATATACATTACCTACTGGCCGTCACCAGTAGGTAGTTATAGTTAAGACCTATTTTCCATAGGAAAAGCATTTTTGGTTTTTCCAATAAGTTTAGTGTCGTTTGACGAATCTTCGCAAAATTTTCAAAACTAGTGGGGCGCTCCGGTCAGCTCCCGTCTTCAAAGTTTCGGGGTGATTCACCAAGCGGGGGCCGAGAAAAAATGGGGGTCCCAAAACGTGTTTTCTCCATGTTCATTTCTATAGGAAAGTTTAGACACGGCTACAGCCCGAACTCCTGAACGGAATTATACCAAATTTGGCAAAAAGGTAGCCCTTGGATCAGAAAGAGTCCTTTTTGTTAAATGGTGTAAATCCGTTCAGTAGTTCCTGAGAAATTAAAAAAATAGAGGTCGGAAAATCAATTTCCCATAGGAAACTTTAGCCAAGGCTACAGCCCAAACTGCTGAACGGAATTACACCACATTTAGTAAAAAGGTAGTCCTTGGTTCAGAAAGAGCCCTTTTTTTAAATGGTGTAAATCCGTTCGGTAGTTTTTGAGATATTAAAGGAAAAATATCTTTATATATCTGGGCGGGACCTAACTACACAAGCACAAGCTTGGCTCTAATTGGCTGCCAACACTTCAATCCAGGAAGTGTTGGCAGCCATCTTGGTGCAACGCTTTTTAGGTCTCGCCTAGCGACGCAGCACATGTGCTGCACGCTTGGCGAGATCTATTGTTGTCAATTTTTCTTCCGAAGAAGAACACTACCCCCAGCACGACCCCCTACACTACCGAAACACTACTGCACTACCCTAAAACAGTACCCCCAGCATGACCCCTATACTACCCAACACAAACACCACTGCACTACCCTAAAACACTACCCCAGCACGACCACCTACACTACCCAAACACCACTGCACTACCCTAAACTCTAAAACACTACCCCCAGCACGACCCACTACACTACCCAAACACTACTGCACTACCCTAAACCCTAAAACACTACCCCCAACATGACCCCCTATACTACCCAAACACCACTGCACTACCCTAAACCCTAAAACAATACCCCAAGCATGACCCCCTATACTACCCAAACACCACTGCGCTACCCTAAACCATAAAACACTAACCCCAGCATGACCCCCTATACTACCCAAACACTACTGCACTACCCTAAACCCTAAAACACTACCCCCAGCACGACCCCTATACTACCCAAACACCATTGCACTACCCTAAACCCTAAAACACTATCACCAGCACAACCCCCACCACTACACAAACACCACTAAAATACCCTAAACCCTAAAACACTACTCCCAGCACAACCCCCTACATTACCCAAACACCACTGCACTACCCTAAACCCTAAAACACTACCCACAGCACCACCCCCTATACTACCCAAACACCACTGCACTACCCTAAACCCTAAAACACTATGCCAAGTACCACCCCCTACACTACCCAAACACTACTGCACTACCCTAAAACACTACCCCCAGCACGACCCCCTACACTACCCAATACAAACACCACTCCACTACCCTAAAACAGGACCCCCAGCATGTCCCCTATACTACCCAACCCAAACACCACTGCACTACCCTAAAGCACTACCCCAGCACGACCACCTACACTACCCAAACACCACTGCACTACCCTAAACTCTAAAACACTACCCCAGCACGACCCACTACACTACCCAAACACTACTGCACTATCCTAAACCCTAAAACACTACCCCCAACATGACCCCCTACACTACCCAAACACCACTGCACTACCCTAAACCCTAAAACACTACCCCAAGCATGACCCCCTACACTACCCAAACACCACTGCACTACCCTAAACCATAAAACACTAACCCCAGCATGACCCCTACACTACCCAAACACCACTGCACTACCCTAAACCCTAAAACACTGACCCCCAGCACGACCCCCTACACTACCCAAACACCACTGCACTACTGTAAACCCTAAAACACTACCCCCAGCACGACCCCCTACACAACACAAACACCACTGCACTACCCTATACCCTAAATCTACCCCAGCACGACCCCTACACTACCCAAACACCACTGCACTACCCTAAACCCTAAATATTCCCCCAGCACGACCTCCTACACTACGCAAACACCACTGCACTACCCTATCCCCTAAAACACTACCCCCGGCATGGCCCCTGCACTACCCAAACACCACTGCAATACCCTAAAAACTAAAACACTACCCCCAGCATGACCCCCTACACTACCCAAACACCACTGCACGACCCTAAAGCACGACCCCTACACTACACAAATACCACTGCTCTCCCCTAAACCCTAAAACAGTACCCCCAGCATGACCCCCTATACTACCCAAACACTACTGCACTACCCTAAACCGTAAAACACTACCCCCAGCACGACCCCTTACACTATCCAAACATCACTGTACTACCCTAAACCCTAAAACAGTACCCCTAGCACGACCCCCTACATTACCCAAACACCACTGCACTACCCTAAAGCCTAAAACACTACCACCAGCATGACCCCCTACACTACCCAAACACCACTGCACTACCATAAACCGTAAAACACTAACCCCAGCACGGCCCCCTACACTACACAAACACCACTGCACTACCCTAAACCACAACACCCTACACTACACAAACACCACTACACTACCCTAAACCCTAAAACACTACCCCCAGCATGACCCCCTACTCTTTACAAACACGACTGCGCTACCCTAAAACACTACCCCCAGCAGGACCCCCTACACTACACAAACACCACTGCTCTACCCTAAACCCTAAATCTACCCCCAGCACGACCCCCTACACTACCGAAACACCACTGTGCTACCCTAAACACTAAAACACTACCCCCAGCATGACCCCCTACACTACACAAACACCACTGCACTACCCTGATCCCTAAATCTACCCCAGCACGATCCCCTACACTACCCAAACACCACTGCACTACCCTAATGCCTAACACACTACCCCCAGCATGACTCCCTATACTACCCAAACACCACTGCACTACCCTAAACCCTAAAACACTATACCCAGCAAGACCCCCTACTCTACCCAAACACCACTGCGCTACCCTAAACCCTATAACACTACCCCCAGCACAACCCCCTACACTACCCGAACACCACTGCCCTACCCTAAACCCTTAAACACTACCCCAGCACGACCCCCTACACTACCCAAACACCACTGTGCTATCCTAAACCCTAAAACTCTACCCCAGCATGACTCCCTACACTACACAAACACCACTGCACTACCCTAAACCCTAAAACACTACCCCCAGCACGACCCCCTACACTACCCAAACACCACTGCACTACCCTAAACACTAAATCTACCCCCAGCATGACCCCCTACACTACACAAACACCACTGCGCTACCCTAAACCCTAAATCTACCCCCAGCACGACACCCTACACTACCCAAACACCACTGCGCTACCCTAAACCCTAAAAAACTACCCCAGCATGACCCCCTACACTACCCAAACACCACTGTGCTACCCTAAACCCTAAAACTCTACCCCCAGCATGACCCCATACACTACACAAACACCACTGCCCTACCATAAACCCTAAAACACTACCCCAGCACGACCCCCTACACTACACAAACACTACTGCGCTACCCTAAACCCTAAAACACTACCCCCAGCACGACCCCCTACACTACACAAACACTACTGCGCTACCCTAAACCCTAAAACACTACCCCCAGCACCACCCCCTACATTACACAAACACCTCTGCGCTACCCTAAACCCTAAAACACTACCCCCAGCACCACCCCCTACACTACCCAAACACCACTGCGCTACCCTAAACCCTAAAACACTACACCCAGCATGACCCCCTACACAACCCAAACACCACTGCGCAACCCTAAACCCTAAAATACTACCCCCAGCCTGACCCCTACACTACCCAAACACCACTGCGCTACCCTAAACCCTAAAACACTACCCCTACACTACCAAAACACCACTGCGCTACACTAAACACTAAAACACTACCCCCAGCACGACACCCTACACTACCCAAACACCACTGCTCTAGACTAAACCCTAAAACACTACCCCCAGCATGACCCCCTACACTAGCCAAACACCACTGCGCTACCCTAAACCCTAAAACACTAGCCCCAGCATGACCCCTTACACTACACAAACACCACTGAACTACCCTAAACCCTAAAACACTACCCCCTACACTACACAAACACCACTGCACTACCCTAAACCCTAAAACACTACCCCCAGCATGACCCCCTACACTACACAAACACTACTGCACTACACTAAACCCTAAAACACTACCCCCAGCACGACCCCCTACACTACACAAACACCACTGCACTACCCTAAACCCTAAATCTACCCACAGCACGACCCCCTACACTACCCAAACACCACTGCACTACCCTAAACCCTAAAACACTACCCCCAGCACGACCCCCTATACTACCCAAACACCACTGCACTACCCTAAACCCTAAAACACTACCCCCAGCACAACCCCCTACACTACCCAAACACCACTGCACTACCATAAACCCTACACTACCCAAACACCACTGCACTACCCTAAACCCTAAAACACTACCCCAGCATGACCCCCTACACTACCCAAACACCACTGCACTACCCTAAACCCTCAATCTACCCACAACACGACCCCCTACACTACACAATTACCACTGCACTACCCTAGACCCTAAAACACTACCCCCAGCATGACCCCTACACTTCACAAACACCACTGCGCTACCCTAAAACACTACCCCCAGCACGACCCCCTACACTACACAAACACCACTGCGCTACCCTAAACCCTAAATCTACCCCCAGCATGACCTCCCAACACTACCCAAACACCACTGCACTAAACCCTAAAACACTACCCCCAGCATGACGCCCTACACTACCCAAACACCACTGCACTACCCTAAACCCTAAAACACTACCCCCAGCATGACCCCCTACACTACACAAACACCACTGCACTATCCTAAAGCAAAAAACACTACTCCCAGCATGACCCCCTACACTACACAAACACCACTGCACTACCCTAAACCCTAAAACACTACCCACAGCACGATCCCCTACACTACCCAAACACCACTGCACTACCCTAAACCATAAAACACTACCCCCAGCACTGACCCCTACACTACCCAAACACCACAGCACTACCCTAAACCCTAAAACACTACCCCCAGCACGACCCCCTACACTACACAAACACCACTGCACTACCCTAAACCCTAAAACACTACCCCAGCACGACCCCTACACTACCCAAACACCACTGCACTACCCTAAACCCTAAAACACTACCCCCAGCACGACCCCCTACACTACCCAAACACCACTGCACTACCCTAAACCCTAAAACACTACCCCCAGCATGACCTCCTACACTACACAAACACCACTGCACTACCCTAAACCCTAAAACACTACCCCAGCACGACCACCTACACTACCCAAACACCACTGCACTACCCTAAACCCTAAAACACTACCCACAGCATGACCCCCTACACTACCCAAACACCACTGCACTACCCTACACCCTAAACACTACCCCAGCACGACCCTCTACACTACACAAACACCACTGCACTACCCTAAACCCTAAACCACTACCCACAGCACGACACCCTATCACTACACAAACACCACTGCACTATCCTAAACCCTAAAACACTACCCCCAGCACGAACCCCTACACTACCCAAACACCACTGCACTACCCTAAACCCTAAAACACTATCCCCAGCACAACCCCCTACACTACCCAAACACCACTGCACTACCCTAAACCCTAAAACACTACCCCCAGCACGACTGCCCTACACTACCCAAACACCACTGCACTACCCTAAATCTACCCCCAGCATGACCCCCTACACTACACAAACACCACTGCACTACCCTAAACCCTAAAACACTACCCCCAGCACGACCCCTACACTACCCAAACACCACTGCACTACCCTAAACCCTAAAACACTACCACCAGCACGACACCCTACACTACAAAACCACCACTGCACTATCCTAAACCCTAAAACACTACCCCAGCACGATCCCCTACACTACCCAAACACCACTGCACTACCCTAAACCCTAAAACACTACCCCCAGCACAACCCCTATACTACCCAAACACCACTGCACTACCCTAAACCCTAAAACACTACCCCCAGCACGATCCCCTACACTACCCAAACACCACTGCACTACCCTAAACCCTAAAACACAACCCCAGCACGACTCCCTACATTACCCAAACACCACTGCACTACACTAAACCCTAAACATACCCCCAGCATGACCTCCCAACACTACACAAACACCACTGCACTACCCTAAACCCTAAAACACTACCCCCAGCACGACCCCCTACACTACCCAAACACCACTGCACTACCCTAAACCCTAAAACACTAACCCCAGCATGACCTCCTACACTACCCAAACACCACTGCACTACCCTAAACCCTAAACACTACCCCAGCACGACCCCTACACTACACAAACACCACTGCACTACCCTAAACCCTAAAACACTACCCACAGCATGACCCCCTACACTACACAAACACCACTGCACTACCCTAAACCCTAAAACACTACCCCAGCACGACCCCTACACTACCCAAACACCACGGCACTACCCTAAACCCTAAAACACTACCCCCAGCACGACCCCCTACACTACCCAAACACCACTGCACTACCCTAAACCCTAAAACACTACCCCCAGCACGACTCCCTACACTACCCAAACACCACTGCACTACCCTAAACCCTAAACACTACCCCCAGCATGACTCCCTACACTACCCAAACACCACTGCACTACACTAAACCCTAAAACACTACCCCCAGCATGACCTCCCTACACTACACAAACACCACTGCACTACCCTAAACCCTAAAACACTACCCCCAGCACGACCCCCTACACTACACAAACACCACTGCACTACCCTAAACCCTAAAACACTACCCCAGCATGACCCCCTACACTACACAAACACCACTGCACTACCCTAAACCCTAAAACACTACCCCAGCACGACCCCTACACTACACAAACACCACTGCACTACCCTAAACCCTAAAACACTACCCACAGCATGACCCCCTACACTACACAAACACCACTGCACTGCCCTAAACCCTAAAACACTACCCCAGCACTGACCCCCTACACTACCCAAACACCACTGCACTAACCTAAACCCTAAAACACTACCCCCAGCACGACCCCTACACTACACAAACACCACTGCACTACCCTAAACCCTAAAACACTACCCCAGCATGACTCCCTACACTACCCAAACACCACTGCACTACCCTAAACCCTAAACACTACCCCCAGCACGACCCCCTACACTACCCAAACACCACTGCACTACCCTAAACCATAAAACACTACCCCCAGCATGACCCCCTACACTACACAAACACCACTGCACTACCCTAAACCCTAAAACACTACCACCAGCATGACCCCCTACACTACTCAAACACCACTGCACTACCCTAAACCCTAAAACACTACCCCAGCACGACCCCCTACACTACCCATACACCACTGCACTACCCTAAACCCTAAAACACTATCCCCAGCACGACCCCTACACTACCAAACACCACTGCACTACCCTAAACCCTAAAACACTACCCCCAGCACGACCCCCTACACTACCCAAACACCACTGCACTACCCTAAACCCTAAAACACTACCCCAGCACGACCCCCTACACCACCCAAACACCACTGCACTACCCTAAACCCTAGAAAAGAAACCCCCACCCCATGCCCAATCCCCCTTACCTCTCACTCCTCATGGTTCCTCTCTCCTCGTGGTTCCTGCTTCACGTCATCTCTGAGGTTCCTGCTTCACGTCATCTCTGAGGGGCGGTGCACGTCGTTGTGAGGAAACGGAACAGCCTCTGTTTCCTTACAACGACATGGATCGTCTACATGTTTTTTAGAACGCATGGTCATTTACCATACATACCTTTACAGCAAAATTCGTTGTAAAGGCATGCGTGGTAAATGACCATGCGTTCTAAAAAAATGCGTAGTAATGACTTCGTGATGTACAACGCATGCGTGGTAATGCATGTGTTGTAATGGTATCGCAAAGTAAAAAAGTCGTTGTAACGGCTGTTTACCGATCGAAGCTGGCCCCTGTTCTTCAGTGAGACGTTTATTTGATTAATTAGGAGGAAGGAATGTGGTTTTTTTACCGAAAAGTGCATTCCCGGCTGTTGTATTGTGAAAGTGTCCGCGTGGCCTGGTTTCACTTCCGGTGAGAGAGTGGAAGAGTCTGTTTGGATCTAAAGGAGTTCTGTTGTTGGACGGGGCCGGCGCGACATGTCATCAGAAAACATATCTAATGGAAAGCGTCCTCCCTGAAGTGTGGAGCAGTGCCATGAGAGGTCAACGAGTGTGCGTCCCACCGCAGTATGACCGTATCGCGTGACCCATGTGCCGCCTCTAGGATACGGGAGGCAGAAGCGGCATCGCAGGTCCTCTTGAAGACCGTTGTAGCACTAATTCTACATTTTGGTACTAGGGCATTTTAACTTCGTTGTTCCTGCCAGATACAAAGAGAAGATCCTGTGTTATTCAGTGCCCTCGTTACCTTTTTTGTGGGTTGTGGTGCTTGTCACTTCGCTGCCCGCCGGTTGCACACGACTGGCCACCCCACCTCGTGTGCCATCTGCAGGAGCCTCTGCCCTCGGATCACTGGTTTCGGTTTCTGGAGTGGGAACATAAACAGTTGCTCCCAAAGGACTAGCCTGAACACTTAGGTGAATATCCCCTGCACCAGCATTCCACGGAAATTCTTTCCTAGCTCTCCCACGTCAACGAGCACGTCTCCGCTCGCGACACCGTATGACGTCATCGGAGCCATAAGAGGAACTCATCGGCGTGCTGACGTCAGTTCCACCCATTTTTTCCGTGCCACCGAGGCAAACAGGGGACCGAGACATTTTCACATGTATACATAGTATAATAAATATATATATTCACTGAAAAAACCATAGGTTTCAGGCACGTTATAGTTAGAAATTAGCATTTAAAAAACCTTAGAAATTCACTGAAAAAACCATAGGTTTCAGGCACGTTATAGTTAGAAATTAGTATTTAAAAAACCTTAGAAATTCACTGAAAAAACCATAGGTTTCAGGGGCGTTATAGTTAGTTGGACATTTTACTCGTACAAAACCATAGAAATTCCCCGTTATAGTTAGTTCAGCTAACTATAACTCTGCGCATCCACAATGCACTGCTGATGACGTCACATATTACATCACTCATGACATGGTCAGTGACATCACTGATGACATCACTGATAACATCTCAAATGACATCACTGATGACATCACTCATGACATCATCCAGTGAATGTGTGTTTTTCTGAAAATTAAATATGTTTTATATATGTATATCTCAAGGTCGATGGAAGAATAAATGGGTATA
Organism: Calotriton arnoldi; assembly: GCA_963921515.1. Taxonomy (NCBI): domain Eukaryota; kingdom Metazoa; phylum Chordata; class Amphibia; order Caudata; family Salamandridae; genus Calotriton; species Calotriton arnoldi. Next base: position 317,868 of record CAWUFW010010549.1, read on the forward strand.
TAGCGTCTAAATGGATGATTTTTTTTTGTAAAATTGATTGTATAACTGACTAAGTGTATCTTAGTGAATACATGGGTTAGTGAGTAATGTTTAAATATGAAAATATCTGTATCAGTCTCTCACTTTGTGTATAAGTGGCTGCATGGGTTGGTGAGTAGCTACATGAGTGTCTATATGGGTTATTAGTTGGTTTTTTGAGTATCAGTATGAGTGTCTGAGTGTCTGTATGGTTCGGTGGGGGTATTACTTAGTGCATAGATGCATGAATGAGTGACTCACTGTTTGTATGTGTTGAAGACAGCATGTGTGCAGGACTGTATAGGTGTATGAGTATGTGTATGGGTGTGTTAGTGAGTGAATGACTGTCTCAATAGTGTCTTTATGAGTAACTACATATGTTTTAAACTAGTATATGTGAGTATTGGTGTATATAAGTGAGTATATGTGAGAGTGAGAGATTGGAAGAGTTCCTGTACAAATAAGTAGGTGTTTCTATAAGTGATTGTTTAAGAGAGTAAGTATGTGTAAGTTTCTGTAGAAGTAAGTGTGGTAGTGTGTGTATAACTGTATATGCAAGTAAATGGATGTTTGATACTTTGTTTGCATGTGTAACTATGTGTGTGAGTAACTCTATGGATGAGTGGCGGTGTGTAACAGGTTGTATAGGTGTATGAGTACATATGATGAGTGACTGTATAGGGACTGTTGGTGAATGAGTGGATGTGTGTGTAGATCTTGGAATTACTGAATAGGTGTGTTGTAACTGGTATTGAGTATGTCCATTGTTTTGAAAATGTTAGTTTGTATTTTTGAGTGTGTGTGTATCAAAGGTTATATTAGGGTGCCACTCTATCCCAAGGATGATGTCATCAGTGATGTCATCAGTGATGTCATTTGAGATGTCATCAGTGATGTCATGAGTGATGTCACTGACCATGTCATGAGTGATGTAATATGTGACGTCATCAGCAGTGCATTGCGGGCGCGCGAGTTATAGTTAGCTGAATTAACTATAACGGGGGAATTTCTATGGTTTTGTACGAGTGAAATGTCCAACTAACTATAACGCCCCTGAAACCTATGGTTTTTCAGTGAATATATATATATATATTATCTACTGGCGGTCGCCAGTAGATAGTTATAGTTACAACCTATTATCCATAGGAAATCCGCGACATTCTATTTGAAATAACTCTCTTGCCGGTTGACGTATCTTCGCAAAATTTTCAAACTTTATGGCCCGCTCCGGTCCGCTCCTACCCTGAAAGTCTCGGGGGATTCGTCAAGCGGGGCCGAGAAAAGGGGGGTCCCAAACGCGTTTTCCCCATGCAATTTTCCATAGGAAACTTTAGACACGGCTACAGCCCGAACTGCTGAACGGAATTACACCAAATTTGGCAAAGAGGTAGTTCTTGGTTCAGAAAGAACCCTTTTGTTAAATGGTGTAAATCCGTTCAGTAGTTGCTGAGAAAATCAAAAGTAAAAAGATAGTGATATCTATGGCCGAGTAGGGTCCGCGTACCCTCCCGATCACGAGCTGCATGTTAATTGGCTGTCAGCTGGCTGTCAACATTCCGATTCAGGAAATGTTGGCAGCCATTTGTCCCTCGGTAGAACCGAGGGACAGAAACAAGTGCGCAAGCGCACAAAGGGGGCAGGGTAGAAACACCCTGACCCCCTAGGTTTGCTCAGGGGGTCCCACAAGGACCCCCTGGGCAAAAAAATAAAAAATAATTTTTTTTAAAAATCGGCAGGATGCGCTCAGGGTGCGCGAATCCTGCCGAGAAAAAAATCGAAGCGCGGTCTCCCGCGCTTCGATGTTAATTGGCCCCGGGTGGGCCAAGTCCCGGGGGCATGCTGGGGAGGGGTTAATTTTATGTGTTGGGGGCCTCTAAGGGCCCCCCAAGCCCCGGGGACCACCACCCCCCGGGGCTTTATGTATAATGGTGCGGGAGGGCTCTGAGCCCTCCCGCAGCCCCGGGACCGCCACCTCCCCAGGGCTTCTTTTTTAATTTTGAAAAACCTGTGTGGGGGGGCTCCAGCCCCCACACGCCCGGGGACCACCACCTCCCCGGGGCACTAAGAAAAATTAAAATGGGGGTCTGTTTTGGACCCCCAGAGCCCGGGGACCACCACCTCCCCGGGGCTTTCAAAATGTAGGGAGGGGGCCGCGCGGCCCCCTCCTGGAGCCCTTGATGGCCCTGGGGACCGCCACCCCCAGGGCCGGCTCCTGCAGTGTCCCGGGGTGCCTACCCCCGGGACACTGCTGTTTGCAATGACAGGACGGGAGCCTCGCGGCTCCCGTCCTGTCATTGCAAACTTGCTTTGGATATTGGAAGAGAGAGCAGGAAACCTGCTCTCTCTTCCAATATCCAAAGCACATTAGCTTTCCACATGGGGAGCAGCATGTTAGCTGCTCCCCATGTGTAAAGCAATGCCGGCTCCCGTAGGACACGGGGAGCCGGCGGGACTGTGGGGGGTTTGGGGACCCCCACAGTCCCCAACGAGAGGCCAGGCCCCGGGGATGGGGTCCCGGGGCCATAAGAGAGCCACGGAGGGGGCCACGCAGCCCCCTCCCCAAAGTAACAAAAAAAAAAAAAAAAGTGCAAGGCCGGCCTTGGGGGATGGGGTCCCCGGGGCCTTAAATGGCCTGAGGAGGGGGCCACGCAGCCCCCTCCAAATAAAAAAAAGAGGCCATGCCCCGGGGGATGGGGTCCCCGGGGCCAATACAGGCCCAGGGAAGGGGGCCACGCGGCCCCCTTCCCGTTTTTTTAATTTTAATTTAATTTAAAAAAGGGGAAAGGCCCTGGGGGATGGGGTCCCCAGGGCCTAAAAATAGGAAAAAGGAAGGGGGCCACACAGCCCCCTTCAGAGGAAAAAAAAACAAAAAAAACGATCATGCCCGTAGGCCCCGCCCCCTTCCTTCACCACTCTGCAAACGCGCCCCCTGGCGCGTTTGCAGAGAGGACAATTCCCCTTGAATACTGGGGGTCCCTGGGGGCCAACTAGCCCACCAGGAACCTCCAGTATGCGCCAGAGGCTGCCTTGCAGAGAGGTGTACAGAGGCCACGCCCCTTTTTACACCTCTCTGCAACGCAGCTCTATGGCGCTTTTGGAGGTATATGGTGGGCTAGTTGCACCCCAGGGACCCTCAGGATTCAAGGGGAGTTAATCCCCCGATTTAAAACGCGCCACGGGGCGCGTTTGCACAGTGGTGAAGGGAGGGGCGGGGCTTCAGGTGACATGTGTGCAAACAGGCCCCGTGGCGCGTTTTAAGATGGGGAATTAAATCCTCTTCAATCCTGAGGGTCCCTGGGGGCCAACTAGCCCAACAGGTACGTCCAGAAAGCGCCACAGAGCTGCGTTGCAGAGAGGTGTAAAGGGGTGTGGCCTCTGTACATGTCTCTGCAACGCAGCCCCCTAGCGCATACTGGAGGTTCCTGGTGGGCTAGTTGGCCCGTAGGGACCCTCATGATTCAAGGGGACTTAATCCCCCAACTTAAAACGCGCCACGGGCGCGTTTGCACAGATGTCACCTCAGGCCCCGCCCCTCCCTTCACCATTGTGCAAATATTCCTCTAAAATCAGCCGAAATACGAATTCCGATTTACTCACCTGTTATCAGGAGAGACCTCAGTGCTGCATCTTTCAGCCCAGTACTGATCCTGAAAAGTAATTTTAACCGTACTTACCGGTAACTTGAATTTCCTTCATAGGCTAACATTGACTGGTTTCACTTGGAAATTCTTCTAAGTGTGGAGTTTTGGAACTTTAAAATATTCCTCTAAAATCAGCCGAAATACGAATTCCGATTTACTCACCTGTTATCAGGAGAGACCTCAGTGCTGCATCTTTCAGCCCAGTACTGATCCTGAAAAGTAATTTTAACCGTACTTACCGGTAACTTGAATTTCCTTCATAGGCTAACATTGACTGGTTTCACTTGGAAATTCTTCTAAGTGTGGAGTTTTGGAACTTTAAAATATTCCTCTAAAATCAGCCGAAATACGAATTCCGATTTACTCACCTGTTATCAGGAGAGACCTCAGTGCTGCATCTTTCAGCCCAGTACTGGTCCTGAAAAGTAATTTTAACCGTACTTACCGGTAACTTGAATTTCCTTCATAGGCTAACATTGACTGGTTTCACTTGGAAATTCTTCTAAGTGTGGAGTTTTGGAACTTTAAAATATTCCTCTAAAATCAGCCGAAATACGAATTCCGATTTACTCACCTGTTATCAGGAGAGACCTCAGTGCTGCATCTTTCAGCCCAGTACTGATCCTGAAAAGTAATTTTAACCGTACTTACCGGTAGCTTGAATTTCCTTCATAGGCTAACATTGACTGGTTTCACTTGGAAATTCTTCTAAGTGTGGAGTTTTGGAACTTTAAAATATTCCTCTAAAATCAGCCGAAATACGAATTCCGATTTACTCACCTGTTATCAGGAGAGACCTCAGTGCTGCATCTTTCAGCCCAGTACTGATCCTCAAAAGTAATTTTAACCGTACTTACGAGTAACTTGAATTTCCTTCCATAGGATATCATTGCCTGCTTTTTGCTGAAAAAGTTTCTAAGTGTTGATTTTTGAAACATACAAATATTCCTCTAAAATCAGCCGAAATCCGAATTCTGATTTACTCACCTGTTATCAGGAGAGACCTCAGTGATGCATCTTTCAGCCCAGTACTGGTCCTGAAAAGTAATTTTAACCGTACTTACCAGTAACTTGAATTTCCTTCCATAGGCTAACATTGACTGGTTTCACTTGGAAATTCTTCTAAGTGTGGAGTTTTGGAACTTTAAAATATTCCTCTAAAATCAGCCGAAATACGAATTCCGATTTACTCACCTGTTATCAGGAGAGACCTCAGTGCTGCATCTTTCAGCCCAGTACTGATCCTCAAAAGTAATTTTAACCGTACTTACCGGTAACTTGAATTTTCTTCATAGGCTAACATTGACTGGTTTCACTTGGAAATTCTTCTAAGTGTGGAGTTTTGGAACTTTAAAATATTCCTCTAAAATCAGCCGAAATACGAATTCCGATTTACTCACCTGTTATCAGGAGAGACCTCAGTGCTGCATCTTTCAGCCCAGTACTGGTCCTGAAAAGTAATTTTAACCGTACTTACCGGTAACTTGAATTTCCTTCATAGGCTAACATTGACTGGTTTCACTTGGAAATTCTTCTAAGTGTGGAGTTTTGGAACTTTAAAATATTCCTCTAAAATCAGCCGAAATACGAATTCCGATTTACTCACCTGTTATCAGGAGAGACCTCAGTGCTGCATCTTTCAGCCCAGTACTGATCCTCAAAAGTAATTTTAACCGTACTTACCGGTAACTTGAATTTCCTTCATAGGCTAACATTGACTGGTTTCACTTGGAAATTCTTCTAAGTGTGGAGTTTTGGAACTTTAAAATATTCCTCTAAAATCAGCCGAAATACGAATTCCGATTTACTCACCTGTTATCAGGAGAGACCTCAGTGCTGCATCTTTCCAGCCCAGTACTGGTCCTGAAAAGTAATTTTAACCGTACTTACCGGTAACTTGAATTTCCTTCATAGGCTAACATTGACTGGTTTCACTTGGAAATTCTTCTAAGTGTGGAGTTTTGGAACTTTAAAATATTCCTCTAAAATCAGCCGAAATACGAATTCCGATTTACTCACCTGTTATCAGGAGAGACCTCAGTGCTGCATCTTTCAGCCCAGTACTGGTCCTGAAAAGTAATTTTAACCGTACTTACCGGTAACTTGAATTTCCTTCCATAGGAATCCATTGTCTGGTTTTCAGCAGAAAAGTTTGTGTCGATTTTCACAAACTACAAATATTCCTAAAAAATCGCCTGTATGACTTAAACGCATTCTTTCAACTGTTTACAGGAGATGCACCAGTGCTGGATCCAGGATCCAACACTGAGTAAGAAAAAAGTAACGATAACAGTTTTTAACTTCTAAGTGAATTTCCTTCCATAGGATAACATTGGTGATTCTATGAGAAAAAGTTTCTAAGTGTGAACTTTTAAAGTACAATAATATTCCTTAAAAATCACGACTGTAACCAAAACGCTTTTACTCAACTGTTTACAGGAGATGTCCCAGGACTGAATCTAGGATCCAGTAATGTGGTTAGAAAAGTAATCCATTAAGTAACTAATTGCATTTAACTAGAAATTCACATTGAGCTGAATGTTGCATTGTGTTTGAAAATGTGTTGCCCATTGCAACAACTGTAACTACTGTACTTAAAAGTCTATTGCCTATGTGCAAAGTAATTAAACTAAAGTAATTCATTCTGAGAAAGTATTTTTTGTAATGTATAATGTAATTACAATGTAATTTAAAAAATAAAATATGTAAAAAAAATTGTTTCTAAAAAATTTGGAAATCAGTATGAAAAAAATTTATATAACAATTAATACATTTAAAAATTGTCATTTACAAAACCTTTGAAATTCACTGAAAAAACTGTAGGTTTCAGACATGTTATAGTTACAAATTAGCATTTAAAAAACCTTTGAAATTCACTGAAAAAACCATAGGTTTTAGGGACAGTTATAGTTAGTTGGACATTGCACTCGTACAAAACCCGTGAAATTCCCCGTTATAGTTAGTCCAGCTAACTATAACTCGCGCCTACGCAATGCACTGCTGATGACGTCACATATTACATCACTCATGACATGGTCAGTGACATCACTGATGACATCACTGATGACATCTCAAATGACATCACTGATGACATCATCCACGTGATAATCTGATGCACCTCCTCACACCCTAATATAACCTTTGATACACCCACTCTAAATTACAGACTGCCATTCGCAAAACCATAGACACTCCAACACCAATAACTACATACCCACTCACTGATTCTTAGGTCTACGCACACATCCACTCACTCACCCGTACAGTCACTCATACTTACGGTCACTCAGTACAGGACTATCATATGCACTCATACTCCTATATAGACACTCAAACACCGCCACTCATCCATAGAGGTACTCACACACCTAGTCAGTCATGCAAATAATTAAACACACTACCATTTACTCACCTATACAGTTATACACACACCAGCTCACTTACTCATACAAATAGTAGCACATTCTTACGCTCTTATACAATCACTGATACAAGCACACACTCATCCATACAGCCACTATCACAATCACTCACTCTCAGCTTATAGCTATTTATATACTCCAACACACATATATACTGCCTTTCACATATGTAGTTACTCACACATGTACCACTGGGACATACATTCACTCACTAACACACTCTTACACACACTTACCCACCCATACAGTCTATCACAGTTGCACTCTTGAAACCATCCACCCAGTGAATCACCCACTCACACATCTATGCACAGAGTTGCACACACCCCTCCCACACAAACACTCAGGCACCCATACAGATACTCAGACAAGCATTCAATAACTCATATAGACACTCATGTAGCTATTCACAAACACATGCAGCCACTTACACAGCAACAGACAGACGGATACAGACATTCACCCAGTTTAGTCACTAACCCATGCATTCAGTAAGATACGTTAAATCACTCACTTATAGAGTCAGTCACGCACCTACTAAATCATCCATACAGACACTTACACACCCACTCATTCTTCAATACGTCTTTTCCTATATATATTAAAAATATTTAAACTTTACAGAAACACACAGTCACTGGATGATGTCATCAGTGATGTCATCAGTGATGTCATTTGAGATGTCATCAGTGATGTCATCAGTGATGTCACTGACCATGTCATGAGTGATGTAATATGTGACGTCATCAGCAGTGCATTGCGGGCGCGAGTTATAGTTAGCTGGACTAACTATAACGGGGGAATTTCACGGGTTTTGTACGAGTGCAATGTCCAACTAACTATAACTGTCCCTAAAACCTATGGTTTTTTCAGTGAATTTCAAAGGTTTTTTAAATGCTAATTTGTAACTATAACGTCCCTGAAACCTATGGTTTTTCAGTGAATATATATATATATATATATCCTTGAAACTCCAACCTTCCCCCGAACTCACAGGACCAGGAACAGGAGCACAGACCACAGAGTAGGTGCAGATTCTTTAGTTTATTTCATCACCAAATTCACCATCAGCATGACGCGTTTCGACCCCGAAAGGCCTTGATCACATGACACGAAACACAGTACATGGTTGGTTTAAATACCCTAGTGCAACATTTCCTGTTGTTTTCTCTGTTTTTTTCTATTTCTCATTACATTTTATTAAAATTTAAAGTGACAAGTGCCTGAGCAGAAGTTGTGCAAAGTACTGCAAAATATATACAGAATCAATTTGTTGTTTTGTTAAATGCCATCCGGAATTTTAACCTGTGGCATAAATGAATTGTATAACATTCAGGTTTTAATACCCATTCCATGGACTGATGGAAAAATGATACTGGATAGATCCAGTCATGCCATTATTTACCACAGTGTTATATTTGATATATATAAATATAAATAAATATAAATATAACCTTATTAAAAGCATTGTTAAAAACTATAAATAGTTCCATTATCATATGCTTTTCTAAAAGTGGCAACGCACATCCAAAGTACTGCTACTATATACATATATACTTCAAAAACCCATTGTATTTAAAGTGCTAATGCATAATACAGTACTTAAGAGAATTTGTCAAAAATATGTATATATATATATATATATATATATATATATAGTCACTGAAAGAAACAAAGACGTTGCAGGGACGTTATAGTTAGGCTCAGATTTCACTCGTACAAAACCAGTGACATTCGGCAGTTATAGTTAGCTGAGCTAACTATAACTTACGCCCCGCAATGCACTGCTTATGACCTCACATATTACATCACTCATGACATGGTCAGCGACATCACTCATGACATTACTGCTGACATCATCCAGTGAGTGTAAGTATTTTGTAAGAGTTTGATAGTTAAACATATATACTAATGGTACTACAAACGTTAAAGTAGTATACTAGGTGTACTACTAATGAGCAATACAACTTCTAATATATATTATGTGAGTTGCCTCCTTGGAGTCTTAAAGCCCCAGGGACGGCCACCTCCCCGGGGCATTTTCGTTAAATTATACAGGGGTTGCCCTAGGCAGTGCCCGTGCCCTGGAGACCACCACTGCCCCAGGGCAAATGATCGAATGCGGGGAGCCTGCGTGACCCCCCATAGCCCGGGGACTGCCACCTCCGCCAAGCTATAGCAAACTGCTCGTTTTCAGCAAGCGAGCGCATTGAAAATGCTCTCGCTTGCTGAAAGCGAGCACAATTGCTTTGACAGAGAGGGAGCTGCATGTTAGCAGCTCTCTCTCTTAAAGCAATGCCGGCTCCTGGAGGAGGCGGGGAGCCAGCAGGGACCACGCGGCCTTAAGGCAACCCCGCGGTCCCCAACATTGCCAAGTGTGTGCCCTTGGTGGGATCAGGGCACGCATACTAGAGGCCGGGCCCCAAGGGATGGGGTGTGAAGGGCTGAAATCAGCCCATGAGGGGAGCCGCGTGGCTCCTCTCCCATTATTTTCTTTTCAATTAAAAAAAGGAAAAGGCCAGGCACCGCTGGGATGGGGTCCCCAGAACCAAAATCAGCCAGCGAGGGGGGGCTGCTGGCCTCCATCCTCCATTGAAAAAGGACTGCCCCTGGGTGATGGGGTCACCGGGGCCAAAAACGGCCCAGGAAAGGGGACCATGCAGCACCCCTCCCTTAAAAAAAAAAAGTTAAAAGAAAAAGCACTTTCGCCAATTCCCCGGAGGCCACACCCCCTTCACTACCACTCTAGCTCACTTCTGGTTGGGGGATGAAGTCCCCTTGGCTCCAGAGGGTCCTTGGGGGGCCAACAAGTCCTTCAGTTACCTCCAGTAAGTCCCACAAAGTGTGATTGCTGAGAGGACTTTGGAGGCCTGCCCCCTTTCTCCACCACTCTGCAAAGGTGACTCCTGGTGCACTGCTGGTTGGGGGATGAAGTCCCCTTGGCTCCAGTGGGTCTTCGGGGGCCACAAGCCCTCCTGTTGCCTCCAGTAAGTCCGACACAGCAGGATTCCTGAGAGCTGGTCGGAGGCCCCGCCTCCTTTCTCCACCACTCTTCAAACGCGACTACTGTTTAAAAAAACATAGAAAATCTCTTTAAAAAAACCAAAGGTTACAGGGGATGTTATAGTTAGGAAAAAGAATTTGAAAAACCTTAGAAATACACTGAAAAATCCAAAGGTTACAGGGACGTTATAGTAAGGCTCAGATTTCACTCATACAAAACCAGTGAAATTCAGCAGTTATAGTTGCTGAGCTAACTATAACTTACGCCCCTGCAATGCACTGCTTAGGACCTCACATGTTACATCACTCATGATATGTCAGTTGAGCTCTCCTGAAGTGTTGGGCTCTTTGCGAACTGTACTGTTCGTGCCAAGATCTTGCTGCCTGCGCCACCCGCCAGTGCGAACCTCTGGTGAATCTGACTCTTCGCACCACAGCGACCCCCAACGATGCCCTGCAGTGTGAGATCTGTACTTAGCGTACAACATTGACAGCTTGTGCGAAGCTCCAGCAATGACCACACGCGATGCCCGACAGAATCTTCGTGCTACAGCGACGACCGCCCGCGATGCCCAGCCTGCTCTTCATGCCACACCAACAACAATCTATGACGCTCTCCCTGCTCCTCGCGGCCCCTTCCACCGCGAATGGAACTCTTTACACTGGACAGGAAGGTAACACTTTCAACAGGACTAACCTGGTCCCTGTATCCAGCCTGCGCACCATCGCGGTCGGCCTGAACTTATGACTTTCACCTAGTCGCGCACGACCAAATAATCATGAGTGGCGCTTTGTATTTTTAGGCACTGTACTTACCTGAACTCTTTAAAGTTGCATGTGTCTGGTTCTACTGATTGGATTTTTGTCATTTTGGTGTCAAATAATTTATTACATTTTTCTCTGTTTTTCTAAATTGGTATGGGATTTTTCTTGTGGTGTGTTTTCACTTTATTACTGTTTGTGTGCTGCACAAATACACATGTCCTCTAAGTAAGTCTGGCTGCTTTTGTGCCAAGCTACCAGATGGTTACGCACAGGTTGATTTGGAGTTTGCTTGTGTCTCTCCCTGACAGAAATTGAGACTGCTGCTTGAGTAGAGTTTCACCCCCCTCAACCAGTAACCCAGTTTCCAACACTGTTCCAACAGCAATCAAGGAGTCATTTTTAGGTCTCGCTCTGGAGACCTGATGTATCTTATCTGAGTGGCTTGTAGCATGCCCCTTGCTTGCTATTTGTTCTTGTGTGTGCTTTATAAAATTCCTTGCCTTTCTGTGGCTATTTGCTCACATTTGTCCCGCCTTCCCGTGGGTGGTTCTTGCCGCTGGCGACTGGCCCTGTTACTTTTATGATTGCTCGTTTGTTTATTTCACTTTGTTTACTGGCACTCCTCTTTCTGTCTGCTTTGGTTAATTGTTTTGAACACCTGTTTGCGCACGTTCATGCACTTCCCTTTATAACAGCACTGGCACTGGACTGTTATCACAAACAGCAGAATAAAGAAGCAGGATTTAAATACAAAACAATAGCCTGACTTCACATTTTAATAGGATACAATATTTTAAAGGTTTGTCTTGATGCCCCCTCCCGCCCTCCTCTTGCTGTCTCTTGTTTTTGACCCTTTTAAGTCCGATGTCTGTATCCCGCTCTTCCTCATGTTACTGCCCTCTCCTTGCTATTAATGTTCGCCTTCCCCCATCCGCACCAAATCAGTCATAGATTTTAATATTATGGGGTGATACATGCCAGGGATCAAAGATCTGAAGCCACAGGTTTGAGTCAGATGTCTGTCCCCTCCTTCACACACAGCTGCTGCCAGCGGGCTAAGTTTCTTGCTGTTTATTACCTCCCTCATAAGTCAGCTTCCTGGGAGATAAACAGAACGTGAGAGCTGAGGCAGACTAACCTTTCCAGCCAGTTTCGTGTTCTGCATACACTTCATGATAGGCATATCAATGAAACCCTATCTCAACAGTCCAAATTTGCTTTTTTTTTCAAAGGCTGTTGTTCAATACTCTTAAAGTTGCACCACACAGAATGTTATAGTCAGTGCTTTAAATGGGCCGGTACTCACCGGTACTGAGTACCGGCACTTCTAAATTTTCGGCGCTTGAGTACCGGAACTTCTCTTTGTCCAAAGAGAGTACCATTACTCATGGGAATGTAAGCCAAGCTCCGTGAAATTGGCATTTACAAAAAGAAGCGCAACACAGCTGACAATGAGTGGGTCCGTTTTCGTGAAGCACTCTGATCGAGTGCTAATCTCCCCTTACAATGTGCTAATTGAGCGGCCACCAGTAGGCATTCATTCAGAGCCAGGGAGCTGGCAGAAAGTTTGGGAGGGGCCGACACACACTGTGATTACTGACACAGCCTGTGACTCTTTGTCTGCTCTGACCAGAGTCAGACTGGGACAGAAATTAGGCACAGGCACCAAAATGAAAGTGCATCATCATTGTGGTAACTGTGAGCATGTTACAGCGCTCACTGCTCAGCTTTCTATTCCCTGTTGTAACTGGATGCAGTGTACCTGACCCCCAGGCATCAGCCCTTCACCAGGCCTCGTCGGGCTCATAACGGGGTGCAGTGGTGGTGGGGGGAGGAACCTGCGCCAGGCAGATCTCTTCCACTAAGAGCATCTGCCTCCTGAGATAAAGGCACGGTTCTCCCCTTCTGTGCTGACTTTTATTCCAGTCCTTTTGATTTTATTCACATTTATGTTCCACGTGGAGTCGTCCAGATGCTTCAAAGACATTTGAACTCCTTTACTTTATTTGCTATTTTCGAAGTTCATTATTGCCACATTTGGCCTCTTGGTGAAAAGGTTAAACGTATATTAATTGTTTCCGTGGTATCGGGCTCGGAGCACTGAGCAGAGAACAGTGTTATTGCAGATATTGTTTGTTCACTACACATGAAGCTGCTGTTTTTTGTTCAGCTCACGTCAGACAAATGTTCTTGGCATTTCCTCGGATGAGGGTTTGTTCGTGGTTCGAGGTCACAGATGTGCCTTATTAAAGGGACAGACGCCGCCCTTCGGCCTAGTTCCTTGGGGGTGCAGTTAATCAAAGCCCTCGCTCTGACGTCACTATGTTGACAGCACTGGATGTTGACACTGCTGGGTTGCATTTAATAAGAGCCCTCACTCTGCCGTCACTTCGTTGACAGCACAGCACTGGATGCTGACACTGCTGGGGGTGCATTAAACCAGGGCTGCTGGGGGGTGCATTTAATCAGGACTCTCCTTAGCTTTTGTTCGAGAGTTTAGTGCAAGAGGCTTCCATATGGAGAATATTCTGAACTTTAGCATTTGAATATACCATCATATGTGCTAATGAAGAAAAAGGAGGTTGGCAAGATAAAATATTTGTCTGCGATCACACAATTTGGTCATGTGGGGAAGCTGGGATTGATCCCAGAATTTCTGCTTTCACATTGTGCAATTCAGCCTCTAGATGGCTTCATCTTTCTTTCTCTCCTGTATTGCAATTAAGGTCACTATTTTGTCTTATTCTTTGCACATGAGATTAGAGTTTGGTTAGCAGGCACATGCACTATCACAGTTCAGTTCATTTTTGGCTTGAGGGTGCAAGAGGACCTGGAACTGAGCCAGAGCCAGGCATCCTGGCTCGAGCTTTCAGCAGCTTGCCCAACTCCAGAAAGAGGGAATCAGACTTTACAGCAGGTAAGGAGCTTTGAGGCAAAGCTGTGCCATCTAGGAGGGGCTGGGTGATGTCTGCTAAGTGGCAGTGAGACAAGAGGGTTAACCATAGTTAAACCTTTCCAAAAAATGTTAAGGAAAATATCTTGTGCAAGTCATATGTGATCTAGGTGTTGCACCATGAGAAGCCCACCTTAATAATAAATGTACCCTTTTGTACGTATAAGGGAAATGCAATAATCAAATATATACCAGAAATGCTTTCGTATAATTATGCACATCTGCACACCAATTAAATCTCAATCACATTAAATGTGTGCCCCTGGCCGGATCCCATTGCACTGCCCATAGCCCCGCCCCCATAGCCCCGCCCCAAGCCCCGCCCCCCTAGTACACATCTCAATTTGGTGAATACCTGCACTTATTTTTTTCCATTTAAAGCACTGGTTATAGTGCTGTTGACTTTAAACGAGGAACTTCTCTTTTTGTCTAAGTGTCAAAAAGCCTTTTTTGTTGCAGCTCTTCCTCTTTGCTCCGCTCCCCCGTAGTTATTTTAAGCTGTAAAATTGTATTTACTATAAATTAATGATAGTGTTGTTGTGTTTAAGCTGATTTATATGTATGTTTATTTCATTGTTTTGACTGCCAAACTGTTGCACTTTATCCTCTTCAGGGGGTTTAAGACACTGTAAGCAGACGGAATTTCAGAAAATAAATATCATAGACCAGCACCTCACCACCACCTCAGCTTGACTCAGCACCACCTCATCATCACTCAGCAACAGCATATCACCATTTTTAATTTAAAAAAAAAAATTCTTTATTGATTTTGCAAGAAGGAACATAAACAAACAAAAACATGATTACACATTAGAATTCGACACAAAAAGAAAAGAAACATAAGCAGTAGTGTACATACATGGTACCTCATTGGTGTAGTAGATATCAGCTTATATACTACTGATACATGCAATATATTGACAGTGCAATATTGAATCAATTGAACAGGAATTTATCCAGCCCCTTCGATATGAACTCCCCAGCAAACAGGCCAACCTACCAATGGGACTGCATATCACCGTTTTAGCACCACAGCATCAACACGGCACCACCTCTGCATCAGTGCAACACTATTGCAGCACCTCCCCAGCACCTACAAAGCACCATTTCAGCACCAGTCAGCGTCACTCATCACGACTACAGCAACACCACCACAGCTCCACCTGAGCTTCACTCAGCAGCACCTGAGCACCACCATAACCACAGCACCACCTCAGCATCACTCAGCACCAGGACAGCACAACTTTAGCACCACCTGAGCACCACCGCAACATCAATGCATCAGTGCAGCACTACCTCAGCACCATGTCAGCATCAGCGCAGCACCACTTCAGCACCACTTCAGTAGCACCACACCAGCGCCACCTGAGCGTCACTCAGCAGCACCTGAGCACTACCACAACCATCAGCACAACACCTCAACATTATTCAGCCCCAGCGCAGCACCACTTCAGCACTAGCGCAGCACTACCTCAGCACTAGCACAACATCAGTGCAGCACCACCTGACTACTAACTCAGCACAACCTCAACATTAGTGCAGCACCACCACCTAAGCACCATCACAGCATTACCAAAGCACCACCAAAGCATCATTGAACAACACCTCAGTATCACTCAGCACGACCTGAGCACCACCTCCGCACAAGCACACCACCACCTTAGAACTACTTCAGTTTAACTAGGCATGATCTGAGCATAAGTGCAGCACCACCTCAGCACCACCTCAGCACCAGCACAGCACCAGTGCAGCACCATCTCACTACCAGTGCAGCACTACCTTGGCATCAGTGCAACACCGCCACCTCTGCATCAGCGTAGAACCAGCACAGCATCCCTCAGCGCAGCCACAGCATCACTCAGCACCACATCAGCACTAGCGCAGAATCTCCTCAGCATCACTCAACACCACCACAGCACCACCTCCGTATCAGCACAGCACCACCTCCGCATCAATGCACCACCACCAGCAAAGCACGAACTCAGCACCAGCGCAGCCCCATCACAGCATCAGCACAGCGCCACCTCAGGACCAATGCAGCACCACTTCAGCATTAGTGCAGCACCAGCACAGCACCTCCTCCACATCACCGAGCACCACCTCCGCACAAGCACACCACCACCTCAGCACCATGTCAGTATAACTCCGCATCACCTGAGCATCAGCACACCATTACCTCAGCACCAGGATAGACAAACTGGAAGACATTGTATATGTTAATTTTTTTTTTAATACGGTCGTTCATTTGTACATAATGTTTACTTGGTTATATATAAGATAACAAAAATGCTTATATCACTTTATTATAACTTTTCAACATGCTGCATAGCAGCCACACTGCTCTACAAGATAGCTTAAACACATTGGCAAAGCCAATAGCTCTGGCAAAACACTAGTAAGGTCCAAAAGGCGAGACCTGTTGGCTATGCCAATGCTTGTTCTTGCTTGGACCAGTGCCCATGTCATCTTCACTACACTACTGCTGCAGAGACCCGTAGCTGACAGGAAAGAGTGCGGATGGCAGATGCAGAGCGCCACCCTCATTCTCCCACCTGCTGCAGGTCTGTAGAGACTCGAGAGAGGTGGGAAAAGGAGGGTGATACTGAATGCCATCATCCGCCATTCTGCTGCCCCTTCCATTGCTTGGAGATCTGCTCAAGGCATCGCCAATGGAAGACGGCGTTTCCCTTGGTAACGTTACAGCATCGGAAAACAACTTCCGTTTATTACTGCTGTGAAGATAGAACAGTGAACCAATTGAATTCAAATCATGCTATTCACGCTGATGTCTCCCAAGAAGGAAAAACATAAAAATTGTTTTTACCCAGTCAGTGCCAATACACAAACTGAACTACTCTATGCAAGTCAGTTTGCAGCCTGCCTTTAAAGAGACAGTCCAGTCCGATCCGTCAGGCTACATCACTGCTGAATAAGAACTCAAGCAACCCCAGGTGCATGCCGGCCTTGTGAGGTGCACCCTGATGCTTTATGGCGCACTGAGTTTGGGACAATGGAGTTGAGCGCTATCTGGAGAAATAACTAGTGGATTTATTGACGCGATCCCTCCATAACATTGTTTCACAAATGACACAAACTCTTCATTACTTTAAGAGTTGGAACGTGGTTGGGGCGTGGCCTGAGGCGTCAAGATGGCGGTCGCACTTTAAGAGTGCTCCGGACCCCTCCGTCATCCGCCTCGCATCTTCTGGTCAACAGCAGCCATCCGTTCTCCCTACCTGCTCGTTGGGGCTCCCCGTGCTGAGGGGACCGCTCCGGTCTACCTGTCTGGCGATTCCGAGCCTCCGGCGCGCAGTTTTGATCTCTACTCTCCCGCCGCCCTGGGGTCGCAAGATGGCGGCCTCCGATGAGGTCCAGCAGTGAAGGTGGCGTCTTCGACTCGTGGGGACACCGATGCGGCGCCCCCTTCAACCTGCGCTTTCCTCCAGTGACTGGCCTGGCTCCCGTATGCTGCCTGCCCGGCTGGCTTGGCTCCGCTGTTGAGCCCTCGCCCCCACGCTTCTTGCGCTCTTTGCGCCAACGTCTGCGACTGGAGCTGAGGGGCTCTGGGTGCCGGCCCGGCGTCCGAGGGGGCCGGCGACTGGGGTGCGCCTTCCGGGTCTGGGAGGCGCCGGCTTGAAAGACCCCGCCGATCCTCCTGAGGGGGCCCGATCTGTTCCGCACGACGTGGCGCCGACCCGGTGAGTGAAACCAGCCTGCGGCTCGGCTACCTCGTCGGGTAGCGGCGTGTGAGAAACCGATGTCGTTGCTCCTGGCCCCCCTCCCTCTCTCCTATTGACTTGCGCTGCCTTCCTCGATCTACTGCCCCCGCTCACTCCTGCTAATCTCCTCCTGGGTGCGAGGGAGCGGGAGCGGGAGGCCTGCTACGTCATCCCCCGCTGGGGATATCCTTCTGGAGTGCTGGGGCCGCGGGGTGGAGACCTTCGTCGCGGCCTACCGGTGGGCGGGGTGCCTCTGTCCCGGGAGGCCCGCTGACGCCTGGCTCGGCTCCTCCAGCCGCCCCTAGAGCCACGCTATTCCCCCGCATTTCCGGTGCACAGAGGGCTGGCCTGGAGGGCGCGACTGGCAGCCCTGGGTCCTCCGCGGCCTTCACCTCCTGGTCCACCCCTCCTGGGAACGACGAGACTGCTTGTTGGACTCGCCTGGAGAGCTTCCTTGAGGCCGAGATCTGTAAGGGCATCAACAAACCTGCATGAACCCCCGACGGGAGGGGGTCTGGGGTCTCCATCCATACGTTCCCTGGTAGTTGGGGTTGAGCCGGGGGATCGGCTGCTGTGTCGAGTAGCTCCCTGCTCCCCTCCGGTTGACGTGTCACCTCTCCGCCTCAGCTGGATCCTTTGTGCCTACACCACCGCGACACGGACCGGCGCGGTGACATTATCCCGGGTGGGCACTGCCACTGTGGGCTCCTGCCTCCTACCCACTCGGCCCGCCGGACCCGCTTGGCTGCGCCGGGGGCCCTCGCCCTGCGTCTTGGCACGAGTGCACATCTAGAAGAGGAGCCACCGCCTAGACTCGGCCACGTGGCTTGAGCGACGCGGAAGACCCGGGAACTCGCGACCCCTTCCCTGGCCCCGACCGGGGTGGATTTCGCGCCCGGGCCTGGTATTGGCGGCTAGGGCGCCCCCCCAGAGGCCTGACGCGGTTGTCTGTGCTCCTTCCATCGGTCCTGAGGGATATCCAGGCCTGGTGCTCACGACGAAGATGGGTAGGGACCGTGCCCCGAAGACCCCGGCGCCACAAACCCAGACCAAGATGGACCAATACACCACTGCCGACCGCAGCCCGGCACAGGGAGCGTCTGGAGGCCCCCCCCTGGTGGGGAGTGACCTCTCAGCTATCCTCCAGGCGATTAGCACCTTTCAGGCCTCCGTGGAAAACAAGATCGGCGAGGTGCGGGTTGATGTGGCCCTTATCCGCCAAAATCTCCGCAACGCAACGGCACGGTTGTCGGAGGCAGAGTCGCGCATCTCCACCACAGAGGAATACTTGAACCAGTTGAAAACGCAGGTGGCCCGCCTACAGACCCAGACTAGGGAGCTGCACCGCCGAGCAGAGGACGCAGAGAATCGCTCGAGGCGGAATAACCTGCGCCTCATTGGCTTTCCTGAAAATGTGGAGCAGGGACATGCGGACACCTTCATCGAAATTTGGATTAAATCCTGGATACCTGCAGAGGCCCTCTCGCCGTGGTTTGCCATCGAGCGAGCACACCAATCTCTGGCGGCCAAACCCCCCACCGGGGCACCTCTCCGTCCTATTATCATCCGGATCCTCAATTTTCGTGATAGGGAGGCCTGACTCCATGGCCCCTTGAAATTTCAGAACAATACCATAATGATCCTTCCAGACTACACCAGGGACGTTCAGGCCCAACGTCGTACTTATACAGAGGTTAAGCAGAAACTCCGTAATCTGGGCCTGCGTTATGGGCTCCTCTTCCCGGCCCGCCTCCGAGTAGTCTTCCAGGAGAAAGCAATCTTCTTTGATACCCCCCAAGCGGCCTGGACATGGCTCACGGAAGAATGGCCTTTGAGAGCCCATCCTGCCTCCCCCCCTCCCATGTCAGGCCCTTCCCGGCCACCTCCTTCTACGCCCAAGCAACAGAGAAGACACCACCGTTCACGCAGGAGGGGAGACCGGCACGGAGAACACTCTAGATCGCCTGGGAATGACTCGCAGCAGCTGAACTCCACTGAGGTCCCTTCGGCCCTGGGCGACCGCAGCCGGGCCAGTTCCCTGCTGAGCCTAGCCCATGACCAAGATCCCACTTCGATGCTGCGCCCAGCTCTCTCTGACTCAGATCGCTCTCGAAGCCCGGCGCTCTGGGAATCCGGAGATGATGCTGGACTCTGATTTGGGACCTTATGGTAATGACGTTGATTTGAAACTCGTGGGGCTTGTGGCAATGTTATTTAAATGTTGACAGTACATTATCCGATTGCATGGAGGGGTCCACCGCCGTCGCCACAACCTGCCCTGCTAGCCGTTTTAGGATAGCTTCTTGTTTTAGTTTTAGTTTGGGGAGACAGATGCTTCAGGTTTGGAAGTGTAGGGTGGGGGGTGTTGGGAGGGGTTCGAGGGCGTTGCCCTCCATCTTTTGTTTTCTTCGGCTCCGTTTGAGTCACTGTATGCAGCTCTGCATCTGTTAATTTTATATTGTTTGCACTGATACTCTTTGGTTTTTAGACAGCCCAATGCACGTACATTCACATCTCAACGACCTGGGTCACGCCATTCAGCAACAGCCCCATTACTTTCTCGCAACCGAGACATGCCATCTCACCCGAGGCCTGGGCCTCTTCCAGCTCTTTTCTCCCCTGGTCACCCGTTTCCTAGATGCCCGTCCAAGGTAGGCCCCTCCACATCCTGTCGTGGAACGTTAATGGGTTACTAGACCGCATCAAACGCACTGCTATCCTCAAAAGCGCCCAACGTCAATCTCCTGATATACTTCTCCTCCAGGAGACACATCTCCTGGGAGCCCAATGCTCTTTTCTTGCCCGATATGGCTTTGATGGGGTCTGGCACTCGGGCTTCACACGGGGATCTCGGGAGGTGGCCATACTGACTCGGCGTGGGCTCCCCTTTGCCCCTATGCAGGTGAGGACTGATACACAGGGCCGTTATGTGGCTCTTTCCGGCCGGATTGAGGGACAGATCTTCAACTTCCTTTCCACATACATTCCTCCGGCCACTCTTCCCTCTACTCTCCACCTTCTTACGGAAGTAATCTCCGCCCTGCCCCAAGGCCACATCGTAATAGGGGGGGACTTCAACGCTGTAATGCAACCGACCCTAGACGCCACAGGTGATCCCTCCTCATCACGCCTTGCCTGTTCGAAACGACTATCGGACTGGTCGTCTACCCTCGGTTTATGTGACGCGTGGAGGATCTGGCACCCCCGCCTGAAGCAATATACTCACACCTCAGCGGCCCACCATACCCATTCCCGTATTGACCTGCTCCTCCTTCCCGCCACCGACTGCCAGCTAGTCTCTGGTGTCTCTATTCTCCCACGGGGAATCTCGGACCACTCCGCTATCTCTCTTCACCTGGGACACACCTCCGGGGGTCTGCGCTCTGTATGGAGGTTCAATGCGTGGTTTCTGCAAGACGCGGAACTCAGGGACACGCTCGCGGTGGAGCTGAAACACTATTTTCTGACCAACACGGGCTCAGTTTCCTCTGCGGGCACGCTGTGGGAGGCTGGCAAGGCCACCCTGCGTGGAGTGGCTAGAGGCCTGGTCCATGCGAAACAGGTGGAACAAAACGCACGCTTGATCCAACTCAAGACGCAGGCCGCGCGGCTGGAAGTGACCTCGGGCGATACAGAAGATGCCCACTCGGCTAGGCAACTGGCGATGCTCCGTGATGAGATCCGCCAGATCTCTCTGGATTCGGCCAAGATGCTCTGGCGCTCCTCCGTGGCACGTGTCTACGGATGGGGTGACAAAAATGGTAAGCTGCTTCATAATCTGGTCTCCTACCCCAGAGCGAATAGAATTATTCCTGAAATCCGGGACGCCACCGGTACCCCCCACTGTACATCGGTGGCTATCGCCCGAGCCTTTGCGGGCTACTATTCTCAACTCTATTCTGCCCGGGCCCCCGGGGCCTCCTTGGCCGACCTGCTGACGGAACCGGAGCCCACCTCCCTTGTTTACCCCAGACCGCTTCGGCGGACCTCGACCTTCCCCTTACTCCTGAGGAGATCCAGGGCGCTATCTCCCTACTCAACTCTGGGAAGACGCCGGGACCCGATGGTTTTCCGCAGGAATACTATGCGACTTACCGCGACGTATTGGTCCCTCATCTGGTCGACCTTTTTCAATATGCGGTAGAGTCGGGCTCTTTTCCTCCTGAGACCGACGTAGCCACCATAGTGGTCATTCCAAAAACCCAACCCCCTTCCCTTTCCTGTGCAGAGTATCGCCAAATCTCCCTCATCAACACTGAAATGAAAATCTTCGCTACTGCGTTGGCGCAGCGTCTTCGCCCCTTGCTACATGAGCTGATCCACCCGGACCAGTGCGGTTTCATGCCCGCTCGCGGTACTCGGCATTGTATAAGACGCCTCCATCTTGCCCTAGCCCATCGCCACCTGCTCACCCCACACTGGATTCAAGCAAGCCTGGCTGATGACGGCTGGAATGCCAGAAACCGGTCCTAGGATGCTTGTTTCCGGTCCAGGGAAGACATGGCTTGGCAGTTCGGGCTGGACTGTTCCCATGAGGCACAGGGTCAGACTGATTTGCATATGGCCATGTCTGAACTGGGGTGGTGGAGTGAGCTCAAGAATGATGATGGATTAAACCCAGATCAGTTGACTGGGGGTGAGTGTTTGATTGGCTCAAGCGTTCCGTCCATCATCCCCTTTTGTATCGCTTTCTTCGCCCTAAGTTGGCGGGGGTATGCCCAGACGTGGGTCCCTTGCTCACTTTGCCACTGGATTCAAGCAAGCCTGGCTGATGACGGCTGGAATGCCAGAAACCGGTCCTAGGATGCTTGTTTCCGGTCCAGGAAGACATGGCTTGGCAGTTCGGGCTGGACTGTTCCCATGAGGCACAGGGTCAGACTGAGTTTGCATATGGCCATGTCTGAACTGGGGTGGTGGAGTGAGCTCAAGAATGATGATGGATTAAACCCAGATCAGTTGACTGGGGGTGAGTGTTTGATTGGCTCAAACGTTCCGTCCATCATCCCCTTTTGTATCGCTTTCTTCAGCCCTAAGTTGGCGGGGGTATGCCCAGACGTGGGTCCCTTGCTCACTTTGCCACTGGATTCAAGCAAGCCTGGCTGATGACGGCTGGAATGCCAGAAACCGGTCCTAGGATGCTTGTTTCCGGTCCAGGGAAGACATGGCTTGGCAGTTCGGGCTGGACTGTTCCCATGAGGCACAGGGTCAGACTGATTTGCATATGGCCATGTCTGAACTGGGGTGGTGGAGTGAGCTCAAGAATGATGATGGATTAAACCCAGATCAGTTGACTGGGGGTGAGTGTTTGATTGGCTCAAACGTTCCGTCCATCATCCCCTTTTGTATCGCACCCCATACTTGGCCCTGCTGCTAATAGACTTTGAGAAGGCCTTTAATACGGTGGATTGGGGCTACTTGGAGGATGTATTGGCCACGATGGGCTTCGGCCCTCACTTCCGACGCCTTATCCGAGTCCTGTACTCGAGTCCTAGGGCAAGGGTTTTGACCAACGGCGCCCTCTCAGTAGCATTCCCCATCTGCAGAGGCACCCGTCAAGGATGCCCCCTCTCGCCGCTCCTATTCGCGCTGGCAATGGAACCGCTCGTGTGCCTCATACGTAGCGACCCTCAAATGCAAGGGTGGTCCTGGGACCCTCACCAGATTGACAAAATTGCCCTCTATGCAGACGATGTTCTGCTCTTCCTGGCTGACCCGGAGACCTCCGGCCTGCGCTGTCTGGAGGTGCTTCGGAATTTTGAGACAGCATCGGGTCTGCGCCTAAACCCGGCGAAGTCCACCTTGGTCCCCCTCCATCCCTCGAGGGCCTGCTTTGATTGGCAGTCCTCTATCCCCCTGCGGAGGCAATCATTCAAATGTCTGGGGATTTGGATAACCTTACTTCCCGAATTAGAGTGGGCTCTTAACCTCACTCCCCTAGTCACGAAAGCCAAATCCGACCTTAAGCGTTGGCAGTCCCTCCCGCTTAACCCCCTGGGCAGAGGGGCACTTTTTAAAATGATGATCCTCCCCCGTTTTTTATACATCCTCCAAAATATCACTTTCCATCTCCCGGGTAGTTGGTTCCGTGAGTTTGATGGGGTGCTGACCAAATTTTTGTGGGGGAATGGGAGACCACGTATGGCCTTGACCCGCTGTCTGATACCTCCCTTTGATGGGGGTATGGGGGTGACCAACCTTCACCTCTGTTACCTGGCCACCCGCATTATTGTTATCCATGACTGGTTCGCTGGAGGCTGGTCTGACCCGGCCTACCGGACTGAGCTCAGAACTATTGACTTTCCACGGATTTTAGCCTATCTGTACGGGACCCCCATTCCGCTGACCATCCCACCAATCACCAGAGCGGTACTAACATCCTGGCGCACTGCTCTGCGTCGCACGCAATGGGATAAGAAACTCACCTGACACACGCCCTTGTGGCATGGGACATGGTTGCGTGACGTATCAGCTCTCCGAGGGTTCCAAAGATAGGATAGGATCGGGATTACACTCCTTGGGGACATCTGGGTGGGAGACCACATCCAGGCCTTCTCTGACCTGCGGCAACGCTACTCCCTTCTCCCTACTCAATTCTACAAATATTTGCAACTTTGTCACGCCCTTACTACACATGTCCCATCTGGTACCTCACTCCCTGAATTTAATCAGTTGGAAGCCCAGGTCATGATGGGCAATCTGGGTAAAGTGGGAGTGTCACGAATATATCGCTCTTTAGTGAATAACGGCCCCGTCACTTTGAATGCATTGCGGGCCCGCTGGGAGGGATGTGTGGGTCCCCTGGAGGAGGTGGACTGGCGAGATGCCCTGATGGCCCCCAAGACTCTGACATGCTCCTCCAAACTACGCCTCATCCAGCTGTACTACCTCCACACTGCATATCTCACCCCTGCTCGCTTACACCAGGCGGGTCTACGCCCCTCACCGGACTGCACACGTTGCGGCCAGGCCCCGGCCGACTTTTTCCATATGGTCTGGCAATGCCCAGATCTCGCCTCCTTCTGGGCGGGTGTAGAAACTGAACTCACATACACTTTGGTGTGGCAGGTCCCACATGATCCCATCCGTCTCCTACTAGGGGTGTTTGATGGCCTGGACGGTTCCCGAGCCAATAAGTGTTTCTTGGGCACGGCATTAGCAGTGGCCAAACGAGACATAGCGGCGGCCTGGTCGCAGGTAGGGCCTCCCACTGTACCTAGGTGGCGTCGGGGGGTGGACTGCTGCCCGGCCCAAGAGAAACCTCTGTTTGAGGCCCGGGGCTGCCCTGAGAAGTTTGAGACGGTATGGGGCAAATGGTTAAACATACTGGGTTGACCTCTACGTTGACTTCCCACTTGCTTTGTTGTTTTATTCTTCATCCAAGAGGGCTATTACAAGGGCCTTGTATTTCGAATGGGCCCTCTTATTATCTGCTGATGTATTGTGCAACGTTCCGCTGTCTTATGTTTTTGTTCTTATAAATGCTAATAAAATTGATTATCAAAAAAAAGAGTTGGAACGTGGATGTACTGTGCAGAAGGGATATTTTTTGCACATCCCAATTCTTTGTGTTTCAGTGGATGAGATTTGATTTGAGTTTTTGTGTATGTCACCAGCTCTCTCCTTGCAGTTGAAGAATATAATTTCCGAAACCCACTCAGCTTCTTGAACAATAAAATTGTGTCAGTTGGATAAGGCTAGCATTAAATGAGAAAGCTTACATTTTCGTGCTTGCACAATACATAACATGCTTCATTTTTATTTTCCAGAATGCAGATGCCTTCAACGTCAAAGCAGTTGATGGAAATGGACCTACAGAAGAAAGCGCTCTGTTGAACAACTGTTCACAGCCACTGCCAGAACTGCCAAAAGAGGAGAAGCCTTGTAGAAAATTAAGGGAAATATTTGCATGCCCGCCGCAGGGGATTCTGGCCCGAGCAGTGACCAATGGTAATTTGCAGTCAGTGAGCCAACTAGAGATCTGGTCAATCATTATTTCTTCTGATTATTCATTAACTATTAAAAAAAAATAGAAAAAACTGGTGAAATCATTGAAACAAAAATATTTAAATTTATTTACACCGTTTTTTATTGTTGTTTTCTTTTGTAAAACAATGTGGTGTATTTTTTTAGGAGGAACACGGAGCTCATAGTCTCTCACCAGAAATTACAAAGGAAACAAGGAATTCGATTGACCAATAGCCACTAGAGAAAAAAAAGAGAAAGTCAGTGGTCAGGGAGGGGGAAGAGGTATGTCTGAGGGTGGGGGTGTTTCCAACGCAGTAGACAAAGCAGCTGGGGGATGAAAAATTCACCCCCGAAACTATTGAAGGTCTTTTTCCTCCATGTTCTTTATTCAATTATTCGAACTAAACTATCACAGAAATATAGATGTGGAAAATCAGGATAAGGCAGTTGAATGCTAAATATTTTGCTGAATCAAGTCACTTACTTTAAATTATGAGTACATACATGGTACTGGGCAGCCATAGGCATGTACACATTTATATTGAATGCTAGAGTCAAGTAAGATTAAAATATAATAGATGTGTTCTTTGAGGGTTCTACTTCCCGTTTTACAAGGAGGAAGCTACATGGCAAGGTTCCAGTTTCTACTGGGTATACTTATAATAGTAACAATTATAGTTTGTAGTTCAAAATAGAACTTCAAGGTTGCTCTTTTTGTAGGAGTGGCAGGACGTGTCACTGTTACTTGACTCATTGATACCCATGTTATCAACCACTTAATGATGACAGTCGAAATCAGCCTGTGGGGACTGTGAAAGAGCAGTGATTACTGTATGAACCTAAATGTCAATAACTCCATTAAAAGCAATAACCTTTTTAGCCAGTTCTTTGATGAAACATTCTAGCATTAAAGAAATTGTGACTTACAAAAATACATTTTCAGCGGAAATGTGCATTTGCGTTGACTGACACCAGTGTAAATGGACGTAGAGGGGCCACCATTATTAGGATTTCCATTCTCGTCGGCATCTTTCCTTTCCAGGACCTCCACGTAACCATAGTCCTGAAGAGAAAAAGTCTAGAAAGGTCATCCATGCATTGGGAAAAAACTTACTGCAGTTCGGGGACATTTGTTTATTTCAAGAGAAGCTCCCATCTGTGGATATCTGTCTTCAGAAAAAGCAAAAGTGGTGATAAGTCCTCCATAAGCCCACGTCACGGCTTACCTGCAGTCATTTTGTCACATTATTTTTCACTAAAGCTCCCCCACCCCCAAATAGTTTCTGCCATGGAGGTATCTTGGTGAAGAGAAGGCTGCTATCCAGTAGCAAACTATACATTTAGCATTCATGCCAGTCTCCCAGTGATTGTCCTCAGTTGGTGAAGATGAACATGCCAGTGTCTCCCTCTATAGCCAGATTTATATCCACCCACTTGACAGTTTGACTCCCATTTTTATTTTCATCCCTTTCTCTTCCCATTTGACATCACCAGGCTCTTGTAATGAGATCTGAAACTTTGCTCTGTGGTCAGGCGGCAAGCTGGCAGCCCTCCATGGGTGCCCACTTCTGTCTCCTCCATTCCCAATTTCACAAGAAAGTGGAAGCAGTGACAGTGATCCAGCGGAAACCCTGCCAAGGTTTGAATTATTTCACAACAATGGGCCCATATACATGTTCATTGCACAAAAATGTTCATCCACACTCCCTGGGAGCTCCGCTGGGGGTCAAGTTTTCAAAATTCACTGAAGTTCTGATTAGTTATGTCCCTGTAACCACAATCCAGGTTAAATTGACATTTTCAATGCCTAACTAATCTTCACAAATCAACACTCTTCTTCTGGTCGATGGCCATTAGTTGAGTTAGTTGATGGTGATATTAACAGCTTCTTAACTAATGCACAGCTCTTAGTGAAATGACCACAGACTCTGAATAAGAATTATAAGCTTTATCTAATTTTTCAGTCATAAATTTGAACGCTCATTTATTACAGATTCACAGTGCAAATCCCATCATTCTTTAATGGAAGAGAGAGATTTCATTTAGCAAAGTACATTCAATTACACAACCTCATTCAACAAAACTCAAATGCATAAGAGTGGATAGATGTAGAGACAAAAGGCATATATCAACATACATTTGCAAAGAAATATGCAAATCTGAGGTAGACTGTCATTTACCTAATAAGAGGATAACCGAAAACCAACCCGCTGGCCAAAGGACTGGTGGAGGTCCCCTGACTTAGAATCAGGAGACAAAGACTAAAGGACAGGATCAGGACAGGACCAATACTTACTAGACTCTTCTGCAACCCGACGCACCAGGGCGATTCCCTCTCTCACACTCTGTCCCTCCTCGATATTCTTCCGCAATCTTCGAATCTAATCAGGCTGTCGTTTGGATCTGAATCTTCCCAGACTGCTCTCGCCTCTCCCTCTCTATGATGCTCTCTCCTGATGCAGCATACCCGTCTCTCTTTCAGCGTCGATGAGCGATCAATCACTCTATCTGCAGTCCTCCAAATCCTTATTCGACTAAAAAAATGTACTCTAGTTATAGTCTTTATTTCTACATGTCCCACCCTCAAGAGTTGCAATTTTTACTAAAATACGGAATATGATTGGACGGGGGTAGGGGAGTCTCCATCACATCATGCTGACATATTCATTTTTACCAAGACCTTTATTGTTAACTAGCCCTTCCCCTTTAGCTCATTCATATTGTCCTCTACCCATGCATATATTGTTGCCATTCACAATAATTTATTCAATACAGACTACATAGACGAATGATACATGTCTTCTTTTTCTCAGGTCTTCTGTCCTTGGTTCTTTGCAGTCATTCAGCTCTTTCGGTCACCGGGTCACATCTTGGACTCTCTGAGCATGCGCGATCTCTAGTTGTCCATCACCATTTTCTTTTTCAGTCAAGCTCTTAGCAGGCCTGAATGCACACTATTAATAAAGGAATCATAAACAGATAATTCTCACTGTTCACCACCCACTTCTACTCTATCCCATGTTATTATCTTTTTTAGGCAAAAGCGTTAACAACAGCAGCCTTCTTTAAATTCAAGCGAGCTGATGCCAGGCACGCGGTACCTCAAGACCACATTTCAGTTTTTCTTGCGCATGCGCGAGGTTTTCCCTCTCAAAGCGAGTTAGTCACGTTATTTCTACGTAGTTCAGTTTTGCACATGCGCAAAGCGTTTTTTTGCAAATTAAAGCGGGTTTTGGTCGCGTTGCTTTTTAGTCTCCATTAGTTTAAGCATGTGTAAGCTTCTCTCCCCATGTGTCGGCGTCTGGTGTATATTAGTTTCGTCTTATCTACAGTTTTAACGATTAGTAAAAGTTAATGGGGGATTTCTTCGAGCAAGTTTCATTTTCTCAAATCCTTGCTCCATCAATCCCCCTCTGATGGCATTTTTGAGCCATCATAAAATACCCATCATTACCAAGTGCCAACTTTCATTCATTAAGCTTTAGTGTCTTCCTCCTTTTCTATTAATTCTTCAGGTTTCTTTTTCATGTCAAATTCTTTCATCTTATCATATAAACTTCCTTTCATTTCTTCTAGTTCAATCTCTTCCCTTTTTCTCTTTCTTCCCATTCTCTTATTCTTTATTTCTGCCAACATTCTTTCTCTTGTTTAAACATCTATATGTCAACATTATTATGATAACTATTATTGCTATTGAAATTACAGGTATTAGGATCTTCCCTATTAGACTATTCCCTAAAGTGGAAAACCAACTACCTATAGTGGAAATACTTTTACTAAGTCTTTCCCAGACACCGTCAACCTCTAGTTGGGTCAAATCTTCATGAATCTTTGTAATGTTCTTAATATATCCCTCAATACCTTTACTTTTGTCAGGGATATATGTACAACAATGTTGGACTTTCAACATGCCTCAGACTCCTCCCTCTTTTGCCAATAATATATGAAGAGCAAGTCGATTTTGCAAAACCATAGATCTGATTGCAACCATTTCGGTATTAATCATTAAGAATCCCCCAGCAGTATCTGTTGACAGACGATCAACTATTGTTGACAACTTTCGTATCTTATGTAAATTCAGTATGACTCCAACTGTCGGTATCAGTGCTCCAAAAATATCACCTAGTATTTCTGAAAAGCTTGTTCTTTTAGTTCGTTTTAGTCCTTGACTTACTACATCCATTTCATTGTTCTTAGTAATGTGATATACTTTAGGAAATACTATTCCAATATAACAACTACCATACCATCGTGTGGGCAACCTATAATAGGCATTTTTACCACACACGTAATAAATCCCTGGATAAACAGGATCAGTTCCACCTTTTAATCCCCATCCCACCATTATTAGGAAGGTATGTTCACATTCACTAGAACCAATGAAAATGTTGTTATAGTCCGTTTTTAGTCTATGCAGACAGAATTTCCCCATTTTCGACAAATCTAGGGACATTGCAGCATGAGTCTCGCCTTTCTTATAGTCCCCTTCTTTATTAGCCCATGGAGGTACATTTGACTTCTGTTCAACAGCCTTCTTTTGGAAATCCTGCCTTCTTTCCTCTACTAAATTTAGAAAATCTTTTTCTTCGTCACGTAAAATACATGTTAGATTGTTCTTATGAGCATATGTTATGTCTATTGGGTTTGTTGTTAAGAATAATTCACCCATGAATTCTGCCACTTTAGCACTAAGTACTGGGTTTAGGTTTCTTCGAATAGGGATTTCTGAAAATACTAAATCCATATTCGAATAATAATACTGCAACTTGCCTGTTACATAGAACAAACTGGACACAACACTATATGACACACCATAGGTTAAAGGAAGATGGTGATATGTCACTCCCTCCGAGACAGACGAAGGTAATTTCATACAAATATAACAATCACTCACATCCATTGTATCTACGTATTCATAAAGAAGTTTAGTAAATACATTTAATGACGAATCACTATTTGATTTGTCATGATGATACATGCTCTCATCCATTTGTTCTAAATTTGTGGTAGTTGTTCTTTTAGTAACTGCATTCACTCGATCACTTGTATTAGTGTTATTTCTGTTATCATTTACCATCAAAATAGGTATCACAACAGTTAGTAACAACCACATTAACATTAGTATCAAAATACTGCACAAACAACTTTTAACACATCTTCGTTTTAAACTAGATTTCGAATGTTCAGTCACTTTTATTTCTGCCATTTTTAGTTTTTTAAATTGATCAATATCTAAATTATTTCCTCTAAATTCTAAAGAATTTCTAAAAAATATAAAATCTTTGTGTGATCCCACACTTCAAGAGCTTTCTGTCTTTGTTCCCCCTTTGTCTTTATTCTCTTTTTCTTCTTTGGTTTCTTTGATTCTTTTCTTTATATTTTTGTCTATTTCTACTCTTTGTGTCAAAGTCTTTTTTCTTTAAGGTGGTCTCAGTTTGCTTTCATCAATTCCTTCAATAGCAACACCTTCTTGTTCTTCATTTAGATCAAGATTCTCAAAGACCTCAAGCATGATATATGTCCATTCAGGAGCCTTATATTTTCTATTCGGAACTCTCACGCTTGTTGATTTTCGTAAAGATTTTCTTCTTGGATGTTCTTCTTCAGTTTGACTTGATATTTTGTTTACTTGTTCTAATTCTTTCCCTGTTTTTCTTTTCAAAACATATCTCAGTCCTTTTACTCCACTTGGCCAGTGATCACCTTTTCTGATTCTCTTTGTTTGCACTGCCTTTTCACCTTCTTCGCCAATTTCTAACGTTCTTTTGTTCTCTCTTTCTTTTAACTGAGCATGTTCTGGACTTTCTGATCTTTTTCTTTCTGTTTGATTTTGTTCTTGATCTTTAAATCCTTCTTTTCCTAATTCCGATTGAGCTTGATCTGAATCTTCTGTAGTAGATTCTTCTGTTGACTGATTTTGTTCTGCACCTGTCAATTCTTCTTTTTCTTCTTCTGATTGAGCTTGATCTGGATCTTCTGTTTCAGTTCATTCTGGTCTCTCAATTTCTTGCTCTTCTTCGATCTCTACAGCAGCCTCTTCAGACCCAGTAACTGGTGCCCACCCTACTTGACTTGTACTTGGTTGTTCATCATCAATACGTTCTTCAGAGTCTGTTTCTCTGATTTCTTCGACTTCATAACTTTCAGCTTCTGGTTCTTTTCTTTGTTCTACCAGTTGCTGCTCTTGTCGTTCAGGTGGACTTGGGACTCTTTTGGTATGACTGGCATGGATCCAGTTTGGGAAGCCAGCACACTTCACTGCTGTCGTTGTGACCAATATAATTTGATGAGGTCCTTTCCACCTGGGTTCTAAGCACGATTTTCTCGTGTGCTTCTTTATCACAACCCAGTCTCCTGGACTCAAATCATGAGCTTGATTCAGCTGTGTTGTGGTTGCATCTTCTCCAACCTGGTGAGACACAGAACGTACCAGATCAGCTAGTCCTTTACAATAGTCCAACACTAGATCATCAGTTATAGTCATCAGTTTGTTTCCAGGTACAAATGCTTGTCTCATTGCTCTTCCCATGAGAATTTCATGAGGACTCAATCCTGTCCTTCTGTCAGGGATGCTTCTAAGGCTCATGAATACAAGGGGCAAAGCATCAGGCCATTTCAGCGAAGTAGATGCACACACCTTCCCTAACCTGGATTTTATTGTACCATTTAGCTGCTCAACCACTCCAGATGCTTCTGGTCGATAGGCACAATGTAGTTTCTGCTCAACTTTGAAAGCTGTACAAATTAATCTAATTATCTCATTGTTAAAATGAGGTCCTCTATCTGATTCCAAAGTGACTGGAAATCCAAATCTGGGAATGAGTTCTCTCAACAGTAGTTTGGCAACTGTGAGACTGTCATTCTTTCTCATTGGACAAGCTTCCACCCAACGAGAAAACAGACACACAATGACAAGGACATACTTCAGACCGATGCACGGCGGCAAATCTATGAAGTCAAGCTGCAGTCTTCTAAATGGTCCCTCTGCCTTTCCGATTTTCCCCCAACTGACAAACGTTTTTCTACCTGGGTTCTGCTGTTGACATGTCAAACAGCGCTGGCAGAGACTCTCTGCAATGAGCCTAAACTTGGGATTGTACCATGTCTGCCTGAAGTGTCTAATCATGGCATCCCTCCCAGTGTGTGTAGCTCCATGATATACTCTTGCCATTTGATTTGTGATAACAAACTGTCTGGCATTATCGGTCTTCCATCTGGACACACCCATACTTCATCATCTGTTCTTCTTGTGCAACCTGTGTTGATCCAGAATTCTTTTTCTTTTACATCTGCCTCATCCTGTAACTGTCTAACTTCATCCCATGTTTCAAAAGCAGAGAAAAACATTAGTTGGCAATTGGTAACTTCTTTTTCCAACCCTCTGTTTAAAGACATTGTATTTCGAGCACAAAATTGTGCAACCTGGTCAGCATATTTGTTGCCTTGTGTCACATAATCATTTCCTGACTTATGTGCGGCACATTTGACCACTGCAATTTCTTTTGGCAATTGTATTGCTTCCAATAGTTCTTTGACATTTTTACTATTCCTGATAGGAGAACCTGAAGAAGTCAGAAATCCCCTTTGCATCCATAATTGGCCAAAATCATGCACAACCCCAAAACCATATTGACTATCCGTGAATATGGTTATTCTCAATTTTTCCCAATCTTGCATGCTTTTGTTAAAGCTATCAATACGGCTATCTGTGCAAACATGACTCCTCTTAAACAGGATGCTTCTAGAATAGCAGATACAGTACACACAGCATAGGCAGAACTCAGTTCTCCATCTTGTTTTCGCAAGCATGATCCATCAACAAACAATACATAGTCTGATTCTTTTAATGGGACATCAAAAATATCTGGCCTGGGCTACACATTTCTGTCACATCCAAGCAATCATGATCAGCCTCCTCTTTTATTTCCTCACAATATGGATCTGGCAGCAAGGTTGCTGGATTCACTGCGGTGCATCTTATCACACTTACATTTTCAGCACCTAGGATCACTCTTTCATACTTAGTCAGCCGACTAGGGGTCAAGTGCTGAGTACGAGCCCTTGTTAAAAGGATCTCGACTGAATGTGGCACATATACCTTTAGAGGATGTCCCATCACATCTGATTTACTCTGCTCCAGACTCACACAGGTAGCAGCTACTGCTTTTAAGCAGCCAGGCAATGCCGCAGCCACTGGATCCAGAGTGGCAGAAAAATATGCCACTGGTCGTCGTGACAATCCATGTCTTTGGGTCAACACTGAAAGTGCACATCCTTCTCTCTCACAACAGAACAACACAAATTATTTCGTATAATCAGGCATTCCTAACGCTGGTGCTTGACACAAACAATCTCTCAATTATATGAATGCATCCTCACTTTCATCATCCCATTCATTCGGATACATCACATCCTTTCGTGTCAATATTAGTAAAGGTTATGAAAGCAATGAAAATCCACTAATCCACTGTCGACAATATCCAATCACTCCCAAAAACATTCATACTTCTTTCTTAGTTTTAGGCAGACTCATTTGTCGAATCACTTTTATTCTCTCTGGTGTCACTTTCCTGACTCCTTTTTCTATCTTGTGTCCTAAATATTTGACTTCTTGTTGGCAAAACTGTAATTTTTCTGGTGACACCTTGTGCCCACCTTCTGCCAAATGGTTCAGTAAGGCAATTGTGTCAGTAACACAAGCCTCTCGTGTCTTTGATGCCACTAATAGGTCATCAATGTATTGTACCAAAACTGAATTTCCTGGCATAACCAATGTTTCCAAACACTTTTTTAAGATCTGATTGAAAATTGAGGGACTCTCTGTGTACCCTTGAGGAACCCGACACCATGCCAAAACACGGTCGTTCCGAACCAGAATGCGAAGAGATATTGGCTATCCTGGTGTAACGGGATCGAAAAGAATGCTTGGCACAAATCAATCACTGTGTACCAATGTGCATCACAAGGTATCTGATAAAGGATCACTGCTGGATTTGGTACTACTGGACAACAGGGTACCACTATCTTGTTAATTTTCCTTAAATCTTGCACTATCCTATACTTGCCACTAGGCTTTTTAAGCCCCATGATTGGCGAATTACAAGGACTGCCCATTATCTCTCTGAAAATACCTTGTTCAATCATTTGATCAATTACTGGAGCAACTCCAGCTTTTACTTCAGGGCTCATTCTGTATTGGGGTGTGTTCGGATAATTTGCACCTTCTTTCACCATTATTTTAATTGGGTCTACATTTGCCATCAGACCAATTTCCTTTCCTGTAAAATACCACACGTCTGATTTCACTGTGTTTTTTTCAGTTCATCAGGCAAACTATCTTCAGTAAGAAGTGAAAACATCTCATCCACTTCTGTTCCTTGTTTTGCTAGCATCATTTTGAAAGCTATATCTTCATCAGGTGTTTGGAAAGCAATACCATCAGGCGTACAATAGATGGTGCAGTTCATTTTGCACAACAAATCCCTCCCTAACAAATTCACTGGACTTGAATCACAAACCGATGCATGTCTTTGAAATTCCCAATATTCGCTTCTATTGGTTTAGTGAGTGAGGTTTTTATTTGCTTTTTTGTGACTCCTACAACTTGGATAGTTTCTCCCGAGAGGGGTAGGTTTGGAATTTCTGCTGCTCTCACAGTAGAACGGGTAGCTCCAGTATCCACTAGAAAAGTGATGTCATTACCTTTCACTTTTCCCTCAACAAATGGACCAGACTGATCTACCGCCAAGGATGCGCCAAGCACGTATTCTTCCTCCCCCTCTGGCACCGTCATTGAGAAACATCCGAATCACTCTCATTACTTTGCATCCAATATTGTTGAATCGTTTGTGTATTCTTACCACTCTCTCCACGAAATCCGGTGTTCACACTGTATCTCTGCACCTGAGCGTTCACATGGTTGGGTATAGGGGCTTGTGGCACCTGTAATTACGGAGTAACTAGATGTTGCTGCTGGTTCACAACCACCTCATTCTGCATCTGTGGATTTAAATTTTGATTTACCCCATTACTCTGTTGAACATTTCTACACTCATTCTTCCAATGTCCATGCTTTCCGCACGCATGACAAGGAAACTTCTTTTTCGCTTCTTCTCTACTCATTCGTCCTTTTCCTTTATTTCCATTCGATCCTTGACTATTCTGATTTTGATCGCTCATCTGATTATCATTTTGAGAACCAGAATGTGTCTCTTGGTGTTCTGCTAGCTTCACTTGTGCCCACATCATCTTTTCTTTCAGTTTCTTGTGTTTTGCATCAATATCATCACTACAATACTTCGCATACTTCAAAATATCATCAATGGGCTTACTCTGCCAGCAAAGCATATGCTGCTGAATCATCTGACTAATTTCTGATCTCAGTCCATACACAAACCTATACACAAAATGTCCCATATCCTTGTCACCAATATTTTCAAATCCACTATACTGCTTGAATACTTGCAACAGCCTTTCGTAGTACGCGTGTACTGACTCGTTTGGTTCTTCAGTCGTTCTATCTATCTTAACCCAATCTGTTTCTTTTGGAGGAATTTTCCCCTTCAAGAAAGTAATCACCTGTTGATACTTTTTCATCACGTCATCTGAAGGCGCACCTGTCCTTGCATCTCTGGGATACTCTTCAGTTGGCCAATCAATAGTAATTTTACATTCTGTCCACAAATCAGTTGGTACCACTATGTCAAACAAGCCATCCAAATCCTTTAATAATACCTTTGAAACGTTCACAAATCTTTCTACCTGCTTGTACCATTCTATTGGTTTCTCTCTCAATCTAGGAAAATCATTTGTAAAAGACAAAATATCCTGTCTTGACCAAGGAACATAAACATATCCTCCACCGGGAACATCTCTCATTGGACACACTTTTTCAACCTGTTCTGTCTCTCTTAATGGGAATGCAGATGTTTCCTTTGTAGCTGCCTCATCCCTTTTCCTTGTCCATCTAACTCTCCATCGGTCTACATCTCCCCATTTCTTCAAAATATACATTAATTCTTTTATCTGTAATCTCCTTCCTGACGCATTCAAACTTTCTAAATCCTTCTCAGTAAATTCTGCTCTATATGGTTTCTGTAATAT
The DNA here is from genome assembly GCA_963921515.1 of Calotriton arnoldi. Classification (NCBI taxonomy): domain Eukaryota; kingdom Metazoa; phylum Chordata; class Amphibia; order Caudata; family Salamandridae; genus Calotriton; species Calotriton arnoldi. Next base: position 354,457 of record CAWUFW010010549.1, read on the forward strand.
TTTCGACCTTTCTACGTCTATTCCAAATTCTGAAGCCACTTCCACTATCCTCTCATGAAGATTCTTTGCTTTCCAAGTTATACTTTTGCACAAAAACAACAATTCATCATCTTCATATGAACCTAATCTGTCTGAGCTTATAGTACCAATAATCATTTCCTCTAAATCCACTTTCAACTTGCCTACATCTATATTTGGTGTTTGGGGTTTTTTCTTGTCTAATCCTTTTGCCCATTCCTCTAGGTATTCTGGTGAAAATCCTGTAGAGTTCCCTGCTACTGGAGTGACATTCTGTTCTTTTCTCCTTGTATTTACTGGTGTAACTCTCTTCGGGGTCTCAGTCACCGTTTCAAGATTAGGGAGATCTAGAAATGAAATATTTGAATCACACTCACTAATTTGATCTTCTAACATTTCTGCCTCTTTCCTAGCATTATTCTGTGGAACTGTCACTGTTTGTAATCTCGGGGTATCTCGTTTATCACCATACAATGGAATAACAGGACCAATCGTTACAGGTACTGTCAGGGCTTCAGCATTCAAACCTAACTGATTGATTTTCTGAATGATCTCTTCTTTTGTTTTATTCAACGCATCCCGTTCTTTTTCCTGTAATGCTCGGGTGACTGTTGGATCATATAAAACTTGTGGAACTAATGGAGTTCCAATCATTGGTGCACTTGGAGTTGGGACTCTAGCATTTTCTTGATAAGGTGGAGGTCTTTTAACTAAAAGGTCTTCTAATAACTCATCATCAGATTCTTCACATCCTGTTCCTATGTGTTTCATTTTTCTTTACACTTATTCCCTGCTTGATCCTCAGCCATCAACACTGGATACAAGCCTTCCGTTACTACAGCTCTTCTCCATCTTTTCATCTGATCTCCTCGATTGTCAAACGGATATCTAGGTAAAAATCCTCTATTTATTCTTCTACCTCCTCTGTATTTCTCTCGTTCAAATGCCTCAACTTCCCATTCCTCCAAAGCTTCAAACTGCGTTAACCTAGGACTTGTTTCTAATGAATTAATCCGATTTCTCAAATTCTGAAGAATCCTTACATTGAACGCACCATGTTCAGGGAAAGCTAGAACACCATCACCTTTCGTATACTCTTCCCAATTTTCCACCCAGACACAAGTATGATATCCTCGTTCCAACATCATAAAGGAAGCAGGCGTGTTAGGCGGTGGCATAAGAATTCCTTCGCTGGTTACTACACGCTTATCCTTTTTAGAGAAATTTTTGATTTTATTAATCAACTTCATTCTTCCGATCCCTGTGACTAATTATTTTTAGCAAGCTATAACTAGAAACTCTTCCGTATTCTTACGTATCCTGTTTCCCAACACTCGTCCTATACCAGCGCGACTCACACCAACAGTCCAATCAGGGCTCACTACGTATTCTCTTTCGCAACCAATACCAGCGCGGTTCTTGTCTACCAGCCAATCAGAGCTTTCAACACACCCACTTGTCTGACCAATGCCAGCGCGGCTCTTTGTGACGTCAGTATTACTCCTGCTACTGACCCTTCCTTCACAAGGTAATACGACAATTTTTCTTTCTAGTTTTCTTTACAATTTTCTGTTAGTCACAGCGTAAAAACAGCGCTACTCTGTCTGCCCCACTAGTCGAAAGATAGTTTATTCACTTGCTTCAAAAGAAAATACTTCCTTACGCTGCGAGTAAAAACCACTGTTTACCCTTCACTTAAGCTTGGGGAGGACCTATTACTCCTCTAGGGATACTCCTCCTTTGGGTAAGGCCAAAGTTTCACAGGTGGACCCTTCGCTATCACTCACACTTGACTCTTATACGATATAGTCCCTAATATAACACCTACAGCCCTCCGTAGCTTTTAGGTATTATGACGACAGACGCGTAACCTTCTGCAGTGTGATTTCCTTACCACACTCTTCTAAATTCCATTCCCGGGATTCCCAGGTATCTCTGTACCTGTGCTTCCAGACAACATAAAACGCTACACTAACTCTTTGTGTTAAACATATAGTCAAAATTAATAATCAATAATGACCAAACTAATCAATAATAACCATAACTCTGCTACCAGAAAAACTGATCCAGCGGAAACCCCACCAAGGTTTGAATTATTTCACAACAATGGGCCCATATACATGTTCATTTAAAAAAATGTTCATCCACACTCCCTGGGAGCTCCGCTGGAGGTCAAGTTTTAAAATTCACTTAAGTTCTGATTAGTTATGTCCCTGTAACCACAATCCAGGTTAAATTGACATTTTCAATGCCTAACTAATCTTCACAAATCAACACTCTTCTTCTGGTCGATGGACCATTAGTTGAGTTAGTTGATGGTGATATTAACAACTTCTTAACTAATGCACAGCTCTTAGTGAAATGACCACAGACTCTGAATAAGATTTATAAGCTTTATCTAATTTTTCAGTCATAAATTTGAACGCTCATTTATTACAGATTCACAGTGCAAATCCCATCATTCTTTAATGGAAGAGAGAGATTTCATTTAGCAAAGTACATTCAATTACACAACCTCATTCAACAAAACTCAAATGCATAAGAGTGGATAGATGTAGAGACAAAAGGCATATATCAACATACATTTGCAAAGAAATATGCAAATCTGAGATAGACTGTCATTTACCTAATAAGAGGATGACCGAAAACCAACCCCCTGGCCAAAGGACTGGTGGAGGTCCCCTGACTTAGAATCAGGAGACAAAGACTAAAGGACAGGATCAGCACAGGACCAATACTTACTAGACTCTTCTGCAACCCGACGCACCAGGGCGATTCCCTCTCTCACACTGTCCCTCCTCGATATTCTTCTGCAATCTTCGAATCTAATCAGGCTATTGTTTGGATCTGAATCTTCCCAGACTGCTCTCGCCTCTCCCTCTCTATGATGCTCTCTCCTGATGCAGCATACCCGTCTCTCTTGCAGCGTCGATGAGCGATCAATCAATCTATCTGCAATCCTCCAAATCCTTATTCGACTAAAAAAACTTACTCTAGTTATAGTCTTTATTTCTACATGTCCCACCCTCAAGAGTTGCAATTTTTTACTAAAATACGGAATATGATTGGACGGGGGTAGGGGAGTCTCCATTGTGAGAAGTTGGCCTGGCATATGCTGTCCACTAATTATAGTGGGCACCTTGCACCAGTCCAAACAACCCCTTATTGGAGATAGGTTAAAGACAACCTTATTGAAAGCTATCCTAGTGGTAGCTATGGAGAGCAGCCTTCAGGCTAAGTCTTGAAGGAATGTAAAGCAGCTTGTTTTACCAGTCTATAATCTCTTGAGTGACCAAATGAAAGAGCACCACACCAGGTATATATTCAAAATATATGTATTTATTGCTAAACACACCCCTCTAGACTCTTTATGAGGCTAGAGTTCGAAATACACAAGTTATAAGTTATTTAAACACAGTAATAGCACAAATACACGTTTGGGCCCTAGGGGCGTACCAAACCATATACCAATAAAGTGGTATAAGAACCACGACTGAGCTAGACACTAGGCCTAGAGCCTCTAGAAGTGCTTGGACCACAAGGAACCACCCAAGGTAGTGACACAGGGGACCCACGGGGGACGCGTGCAGTGTAAATACACAGCCGCGATACGCCGTTAACTTCTATGGAGAAAGTCGCGATCAAGAAATTAAAGAAAAGGGACACTTAAAGGAGGACTTGGAGCAAACCCTTTGAGAACTAGGTCGTTCTAGAGTCTCTACCCACGGGAGCACCGGAGTACTCTTGTTACCTCACCCAGGAAGCCGGGTGCATAGGTGCCTTTCGGGGTCGGGTTTCGTCGTCGATTTGAATGGCGATCTGCTGCAAAGTGCTGCTGGCGACCAAGTGGAAAGTGTCCGGGTGGATCCAAGAGTGGATCGGAGATCTGAAGAACCTGAAAGCAGAGGGGACAGAGTCTGGGTCACTAGCCAGTGACCAGGAAGGCGATGAGCGGATGCCCACCGATGTCGAGTGCTTCCAGGTAGGTTGACGGTCGTCTTGACTCTTCAGCCACAAGGTCCAGGAGGCGTTGTCGGCGACCAGGAGCAGGATTTGGGCTGGTACACGATGTCTGTCGAGTGCTGAGGTGTCGGCGACCGGATTGGACCCAACAAGCCTTGGCAACGGCAAGTCTCGATGAAAGTGAAGAATGACGATGATGCAGACCAGCAAGGTCTGAGGAACTCACCCAGCAAGGGTAAGTGAGGGCAAGCCTGGAGCAACCAGGGAGCCCAAGAAGAAAAGGATTGGCCTTCGTGAAGGGCTACTAGCCAACGGGCTAGCGACCGCGAAGGAGCCTCGAGAGCGTCGCACGTGGAGCTGGCTCACAGGACACTCGTGGAGTGGAGGCCAGTGATCTTCGGTGCAGTTGGTGCTGGAGGCTAGGGCTACTCGGAGCCCAAAGCACGACTTCATGGGAGACCCAGAAGAGGATGCACTAGCAAATGCGTGCGGTGTCCAGGGGTCACGGTTCCACGTTACCCACGACAGCTACGGGCCTCAGCTTTGCTGGAGACTCAGAGCAGCCTCGGGAAGTCTGGAAATCCACCTCTGGTGATGCAAAGACTTCGGCGTCCGGCGGGAGCTTAGGCGATGCAGACCAGACAATTGCTTCTTTGGTGCCTGCCAAGCAGAGGAGTCACTCCTTGACCCCAAGGGAGATTCTTCTGTCCTCTAGTCTTGAGTAGAGCGTCGAAGGTCCAGGATTCTGTGTCAGAGTTTCGTCCAGGGATAATCTAAAGTCCTAAGGACTGGGTTCCTATACTTATACTAAGTTTAGGGGTTGGACTACTCTGTGGCCCCACCTATGGGTGGGTCAGGGCAGAGGGGTGGCTACACCCTTTCCCTTTGTCCAGTTCGCGCCAAAGCAGGGGCTGCAAGCCCTGATCCGGTTTGAACTGGGGTATGCCTAGGGACACCAAGTGTGCCCCCAGTGCAGGACTTCAAAGCACCCGAAAGTGCTCCCGCCCAGCCCCAATACACACTATCCTGTCTGGGGAGGTGGTCACACCTCCCTGGGACAAGAAACCTATTGTCCAGGCCTCCCCTGCCGGAGTTTTGTCCAGCAGCAGGAGGCCAGACTTGTGTCTGTGGCAGCAGCATCCATTTTGTGATGCCAGGGCTTTAGAAAGAAGTTACCGGCCAGGCCAGGGTTAACATGTCTCTCCCTCTAGAAGGGTGGAATGCTACCCCCGCCGCCAGAATTGGCGGGGGGTAGTATTCCAAGATGTTTGACACCAAACACGACATGTTTCGGTGCAGCCATTCCAAAGTTAGCATTTAACGCGAGGTTATAATGCGCTTAAGAGTATATGGTCAGGCTGCACTACAAACAGCATCAGAGAAGGGTCTCCGAACGCTGCAGAGGGGCCCTGCTCATGCAGGGGCACCCTCTCACATAGGAACCACGCACTCTGCCTTCAGGATTGATAAGGCCTGCCATAGGAGTGACTTATAGGTTTATATGTGTGTATGTATTTAGTGATATAGGTAACCTATATCACAGTAAGGAGTGCATGCACCACCTTACCCAGGCTGCAGTAGCAGACCTGTGGTGTCAGTTTGGATGGCCTTCCAGGGGTGGCATAATACATGCTGCAGCCCCTGGTAGGCCTCTGAGGTACCTATGCCCTGGGTACATAGTATACCATATACTAGGGACTTATAAGGGCACTCCAGATTCCAATCAGAGATGTGCCTAAGGCACATGGAAACCATTTTACAGAGAAAGCAGATAGACTGGGGCCCTGAATAGCAGGATCCCAGTCCAACTAAGTCATAAACCAGCAAAACACCAGAAAAAAAGTGGGGGCAACCATATAGTCAGATTCCACCTTCCTACATAACCCCCCAAACGAAAGGAGATAAGGCTAACCTTGGCCAGTTGAGCCTTTATTGACTAAGTGGCCATATAAGGAAGCACCTGCACTAGCATGGTTGCTCCCTGTCTTATGGTCCACTAAGCAATCCCTCACCCTAAGGGTATGAGAGGGTCTCCACCATGGGGAATCACTACCTGTGGTGTGCTTAGGTAAAGTACAAGGCTGGTGAGGTGTCTGAGTAGGGAAGTGAGGCCCTAGGAATGTTGGTCTCAGCTTCCTCAGATCACAGGTCACCATGTATGCCTGTCTTTCCATGACTGAGTTGCACTTTGCTCTAAGGGTCAACCTTTGGCTGCCTACACCTGGGGGTTGGGTCCCTTTGGATGGAACACTGGAGGGACATGGCAGGTTTGGAACCTTCTGGTCCCAGGTTTGCCCTTGCCTACCAGAGTCCTTCTGGGGAGGTCCCTACATAAAGGTATGGGGGATCCCTCAGTGTGTAGAGGAGTTTTCACCTGGCTAGGGCTACTAGCCTGGGTGCCCCTAATCTGCTGATGGGGGGTTCCTCTGGACAGGGGGCCCTGGGGGTCCACTGACCTCCCTGACCTCTGCAGCCCTGGGCTGACTGAGGCAGGGTAGAGAGGGGCAGGTTACCTGCTCCAGACTGGGTACCACCTTGGAAGGGTCCTCTGCCATCAGGGGGTGGCCAGGCCAGGCCCGACTACCTCTGTGGCAGTTCCTTCACTAGGGGTAGGGTCAGTTCCCTGAGGAGGCTGACTCTTACCTACTGTCTGGGGGAAGAAGACTTTTCTTCAACCCTTGTGCTCTCTGTTGGGGGAGAGGGGGCCATTCTTTCAGGCTCCATCTCTCCAAATTCTTGGGCTGGGGCTGTGGCCATCACAGCCCCACTAACCTTACAGGGACACCCAACATCCTGAGATGGGTTTGGTGTTCAACTTCAGCCCAGGCTGAAATTTCCAGATCATTGCCCATCAGGCAATCTACAGGTAAGGTTGGGGACACTGCCACTCTTTTTGGGCCTGTGACCCCCTCCCAGCTGAGATTGACTATGGCCATGGGGTGATCTGTTCTGACACCATCAATGTTAGTCACCTGGTATTTAAACTCAGGTAAAAGCTGGTGAGGGGGGACTAGTTTCCCTGCCACCATTTTGACACTAGCCCCTGTGTCCCTAAATGCCACAGCTTTCTGACCATTAATTATTGGCTCCAATCTGTACCTGCCCAATGCTGTGGGACCCATGGTAAAGGTGGCAAATCCTATACCACCATCAGAGTCAGAGGAGTCTGTTGAGGGGTCCCTGTCTAAACTAGGGCCCACCTCTGTTCCTCTTGCAAAAGCACCTAACTTTTTGGGTGCACTACTCCCAACTGGAGGATTACTACTGGTAGTACCAGGAGGGGTGGTAGTAGTTGTGGGAGGAACATTTTCTTTATTGCCAATCCTGGGGCAACTGGGATCAGTTTTCCAGTGCCCAGGCTTTTTACAGACTTGGCAATATGGTTTCTTTTCAGGAGAAGAAGGGGTTTGGGACCCACCCCCAGAAGAGGAATTTTGGGGCCCTGTAGGGGACTAATCCTTAGATTTATCCCCACCTTTCTCTTGGGACTTAGTAGAATCTTTCTTCTGGTCACCACCCTGATTTCTAGTTTTTACTCTGGTTCTGACCCATTTATCTGCCTTCTTTCCCAATTCTTGGGGAGAGGTCAGATCAGAGTCCACCAGATACTGGTGCAAAAGCTGGTTTTGACAATTATTAAGGATCTGCTCCCTCATAATCATGAATACTTTATATGTTGGATGGCTACCGGTCTGCATGTGAAAATGGTGTCGTAGTCATACAAAGCACTGACTCTCGAGCACCGAAACGCACATTAAGTATTCTGTTGTTGCTCATATTCTATGGAGTGGACAGGGGAGCATTTATTCGAGAAGCTCCCGTTTGACGGGGTAGATGACGATGACTGCACCTTGCCTGCTTATTGGATGCTATGTTGGTTATTTTGTTTAGGGTTTTGTGCCACCATACGTTCGCCTTAAAGCGCTGAGAAGGGAACCGGGGGTGGTGAGGGGGACAGATGGAAAGTTGGAATAGGTTGTTGTTGTTAGAACTGGGGGTCTCTAGTTGGCAGAGGTAGGTACCTTTGTCCAAATAGGGACCCTTGCTTCTAGTCAGGGTAAGGGGGTACACTCCTGAAATAACCCCTGCTCACCCTCTTGGTAGCTTGGCACGAGCAGACAGGCTTAGTTCAGAGGCAGTGTGTAAAGCATTTGTGAACACATACAGTAATCCAGTGACAACACTACAAATGGACACCACACAGGTTGTATTATAAAAATAAGTATCTTTTATATAGATTTCCACAAGAACATAAATGACATAAATAATCCACAATACTGTACTTTAAGGATGGTAGAATTAGCTTGAGTCTCTTAAAATGAAAATGCGACACTTTGAGTTCAATGTACCTTAAGATGCGTAACACAGGGCAACGGAAAGTGTTGCAGGGAAGGTGATGCGATAGTCCCTTACACGCAAGGACAGTGATGCGTTGAAGATCTGGTGCAAAAGAAACAAAGTGGCGTCTTCTTGAGGTTGCGACAACGAAGAGGTGATGCGTGCACGCCCGACGGCCGTGCGGCTATTGCAGTGAGTCTTTGGAGCCGCGACAGGCCCTGCGACACGCTTCCCTGGCGATGCGAAGTCGACGATCTTCTCCTGGGATGCGGGGCGCGCCTCGTGTTGCGATGCGTCGGCGTCTGATGCGAGGTCGATGCTCTGCCCCGGGGATGCGACGGAGTCTGATGCGACGGCGACACTCTTCTCCGGTGCTGCGAGGCGCTTCGAAGGATGCGCGCGCTTCTTCGGGGGTGCGCCGGCGTCTGCTGCGACGTCGACACTCTTCTCCGGCGATACGATACTCAGCGGCTGCGGCGACACGCTTCTTCGTGTTGAGTCGCGCTTCCAGCTCCCAGAGACACGCAAGTGTGTCAGAAGGTCCAATTTCCCAGCAAGGGAACACAGGGGGAGCTGGTGGGTGAAGTCTGTTGTCCCTGAGACTTCAGCAGGAGGCAAGCTCTAAAATCAAGCCCTTGGAGATCCTTCACAAGTACGATAATTGACATTTGTCTTTCAATACAACTATTTGATAATCACATATAAATAGATAAGCAATTATTTCTCCTGGCAATCCTGATGACACAATCAAAGCCACAAGGTACTATGTATGTGCTTTTGTGTATGACCATGTATTTTTCTAAGGATTGCTTCATCTAACAGCTCTCTTAACTTTGCTTATTGCCTGTATTTTTTAGCACCTGACTCTCGATAGCCTTAATGAGGGACTTACTGCAGCTGGAGTTCTCTCTTGCAGGATGAGACAACTCATTGTTTCTCACCTCCCAACAGTTGATTTGTGCTCAGAATACCTAATCACGATCATTGTTATGAGCATTTTATTGCTCCAGATTTTCCTCTTTACTGTGATCCATGGAAGATTTGAGGCCATGATTCATGTAAACAAGGAGAAATAGTATCTTCACAAAACAGGATTTGTTTATTCTGGGCATATCATCTGGTTTCTAAATTTCAAAAATGTAAAGTTTTACATAGTGATGTAGTCAAATAGATTGCAGTTATGTTCATACGTTCGTAGAATGACATTTGCTTAACAATGTTTAGGATAAAATTAAATCTAGTTTAGAAATGAGCACAAAATACCCTATTTAGGTCGAGCTTAGCGTTGCAGCGCATGCGCTGCTCGCTTTGCGTGGCATGCAGTATTCAGTATAGCGTGGAAGCTTTGTGGAAGCTCCGCCCACTCTCGGCCCATCTTTTTCAATGGCTTAGGTCCTAAATGCTGCCTTCCGATTGGTTTTAAGCTTGTTAGTCCCTCCTCATGACGACCATGTCGTCATTTGAATCCTTCCATGGTTACTGGCCCCTTTACTCCGAACACTATTTTCTTCCCTGTCTCCCCCCGCGCCCCCTCCCGCAGTCTGTGACTTATCGGCCGCTCCCTCGCCCCACCACTCCCGTTCGTGCATTCCTGCCCGCCTGCACTCCCGTTTCCAATGCAATAGGTCTCTCGTAAATGCGAGTCCTATTGCATTGCAAATGCTTGTTTCCATTTCAAGCACTGTGTGACAATTGAAACAAAGTTTCCTTGTAATTTTAAGAGTTTTACATTCATTTAGACGCATCTGGGAACCCATTGGGCAGTGGCTGTTATGGGAGAGCAGTCCACAGATGCGATGCCTCTTTGTTAAATCTGAGTACAAGGGTGTTCTGACAACCTCGTCCCTACCCCCGCCCTTCCACGGACTATATCACAGCCGTAGGCCCAGGCAGCGGGCAGCTGTTCCTGGACTCTCCGCCAGTCTTAAAATGGCCGCTGTGCCGAGGACTCGCTGAGCAGTGCGTCCCCCCTCCGCTGCTGCCTCCTTTCCAGCTTCCTCCCCCGCCCGCTGCTGCCGGAGCTGCCTTCCATGGAAACCTCGCTTCATATAGTGCTGCCTCGGAGCCTTCTGCGGCGCGGCGCTCCCGCAAGTTCTGGGCGGCACCGTTAGCATTGCGACTGTCAAACGGCAGCCCATCCTCCCCAGGCCCAGCAGCAGCAGCCGCAGCAGCACCGGTGAAAGGTGCATGCGTCTCCCGCCGCTATTGTCCTGCGGGTGTCTGTTCAGGCTCTTCTCACCCCACTCAAGGCACGGACACTAAAGGAGGGCCCTTTTCGCAAACAAAGGGGGGTTTGACAAGTTTCATTTTCTGAGGTCATTGTTTTTGTTTAACGGGCAGTTTTGTTATTTTTTTTTTTTTCTCCTTTAATATTATTTCCCCACTCTGCCAGCAATGAAAAACAAAACTGCCCACCCTCTTCTGGTACAGATGAAACTCCTCTCCCGAGTGACATGACCATGAACTGTCACCGCTTTATGCCCAATTCCTTTTAATTAACAATGCATGTTTCAGAGGCCCAGCAAAGTATGGTCATGTCTAGCGGTGGTTTTTTTTAAAACGGAATCACTAGGAGGAATAAGCACACGGGATAAATGTTTTAATGCCTTTTTATTAATGTTGGTAGGGTTTTTTTTAACAGCAGACTGTTGTGTTATACGGTGCCTTTGGGCAAATGGTAGTTTTATTTTTAATGCTTTTTGTACGTAAGATGATGCCTCCCTCTCCCATTCTGTACAATCCTAAAAAGTCCTGCACTTTGTTGCCATGTATCCAACCTTCCAGAGCCTTAGTAGCACAATCTACAAAATCAACCCAGTCTTGAGTCTGAGCTTTTTGGGTGTCTCTGAACTTCAACCTATACTGTTCAGTGGTTAGGCCAAACCCATCTATCAGAGCACTCTTCAAGACTGTGTAATTGTCAGCATCCTCTTCTCTTACAGTGAGGAGCTTGTCTCTACCTTTGTCTGCAAAGGAGAGCCACAAGATTGCTGCCCACTGCTTCTGGGGGACCCTCTGAACTTTACAGGCCCTCTCCAGTGCAGTTATCCATTTGTGGATGTCATCCCCACTCTGGTAGGGAGGGACAATCTTGTTTAGGTTTCTATGGTCATAAGACCTTTCCCTATCTTTAGGGATATTGCTGCCACCATGGGACTCTAGTCCCAACTTTTTTCTCTCTTTGTAGAGATCTAGAGACTCCTGTCTATAGCCAGTTGCTGTTTTCTGAGTTCAAGCTGAGCTTCCTCATATTGAATCAGCCTTTTCTCCTCTCATGAGAGGATTCCCTCCTATGAGAGGAGACAGAGGTCCCTATTGAGGTGCCAGAGTGGTTGGACTCCTGAGAAGGAGATCTAGACCTTCTGGGCACACTCACAATCCTTCCTGGGGGGACAAAGTGGAGGTCATTCTGAGCCTCCTCCTCATCCACAGGAGGAATTGGGTTATCCAGGTCAGGGTCATTGTCACCCTCCTGGTCAGTTCCAGAGGGGGCTGGGGGTATTGCTACCCCTGGCCCCATCCTCATCTTCTGCCCCACCCTCTGCTCCTACCCCTTCAGTCCCTAAGGGCCTGCTGAGATCATAAGCCTCCAACATCTCTCTAAGATGTTGGGTGGTGGGACTTTGTCCTGTCTTCAGTTTCCTCAAGTTACATAATGCTCTCAATTCCAAGAATGGGAGGGTATCATACTTGTAGGGAAGAAGCCCAGGGGCTTCTGGCAAGGACTCACTGGGTCCTGGCTTTGAAGACATCACTAGTGAGGTGTGGTGTATGCACTACCTACTCTAGTGTGGCCTACTAAACTCTCTTGAGTTGTAGAAAGGGTGTGCTATCCCTTAACACACAACTCTAAGTTCAGTAGAACTTACTGTATTCTAAGCTTAATTTATATGTACCTTAGGTACCTTTAGTGGTTTTCAGTTGATCAATTCAATTGAGATTATCTGGTAAAACAATAGCAAGCTGGAATCCCACACGCTGCACACCAATGTGAGAAGTTGGCCTGGCATATGCTGTCCACTAATTATAGTGGGCACCTTGCACCAGTCCAAACAACCCCTTATTGGAGATAGGTTAAAGACAACCTTATTGAAAGCTATCCTAGTGGTAGCTATGGAGAGCAGCCTTCAGGCTAAGTCTTGAAGGAATGTAAAGCAGCTTGTTTTACCAGTCTATAATCTCTTGAGTGACCAAATGAAAGAGCACCACAACAGGTATATATTCAAAATAAATGTATTTATTGCTAAACACACCCCTCTAGTCTCTTTATGAGGCTAGAGTTCGAAGTACACAAGTTATAAGTTATTTAAACACAGTAATAGCACAAATACACGTTTGGGCCCAAGGGGCGTACCAAACCATATACCAATAAAGTGGTATAAGAACCACGACTGAGCTAGACACTAGGCCTATCGCCTCTAGAAGTGCTTGGACCACAAGGAACCACCCAAGGTAGTGACACAGGGGACCCACGGGGGACGCGTGCAGTGTAAATACACAGCCGCGATACGCCGTTAACTTCTATGGAGAAAGTCGCGATCAAGAAATTAAAGAAAAGGGACACTTAAAGGAGGACTTGGAGCAAACCCTTTGAGAACTAGGTCGTTCTAGAGTCTCTACCCACGGGAGCACCGGAGTACTCTTGTTACCTCACCCAGGAAGCCGGGTGCATAGGTGCCTTTCGGGGTCGGGTTTCGTCGTCGATTTGAATGGCGATCTGCTGCAAAGTGCTGCTGGCGACCAAGTGGAAAGTGTCCGGGTGGATCCAAGAGTGGATCGGAGATCTGAAGAACCTGAAAGCAGAGGGGACAGAGTCTGGGTCACTAGCCAGTGACCAGGAAGGCGATGAGCGGATGCCCACCGATGTCGAGTGCTTCAGGTAGGTTGACGGTCGTCTTGACTCTTCAGCCACGAGGTCCAGGAGGCGTTGTCGGCGACCAGGAGCAGGATTCGGGCTGGTACATGATGTCTGTCGAGTGCTGAGGTGTCGGCGACCGGATTGGACCCAACAAGCCTTGGCAATGGCAAGTCTCGATGAAAGTGAAGAATGACGATGATGCAGAACAGCAAGGTCTGAGGAACTCACCCAGCAAGGGTAAGTGAGGGCAAGCCTGGAGCAACCGGGGAGCCCAAGAAGAAAAGGATTGGCCTTCGTGAAGGGCTACTAGCCAACGGGCTAGCGACCGCGAAGGAGCCTCGAGACGTCGCACGTGGAGCTGGCTCACAGGACACTCGTGGAGTGGAGGCCAGTGATCTTCGGTGCAGTTGGTGCTGGAGGCTAGGGCTACTCGGAGCCCAAAGCACGACTTCGTGGGAGACCCAGAAGAGGATGCACTAGCAAATGCGTGCGGTGTCCAGGGGTCACGGTTCCACGTTACCCACGACAGCTACGGGCCTCAGCTTTGCTGGGGACTCAGGGCAGCCTCGGGGAAGTCTGGAAATCCACCTCTGGTGATGCAAAGACTTCGGCGTCCGACGGGAGCTTAGGCGATGCAGACCGGACAATTGGTTCTTTGGTGCCTGCCAAGCAGGGGAGTCACTCCTTGACCCCAAGGGAGATTCTTCTGTCCTCTAGTCTTGAGTAGAGCGTCGAAGGTCCAGGATTCTGTGTCAGAGTTTCGTCCAGGGATAATCTAAAGTCCTAAGGACTGGGTTCCTATACTTATACTAAGTTTAGGGGTTGGACTACTCTGTGGCCCCACCTATGGGTGGGTCAGGGCAGAGGGGTGGCTACACCCTTTCCCTTTGTCCAGTTTGCGCCAAAGCAGGGGCTGCAAGCCCCTGATCCGGTTTGAACTGGGGTATGCACAGGGACACCAAGTGTGCCCCCAGTGCAGGACTTCAAAGCACCCGAAAGTGCTCCCGCCCAGCCCCAATACACACTATCCTGTCTGGGGAGGTGGTCACACCTCCCTGGGACAGGAAACCTATTGTCCAGGCCTCCCCTGCCGGAGTTTCGTCCAGCAGCAGGAGGCCAGACTTGTGTCTGTGGCAGCAGCATCCATTTTGTGATGCCAGGGCTTTAGAAAGAAGTTACCGGCCAGGCCAGGGTTAACATGTCTCTCCCTCTAGAAGGGTGGAATGCTACCCCCGCCGCCAGAATTGGCGGGGGTAGTATTCCAAGATGTTTGACACCAAACACGACATGTTTCGGTGCAGCCATTCCAAAGTTAGCATTTAACGCGAGGTTATAATGCGCTTAAGAGTATATGGTCAGGCTGCACTACAAACAGCATCAGAGAAGGGTCTCCGGAACGCTGCAGAGGGGCCCAGCTCATGCAGGGGCACCCTCTCACATAGGAACCACGCACTCTGCCTTCAGGATTGATAAGGCCTGCCATAGGAGTGACTTATAGGTTTATATGTGTGTATGTATTTAGTGATATAGGTAACCTATATCACAGTAAGAGGTGCATGCACCACCTTACCCAGGCTGCAGTAGCAGACCTGTGGTGTCAGTTTGGATGGCCTTCCAGGGGTGGCATAATACATGCTGCAGCCCCTGGTAGGCCTCTGAGGTACCTATGCCCTGGGTACATAGTATACCATATACTAGGGACTTATAAGGGCACTCCAGATTCCAATCAGAGATGTGCCTAAGGCACATGGAAACCATTTTACAGAGAAAGCAGATAGACTGGGGCCCTGAATAGCAGGATCCCAGTCCAACTAAGTCATAAACCAGCAAAACACCAGAAAAAAAGTGGGGGCAACCATATAGTCAGATTCCACCTTCCTACATCCATCACATCATGCTGACATATTCATTTTTCCAAGACCTTTATTGTTAACTAGCCCTTCCCCTTTAGCTCATTCATATTGTCCTCTTCCCATGCATATATTGTTGCCATTCACAATAATTTATTCAATACAGACTACATAGACGAATGATACATGTCTTCTTTTTCTCAGGTCTTCTGTCCTTGGTTCTTGGCAGTCATCCAGTTCTTTCGGTCACCGGGTCACATCTTGGACTCTCTGAGCATGCGCGATCTCTAGTTGTCCATCACCATTTTCTTTTTCTGTCAAGCTCTTAGCAGGCCCGAATGCACACTATTAATAAAGGAATCATAAACAGATGTTATTTTCTTATACATATAATTCTCACTGTTCACCACCCACTTCTACTCTATCCCATGTTGTTATTATCTTTTTTAGGCAAAAGCGTTAACAGCAGCCTTCTTTAAATTCAAGCGAGCTCATGCCAGGCACACGGTACCTCAAGACCACGTTTCAGTTTTTCTTGCGCATGCGCGAGGTTTTCCCTCTCAAAGCGAGTTAGTCACGTTATTTCTACGTAGTTCCGTTTCGCACATGCGCAAAGCGTTTTTTGCAAATTAAAGCGGGTTTTGGTCGCGTTGCTTTTTATTCTCCATTAGTTTAAGCATGCGTAAGCTTCTCTCCCCATGTGTCGGTGTCTGGTGTATATTAGTTTCGTCTTATCTACAGTTTTAACGATTAGTAAAAGTTAATGGGGGATTTCTTCGAGCAAGTTTCATTTTCTCGAATCCTTGCTCCATCAACAGGACTGCCAAGACCTCTTACCATCCAATTTGTGTGCTGATGTACACATTTGTGCACGCTAACAGTGACCCTCTTGCAGAGTTATTATACACAACTCTGCATGGAATGGGCGGTGGGCTACTTCACAGAAGTGGCTCTCAAAAATGACATTTCCAGAGAATAGTCATTTGTTTAAGAATACAGCAGTAAATCATTAGGCAGGTCTTAATTGTGTATCTCTTTGCGCTGTGGCACCATCAAAGGCATTTAGCCGCAAAATGGGGGAAGGTAAGGGTGAATAATTAGCTACGGGTAAACCCTGCCAATTGAAGCAGATTTGGGCAACGAATAATCTGTTGGTTGGTAATTATGAAATATGTTTTATTTTGTAACACATGTACATTCTGAACAAAAAAAACATTTTTGCAAACATCTTGCTTAGTTGTGTTTTTGTTTCTCTGTCTTCTTTCAGTGGTCATGGTGGTGCTGGTGTGGGGAATCGTCTGGTCCATCACTGGTGCTGAATGTCTTCCCGGTGGGAACCTGTTTGGTGTGCTGTTTCTATTGCTGTGTGCAGTTATCGGTGGAAAACTGGTTGGTCTCATTCAATTGCCAACTCTGCCTCCCCTTCCTCCTCTTCTTGGTGAGCACACTTTTTAATAATATCAATAACATTAATGCCCATTGATGTAGTGCAGGCTGCAAACTGAATTGCCTTCAGGCCTTTAAATAGCAGTTGTTATTATTACTTAGCTCAGTGGTACTCATCTTATTAATCTCAAAATGATGAAAGGCTGTGTCACCCCTTTTAATTTAATTTATATCTAGCTCCCTGCAAGAAGAGTAGAGCTGGGCCCTAAATGGCTCACATCAGTCATCAAGCACAACACACTCCTTTTGACTTTACAAGCATGGACCTAGGGGCCAAGTGCATGCTAGTCGTCACTTAGAGGTCGAAGACAGGCTGGTGGACAACAACCATTTTGTGCAGGTATATATGTATACCCATTAACAACACACGGAAATCAGACGTAAATTTACTTTTTTCCTAATGCATGTATTTGCCAGAATGTTTATCACAATACAGGAAATGTCTTTTGTCTAAGAAATGTGATTTAGCATTCTGCCTATGTCATATTGAGCACTAAAATATTTGTGTTACTGAATCATTTAGTAATTGCTGAGAAATATGCATTGGTAATTTACATGTGTATATTTTATGCATTTATGCCCATGTACTACCAGTAACAACTAATTTAGCTCTGTGCTTGAAGTCAAACAGGCTATTTCGCATTTAGAAATAAACGAATGCCGCTAGCCCAGCACCTGAAAGACATTATACTTCAAAACTATTTTCATTTCGAAGCTGCAGACGATAGACCGTGTGCCACCTTGGGCCGGGGAACGGTCAGATGCCCTCCCTATTAAGCGCGAACCCTGCAAATTCTAAGACTAGGAAAGTTCTCTTTGATTTATATTCTAAATGCTTTAAACAGGCTCCTTAAGAATTCTTAAGTCTGCCCAAGAAACAGCCTGCGCACTAAATATAAACAGACTATTTATTAGAAATAGCAGAGACGAATAGTTTTTTATGACCGTTCGTCACGTGCCCACAGGGGCAAGAGATACCCTTTGAAAGTAAGAGCAGACCTGGAGCGTCCACGCGCTCACTGAAATTATGTTGATAGCAGGGCTTTGCCTCACAGCTGTTTGACCGATAAGGGGCATCTGCAGTGGAAGTGTTGGTATATTTCATGCCAGGAGTGTCTTTGGGGAGCCACTGTTGTGTATTTGACCCCTGCGGCCTCCTGGCGTGGAGGAAATGGAATTAGAAAATACTTTTGTATACCTCAGAAATTGTGTCTTGGTCACCTTTTGGAGGAGGGCGGTAATAGAATATCCACCAAAATCTGTAGAAGGCCTGTTTGGCTGTGTCACTGCCGGAAGTGGTGTTGGCCCTGACACCCAGTCAAAAATAGTCGTCTGGTGGTATAATATCTGTGCGAGGCTGCCGCGTTAACTATGGTGGTCTTACACAGAAAAACCTCATTACATCCCTAACTTAAAGAGAAAAAAAGCCCAGTATATCAAGGACATTATTTTACTGAAAATGTACCCTTGGTTTGAGGGTTCACTTTCAGTAAGCACATTTGTGACTGCAGTTGCACCATGCCACAAGGCCTGGTGGACCTGCTGCTATGTACATTTTTCATATGAAGGGGCTCTCTGCATGTACCCAGGAGCGTTCCCTCCCTCCAAGGAAAGGAATTTAAAATGTGGAGGTCCATCCATGGATAGTTATTCAGAAGTGGTACCTAACAGTTTGGCAGACAGATTGCCATACTGTAAGTCAGGATCAAAGTTTTCTACTCTTCAGTTATCTAACGCTCTTTGGAGCCAAATTTCGAGCCCAAGCCAAAATGTCCTGCCGAATTATTGCAAAGTTCCCTCAACAAAAAGTGCCCCACATCGCCTACTTTTTTGTAAATATCTTAAGGTTGCCTGAAACAGAAACCTAGCTCAGAAGGGTCTGGCCAATGCAGTCATTCAGCTGCCATGTATGTCTAATAGGGAAACCTCCATCGAGCATGAGACACATTGTGGGACATACCCCGCCCTACCTGGATGACATCAGGGGCATGAGAAGCTGGGCAGAGGTGACCCTTAAAGGAACACGCTCTCCCTTAAATTCCAAGTTTTCACTGCTTTATGATTCTAGCGTCTGTAATTGTTTCCAAACTACTATGATGCAGGCACTTTAATAGGTTGCCTATTTGTTTGTGTATCGGTCATTTCTTCCATATATGAGTTTTCCATATAGATATTTCCTAGTGTAAATGTACTGGTTTTCTGATCTATTTCTGTTTCCAAATGTTTCCTGGAGACCATTCCCTGTCATCTTTGATTCCTAGGGATGTTACTTGCTGGCTTTCTTATTCGGAATATTCCTGTTGTCAGTGATCAAGTACAGATCAAACATAAGTGGTCTTCATCCTTGAGAAATATCGCGCTTGCCATCATCTTGACCAGAGCTGGACTTGGGCTTGATCCACAGGTAGGCTCTGATAAATATGTCAGAGGCTTAATGTCATTGTTCTGTATTTATTATGTGGAGCTCTAAGGTGTAGTTATGACTCATCGAGTTCTAAGGTGAAAATATGACATATTTGTGCTGCTTCCTTTTTTGCAGAGTGATAAGAGCACTCATGTGCGAAACTGAAAACAAGCAGACATATTATTTTCAAAATCTCAAGTAAATTCCTTGAATGGAAAAACCTTTGTAAGCTTAATCCCATTAGACATGTGGGAAAGAAAGGATAGTACCATAACTTTGCTAAAACTCTTTAGTTCAGAAGATAAGGCAGGGGTCTCCAACCTTTTGTGTAATAAGAGATACTTATGTTAAAAGAAAATCATCCAGAGCTACTAATATTATTAGAGTTTTAATACTGACCACATCAGACAAGATTGCGTTAGTGCCCTCCTTATGCAAGGCTACATACAAGCAGCGTTCACCTCGCTGCATCAGGAATGGTTCCCAGCAGTAATGTGAAAAATGCTTTTCAATGTGGAATACGTCTACATTGGCAATACATGACAGCCTTAGCTGCAATGCCCCTGGCACCAAGTTAATATTAGTAATAAGTCTCCTTAAACATCAGCTCGTGAGTTCTGAAAATGCACGCATTTTCCTTTTGAATACACACTTTTCAGTTTTGGTATACTTATATAAATTCAACCAAACAAAAGCTTCTAATTTGTTAGGCTGGGCTGCACACAGGAGAGATACTTATGGGTACTTAGAGAGCTACCTGTAGCTCACAACTTACTCGTCGGAGAAGCTTGAACTAGGAGTGTCTCTCCTGACCCACCACCAACAAATTTACCAACATTAGTCTTTCTTCAGCCTTACAGAAAGGAAGTGTCTGTTAGAACTGTGAGAATGACGTTGAGCTAATGGAAGGTTTTGGACTAAGAGTTCCAGAGTTAATACCAAGGATGAGTCTTACATTCCTACAGTGAAAATATTCTAGAGCCGGGATAAAGAAAACTGCTACAGATTTTGCATTAACAGTCTTATTATGGTCATAGATTCTTTCTTTGAGGGAGGTTCCTTAGGTAGAGAATCATTTTAAAATAAAAATACTGTGCAACAGGAAATCAGTATCTTTTTTGCCTTCTAGCTATTGCTTCTTATGTTATTTTTACTTTTTAATGCGTACTTCCTCCACTCGGGTATCAGAGGCAAGCTGTAGAATAGGACACAGGAAAAATTCAATGCCATTGAGAAAAGTCCATGTTTATGAGCTTTTAGAAAAGAAGGTGGTTTGTGAATTTGCTGAGAAAAATGGGTAGGCAGTGCCACTACTTGGCTGCTTGCATCTTAAATGCTTTTTGTTTGTGAAATGCGATAATCTCTGAATTGGTCTGCAAGATAAAAGTGGGCTGTTTTGTTGAATATTCCATGCACCAGGCATATGGCCTTGCAAATAAATTTCTTTCGGACCAGGAGCAATGAAAAGACTGAAGAGTTGGCAACATGTGATTTAAAGTTCAAAGAGGAGTCTTACTGCAGCATCTTGATTGTGCTACCATTTGGAAACAAGCTTATTGTGTAGACTCAAGTAGATGTTGCTCTCTTAGTTCAGTCGTGATTAGACAAAGATATTGATGGTCACAATCCAAAGATTTGTGGAAAGGAATGGCAGAATACAGTTTCAGCTGGAAAAAGCAGCTCTGAGACATTGCATTTCCAAGTTTACAGATTTGCAAGTTCATTTACTGGCTCCTGTGTATCACCCCATAAAGTCTACTTATAGTTGAGGTGACTAAAGTGGCAAGTCAGCTTTAATGAGTAGTATTTCTGTTTTGGTAGGAAACAGCACTAACACATGCAGATATCTGCCCACTGTCTTATCGAGGCAAGACAGGAGCTAAAAAGAAAAAGGTCTTTGGTTCTGAAGAATAATCTTAGATGATAAGTTGTGTGTCTTTTGTAGGTGGCTAACATCGTGGCGGAAACCTTGACGTTTTACGTACATTCAGATTAATGCTTGAAAGTTTCTTTGACATTGATAGTTTTAAAAAGCTCCACAGCCTGATTTCTTGAAAAGGGTAAATAATATACTGCCCTCTTAATGTGAAAATTAGAAATTACATGATATAGGGGAAGGATGTCATGTAAGCAATATTTTGCCTTATGAAAAACCATGTACAGAGTCTATTGGCAGCTGGGGCTCTATAATGCAGCTTACTAAAGTATTAGCTTCTAAGAAAGCATCTTACATATCACCAGTTGTAAGCCACAGGACTCATTGGAGATGAAATGATTGCTTTACTATTGTGGCAAAAAACAATATTTAGTTTGGAAAGTAAGTGAGGTCCTTCGTAGTGAGAAGCAGAACCATCACCTCATCAAAATCATGTCAGGCTGACCAAGAATTGGACTCTAGAAGACACAAACTGCGGCCAGACAATTTCGGCAAGTATGAACCTGATTCTCTACCTAAACAAGATAGTCTTTCTCTTCAAAACAAGATCAGGAACAAAACCACTGACCTATGTGCTTTGATTGTGCAGACTCTTGTCTGATAATGTGAACTATTTATTATTCCAGGTCAGGCAAAAGAGCTTACAATCTAGTTTGTCTTGGTACTATACAATTATATTTTTCTCTCATATCGAAAATCATAATCGTGATACAAGGATGATTGTCTGAGTCCTTTAGTGAGTAGGAGTGGAGCAGCTTAGAGGAAAGGCTCAAACCTGTTCAGATGGATTATAGAGTCTGGAAGTCCAGGCTTCCCATCATCAGAAATGCCTTTAAGGTCACTCTGAGTTATGACCTATGGCAAAAGTGTAGAAGGACTTATTTGTGAAGAGTGAATTGATGGTCTCCAGGTTCTTGTCTGGTGCCGATGAAAGGCAATGAGAAGGATGCTGTCATCTATTTTCCACTCCCACATTGACATGACCAAACAACACAACTGGATGAGGTGAATCCCAAACGTTTGCTCAATTGAATCATTTGATGTTATTAATGCCAAACAGATAACACCTCTGCAAAACCAGTAAAATAAACTATTTTATGTCCAGCACAATGTTGTGACTCAAACTGTTTCCTATCCTGATCCACTGTCCTCATCCTAATTGATTTATGCTTTAATGCCCAAAACAAGGAAATTAGCACTTTTGCAGTGAATAGATTTTATGTCCCACAGGGTTGGAACAGTAGAAAAGCCGAACTTTATTGATGCCTTTCAACTTGAGATTCATCACTTGGTCTACTTGGATGGACAGTTGTGCAATCATTTATAATTTTTTCACCACAAAGCCTACTTGTAGAACATTTTGTATGCACAAGGCATTTGGGTGAAGGGCACCTTAGAGCCAACCAACTTGCCTTGTCTCCACTGTAATCCTCAACATTAGTATCCAAGTAACTTTTATCCTTTCTGGGGATTGAAAGCCATTTCTCTTCTTGAGTACAAACCACTGAAATGGGCTGACATTCCTGAATGATTATATTTATGGATTTGTATGTTTCCCTAGGAAAAGAGAAAGAAGCTCAGAGGTCAGGTTTGTGTAAATATGGGCTTGTCTTTACTAGTATTGATGTCAATTCAAGCTTCCCAAAGAGACTCCATGCAGGATTATTATAATCACCACTGGTTGTCATTCAGCAAATGATGACAAGCTAATAATTTCTCCCCTATAGATTGTTCTTGTGAAAAAATGTAGCAGTTTCTCCAAGAATGTTTTGAGAATAATTTATCTATATCTGCATAACAGCTGTCAGTTAACCAAGCTGTTAGATTTCCAGGGGGGGGGATTTATCCAAGATAGAGTTCTTAATTTCTAGGCTTTTTAAGGGTTTTGAGTTATTGAAACTCACTGTTTAGCAAAAAAGAAATTATCCTCCTTTGGATCTCTCTTGAACGTTCTTCAGGGACCCCACTACAAGCCCTTAGAGTTTGTCAGTTTGAGTTTCTTGACTTTAAAGATATGCTTTATGGTAGCAATTGCCACAGCAAGATGCATAGTAGAGATTGGGGCTTTGCAGGCTTCCTTACTTGAAGGTCTTTCAAGATAAGTAACTTTTGATGGTAGACCCAGCTTTTTTTCCAAAGGTTAACTCTTGCATCCACAGAAAATAAGAAGCAGTACTTCCTGCCCTATAGTTCTGTCCTGATAGTAGTGATGTTACTTATGGATATTTTTAACCTCAGATTTCTCACCTTAGACTATTTCGTAGGTACCAGATTACATCTGGATATTTTGAATAACATCGCTCTTGCGTGCTGCTAGGTGGTGCTGTCCATCTCCACATTGAGTCCATACCACCTTGGAAGTGATGGAGCACAGCCGCATATAAGCAACACCTCTGCACACTGAAATCAGTTTCTTTCTTTCTGTGCCTTCTGACACGGATCCAAAGCTTTGCTCCTGACTTTCTTGTTTCCCAGAGTCTAAAAACTATTCAACAGTGTGCTAGGGAATGACATCCACACTCAAACTGACAGGATTCAAAATGTTCCACAACTACAGAAAGCAGATGTTGGTCATGAATCCGCACAAAGTGTGCCTTTGGTGCCTTGCTCAGGACACGACTTAAAGTTGTGTGACAAGTGTGCCTTAATATACCCAAAGACAATTCAAGGCCGGGAGGAGAAGCTGTATGTAGCCGAACACAATAACTAGTCTCGGTCCTCGCACAGATCCCACTCCCAAGTCACAGCCCGCTCACAGGGATGTCCCTCGACCACTATACTTCACCCTGGAAGTCCTTCAGTAAGTTGAAGTCCCATTCCAAATTCAAACATAGAAAAGCGAAGCAGAAGTTGACCCCATCCCGCCACTTTAACTCCAAGGAGAAGGCGCAATGGTGTTGAAATGCCAGTCGAGGTAACCGGCCACAGAGCAGATCCCTTAATTGATTCCAGCATACTCCAAGTTTTCGGGGCTGTTGTTGACCTTTCAGTAGATTGAGACCTTCAAAGAGGCTATGTTGCACATTTTTAGTGCGCAGCTGGCTCCCTCTGGTGCACCTTTGGGCCCTACAAAATTGCACCTGCCTCCATTTGGGTCACCGTTGGCGAGTCCCTCCCTGGTGCGGTCTGTCCTCTTGGGATCCATACCGATTTGGTACAAGTCTCCACTCCATCCCGATGATTCACGTCAATTCCCACCACCCCAATGCCAGTGCCAACACCACTGGAGGTTGATCCAATGCCCACGCCCATGATGGATCAACTGAGGCTCTGTTATCTTTTTGGCTGTGACTCTGGTCCTGTGCCAGACCAGGGTGCACCTCAGGTTATTGATGATGATGACGGTAAGGAGGAGGGCCTACTCCCCCCCCTCATTGCATTAATGGTGGTTTAAACCTTAACTTACAGAACACTTGTGGGCTCGATGCCTTCCTGAAACAGACTCACCACATTGACCAAAACCAGAAAAAGTGCCTCATTTGTAGTGGTGGTTCGAAGGGCAGCTAAACTGCTATAATTATAGCTGCCCTCAATTGAGACTAAAATTAATTTTGGATGGAAATTCGGAAGCCTGGGCTAGCAACTTCTCAACCCTTGCTTCCTTTCAGTGACGCCCTCATTGATGCTCTGGTGGCTACATGGTCGAAACCATGTTCTTGCCTGCCTGCGAACAGGCAGATAACCAGATGTCTTAGGCCGGTGCCTGGTGACCTGGATTTTCTCACCAGACATCCCACTCCAAAGAGCCTTATTGTATGGGCCTTGACCTGTAAGGTGAATCCTACCTCATTTCCACATTTCCAACCGCTCCTTTGGATAGGGATTCCAAAATAATTGATGCCTCTGGCAAACATATGCTTTTTCTGTCTGTTGGCCCGGTACAAACATGGACTTTGGGAACTGGCCATCAAGATCTTCCCAGCAGTCCCAGAGGACCTTAGGGGCTTGTTGGTCCAGACAATACATCATGAGCAGGATATGGCCAAGTATGTTATCCAAGCAGGCCACATATTGCCCAGATAGGGCAGTTGTTACCAGTGTTGTCCTACATAAGCTTTCCTGGATGAGGTCTACTGTTTTTTCTAGCAATGTTCAGGCTTATCTAATGGACATGCCGTTTGATGAATCTTGTCACTTTGAAGAGAAGGTGGACTCCGTTTTCGAACACTTTAAAAACAGCAGTGCTGCAACGCATTCCTTGGGGCTGTAATTCCTGCCTAACAATTTCTGCACCAGTTCAGAAAATATAAGGGCTATTCCAGAGGGCTTATTTACAGGCAGAGACAGTCTTCACAATCAATGATGCAGCAGACAGCCCAGTCCATTCCAGGACACAGCCATGGATTTGGTAGGCAATGTGCGGGCCAGCAGGAGCATCAGTCTTCCAACTCCTCCCACTATGACAACCAGCAAATTGCTTTAGTTTGAACATCTGTCCATCCTGCAGTAGGAGGTGCGCCTGTACCTCACCAATGGTTTCATAGAGAGGGCTCTGGACTTGGATAAAGGCAGGGGTTGTTACTCTAGCTGTTTCTTTATCCCGAAAAAGGACATGGGCCTCAGATCTATTCTGCACCTTTTACCCCTACAGAAGGACAAATTCAGAATGCTCCCATTGGCCCAGATTCTGGATGGTTTACTTCTAATTGCAGAACGTGCATTCCATATTCCTGCCGTCTCACAAGAGTCACCTGCAGTTCAAGGTCAGTCAGAAGCATTTTCAGTTTTCATGCTTCACTTTGGCCTCTACAGCCCCCTCAGGTGTCCACAGAATTGAGGCAGTGGTCGCTGCCCATCTTCGGAGATCAGGAATCTCTGTAGTCCCATACCGCAGCAACTGACTGCTGAAGGCAGGCTCACCGCAGTCAGTCATGGAACATCTCGGGACAACAACAGAACTTTTGATGTCCTTGGGTTTCACCATAAACAAACCAAAGCCCCACCTGATTCCTTCAGAGAGGCTTCCATTCATTGGTGCGATCCTCAACAAGGTAGAGTTCAGGGATTTTCCTCCACAGCAGCAAGTCCAGTCCATTTGGGCTCTGATCCATGTTT
Organism: Calotriton arnoldi; assembly: GCA_963921515.1. Taxonomy (NCBI): domain Eukaryota; kingdom Metazoa; phylum Chordata; class Amphibia; order Caudata; family Salamandridae; genus Calotriton; species Calotriton arnoldi. The sequence continues at coordinate 380,325 of CAWUFW010010549.1, forward strand.
AAGGTTTGGTCTTGGATCATGGTGAGGGTGGCTCTGAGGCTTCTTGGCCTCTTAGCTTCATGCATCGTCCTTGTCAGCCATGCCAGGTTGCACATGCATGTTCTGCAGAGTAACCTGAAGTTCATGTGGGCCCAGCATCAAGGCAGCCTTTGTTGCACCATTCAGGTCTCAGAGGAGATGGCCAATGATACAGGGGTCTAGCTGGATGGGTCTAGCTGGATGAGTTGGGGCAAGACTGGGAGTGTGAGCTCTCTCTAGGAAAAAGGGATTTCCAGTGCCAGGCTAAAACATTTACAAGTAAGTACCATAAAGCTAAGAAAGGAAGGGAGCACCGAGGCTGAGAACCGGAGTAGACAGGGACAGGCTTTGATCAGGAAACTGAACGTCTGTAAAGGGAAACAATAAGATAACACAAGATCTACAACAAAGGGGAACAAGAGACAACAAACTATCATAAATGATAGTTTTATGCTCCTTGGATAGTGATCTCTCTGTGAGGTGAAAAGGTCTTATAAGAAAACAAAGAGCAGATTAATCTCACAGAGTTTGGGGAGACACTGACTAGCTCCTATGGAGAAGGAGCACTGGGTGGTTCTCTATGCCAAAGGCACAATCCTTGGAGTCTGACTGGCACCATTGGAATCTAGGACAATCAAAATTCAATATAACATTAAGGCAGAACAACAGGGAAGAGAACAAGGAACACCAAAACGGAAACTGGGCTCTGAAAAACTGGATTGGAATCAAGGTCAGGAGCAAGACTGGAATACAAGTCAGGTTCAGGACTAGAATACTAAGACTTAAGGCAAGGAGAACACAGACACAGGAACTAAGCTCTAAAAAGCAGGTCAGGTTCAGGACTGTATACATAGAACATAAGGCAATGAGTTTACGTGTAACAGGAGAGATCAGGAGCAGTACACTTAAGACTGGGAACAATGACAATCACAGAAATAATACGGCAGGAACACAAGAGGTAGAAACCAGGTATCACAACAGCAAGAATGCGACAGAGCACGAGGAGGGGAAACAGCCTTTATAACGTGGGCTGAGCCATGCGTGCCGTTTCCCCGCTAGCGGAACCACGCTTGCCTTAACCATGCATCTGCTTTAACCATGCATATGCATGGTTAAGACAGTGCTTGGTCTAGATGCTGGGATGGGCGGGCACAGGAAGAACAAGGACCGGGAGAGGACGTGGTCTGGTAAGTGGGGCTGGAGCAGGGTTTTGGGGGCTAATTTTTAAGGGGTTGGGTAGTTTTTTGGGCTCGGTGTAGATTTTAGGGCTCAGGGAGGGGTTGTGTAGTTTTTAGGGCTCAGAGGTTAGCGGTAGTGTTTAGGGCTCGGGAGGTCGGGGTAGTGTTTAGGGCTCAAGGGGGGGGTCGGGTAGTATTTAGGGCTCTGGGGGGCAGAGTCGTTTTTAGGGCTCGGGGGGTCGTCGTTTTTAGGGCTCGGGGGGGGGGGTAGTTTTTAGTGCTCGGTGGGGGGCTGGGTTCTGATCCTTACCACACATCCCTTGACCAGTCATGCCTTTACAACGAAAATGCATGGCAAAGTCAAGCGTGGTAAAGGAATGTGTTGTTCTCTGGGCTGCGTTGTGGAGGCACACGTGGTTTAGCCAAGCGTGACTCTGTCATACAACCTACGAGGAGACTTAGCAACCAAGTCACTTGCAAGCCAATGCACTCTGCGCTCACAGGGCTGAAATAGCTGGAGGTTCAGGGGAAGGACCCAGGTGCAGAGAGAGAGCCAGGTCAAGAAATAACACAGGTGCAGGGAATAAGAGAACCACCAGGGAAGTAAAGTCTGAGCTGAGGCGTGAAAGAGAGAAGACCAATTAAACCAGGAGACACAAGACAGGGAATAGGAAAGCCCGGAACGGGGTGTGGACCGGAGCCAACAAAGAAATAAGTCGAGAGTGCTGGTACTAAGGTGTCAGAATAACCCTAGGATCCAGGAAAAGTAACTGAAATTGGAACCAACACCGACCGTGATTTAGGGAGGGTTGAAAGATGGAGGGAACTATAAGGACCATAATGCATCAGGGAAGTGGGACAAAAACCTGGATGGAAGGTGAGGCAAAACTAAGTATGCTACTTAGAGATGTGTATTTTACCCTATACTGATGTAAAGTATGATTCTCAAAGGGCCCTGATGAGTGCCATCTAGTGGCAGGATAGTAGAATCCTGACACTTGATCTACAGCAGTGGCTGATCGTCTACAGTTTCTCCGGCAGCAGTCCCTTCTCCCTCCCCCACCCTGAGGTGGCTGTTATGACAGACGTATCTGAAAGAAACACATAGTGATAGATTCCTTACCTTAGAATATCCCCAGGTGTCAGACTGGATCCGGAAAGTTTTTTTCGTCAGCAGTACCCCTGCGCGTCGGTAGGGACGTCGTGCGACTCCGCGTCCGTCGTTGGCGTCGTGGTCGCCGAGATGACGTTGCGGGCGCTACTTGGACGCCGCACACGCGCGCTGACGTCAGTTCTTTCTTTTTTCGCGCCAGCAAGCGCAGATCCGGAGAGAGCGTTACCCCTAGTCTTTTTTGACTACGTTTTTGAGATCTTTTTCTCAACCTTTTTCGAGTCGATATCGACTCCTGGTGCAGTTAGGGATGCCCGGTTTTAAATCCTGCGAGGACTGTCATCGGATGATGTCGGTGACGGACCCGCACCGCGTGTGTCTCTTCTGCCTGGGGCGCGACCACGACCCCAAGTCGTGCCCCGACTGCCGGTCCATGGCTCCGAAGTCTTTGCGGGAGCAGTCCCGAAAGCTGCTTGAAGCCCGGCAGTCGGCTCCGCGCCGTGACAGGTCCCGGTCCAGAGGGAGGTCGAGGGACTGTGCGCGGAGTCACCATTGGCGATCGTCGGGATCGAAGTCTTCGCACTCGGGATCAGATAAGCCGAAGCACAAGAAGTGGAAGAAACGTCATCGTTCTCCGACTTCCCCTCGCCGGTCGCGCGACGCAGCTGAGGGTACGGGTGGTGCGACCCCCGCGGCTCCGGTGGAGTACATGGAGTCGCCGCCCGACTACCCGCCCTTCCCGGGGTCGTTGGCGACTCCGGCCCAGCTACAGGACTTCCTGTCGGCCATGGCTCGCCTGTTTGGGCCGTCGGGTCCCGCAGGTGCGCCTTCGGGCCCCGCGGTTCCGCATGGGTGTCCTCGCGTTTCATCGCCGGCGTCTCCGGCCCCGGCATCGCTGTCGGCTCCGGCGCCTCAGGACACCCTTGGATCCAGGCCTGGATCCCGGTCGACGCCGGTTGACCTCGTTACGCCTCCACCGACGTCGACCCCACCTGCACCGATCCTGACGCCGCCCGCTCCTCGGGACGACGTCGACCTCAGATTCAGCCCCGAAGTGGACGCGGTGTCGGTCCGGCGTCGGTCGATGCCGTTCTCGACGCCGTTTGGGGATTTCTATCCCCATGTCCCTGCTCCTTATTTTCAGCCTGAGGAGCAAGGGGAGGACTGGGAGGGGTCGGACGACCCTCTCGCTGCAGCCTGCGAGTCTGAACAGGACTGGGCTGAGGACTTGGGGGACGCCAGTGGTCTGGATACCTCACCAGACCTTGGCATGCTGTCTCCTCCTACCGTGGCTACGGAGGAGGGAGCCTGTTACGCAGTGTTGTTGCGTAGGGCGGCGGAGGCCCTACACCTACAGCTCCCTACTGTGGCCGTCAGGACTAACCTCCTGACAGAGGTGCTTCAGCCAGCAGCTACTTCTGCGGAGCCGCTGCTGCCCTTTAATGAAGCCCTTTCGGACGTTCTTTTGGGCACTTGGTCCAGGCCCACCACAGGGGCTCCTGTGGATAGGAACGTGGCCCGACGCCATCGCCCGGCTCCGAGTGACCCCATTTTCCTCTCCCAACACCCCACTCCCAAGAGCTTGGTTGTCCAAGCCTCTGCTTCCCCAACCGCCTTCCCTTACGCACCACCGGATAGGGAATCCAAGAAGCTGGATCAGTTTGGGAAGAAGATTTTCTCTTCCACCAGCTCTGCGCTGCGGTCCGTGAACACCGCATGACTCTTGGGCCGTTATTCCCACTGCCTGTGGGATATGGTGGCGAACGTGCTGTCTCAGTGTCCGGAGGAGGCCCGGCCTGCTCTCGCCCAGGCTGTTGCAGAGGGGAGAGACGCAGCCAAGTTCATGATCCGTTGTGGTCTAGACACCGCCGACTCACTGGGCAGATCCATTGCAACGACGGTGGCGGTTCGCCGCCACGCCTGGTTGAGAACCACTGGATTTTCAGGGGATGTCCAAAACACACTTATGGACATGCCCTTTGATGTCCGTCGCCTCTTCGGCGACAAAGCGGACAGCGCGTTGGAGCGGTTTAAGGACTCACGGGCTACGGCCAAGTCCTTGGGACTCTCGGCGGTCCGCCTTCCGCTTTTCGCTCTTTTCGTGGCACAGGAAGGGGCGCCCCGCAGCGTTCACAACAGAGCCACAGGCCGGCGCAACAGTCATCCCAGCACGGCCGCGGATGCGGTTTCCGCCGTGGCGGACAAAGGGGCCAGCGGGCGGGTCAGACCACCACCACCACCCCCGCCACCTCTGCCTCCAAACCTTCCTAGTCCGAACTTTCAGGCCCATCAAATGCCAGTGGGCGGCAGGCTCCGCCATCACCTCCCCCACTGGCGCACCATCACTTCGGACAGGTGGGTTTTAGAGATAGTCCGAAGGGGCTACTCCCTCCCCTTCGAGACTACCCCCCCAGCCATGCCACCTCAATACCACCGCATGTCGGGGATCACTTGGTGCTTCTTCAGCAGGAAGTTGCGGCCCTCTTGACCAAGGGGGCCATCGAGCGCGTTCCGACGCACGAAGTAGGTCGTGGTTGTTATTCCCACTACTTTGTGGTGCCCAAGAAGGACAAAGGCCTGCGTCCTATCTTGGACCTCCGGAACGTCAATCGCTTCCTCCGCAAAGAGAAGTTCAAGATGCTCACTCTAGCTCAGGTCTTGTCTGCTTTCGACCCACAAGACTGGATGGTGGCGCTGGACTTGCAGGACGCCTATTTCCACATCCCCGTCCTGCCAGCCCACAGGCGTTACCTACGGTTCATGGTAGGCCACGAGCACTTTCAGTTTACCGTGCTCCCCTTTGGCCTTACCAGCGCCCCTCAGGTGTTCACCAAGGTGATGGTGGTGGTCGCAGCTCATCTGCGCAGATCAGGGGTCTCAGTCTTCCCCTATCTCGACGACTGGTTGTTGAAGGCGGGCTCGCCCCAGACAGTTGTCTGCCACCTCCAGACTACGGCCGACCTCCTGCACTTGCTGGGGTTCTCCATCAATGTGCCGAAGTCGCACCTGATTCCCTCCCAGAAGCTTCTTTTTATCGGAGCAGTTCTGGACACGGCGCAGTTTTTGGGTCTATCCTCCCGAACAGCGAGTCCGGGACATTCGGGCTCTGATTCCCATCTTTCAGCCCTTGTCCTGTGTTTCGGTCAGAGTGACTCTGAGGCTGCTGGGCCTCATGGCCTCCTGCATCCTTCTGGTCAATCATGCCAGGTGGCGTATGCGGGCTCTGCAGTGGGACCTGAAGTTCCAGTGGGCGCAGCATCAGGGAAACCTGTCCGATCACGTCCAGATCTCGGAGGGCACTGCACGACAGTTGCAGTGGTGGCTCACGGACCGGCATTGGGTCGACGGCAGATCCCTCTCCCTTCCCCAACCGGAGTTCACAGTGGTGACGGATGCGTCCCTCCTGGGATGGGGCGGCCACATGGGAGAGGGGGAGATCAGAGGCCTCTGGTCTCCAGCGGAGTCCCAGCTCCATATCAACCTTTTGGAGCTACGGGCGATCAGGCTTGCACTGAAAGCATTCCTTCCCTCTGTCAAGGGGAGAGTAGTGCAGGTGTTCACGGACAACACCACCGCCATGTGGTACTGCAACAAACAAGGCGGGTGGGGTTGTGGACCCTCTGTCAAGAGGCTCTGCGTCTCTGGACATGGCTGGAACATCAGGGCATGTCTCTGGTGGTTCAACACCTGGCAGGTTCTCTGAACGCCAGGGCGGAGGAACTCAGCCGCAGGTGCATGCTCGATCACGAATGGCGACTTCACTCGGAGGTGGCGCAAGGTCTCTTTCAGCAGTGGGGAGAGCCTTGGTTAGATCTATTCGCCACCGAAGAGAACGCGCAGTGTCATCAGTTCTGCACGTTGGAATTTCCAAGGCGGCACTCGCTCGGCGACGCTTTTCGGCGCGAGTGGAGTTGCGGTCTGTTGTACGCCTTTCCGCCTATACCACTTCTGCCCAGAGTGCTGAAGAAGATCAGGCGCGACCGGGCCCAAGTCATTCTTGTGGCTCCGGACTGGGCTCGAAGAGTATGGTATCCCGAGCTACTCAGTATGAGCATCGATCCCCGATCCGACTGCCTCTTCGGGAGGATCTTCTGTCGCAGCAGCAGGGGACGGTCCTCCACCCGAACCTGTCCAGCCTCCACCTCTTTGCGTGGAGATTGAGCGGCGGCAGTTGATTCCCTTCGACTTGCCTCCTGAAGTTTGTGACGTTGTTCTGGCAGCCAGGCGTCCCTCTACTAAAGTGGGATACGCCTTCAGGTGGAACAAATTTGTGGCATGGTGCACAGCAAAGGCTGTGGATCCCCTTTCTGCCCCTCTTTCTGAGGTTCTACTGTTCCTTCTTTCTTTGGCCCAGCAGGGCTCTGCTCTGGGCACTATCAAGGGCTACCTTTCTGCTATTTCGGCCTTTCTCAGGCTCCCTGATCAGCCCTCTCTTTTCAAGTCCCCTGTTGTAAATAGGTTTCTTAAAGGCATTACTCACCTTTTTCCTCCTATTCCTTTCGTGATGCCTCAGTGGGACTTGAATCTGGTTCTGACATACTTGATGTGCGCTCCCTTTGAGCCACTTCACAACTGTCCTCTTCGTCTTTTGACGTTAAAGACTGCCTTCCTGGTGGCCATCACTTCCGCCAGGCGGGTGAGTGAGCTCCAGGCTCTTTCCTGTAAGCCTCCTTTCCTTTCAGTCCATCTGGACAAGGTTGTGCTCAGGCCCCGTCCTTCCTTTTTGCCAAAAGTGGTTACGGCCTTTCACATTGGGCAGACTATTACCTTGCCCACCTTTTTTCCAGAGAGGAAGAGCGGCTCCACCGTCTGGACCCAAAACTTGCGCTTTCTTTTTATCTTAACTGCACGCAGCAGTTCCGGGTGGATGACCAGCTTTTTGTTGGCTACGTTGGCACCAAGAAAGGTCGGGTGGTCCATAAGAGAACCATCTCCCGCTGGGTTGTCTTGTGTATCAAAGCCTGTTACTCTTTGGCTAAAAAAGAACCTCCGGTGGGGCTGCGTGCTCATTCCACCAGAGCTACTGCAGCCACTACTGCATTGGGACGAGGTGTCCCCCTGCAAGACATATGTCAGGCAGCCACGTGGGCCTCGCTGCACACGTTTACCAAACATTACTGCCTGGACAGCCAAGTCCGGAGAGACGGCTTCTTTGGCCGTTCTGTTCTCCGTGACTTCCTGGTGTGATCTTTGTTCGCAGACCCACCACCGGGGTTGGTATTGCTGGGGTATCTATTCTAAGGTAAGGAATCTATCACTATATGTTTCTTTCAGATGCACAAGTTACTTACCTTCGGTAACGATATATCTGTAAGAAACATTAGTAGTGATAGATTCCTTACTCCCCACCCATCCTCCCCGTTCTGCGAACTGATTTCTAGGGCTAAGGTCATCCCTTTCAGGGCCCTAGTTTCAATGCACCAGTGGTCAGTATCTTGCATGGCTCTGCGTTCCTGGCGCGGAAAGTCGTGTACAGAACTGACGTCAGTGCGCGTGGGCGGCGTCCAAGAAGCGCCTGCGACGTCATCTCGGCGACCACGACGCCAACGACGGACGCGGAGTCGCACGACGCCCCTACCGACGCGCATGGGTACTGCTGACGAAAACTTTCCGGATCCAGTCTGACGCCTGGGGATATTCTAAGGTAAGGAATCTATCACTACTAATGTTTCTTACAGATATATCATTACTGAAGGTAAGTAACTTGTGCGTCACTGCTGGTTTGGGGGGGTAAACAACGTTTGCCACGCAACAGACACAACGCGGTACTTTACAACGCGGTCGTTACAACGATGGCGTTGTTACCACGCGTGTCATTACATCGCAAGTCGTTTCAACGACTTGCTCTAGGGGGCGTTCAACACCAGGGAATGTGTTGGATTTTGAATCCAACACCTTCCCTGCTGTTGCGCAAACTGGAGTAGGAATAGTAATAAATACTATTTCTAAGTCCAGCGCGCCCCCTAGAGCAAGTCGTTGAAACGACTTGCGATGTAATGACACGCGTGGTAACAACGTGGTCGTTGTAACAACTGCGTTGTTAACTACTGCGTTGTAAAAGCACGCGTTGTAACGTGCTATATTCGTGTTCATCTCGAGGAGGTGGAAATCAGAGGACTGGCCCCCAGTGAAGGGCTGATTCTACATGAGTCTGATGGAGCTGCAGGCCATTCGTTTGGCCCGAAAGGACTTCCTGCCGTCCATCCAGGGGATACTGGTGCAGATTCACATGCTCAACACTATTGTTGTGTGGTAGTGCAAGAAGCAGGATGAAGTGGCATCCTGTGCCAGGAGGCTTTACATCTCTGGAGGTGGCTAGAACGCCAAGGCTACTTTCTGGTTGCCAACCACATGGTGAGGTCCTTGAATGCCAGAGCAGACAAACTGACCAGACGCCGTCTGGCAAATCAAGAGTAGCATCTGCATTGCCTGGTGGCTCATGATGTCTTCCTTTAGCGGGGATCCCTTGCTAGAGCTATTTGCCACTATCAAGATCAAGCAGTGTCAGCAGTTTTGCACACTGGAGTCTGTCCAAGAACACTCAGCAGGAGATGCATTCAGCTGGAATAGAGCAGGTACTCCTCTGCACTTTTCCCTGTCATGCCTCACGTTCTGAAGAAGATCAGGAATACCGGGCTTAAGTCATCCTACTTGCCCTTGATTGAACAAGGGAAGTGTGGTACCCGAAAGTCTTGAGCATCACCATCAGTCCTCTGATGAGGTTGCCACTCTGGGAGGAACTTCTGTCTCAGCTACAGGGCACGGTCCTCCACCTGAATCTACACAATCTGCATCTAGCTATGTGGAGATTGAGCGATGGCAGTTGGCTGCATTCGATTTGCCTCCTGAAGTGGTGGATGTCATCCTTGTCTCAGGATGCCCCTCTATAAAATCCATTTACACCAGGCACTAGGACAAACTTGTATCCTGGTGCAGTTCCTGAGACACTGATCCTTTACATGCAGAGCTGTCAGACATCTTTTTGTTTGTTTTGGCTTTAGCCCAGCATGGTGGACATTATAAAAAGTTATTTGTCAGCCCGTTTGACTTTTCTAAGTTTGCTGGACAAACTGTCCTTGTTCAAATCACTGGTCGTGATGAGATTTATTAAAGTTTTCATACACATGTTCCCTCCCTACACCATTTGTGATGCCACAGTAGGAATTTAATTTAGTCCTAACAATCCTCATGTGTACTCCTTCCAAGCCTGTGCAAAGCTGCTCGTTGCTTCTCCTTTCCTTGAAGATTGTTTTCCTCATTGTGATTACTTCAGCTCAATGCATGAGTGTACTGTAAGCAACCACCTTACACCACATTTTTCCTGGACAATTTGGTGCTTAGGAGTCATGACTTACTCCCATGTTGGGCACTCCATCACTCTACCAGATTTCTTTGCTCCCGCTTCACTCCTTGAAAGAGAACAAGAGGCTACATCAGTTGGATCCCAAAAGGTTTTTAACCTATTACGTACCAGGAATCATTGTGTGGACGATCAACTATGTGGGATTCTGGAGCAAAGAAATTGAAAGCTGTGTAGAAGAGGTAGATAGTCGTCTGTGTTAAGATATGCTACACACTGACCAGGAAACAGCACACTGAAGGTCTGCAAGCCCATTCCTCCAGGGTCAAGTATGGTACAACTGTCTAGGCTGGAGGGGTTCTGTCCTTTACACCTGTCAAGTTGCAATTTGGGGGCCAGTCCATATGTTCACAAAGCATTACTGCTTTGACAGACGGCTCCAGCAGGAAGGTAATTTCACCCACTCAGTTCTGTAAGATATTTTGGTCTGAGATCCACAGACCCTCCACCTTGTGGAGGTACTCTTTTGGTATATATTCTGAGGTGAGGAATCTGTGCTTAGAAGTATCCATCAGAAGAACAAGTTACTTGGGTTTTGTAATGCTCTTCTGGTGAATACTCTGTATAACCACAAATTCCTCACTGACCTCCCATTCTGCGGAGTGGCCTCATTTTAACATCCAAAAATACCCTAGTTTAGTATTCAGCACTTGGTTAGCAGCAAAAGTTTACGCTTTGTGTCTTAGGGTGCGGAAAGGGAAAAGACATGAAAATGATGTCAGAATGCAGGGGTGGCACTTATATGAAGCACTTCTCGGTCACTTTCGGGACAGTATGGATCCAATGCTAAGCCCCACAGTGCCATCTAGCAGCGTGTGGGATCACTGCGCTGAAAAAATCACTGGATTCAATCTGGTATCTGGGAAAGGAATCTGCGGTTAGAGGAGTATCCACCAGAAAGTTAAGAAACGTGTTCTTCTAGGTTACTTCTTTTGGATGTTGTAAGATCTGTGAAAAATTATCTTGAAAGGTCAGCAGTATACTACAGACAATCAGACTATTTGTTAATTAATTTTGGTTCAGCAAGGAAAGGTTTTAAATTGTCCAAATCTACTTTAGCTCAATGGATCAAGATGGTAATACATTCTGCCTACCAGGGTTTGGACAAAGATTTTCTAGGTACTGTTCAGGCTTCTCACACATTTTTAGAATTCACACCCGTAAGAAACATGTTTCTTTAGAAAATATTCAAATGTTATCGTAACTCTTACCACCTACATCGGCTGCTTTTTACTAACACTCTATCTTCTTAAGCGAGTGTCTAAGGAGGGTGCCCACTCTTCACGACCTGGATGACTTGATAATCCACAGTCGGGCGAGTTGATGCTTGTACTCGCCCCACTACACGTGATGTGTTCCTTTGCAGTTTCTTCATCTTTTGTCACTACGGGGACACTAATTCATTGTTTACTTTCACGTTAGGGGTGCATAAAACATTACAATGATTATACTCATTGTTCATGTGTTCCATAATGTCCTCTAATTATGACCCTGTATGCATGAATGTATGCATTAGTCAGGGAGGGATCAAATTCAGCTCTGAAGAAATCCTTTGACCCTTATAGGCAGCACAGGCCGAAACATGTTGGCATTTTATAGGTTGCATGAATTATAGTACTCACTGTGTATCCTCTTCTGTTTTTTAATCTTACCTTGGGTACCCCTAATAAAAAAAGTTTGGGTTTACCGATAAGGAAACTTTAACTTCTGGATCCCATTACCTATCCAGTGTTACTTTCTCAGGAACTCCCTCCAGAAGGAGGTCGAGTCCTTTCAGGCAGTATCACCTTACTAGGATGGAGTGTGGTTACCGATGATGATGCATGCCACAAAGAAGTGGGTGAGCTTCCTTATCCATGAATACTGGATCCACTGGGACTTTGGAAGTCCCATGTTGAGGCAGGTTGTGACACTCATTTTGAGTTAACTGTTCTGGTTCGCTCAGCCCTGTGGAAGGCTGCATCCCGGGCACAGTGAACGCGTGTCTCCTTATTGGATATTTTCTGAAGAGCCATAATCCAAACGGAGGCTCTGTTAGTGTCCTGAATATTTTCAATAAACATTTTGTAGGAGCATGACAATCCTAGGAAGGAACACAGTTTAACCAGACAGTATGCTTGAGTTCTGCTCCCAAACATATAGCCTGTTTTAAACGGGTGTATAGCTTCACGTGTCAGTCCCTTGCCTTGGTCACACACACTGTCAGCAGAGCGTGACAGACCATGCTAGCTTCCTCCTCTGGTCCATGAGCCATGGGCTTGATAGCCATTGTCGAGACCAGGCATATCCAGGCATCATTACACATAAACTTAAGAGACCAAACTTGACCTCCTAAAACCCTGTCTGCTCCAGAAGCTGCACCAACGTGTGCCCTATTTTGCAAATGCACCCCCAAAATAACCATGCTCAGGGCTTTGAGTGGGCTGAAGAAAGTGGGGGTCTGTAAAAGGGGTGTGACCTATGTTAATAAGGGTGTACTGCAACAACTGCCGTACACCTAAAACTATCCAGGACTATTAGCTTTGTCAGTGGTTGTTGCCTGTTAAAGATAAATGAGTAACAACAATGATTTGGTTGCAAAGAATTAATTTGGAAAATGTTTCAATTCTGAATTATGAGATTCTGAAATTAACATTGAGGTCGGGGAAAGGGGGAGAGTCTTTGGAGAGCCTCAATCACTCTAGTTACATTTACTCTATATTAGACATGGAAGCCATTTTCTCGCCACATCTTGTCCTTCTGCACATCTTACACCTAATCTCTTTCCTCTGCAGCGCCCTCTTTCCACTCTCTCCTGAATGCACTTCCTTGAATATCTTTCACTTCATCACTCACCAAACACACAACGCACCAATTCTCCTGCAAGCACTGAGATTTCTTTTACTTTCACCTTGTCAATATTTTGACAACCCTGTACCTCCTTCACACACATTTTCACAGAAACACAATAGCAACTGGAATACGTGACCATTGCTCTCTACTCTCTGTAGAGAGGCCAAGGATTGGATGATCATGAATTCTGAACACCTTTTCTTTTTTTGACCCACTGACTGTGAGAAACTCGCACTACCTTCAGCCTCTAATCCAGAGCTCTCAATCGTGGCTCATTATAAACACCTGAAGGCGACTCAGTTTAAAATATGCAATATCCAAGAGCTACTCAAAAAATACAGAAACACAACATCCTGGAAATAGCGAACCCCCTTAGGGGATGCAGTATTAAGTGAAACATGTGAAATATAAACAGGAACTAAATTGCACACATGGATTAATTTTTTACATTCTTTGATCAGAAGATTGATCAGTGTTTTTGCATTTCAGTTAAGGTCAGGAAGAGAGGGCCATTTCAATGTTGTTTTTTTAATAACTACGAGGTGAGAGCCGGAGGGACCCAGTCCAATTAAAACTCTGACTATGCTGAAATTCAGAGGGTGACTAAGCAATGAGGAGACTTTAAAATGTTGTTTGCATCTTGTCACATTTGCTGTGAAAATCAGGGATCAAATGTCAGTCGTGTCTTCTGACAAATTGCTGCTTATTCTTTTATTATGGAGATTGTTTACTTTTTTTCCCGCTGAAGGTTGTCAGTTTTTCCAACATCCAACAACATTTAGATACCTGTAAAATAACTGTACAAATATGTCAAAATATATCAGCAATTATGACACAAATGAAGCACTTTTTTGTAATTCTGAAGTGTGATGGAAGCAAAGATTACAATAGGATCAGAACAAACCAATACACTTTACTTGGTGATGTGCGAAAAGTAAATATTTGCTGAAAAACAATTTGCTCACATTATCGTTTGTGTGCTATAACGTTTTATCGGCAAAACTGCATGTCAGTGCAAATTCTGCAGCCATTTCAATGGAATATGTGCTGTCTGTAAATGACTGTGTGCTACCACACCATGCTTTAGTAATATATTTGCAATAGTGTGCTCCAAAATGCATCACCTGCTACGTACCACACCCTTACCACTCCTGCTGAAAGGATGTGACTCATTTGCTACACTTGTTCTGTGTGTGATGCATAGAGTTTTCACAATCCCTATGACTTCAGCGATGTGACATTAAAGGCAGCACCTCCACTCTGAAACTTGTACCAGCACCACTGCCCTTGGTCACGTCGTCACCAAAAATTGATATGGCTGAATTCCAGTACACTTAACTCAGAGGTAAAAAAAAAAAGAATGATGTGTTTGAGCATACAGGAGGCGGCCAAATAAGTGAAATTATGACTTCCAGAAAGGTAGTCATTTATAATTGCACCCTGACACCACTAAACACCTCTGGAACAATTCCAGAACATGACACACAGTTGTGCCATTTCCTAATGTTGAGAGGTGAGTTTCCGACCCCCTTAAGTACATGGCAAGTGTAATAGTCTCATTGCTACTGTCAAGTTTTTCACTTTAGAAACAAAAAATATTCCCGCTGCTGCGAGTAGATGTTCACTATTTTTAGGATCAATTCTGTTTCTTAGCAGTCCACACATGTTGAACACAGCATGCCGCCTACAACCCATTCTGGGCCGGCCATGTGCATACAATGATTTAGATTGAGGACACTGGTAACACAGCAAGCCGCCTACAACCCAATAGGGCCGGCCGCATTTATTCAACAGAATGGATTGCCGTCCAAAATAAGAAAGTTGTATAAGAAGGGCTAAGTTTGGAATAGAATGTTTAAAAAAAACAACACGCAGAAAACAATAAAAAAGAACAAATATCCCATGTTCACTATTTTTAGAACATGAAGTTGATAACTTTTAACAAAGTCATTGCAAATTGAAAAGGGGCAGTTAGCACATGGGAAAATAGAAGAGGGTGGGAGCACACTGCCTCACATTCCAACGCTCAGTTTGCCCAATGCATCATGGTAGATGCAGGGCATGATAACCCTTACTTCAGTAGTAGTCTTTAATTTTTCACCCTTTTGTTGCAGCTTGTGCTATGTAACTCTAGACACTTGTTTCTGGATTCATTCCTTCATCAGTAGAGAGCCACAAGTTGTTTTGGGGGCGCTTACCGGGCTGGTCAGACCTGCCGTGAGGGAACGGCTTCTGTCCATTCCACGCCGCCGTGAGGAAACGGCTCACTGCCTATTCCACGCCGCCGTGAGGGAACGGCCTCTGCCTACTCCACGCCGCCGTGAGGGAACGGCCTACATCTCCCAGCTGCCCCAGCGCCTCCCGCCAGGATAAAGGCGCGGCTGCCCTCCCGCAGCGCGGGACGCGCTTACCGAGCTGGTCAGACCTGCCGTGAGGGGAGCGGCTCTGTCCATTCCACGCCGCCGTGAGGAAACGGCTCCTGCCTATTCCACGCCGCCGTGAGGGGAACGGCCTCTGCCTACTCCACGCCGCCGTGAGGGAACGGCCTACATCTCCCAGCTGCCCCAGCGCCTCCCGCCAGGATAAAGGCGCGGCTGCCCTCCCGCAGCGCGGGACGCGCTTACCGAGCTGGTCAGACCTGCCGTGAGGGAACGGCTTCTGTCCATTCCACGCCGCCGTGAGGGAAACGGCTCCTGCCTATTCCACGCCGCCGTGAGGGAACGGCCTCTGCCTACTCCATGCCGCCGTGAGGGGAACGGCCTACATCTCCCAGCTGCCCCAGCGCCTCCCGCCAGGATAAGGCGCGGCTGCCCTCCCGCAGCGCGGGACGCGCTTATTGAGCTGGTCAGACCTGCCGTGAGGGGAACGGCTTCTGTCCATTCCACGCCGCCGTGAGGGAAACGGCTCCTGCCTATTCACGCCGCCGTGAGGGGAACGGCCTCTGCCTACTCCACGCCGCCGTGAGGGAACGGCCTACATCTCCCAGCTGCCCCAGCGCCTCCCGCCAGGATAAAGGCACGGCTGCCCTCCCGCAGCGCGGGACGCGCTACCGAGCTGGTCAGACCTGCCGTGAGGGGAACGGCTTCTGTCCATTCCACGCCGCCGTGAGGGAAATGGCACCTGCCTATTCCACGCCGCCGTGAGGGGAACGGCCTCTGCCTACTCCACGACGCCGTGATGGGAACGGCCTACATCTCCCAGCTGCCCCAGCGCCTCCCGCCAGGATAAAGGCGCGGCTGCCCTCCCGCAGCGCGGGACGCGCTTACCGAGCTGGTCAGACCTGCCGTGAGGGGAACGGCTTCTGTCCATTCCACGCCGCCGTGAGGGAAACGGCTCCTGCCTATTCCACGCCGCCGTGAGGGGAACGGCCTCTGCCTACTCCACGCCGCCGTGAGGGGAACGGCCTACATCTCCCAGCTGCCCCAGCGCCTCCCGCCAGGATAAAGGCGCGGCTGCCCTCCCGCAGCGCGGGACGCGCTTACCGAGCTGGTCAGACCTGCCGTGAGGGGAACGGCTTCTGTCCATTCCACGCCGCCGTGAGGGAAACGGCTCCTGCCTATTCCACGCCGCCGTGAGGGGAACGGCCTCTGCCTACTCCACGCCGCCGTGAGGGGAACGGCCTACATCTCCCAGCTGCCCCAGCGCCTCCCGCCAGGATAAAGGCGCGGCTGCCCTCCCGCAGCGCGGGACGCGCTTATTGAGCTGGTCAGACCTGCCGTGAGGGGAACGGCTTCTGTCCATTCCACGCCGCCGTGAGGGAAACGGCTCCTGCCTATTCCACGCCGCCGTGAGGGGAACGGCCTCTGCCTACTCCACGCCGCCGTGAGGGGAACGGCCTATATCTCCCAGCTGCCCCAGCGCCTCCCGCCAGGATAAAGGCACGGCTGCCCTCCCGCAGCGCGGGACGCGCTTACCGAGCTGGTCAGACCTGCCGTGAGGGGAACGGCTTCTGTCCATTCCACGCCGCCGTGAGGGAAACGGCACCTGCCTATTCCACGCCGCCGTGAGGGGAACGGCCTCTGCCTACTCCACGACGCCGTGATGGGAACGGCCTACATCTCCCAGCTGCCCCAGCGCCTCCCGCCAGGATAAAGGCGCGGCTGCCGTCCCGCAGCGCGGGACGCGCTTACCGAGCTGGTCAGACCTGCCGTGAGGGGAACGGCTTCTGTCCATTCCACGCCGCCGTGAGGGAAACGGCTCCTGCCTATTCCACGCCGCCGTGAGGGGAACGGCCTCTGCCTACTCCACGCCGCCGTGAGGGGAACGGCCTACATCTCCCAGCTGCCCCAGCGCCTCCCGCCAGGATAAAGGCGCGGCTGCCCTCCCGCAGCGCGGGACGCGCGCGGCGAAGCCCGGGCCAAGGGCGGGCCCGTCTGATCCCGTCCGTGACCGTCAGAGGCCGGGCCGGGCTAACCCTCTGACATTGCTCATCCTCTTAGACATCCGTGTGGTGAGTGAAGTAAGCCTAGTATATTTTCTGTAGTGCATATTTTTGCATTAAACATGGCCAAAAGGCCTGTTGTATCCAGCTTACGCGGCTCTGCCTCCATTGATAGTATGCTGGAGAGAGTTGTTAACATTGTCAGCACTGAAATAGAGCTGACTGAGAGGCGTATGTCCCTGGGTCCAACTACTCCCCACCCCACCCCCAAAATATGACTCACTCCGGCTTGGCAAACAGTTCTCCTTCAACGCTAAATCCATTAGTTCTCATGTCAGCTGCGGAGGGTGGACTGGTTAATGAGCAAAACTGGGGTAATGAAGATACTGGAGCTCATGTGGGGTCAATGGATCTAACGGACCTAACCAACTCGTGGGAAGGTCATTGCTGCAGCAGTGAATGTTTCCCCAGATCCAGTAATCACGGGGGCAAAGAGAAAAAAGAAAGTAATGAAGCCTGCTTGCCCAAAGAGGAAACAACCACCGCGTTCAAAGCCACAGCGTACTGCTTTGAGTGCATGGATGCAAGGGTCAGCAGCCCCAAGTGAAACAGTGACTGTTAATGCCTCTGTCAATGTTTCTGATGTTTTAACGTCTACTAGTTTGCCTAGTCAATCAATTCATACCCAAACTGAATCTATACCAGCACCTTTTAATATTTTTAAACTGGGGGACACTGCAATAGATATTATTATGGACACCATGTTTGAGCGCGTTAAGGAGCTTGTCGATAAAAATTTTACTACCCTGTGGAAACGTTTAGATCGATTAGAATCACTAATTAGTAAGCCTAACTCACATAGTAAGGCATTTAATACGCTGCTAACACAGGGAGTGCCACACATTCCGCAAGCCTTAAATGGCTTAGCCCCCAACACATCACAGCAACCCTTAGATGCCTCACAAACGTCGTTAACTGGTTCTCGTGATCCTTGTGATGTTTGCTGTAAAGTTAATAAATGCACCCTTACCAAGGTTCTCACTTCTCAGGATGGCGTTTTAAATTTGGGCAATGATGCCTTGCATCTACCCCGCCACCAAGATGTGCATGCATTTATTAAAGCCCCAGTAAAAGACGTAAATCAAACACATAATTTACAGGGCATAGCTTCCTTACCTGGGATTAACGTTTGCAGGCCTCTCAATGCAAGAAATGATGTTTTAAATTTACCTCCTGAGGCTTGTCCTTATGTATTAGTTTTAGCTGGGGTGCCACCTTTAAAGGAAAACCAACAAGAGTCTTGGGACCAACTGCGCAATAAGTGCACAAATTGGCTTACGAAACATAAAGGCTTTAGGGTGTCTAACATTAATGAGATTTTGATGGTACGCAGGGTTGGCTGGGTTGGATCATCAGCGAAGTTAATAAAGGGAGACTGTATTGTTGTTAATTTCCGACAACCCGCACTTGTAAAATTGATACTATCACAGAGAGAGCATGACAGTTCTACTGATGTCTGGTCATTGCCCCTTGGCTATTTTTATAAACCCAACGTCACGCAAGCCATTTCTCCATTCATGTTACATAATAGATTTTCCTCCCTCTCGGATTTAGACACTCTAGATTGACTGGCCCCGTTATCAGTGCCTATTGAATTGGTCCCCTCCATAGTAGCACCTCTATCACTGTTAAGAGATACCTCCAGGCAGTCTGACCAACTCTTGCAGATATTAAGTTGGAACATCGCCGGCCTAGCCTCTAAAGTAAATAATGAAGACTGGGTCGGGTTGGTAAATAAATTTGATATTCTATTGCTCCAGGAGACTTGGGCGACAAGTGAGATACATTGTGAGGGCTTCCAATGTTTTAATGTGTGTGCACTGGCTCCTAAACATGGGCGCCCGTCTGGCGGCCTTTCTATTTGGGTTAAAATATCGGCAGGTGGCGTTATTAAGACTATTTCGACAAACAGCCCTAATTACCAAGCTTTGATATACACACGTGGGGCCTCAATTTGTTTTATTAACTTTTATAATAATGACTTTTTAAGTGTACCCAATAAGATTGTTGAAAATCTTTTTAAATTTGTTTCTAATATACACATTGTAGCGGGAAATCAAAATTTAGCTGGAATCTGTCTGGGGGTGATTTTAATGTTAAGATCTCTAGAGCATATCATTTGGATACTGGCTACATACAATATGAAAATGTGAGTAAAAGGGGAACTGAATTAATGGATTATCTGTTAATGCATGATTTATCAAATGTGATGGACATTGCACCCATGGACCATAGTGATAATCAGACAGTGCCAACATATAGAGGCCGAGGCTGTGCCTCAATAATTGATTATGTTTTTATATCTGCCCCACTTGAAGATATTTTAGTTGGCGCAGAGGTTATACCTACTACGTTTGGGGATCACAACCCAACTTCGGTGTTGTTTAGGGTTGCCCCCAGACACATTTTCAAGGGAGAACCTGGGGCCTGTAATATATCTTCCTCAACTGACAATCTAAGAATCATCTGGAAAGGAATTGATAACAGCATGCTGTTTAAGAACATGGTAACACTTCATCGATCAGCTGTTGACGTATGTCTGTCATCTATTGACCCTAACCTTGAGGTGGTTGCAGCCTTTACCCAGTTATGTGCAGGTATTAAACAGATGATCTCTAAACCTGCGTTTAACAACAACCACCATCCTAAGTGGTTCAATAGTGTATGCTCCCGGGCTAATAGAGAACTTCGTGCCGCTTTGTCGGCAACACCTAGGGATGCAATTTTAATCAGGTCACTAAGGAACCAATATAATAAAGTGGTTAAGCAAAGGAAAGAGGAGATTTTGAGAGATCAATGGGATAATTTGGCTTCCGCTGCAAGATTCAATAATACAAAAGGATTTTGGGAGGTGGTCAAAAATATGAGAAACACTGGTCAGCACTTAAGTCCCATAAGTTGTAATATAACCAGTGATGCCTGGGTCTCTCATTTCTCTAAAATATATTCTGCCCCATCGCTGGATGAGGTCCATATAGATCTTTACGTTGCGTCACGAGTCCAGATATCGCTCTCAGAAGTGGTAGACGCAATTGATCAGAGTTTAGGCAATAAGGCCCCCGGCCCTGATGGATTTCCCATTGATTTTATTAAATATAAATTAGATTTCTGGGCCCCGATTTTACTTAATGTTTTTAATAACTTAACAAACTCCCAAATTCCTAGTACATGGTCAGTCCAGCACAATAGTACCGATTTTTAAGAAGGGGGACAAGGCTAACCCTAGTTGTTATAGACCAATTTCTTTGATCGATAACACTTTAAAGATACTTGGGAGGGTGCTATTTAATAAAATTAGGAGTTGGGCTGAGGATATGCATATTTTAAATAAATGTCAGTTAGGTTTTAGAAGCAAATTAGGAACTATAGAGCAATGTCTCAATTTAAATTTGATTGTTGACAAATATACGATAGCTCGGCAGTCTCCCATTTACCTAGCTTTCATGGACCTCACCTCAGCCTTCGATTATGTGAATAGATCGCGCCTATGGTCATGTCTCCTAAATTATGGGCTGGACGAGGCCTTAGTACACTTTTTGGCCTTTTTACACAAGGATTTGGGGGCAAGGGTAAGGATTAGTAGGATGGGGCCGTATCAGAGAATATTGTCATCGGCCGAGGGGTCAGGCAGGGGTGTGTGCTGGCCCCTCTGCTTTTCATTTTATATATTAATGAGTTGCATGATGAGCTGTCAAACTTGACTATGGATGTCCCGGTGATCAATGGTATCAAAATACCTGCTTTATTATATGCAGATGACGCGGTCCTAATGGGCCGCACACCAAATGCACTACGCACTTTAGTCGGGGGTTTTGTCGATTTTATGTCTAAATTGGACTTGTGTACAAATTTAAAAAAATCTTTTTAATGATTTGTGGTCCAAATAAACATCGGGTTAATGTAATCAGCTCCGGCTCTGAAAAACTATTTTGCACACGCACTTTCTCATACCTGGGGCTGGTATTTGCTGACAATGGTTCTTGGACTGCCCATTTGACACATAGTCGGAACAAACTCTTAAAGGCCTCCAACTCAATCTTATGCCTCCCTCAACCCAGAAGAACTGAGGTAGTGCTATCCCTACTGAAGATATATAAAACTCAATGCAGACCAACTGCAACTTATGGAGCTGAAGTGTGGGGTTATGCGAATTGTAACAATATTCAAATAGAGGAAAATAGATTTTGTCGGAGAGTTCTGGGGTTCCGATTAGTTCCTCTTCCTTTGTTTGTCACCGGGAGCTAAAACTGTCTTATATTGAAGATTATATTAGGGCCCGTCCAACTATTTTTTGGATAAAAGTATGGCAAAATCCGGCAACCACTTTTACCAGAGAAATAATAGCTGATTGTCTTAAATGTGACAAGGGCAGTAGCATACCTTGGTTGGCAGCTGTTAAGGACAACTTGTCCGCTGTAAATCTGCCACACATTTTCTCAAATCCAAGTGATATGTCAGGCATTAATAAAAAGACTATACAGGAGACCCTGTATGGGTATTATGCCAGTATGAGACTCAGGCATGAAGCTTCGAAAAGCTCAGTTGCCCGTTACATAACGATGTCGGACGCTGAGGGCCCACCGATAATATTGCCAGTCCGTTATCTTTTAATGGCGACCAACCGTTGGGAAAGAAGTTTGCTCTTTCGCCTTAGGGCTGGTACTTTAAAATATTTATTATGTTTTCCCCTTGGGCACACCAGTAACCTTGAGCAAACCCCTTGTCCCTGTGGTAATCGTGGCAACCAATCTATGTTAAATTTTTTGTTTTTCTGTAACTTTTATCAGTTATATAGTAAACAATTGCTGATCCCGTTTTTTTTAAGGCAGCTGCTATCTGCAACTATAAGGTGGCATATAGAGAAATTGTTGAGCTCAAAGACGAAAATTTAATTTTCCGCGTCAGCACTTTCTTGCGTTTGGCTGTCCGCTCACGCGCTTCTATGAGTTTGGTATAATTGGCCTTGATTGCCCATTTTTAACCTCTCATTTATATGTAGGTTGCACAACTGTATTGTGTGTATTCCATTGTTACATAATTTTTGATAAACTGCCCGCACTTTATAATATCATGCTGCTAGATTTAATGAATTTGACTAATTTTAACGCTGGTCTAATGTGATAAATTGTCCGCATTTTAAATCACTATGCTGCTATATTTAATGAACTTTTTATTCTCATTTTAATATGTGTTACTATTTTAGTCTGATGTTATTTATCAAATCAGTGGATATTGGTTGCCTGTATCAGTTGATTCAAGGAACTATTATACTATTGCCCCTAACAAATTATAAGTGTAAGATAAATCCCCTGAGCATTGCGTATGTATATGTTTTGTGTATTTACTGTTTTTTTTTCTTTTTTTATCCTGCTGGTTATTACTTTGTTCTTTTATGGATATTCTCTTATCCGAATAAAGATGAATTGAATTGAAAAGGGGCAGTTAGCACATGGGAAAATAGAAGAGGGTGGGAGCACACTGCCTCACATTCCAACGCTCAGTTTGCCCAATGCATCATGGTAGATGCAGGGCATGATAACCCTTACTTCAGTAGTAGTCTTTAATTTTTCACCCTTTTGTTGCAGCTTGTGCTATGTAACTCTAGACACTTATTTCTGGATTCATTCCTTCATCAGTAGAGAGCCACAAGTTGTTTTGGGGGTGCAGGAAATGCTGCCCAGAGGCTTCTCCGGTCTCTATACCGCTCACTGGACGCAGGTGCATTAACACAAGCTTGTCAGCTAAGTAGCTCAAGGGAGCCTTTTCAAACAGAAGGAGTGGGAGCACACTGCCTCACATCCCAGCACTCCATTTGCCCCAATGCATCATGGTAAATGCAGTGCATGATAACACTTACTTCAGTAGCAGTCTTTAATTTTTCACCCTTGTTGGTGCAGCTTGTGCTGTGTAACTCTAGACACGTGGTTCTGGATTTATTACTTCATCAGTAGAGAGCAGCAAGTCATTTTGGGGGTGCTGGAAATGCTGCCCAAAGTCTTTCCAGGTCTCTGTACCACTCACTGGGTGCAGGTGCATCAACACAAGCTTGTCAACTCAGTAGCTCAAGGGAGCCATTTCAAACAGAAGGAGAGTGGGAGCTCACTACCTCACATCCCAGCACTCAATGTGCTGCAATGCATCATGGTAAATTGAAAATGTGCAGTTAGCGCATGGGAAAATACATCCTGACTTGGAATCCTTTTTTGTGTACAAATGTGAGCCGGCACCCTAAACGAGTTTAGCCCCATAACCCCTTTTAGGACAAAGGCCTTTGCTGGGCATCTATGCCAATGAATAGCATTGAGGCAGTTTATGAATTCTGGCCATTCATGCGTCGTCCACTACTGACGATGTAGGAACTCTGAAGCATACCTATATTTCCCAGATTGACTAGTGTGTCACAGAATTGAGAGAACCGACTACTAGTAAAAACACATTTCTAAGTTAATCATTGCGCTGTGTGTTTGAATATACCTTGTTTTGAAAAGCTGTTTTGAGAAACGGCTCTGCATGAAGGCTAATGTAATATTTCTTGATTTGTTGACATTTTCAGGCTCTAAAGAAGCTGAAGGCTGTCTGCTTAAGGCTGTCATTGGGTCCATGTGTCATCGAAGCTTGCACCTCTGCTGTTCTTGCCCACTTTCTCATGGGGCTGCCTTTAACATGGTCATTTATGCTCGGGTAAGGCTTCTGGCTTTCAAAAGAGCTTTGATTCTCCTAACCATCCTAGCTGTGTAATGCTGTATTGTGATCACTCAGGCAACCATAACATAATGTCTTTTTTAGTTGGTTTGAACTTATTCTGGGACGTTTATTAAATCAGTTTGATGTAATATGCGTACCGCTGCCTATCTAAGTGCACTCTTTACAGGTAAACATTAGAAGACCAACGCTTCCGAAATTTCCATTGAGTTCTACTTTACAGAGATGTTATACTACATTTCGTTAGTATGATTGTATAGTGCAACTTCTGTCATTGGTAAGGCATCTTTGAGTTTTTTGCTAATACAAAGAGTTCATACTCGTGTGTAGGAGAGTAGGATCTGCCTCTTATGTTGCCCCCACTTTTTTTTCTGATGTTTACACTGGTTTCTGGCTATAGTCTGGCTGGGACCCTGCCAATCAGGGCCCCAGCCTCTCTGTTCTCTCTAAACGACTTGGAGTGCACTCTAGGTGCACTAGTGATTGGATACTGTGGTACCTTATGAGTCCCTAGTATATGGTACCTTAGGTACCAAGGGCATAGGTACTTCACAGGCCTACCAGGGGCTGAAGCATGTATTATGCCACCCCTGGGAAGCAGACTAAATCTGACACCACAGGTCTGCTACTGCAGCCTGGGTAAGGTGGTGCATGCACCCCTTACTGTGATATAGGCTACCTATATCACTACATGAGATACACACATATAAACCTATAAGTCACTCCTATGGCAGGCCTTATCAATCCTGAAGGCAGAGTGCTTGGTTCCTATGTGAGAGGGTGCCCTGCATGAGCAGAGACCCTCTGCAGCACTCGGAGACCCTTCTCTGATGCTGTTTGTAGTGCAGCCTGACCATATACTCTTAAGCGCATTATAACCCCGCGTTAAATGCTAACTTTGGGATGGCTGCACGGAAACATGTTGTGTTTGGTGTCAAACATCTTGAAATACTACCCCCCCGCCAGTTCTGGCGGCGGGGTAGCATTCCACCCTTCTAGAGGGATAGACATGTACCTACTGTGGAAACGCGGTAGAATCCTGAAGAGCCCTGGCATCACAAAATGGATACCACCAGTCACAGACACTGGGCTGCCCTCCTGCTGATGACCGAAACTCGCAGTGGAGGAGCCCAACAATAGGTATCCTGTCCCAGGGAGGTGTGACCACCTCCCAGACAGGGTTTAGTGTATTGGGGCTGGGTGGGTGCACTCCTAGAGTGCTTTGAAGTCCTGCACTGGGGGAGCAGAAGGCTCCTCTGTGCATACACCAGTTCAAACCAGCTCAGGGGCTACCTGCCCCTGCTCTGGCGCGAAACTGGACAAAGGGAAGTGGGTGTAGCCACCCACTCCCCTGACCCTCCCATAGGTGGGGTCATAGAGCTAGTCCCTCCCTTCTTTTAGTATAAGATAGGGAACCCTTGAACTTGCAAACTAGATCTCCCTGGACGACGCTCTACTGAAGAATCCCGGACCTTCGACGTTCCACTACCTCTGGAAGACTGAAGAATCTCCCTTGGAGTCAAGGAGTGACTCCCTGCTTGGCAGGCACCAAAACTGAAACGACGGTCGCAAACTACGCCGCTCCCGCCGGAGCCCGAGGTCCCTGCAGCCCAAGACGAAGATTTCCTGACTTCTCCCAGGCCATCGTGAGTCCCCAGCGAAGCTGAGGCAAGTGGACCCCACGAGTGACGAGGAACCGGAGTCCCTGGGTACCGTGCACTATTGTCGAGTGCAACCCCTTCACGACGTTCTACGAACCTGTGCTTTGGACCACGTGTGGTCCCAGCCTCTAGCAGGAATCCTCCGAAGATCAGAGGCCTACCCCGTCACGAGTGACCGTGGGCCCCTGTTGAAGGAATCCTCCCAAGGCGTCTTCGCGATCCCTTGCCAGCCGGCTTGTGGGTCCCCTGAAGACTTTTCTACAGAACCAAAGGGCTCCCCTGGTTGCTCCAGGCCTGCCCTGACTTACCCTCGCTGGGTGAGTTCCCCAGACCTTGCTGGTCTGCACCATTGACTTTTTACTCTTTCCACGAAGACTTGCTGCTGCCAAGGCTTGTTGGCTCCAAACGGGTCGCCGACACCGCAGTCAGCTGCAGACTTCGTGGGACACGCTGAATCCAGCTCCTGGTCGTCCTCGACGCCTCCTGGACCTCGTGGCCGAAGAGTCAAGACACCCGTGAACGACCTGAATCTGTCGACGACAGTGGGCATTCATCTTCCTTGCCCCGGGTCACTGCCCAGTGACTTTGAACACTGTCCCCTCTGCTTTCAGGTCTTCCTTCTTCCGAATCCAGGCTTGGATTCCACCGGACACTTCTTCTGGCTTCACAAGCAGCAAGTCTTCATTGGCTCCCATTGAAAACCACGCCGCGACCCGACACCAAAGGACACCTATGCACCCGGCTTCCCTGGGTGAGGTAACTCCAGCACTACGGTGCTCCTGTGGGTGTTGGCCCTAGAACTACTTACCCTGTAAGTGACTTGCTTGTAGCTACTCCCGAAGTGCCCTGAAACTCTTAATTTCCAACCGCGACTTCATTGAAGTCTACGGCGATCCGCGCCTGTGTTCACTCACTGCACGCGTCCCCCGTGGGTCCTTTACTTACCTGCCTTGGGTGGTTTCGTGAGACCCCAGCACTTATGAAGGCCCTAGGCCTTGTCCCTTTGCAAGTCGTTGTTCTTAAGTCTCTTTTTTAGTATATGGTCTGGTACGCCCCTAGGGCCCATGCATATTTGTGCTTAATTTATTGTGAAACGTTGATTTATGCATATGTTCCTGACTTCTAATCTCACAAGAGATTAGTAGAGAGTTGTTTAGTAATAAATACATATATATTTGATATATATACCTGTGTGGTGTCTTTTCATTTGGTGATTCAAGAGATTGTGTGGTAAAACAAGCTGCTTTACATTCCTCCAAGACTTAGCCTGAAGGCTGCTCTCCACAGCTACCACTAGGATAGCTTTCTATAAAGGTGTCTTAAACCTACCTACCATAAGAGTCGAATTGTACTGGTGCAAGGTGTCCACTTTAACTAGTGAACAGCATATACCAGGCCAACTTCTCACATTGGTGGCAGTGTGTGGGATTCCAGCTTGCTATTGTTTTACCAGAAAATCTCTATTTGAATTACTAACTGAAAACCACTATAGGTACTCAAGGTACATATAAAGTCAAGCTTAGTATCAATAAGTTCTACTGAACTTAGAGCTGTGTGCCAAGATATAGCACACCCTTCCTACAGCTCAAGCTAGTATCAGTAGGCCACAAACTAGTGTAGGTAGTACAACACTGCACAACACTAGAATGTCCTTAAGGGGTGGACCCAGTGGATCCACTCAGCCTCAGTATAAGGACATGACTTTCTTTGACTTGAAAGCCATGTGTGCTGCAAGGCACCTGAAGCTAGGACAGAGTCCCTCCACACTACACCTGATAGATCTGCTGACAGCAGATGATCTTAGATTAGCTCTAGGAGGTAATGGGTCTGAATCAGTGAGTGGGTCAATTACAGTGTCTGGGTCAGATGATGGACATCAGGATGACCAAGACTCTGTGGTTGTAGGGCCAGGCCCAAAGGGGTCTGAATAGGACAGAGGAATTCTCCCTAAGAGAACTGACATAGTGGAGGAGAGGCCTAGGTCCCTTTCTAGGGAATCTGAACACTCCTATCACTCTGGCAGAGAATCTGTCTACCAGAGGAACTCCTACTTCTCCAGAAGAGAGACCTCCTCTGACAGAATGTACAAACTGCTGCAGTATGAGGAAGCAAGATTTGCCCTCAAAACCAAGCAGTTAGCATTAGATAAGGAAGCCCTGGAGCTCCAGAGAGCTTCTAGAAAAAGAGGGGTTAGAACCCCTGGTGGCAGCAACAGTGTCCCTAGAGGCAGAGAATATATTCCAGACCATAGGAACCTGAGCAAGGTTGTTCCTCCCTACCAGAGTGGGGATGATATCCATAAGTGGGTAACTGCTATGGAAAGGGCCTGTAGAGTACAACAGGTCCCCCAAAAGCAGTGAGCAGCAATCTTGTGGCTCTCCTTTTCAGATAAAGGTAGAGACAAGCTCCTCACTGTTAGAGAAGAGGATGCTGATGACTATGAAGTCCTGAAGAGTGCACTGATAGATGGGTTTGGCTTAACCACTGAGCAGTACAGGTTGAAGTTCAGAGACACCCAGAAGGCACAGACTCAGGACTGGACTGACTTTGTAGATTGTGCAACCAAGGCTCTGGAGGGTTGGCTGGTTGGCAGTAGGGTTACTGATTTCAAGGGATTGTATAATCTAATGATGAGAGAACAGATCCTTAATAATTGCCAGAACCAGTTGTTGCATCAATACCTGGTGGACTCAGATCTGACCTCTCCCCAAGAATTGGGAAAGAAGGCAGACAAGTGGGTCAGAACCAGGGTGAGGCAGAAAACCCAGAACCAAGGGGGTGACACAAAGAAGCAGGATTCTAAGGGCTCTGAGAAAAGTCAAAAGACCAGAAGTCTTCACAAGGGCCCCAAAAATCTGCATCTGGTGGGGAGTCACAATCCAACAAGGGAAAAGGCCAAAAGAAGCCCTGGTGCAAATTCTGTAAACAGAAAGGGCACTGGACTTCTGATTGTAACAAGTCCAAAGACCAAACCACCACCACTCCTGCCCCTAAGGCAACTGTTCCCCCTAGTTCAGCTACTGGTGGAGGTGGTACTCAGAATAAGGGTGTAGTAGGGTTGACCCTGGGTTCTGAAGTGGACTGTGGCCTGAGTCAGAGTACCCACTCAGGCAATGCTGATTTGTGATGGAGACATTGACATGTCCTTCCTGGTGAGCCCCAGTAATCTGGGCAAATACAAACAGCAGCCTGTAATAAATGGCAAACAGGCTTTGGCATTTAGGGACACAGGTGCTAGTGTCACCATGGTGGCAGAGGATCTTGTGGACCCTGGACAGATCATCCTGGGCGAAATGTACCAGGTGACCAATGCAAGCAATGTCAGGACCAACCATAGTCTGGCAGTTGTGAATTTCTCCTGGGGAGGGGTAACTGGCCTCAAGAAGGTTGTAGTCAGTGCAGACCTCCCTGTAGAATGTCTATTGGGCAATGATCTAGAAACTTCAGCCTGGTCTGAAGTAGAGTTATGGACTCATGCTGAGATGTTGGGCATCCCTGCAAAGGTATTTGCTGTGACCAGGTCACAGGCCAAAATGCATGACACTGAACCAGCTCTGGATCCTGAAACCATGGACCAGATGCTTCCCAAGAAGAGGAGCAGTAGGGGTAAGGCAGTGCCTTCCCCTCTGTCTCAGATCACTGATTCCCCTCTTGAGGGAGGAGGAGCAGATCCTGAAGAAGGAACTGCCCCAGAGGAACTTGAGCCTGATCAGGTTGAGTTCTTGGGGGCAGGGGGCCCTTCTAGGGAAGATCTGAGTAAGGAGCAACAGTGCTGCCCCTCTCTTGAACCCCTCAGACAGCAGGCTGCTGCTGAGGCTGCTGGGAGTGCTAGTGGGTCCCATAAAGTTTATTGGGATGAGGGACTCCTATATTCTGAGGGTAGAGATCCAGCCCCTGGAGCCACCAGGAGGTTGGTAATACCTCAGAAGTTTAGGGGTTCCTCTTGACCCTAGCACATGATATCCCTTTAGCAGGTCACTTGGGCCAAAACAAGACCTGGGACAGGCTTGTTCCACATTTTCATTGGCCACATATGTCAGAGGACACAAAGGAGTTTTGTCGCTCCTGTGTCACATGCCAAGCCAGTGGCAAGGCAGGTGGCACCACAAAGGCCCCTGATACCACTACCTGTGGTGGGGGTACCTTTGAAAGGGTAGGGATTGACATTGTTGGTCCCCTTGACCCTCAAACTGCATCTGGGCACAGATTTATCCTGGTGGTAGTGGATCATGCCACCAGGTACCCAGAGGCAATTCCCTGAGGACCACCACAGCCCCTGTGGTGGCAAGAGCCCTCATTGGAGTTTTCTCCAGAGTGGGTTTCCCAAAGGAGGTAATCTCTGACAGAGGTACAAACTTCATGTCAGGATATTTGAAAGCAATGTGGAAGGAGTGTGGTGTAACTTATAAGTTCACCACCCCCTATCACCCACAATGCAATGGGTTGGTTGAACATTTCAAAAAAACCCTGAAGGGAATGATTAAAGGACTCCCAGAGAAGCTTAGGCGGAAATGGGACCTTCTTCTTCCCTGCCTGTTGTTTGCATACAGAGAGGTTCCACAGAAGGGGGTTGGTTACAGCCCATTTGAGCTTCTGTTTGGGCATCCTGTAAGAGGTCCATTATGTTTGGTAAAAGAGGGCTGGGAGTTACCTCTCAAACCCCCAAACAAGATGTGATGGACTATGTACTTGGTCTCCGCTCCAGGATGGCCGAATACATGAAAAAGTCAACCAAAAACCTGGAGGCCAGCCAAGAATTACAAAAAGCTTGGCATGACCAAAAGGCTGTGCTAACTGTGTACCAGCCAGGACAGAAAGTGTGGGTGTTGGAGCCTGTGGCCCCAGCAGCCCTCCAAGACAAATGGAGTGGCCCCCATACAATAGTTGAGCAAAAGGGAGAAGTCACCTATCAGGTGAATCTTGGAACTCCCAGGAGCCCCCTGAGGGTGCTCCATGTCAACCGATTGAAACCATATGTTGACAGGGCTGATATGGGCTTGCTCATGGCAACTGATGAGGAACAGGAGGAGGAGAGTGACCCTCTCCCTGACCTGCTCTCACAGAACCCTGATGATGGGTCAGTAGATGGTGTTGCTTTGGCAAGCAGCCTCACTGACCATCAGCAAACTGAGTGCAGACAAGTTCTGCAGCAGTACAGACATATGTTTAGCCTGACCCCTAGTCAGACTACCTGGTGCACCCATGAGGTGGACACTGGGGACAGTCGGCCTATCAAGAGTAAAATCTACAGGCAACCTGACCGTGTCAGGGACTGTATCAGGACTGAAGTCCAGAAAATGTTGGAGTTAGGTGTGATTGAGCCTTCAGATAGCCCTTGGGCTAGCACAGTAGTCCTAGTACCCAAGCCTCATACCCAGGGTGGTAAGAAAGAAATGAGGTTTTGTGTAGACTACAGAGGCCTCAATGCAGTCACCAGGTCTGATGCCTATCCCATACCAAGGGCAGATGAACTGAT
Organism: Calotriton arnoldi; assembly: GCA_963921515.1. NCBI lineage: Eukaryota > Metazoa > Chordata > Amphibia > Caudata > Salamandridae > Calotriton > Calotriton arnoldi. Next base: position 411,104 of record CAWUFW010010549.1, read on the forward strand.
TGATACTTTGGCCTCAGCCAAGTATCTGAGTACATTTGACCTAACAGCTGGCTACTGGCAGATCAGTTTAGCTGATGATGCAAAGCCAAAACAGCATTTTCGACCCATGGTGGGCACTACCACTTTGTGGTGATGCCCTTTGGATTGAAAAATGCACCTGCCACTTTTCAGAGGTTGGTGAACAAAGTTCTGGCAGGGATGGAAACTTATTGCTCAGCTTATCTAGATGATATTGCTGTCTTTAGTTCCTCCTGGCAGGATCACCTGGTCCACCTCAGAAATGTTTTGGAGGCTCTGCAGAAAGCAGGCCTCACTATCAAGGCCACTAAGTGCCAGATAGGGCAGAGTCAGGTTGTGTACCTGGGCCACCTTGTGGGTGGAGGCCAGGTTCAGCCTTTACAGAGTAAAATCCAAACCATAATGGAATGGGTTGCTCCAACCACCCAGACACAGATGAGAGCCTTCTTAGGCCTGACTGGGTACTATAGGAGGTTTGTGAAGGGATATGGATTTATAGTGACCCCCTTAAATGATCTAACCTCAAAGAAAATGCCAAAAAAAGTTCAGTGGACAGCTAGCTGTCAGAAGGCATTTGAAGACCTAAAGCAGGCCATGTGCACTGCCCCCATCTTACAGAGTCCAGACTACACCAAAAAGTTCATTGTCCAAACAGATGCTTCTGAGCTGGGTGTGGGAGCTGTACTGTCTCAACTGAATGATGAAGGTCAAGACCAGCCAGTAGCTTTTATTAGCAGGAGGCTGACCCCTAGAGAGAAACGTTGGTCAGCTATAGAGAGGGAGGCCTTTGCTGTGGTGTGGGCCCTGAAGAAGCTGAGGCCATACTTGTTTGGCACTCACTTCATAGTTCAGACTGACCACAAGCCTCTCCAATGGTTGAAACAGATGAAAGGTGAAAACCCAAAACTTTTAAGGTGGTCCATTTCCCTACAGGGAATGGACTATACAGTGGAACATAGGCCTGGGACCCAACATGCCAATGCAGATGGACTCTCAAGGTATTTCCACTTAGAGCACGAAGACTCAACTGGTCAAGGTTAGTTTAGTGTCCCTGCGTTTGGGGGAGGGGTTGTGTAGGAGAGTAGGATCTGCCTCTTATGTTGCCCCCACTTTTTTCTGATGTTTACACTGGTTTCTGGCTATAGTCTGGCTGGGACCCTGCCAATCAGGGCCCCAGCCTCTCTGTTCTCTCTAAACGACTTGGAGTGCACTCTAGGTGCACTAGTGATTGGATACTGTGGTACCTTATGAGTCCCTAGTATATGGTACCTTAGGTACCAAGGGCATAGGTACTTCACAGGCCTACCAGGGGCTGAAGCATGTATTATGCCACCCCTGGGAAGCAGACTAAATCTGACACCACAGGTCTGCTACTGCAGTCTGGGTAAGGTGGTGCATGCACCCCTTACGGTGATATAGGCTACCTATATCACTACATAGATACACACATATAAACCTGTAAGTCACTCCTATGGCAGGCCTTATCAATCCTGAAGGCAGAGTGCTTGGTTCCTATGTGAGAGGGTGCCCCAGCATGAGCAGAGCCCCTCTGCAGCACTCGGAGACCCTTCTCTGATGCTGTTTGTAGTGCAGCCTGACCATATACTCTTAAGCGCATTATAACCCCGCGTTAAATGCTAACTTTGGGATGGCTGCACGGAAACATGTCGTGTTTGGTGTCAAACATCTTGGAATACTACCCCCCCCGCCAGTTCTGGCGGCGGGGGTAGCATTCCACCCTTCTAGAGGGATAGACATGTACCTACTGTGGAAACGCGGTAGAATCCTGAAGAGCCCTGGCATCACAAAATGGATACCACCAGTCACAGACACTGGGCTGCCCTCCTGCTGATGACCGAAACTCGCAGTGGAGGAAGCCCAACAATAGGTATCCTGTCCCAGGGAGGTGTGACCACCTCCCAGACAGGGTTTAGTGTATTGGGGCTGGGTGGGTGCACTCCTAGAGTGCTTTGAAGTCCTGCACTGGGGGAGCAGAAGGCTCCTCTGTGCATACACCAGTTCAAACCAGCTCAGGGGCTACCTGCCCCTGCTCTGGCGCGAACTGGACAAAGGGAAGTGGGTGTAGCCACCCACTCCCCTGACCCTCCCATAGGTGGGGTCATAGAGCTAGACCCTCCCTTCATTTTTAGTATAAGATAGGGAACCCTTGAACTTGCAAACTAGATCTCCCTGGACGACGCTCTACTGAAGAATCCTGGACCTTCGACGTTCCACTACCTCTGGAAGACTGAAGAATCTCCTTGGAGTCAAGGAGTGACTCCTGCTTGGCAGGCACCAAAAACTGAAACGACGGTCGCAAACTACGCCGCTCCCGCCGGAGCCCGAGGTCCCTGCAGCCCAAGACGATGATTTCCTGACTTCTCCCAGGCCATCGTGAGTCCCCAGCGAAGCTGAGGCAAGTGGACCCACGAGTGACGAGGAACCGCAGTCCCTGGGTACCGTGCACTATTGTCGAGTGCAACCCCTTCACGACGTTCTACGAACCTGTGCTTTGGACCACATGTTGTCCCAGCCTCTAGCAGGAATCCCTCCGAAGATCAGAGGCCTACCCCGTCCCGAGTGACCGTGGGCCCCTGTTGAAGGAATCCTCCCGAGGCGTCGTCACGATCCCTTGCCAGCCGGCTTGTGGGTCCCCTGAAGACTTTTCTACACAACCAAAGGGCTCCCCTGGTTGCTCCAGGCCTGCCCTGACTTACCCTCGCTGGGTGAGTTCCCCAGACCTTGCTGGTCTGCACCATTGACTTTTTACTCTTTCCACGAGACTTGCTGCTGCCAAGGCTTGTTGGCTCCAAACGGGTCGCCGACACCGCAGTCAGCTGCAGACTTTGTGGGACACGCTGAATCCAGCTCCTGGTCGTCCTCGACGCCTCCTGGACCTCGTGGCCGAAGAGTCAAGACACCCGTGAACGACCTGAATCTGTCGATGATGGTGGGCATTCATCTTCCTTGCCCCGGGTCACTGCCCAGTGACTTTGAACACTGTCCCCTCTGCTTTCAGGTCTTCCTTCTTCCGAGTCCAGGCTTGGATTCCACCGGACACTTCTTCTGGCTTCACAAGCAGCAAGTCTTCATTGGCTCCCATTGAAAGCGACGCCGCGACCCGACACCAAAGGACACCTATGCACCCGGCTTCCTGGGTGAGGTAACTCCAGCACTACGGTGCTCCTGTGGGTGTTGGCCCTAGAACTACTTACCCTGTAAGTGACTTGCTTGTAGCTACTCCCGAAGTGCCCTGAAACTCTTAATTTCCAACCGCGACTTGCCCCATTGAAGTCTACGGCGATCCGCGCCTGTGTTCACTCACTGCACGCGTCCCCCGTGGGTCCTTTACTTACCTGCCTTGGGTAGTTTCGTGAGGCCCCAGCACTTCTGAAGGCCCTAGGACTTGTCCCTTTGCAAGTCGTTGTTCTTAAGTCTCTTTTTTAGTATATGGTCTGGTACGAACCTAGGGCCCCAGCCATATTTGTGCTTAATTTATTGTGAAACGCATTGATTTATGCATATGTTCCTGACTTCTAATCTCACAAGAGATTAGTAGAGAGTTGTTTAGTAATAAATACATATATATTTGATATATATACCTGTGTGGTGTCTTTTCATTTGGTGATTCAAGAGATTGTGTGGTAAAACAAGCTGCTTTACATTCCTCCAAGACTTACCCTGAAGGCTGCTCTCCACAGCTACCACTAGGATAGCTTTCTATAAAGGTTGTCTTAAACCTACCTACCATAAGAGTCGAATTGTACTGGTGCAAGGTGTCCACTTTAACTAGTGAACAGCATATACCAGGCCAACTTCTCACATCGTGATATTCCAGTGATGAAGGTGCAACCCCACAAGGTTTCAGTACACAAAATCGCTATGCTAATTTAAATTTGATATTTTTGTGCACCCACTTTTGACTTGGAGACATGGTATCGGCGGTGACAGTAGGAGGGAGACGTTTTTGAAAAACTTGATTATTTTACTCCTAGCACATTCTAGACACATACATGGTATCGAACTAACCAGTGATTTCCTGATCTGCTCGATGTTATCAGTCAAATTTAGTTTTAGTTGTTTTTTTATCCTCATTGCCTATCCCAACACTCAGGTATTTACATGTGTATCCAGTCCATTGTATATCCAGATCAGCCACAGGAAGTACTGTTTCCATGCCCATTGGGAAAATCTGTGACTTACCCAGTTCATGCGTTAACTTTAGGTAACATTCTGAAGTGTATTGTCCAGGTCCTTGGCGTAGACACTCAGTGAGCGAATCTGAGATCGTCCAGCCAATTCAGTGTTCACGTTTTGGCTCTCAGGGTCGTAGGTTGGTGGCCAGTGGCTAAATATCGAATAGGAAGAAAAGATGAGCCAGTGAACACTCCTGCCCAGAGCAGCTTGGAAAAATAAGTTAATCTGCCTGTACAAACCCAAGCCAGGGCATAATTTTACATCCGTTTTATCCAGTTTCTTACACTGAGGCCAAATTAAGGTGTGATTGAAATAAGAACTCTCAAATGATGAAATTGAACACTATTTTGACATCTTGACAGCCCATCACTAGTGTGTTAGTGTACCTTGTTTATTTTCAAATCTGTTTATTAAATATAAATTGAACAGGAAAACAAAAAAGGAGCAACAAAGCAAAGTACTTCACTGATAGCATGGTACATTGACAGGGCCTTGCAAAGGTTCTCCTGTTACAATAAAAAGAAACAATAGAGGATAAGGGTGTAACAAAGATAAAACAATATGCTTATCCATTAACATGATATTGTGGCATAGATTTGCTTTAAATTATAGTATGTAGCAAAATAGCCAGAGAGGAATAGGGATATAAATAAATGCGAAAATCAACAAGATCCCTTTATTAATGAAAGCTCACCCAGTTTGTGAGAGCAAATGTATGGGGGTCCTGGGAATGGTGACCCATTGTTCGGGCTATGTGAATAGGGTTTGTGCATACCAGTGTATTAGATTGAAAGTATGTTAGAGCTTGCGTGTTCGCGCTAATAAGAGTTGGGGTTAGTGAATACTCCCCTCCTCTATAGATTAGAGGGGGGAAGAAAAAACCAGATAGGAAGGGCGAGGGAAGGGAGATGCGCTCAGAGTGTCAAGGGGGTGGGTAGCTAAAATCTTCTAGGAGGAGGGAGACTCCCCACCATGATCCTGTGGAGTAGGGGAAGAGTGGTGTGTACCTCTTGAGTAAGGTAGAAGGGAAACTTCAAATAGCTGCAGCGCTCGAAGACATGGAGGGGTATAGCAAGAGTTCTCTGTCTGGGATAGGTGCTGAATTAATGGTTGCCAAGTGTGGGTGAATTTGGTGTCTGTGTGGTTAATACGGGCAGTAAGTAACTCTAGGGCCAGGACATGCCACAGCCGAAGAAAACACGTCGCGATAGGTGGTGTGGCGTGTTTCTTCCAATATAAAGCTGTGGACTGTTGTGCCGCCCCCAGCATTTGTGCTATTAGGCGCCAATCTGAGTGTGTCATGGCTGTTAATTGTGAGGGTCTAATGCCCAACAGAGACACTGTCGGAGAGCTGGGTATGGGGAATCCCACCGTATCTTTAATGTGACTATGGATCTCCTTCCAATAAAGCGTCAGGCTGGGGCAAGACCACCAGATGTGGATGAAGTCACCCGTTCCTCTCTGACATCGCCAACATGTTGGGGGGAAGCCCTTAATCAACGTGTCATAAGTTTATAGGCCGATTCGCGTTGGGGAATGCTTTGATATATTTTAGGTATGTCTCGCCATAAATGGTCCCAGTTCTCTGGGGAGACCTCCCCGCCAAGATCCGTATTCCATTGGCTTTGGTATGTGTGGGGTTGGGGTTGCTGTGAATGTTGTAGCACTTTGTATGTGCTAGAGATCAATCCCCTAGATCCCTCGAAGGCCCGGACTAGGGTCTCGAAGGGAGTAAGCGATCTAGTCGCTCCTTGTGTGTATGCGGGGGAAAGCAGCCAGTGTCTGAGTTGGTAATATTGCATCCTTGCATTGTCTGTATGGTGAAACGATTTTTTGCACTGTTCAAAAGTGATGAATGTCGTGCTGAAGAAACGGTCTATAAAAGCAGGGGATGTGCTAAGAAGTGGGAAAAGATATGGGCACCCTGGAAAAAGTACAGAGGGATGAGCTTGGGAAACTGAACGGTATCGGAGGTCTCACTGCCTGAAAACACTCTGTAAATATACTATACAGTACCTGCCTTCCTGTGAACTGATGGTAAAGTTTATTGTAATGTATGGTCTATTGAGCTATGTTAATAAAAAGATTTATAAAAAAAAAGTGATGAATGTGGCCCCCTGAAGTAAGTCCTGGATTATGCAACACTCACCCTCCGTCCAAGGTCGGAAGGCATGATGTTGGAGGGCAGGCGGAAAAATGGGGTTGCGTGCTATAGGGGTTTTGGGGGATGGGAATGAGGTCAAGCCCCGAGATACCGCAAGTTTGTCCCATATGTCTGGGACCATTTTTGTAGGAGTAGCTATGTATGCACTGCGGGGGCGCCAAGCTAAGTCCCACAAGGGCCTACACAAAACAGCTTGGTCCATGTGGAACCTGTTTTTTTCGCTTTCCCGGACCACCCATTCCGAGATGTAGCGAAGATGACAGGACCAATAATATTCAAGGAGGTTAGGGCACGCTAACACCCCCCCCCCCCAATCGCGGGGTAGCATCAAGACTTTGTTGGAAAAACGCGGGCGGCCTTTACCCCAGATGAAAGTGGTTAGGTCACGTTGGAGGTATTGAATATCAGTTTGTGGGATTGGGGTAGGGAGGGTTTGGAATAAGTATAGCACCTTCGGAAGGAGAGACATCTTGACAGTGTTAATTCGACCTAACCAAGAGAGGAGGAGGTTTCGCCATCTACGGATATCTTCCCGTATGGCGCGTCTGTAGCTCGGCCAGTTGGCATGGGTCCAAAAAGATAGTGAGGGATTCAGGTCCAATCCTAAGTATCTTATCCATCTCTCAGACCACTTCAGTGGGATCAGAATCTGTAATTGTTTAATCTATGAAGACGGGAGGGTGAGATTCAAGGGATGGGATTTGGCTACGTTGATCCTGAAGCCCGCGGCTTCTTCAAAGGAGAGCAGGAGTGATGCTAATTCTGGAAGAGATGAGGCTGGAGTAGTAAGGGACAAAAGAAGGTCGTCCGCAAATAGAGAAATCTTGTGCTCAAACCCTGCAAAAGGAATGCCCGAGATGATGGGTGATCGGCGTACTGCAATTGCTAGAGGCTCTACCACCAGGGCAAATAAGAGTGGGGATAGCGGGCACCCTTGTCTAGTGCCCCTATGTATAGCAATGGGAGGGGTGAGGCGGCCATTGATGCGGATACGCGTGGTCAGTTGAGTGTAAGGGGCCCATCAGCCTGGAGATCATGGTAGGGCCTAATCCTACTCGGTGTAGGACCTCCCTGAGAAAGCGCCAGTCTACCCGATCAAATGCCTTCTCTGCGTCCAATGACACCAGGCAGGCAGGTATGTCCCTGTATTGAACTTTTTCGATGAGGTGGGCTATATGACGAATATTGTCTGCGCCCTGGCGGTGGCGGATAAATCCGACCTGGTCTGGGTTGATAATACCAGGTAGATAAGGATCCAAACGATTTGCAAGGATTTTTGTATAGATCTTCGTTTCGGTATTTAAGAGGGCAATGGGTCGATAAGATGTGCAAAGAGAGGGGTCTTTACCTGGTTTTGGGACCAGCACTACTTCTGCTTCTGACATGGTTGGAGTGAGTCTAGTGGTGTCGGTAAAATTATTAAAAAGGGGAAGAAGGTGATTTTGGAGCTGCGGATAGAAGGTGCGATAAAAAGCAACAGTGAGACCATCAGGCCCGGGGGTTTTCCCTATTGGGAGCTGTTTTACTGCTTTTGCTATCTCTTCTAGCGATATTGGCTCATCTAGAAGACTTGCGTGATGGGAGCTGATAGGTTCCCTGGGGCAGGAATCTGGGAAGGAGGTGATATTCTCCGGGGCACAAGGTTCGGCTGCGTACAGATCTTTGTAGAAGTTGGAGAGAGTTAGGCCTTTATTCAGATGTGGCCCAAGAGCCGCCCAGTCACCTAAGCTTGGAAATGTGGGCACGCGTAGCTTGGGTCCGCAGGCGTCGCGCAATGTACTTACCCACCTTATCCCCTCCCGTATAGAATTTTTTGTTTAATGGCTAGTAAAGAGCGTTCTGCTTTGTTGGTGCGGTGTAGGCGTAGCTGGCCTCGCAGCGCTGCAAGCTGTTTTTTGTCTTGTAGTGAGGGTTGTTGATTATCTTTTCGCTCTAACGCTTTAATGTCGACAGAGAGGGTGGACTCGAGGAGAAGAGCCTCCCGGGAGCGGGCTATAGCAATAGAGGAGATAACTTCCCGGATAGTCACCTTGAAGGCATTCCATCTGACAGATTCTGAAGTGTCAGAGGTGTCATTTGGAATGAAGAAGGCCTCAATCTCTTTCCGTATGTCTGCCACATCTACTGGATCGCGCAGGACTTGAGGAGGGAGTCTCCATCGGGGTGTGCATAGCGCTGTATGTTGGGAGGTTGGAGAAAAATCGAGACATGGGCGTGATCAGAGATTGAGATGTCAGACATCTCCGCAGCAGTTAAAAGAGTAATCAGGGGGAGGGAAAGGAAATAATAGTCGATTCGCGAATATGAGCGATGGACGTGGGAAAAGAATGAATAGTCTTTGATGTCAGGGTGGAGATATCTCCAGGCATCCAGTAGACCTAAGTCAGTGATAGTATTCTTAAGGGCCGCCGACATCGCGCCCGTGCCCTGATATGCTGGTGCGCAGCGGTCCCAGTCTGGGTCCAACACCAAATTGAAGTCTCCCCCGAGGATAATCACCTCCTCCGAAGGTTTTAGCAGGTCTCGTAGGTGGGAGCGCAGGAACATGTCCTGGGCTTGATTCGGTGCATAAAGGTTTAGAAGAGTCCAAGGTCGTGTGCCCCATTGTATTTGAAGTTAAGAAAACGACCCTTGGTGTCCCGCACCACCCCGGGGGTCCTTCTGGCTAAACCAGCCCTCAGTAGTATGGCTACTCCAAGTGTACCTTGTTTAGTCCCTGTAGATTCATGACTGTACTTCTGTTGGGACTGAATCTACATTGGGTCTGGTGGACCCGCTATGCTCGTAACCTGGACAAGGCTAAAAGCCTTGGCATCTCTAGTCAGCATAAATAAAGATCTACAAAAAGAGATAAATGGCTTTCCTGGACTTTGCTAGAAGAAATTTAGTTTTTTGCCTTTTGGAACGTGGTAGTGTCCTCTTGCAAAAGATCTGTATAAACCAACAGAAACATTGGAGGGAGCAGCAAATCAGACGATACAACAAAGAATTCAGACGGAATGAATACATTTCTGGGTGTTAATCTAATACTAGTTTAGGTCTAGCTTCAGTTCCTTCCTCCCTGTAGGCGGTGTCAATCCACCTATGTAATCTCTTATCTGCTTGTGTAGTGCAGAAGGGCTCCTGCCTGTTTAAGTTAGTATAATATTCTTGGACATCTAGTAATTTTATTCACGGGTAACTAGTCAACTGTAGTAATGTCATCACTCTAGACAATGATCACTACAGGTTCAATGCCTTGCTTATTTATAAGCAACCATAGTTGTACCAGTCTGTCACCTTCTTCATTCTGCCTGTTCGGGTATGAATTACATTTTCTTTTTAAATTATGTTTATTGTTTGTTTTTTTCCTTTAAATTTAACAATTGGCATATATTCAAATAGCATCTCTACAACCCAAATCAACTGGAAGGTCACACCAGGTAGCTAAAAATAAAACTACAAAATTATTACATTGAAGTCATTGGTCAGTATATTATAGCTGTCAAAACAATGCAGATTCGTTGTGTCATGTATTTGTCCTGGCAAGTACATGGTTCAGTGCAAGCAGCCCTCCAACATTATGCACTTGGCATGTATCCCTTCTAAAACCATGTGCCGGTCCATGTCTATCCTGCCCCATTCCTTCTGTCGTTAATCTCCGTAAACACATGTACCATTTCCCTGTCCCATTACATGTTCACATGTTTTTTCTGGGCGGCATTTGGTCAGGGGGTGCAACAAGTCATTTATATACCTTCACCAATTGAACAGGCCCTCCATGACCTTATTGTCTGTGCAGACCATACTAAGCCGAATTTGTTCCACTCTTTCCAAGTCGTTTACATGCTTCATCCATCGATCAGTCATCAGCAGCTCAGATCTCAAAAATGTATTGCTGTTCTTCTCTAGGCAATTAGTAATGTGAACTCTGCCGCTTTTTTCCACATTTGACGTTTGGTTTTGAAAGCGGGTACATCCATCAGACAATAGTCCAAGCACAGGCCTGTGTTTGTCAATTAACTTGCTGAGATTTCTGAACAGTATGTTTGTATATGAGGGTAATATTACATCATTTGAAAGAACACTGCTTGCTTTGCATTGCAACATTCGTCCGTATATGCCAGATCTATCTTATGTAGTATTGTGGGGGTGGTGTATGTTCGACGCATATTGACGGCCCCCGGGGGAAGTGAAGGTCGCAGACCAGTCTTCCCCCGGGGCTATTCGCGCGAAGGCCGGAAGGACAAGGTGGGGGTGGGATTAGAAGAGGAAGGGAAGGGGCGGGAGTTGGGAAAGTATATAGGGTGTCAGGAGAGGAGGATCAGGCCTCTTCCTGACACCTCAGCACCACCGGGGGGGGGGGGGGTCAGAGAGAAAGTTTGTAGAGATAGTGGGCGTGCAGTTAGGCAATTAGCCGATTTGTCGATCGGTGGGGGGATTGCAGTGGCAGGAGTGTAGGGTAGTGTTAGGGAGGGTTACCCACCGTTTTTTCTGTCCACATTGGAGGCGTAGGACGCGAAGGCCGTCCGCGCCGAAGGGGATCGGCCAGGCAGGCCGGGTGGACCTCCTCGGCTTGGTGTGTTGCGGCGGGCGTGGGGCCGGGATGGCCTGCGCGCCCAGGATGGCGCCTGCAGGAGTTGCTGGTACGGTGGTGGCGTGTCAGTAAGAGCCACCACCGTGAAAGTAGATCACATCAGGTAGGGGGCGGCCCAAAAAAGGAGACCGGGAAGCACGGGCGGCAGTGCCTGCTTGCGCGTCTGCCCGCTGATGCGTGCATGCCTAAAGCGCTCGTGAGGGGGAGGGGGCGGGAGGCCTGCATGCGCTGCAGCGCGTCCGCAGGGAGGGAGGCCCAGAGTTTGAATGCGGTGGTGGGGGAGGGCCGGGCATAAGTGAGTGTCTTTGATTGAGTGGGCAAGGGCAGCTGCATGGGGGGGGAACAGGCTTGACACCTGCCCGGTAATGGGAGGGAGCCGGCAGGCCACGACGGGCTGGGGGAGGATACCCCATTGGACCTGGCAGGGAGCCCCGGGATGGGGCCTACCCGGACCGGGCAGGAAGTGGGGGCCTCCTTACATGCGGACACACACCCCAAAGGGGGGGGGGGCGGGGAGGCCTGAGAGGCGGTTTCCGTGGGCACAGGGTGAGCACCGGGTGCTGGCGGACGGGGGCAGGAGCCCTCCTCCTCTGTTCCCCAGACAGGGGTGCTGGGGGGGTGGGGCAATGAACAGGAGCTGCGGCTTGGGCAGGAGGTGGGGGGAGGGGCTGGGGCTGCTGCCAGGGAGTAGCAGGCGGCGGTTGCACTGGGGGGGGAGGGGGTGTAGCCCCCTGTCTCCTCAGCCAGCGCAGTAAGCTAGGGGACTGCGGGGGGCCCGGGGGTTTTCAGCTGATAGCCGGTCCTCGGAGTAGGGGTGAGGGACTGCCAGTATGGCACCAGGCCCGGTGGTGCTTGGGACCCACCAGGTTGGAGCGACCTGGTGGGGGGAGGGGAACCAGGACCGGCGATTGAGGCCGGCAGAAAAGGGGGCGCCGCCGGCGGGGCGCACGACGGCCTCGAGACGCTGGCCGGAAGCAGTAGGGGGGTCCGCGGCGGCCTGCCCTCCAACGAGGGATCGCGCAGCGAATCCTACGACGTTCTCAATCCTACAATGTTATGAATACATTTGGTGAAGGATGGCATGGGTGTTGAGAGGTTCAAGACAGGGGAGTGTGACGGTGTGTGTGGGGGATGGGAGTGTTGAATGGACGATGAAGTGCGAAGAAGGATGATGTGGAGTGGGGTTGTCGGGGGTGGGGGGGAGTTGAGGTAACCAGACCGTTTGGTGTTTTGGCAAGAGGCACGTGCGGCTGAAGACGGAGCTGAGGGCAAGCAGCGAAAGGGAACAGCAGCTCCGGTCAGGATGTGGAGGTCCCAGACGGACACTCAGGTAAAGGAATAGGGCGGATGCCATGGGACGAGGGAACACGGGGCAAAAGAAATCCAGCTGGTCGGCTGGGGTATGTAGGGGGCTGTGGGGGATTTGGCGATATAGGTGCAGCTGTGGCATGCTTCAAAGCAAATGGGTAACTTGGGGGACAAGCGATGGGTAGGGATGGGTCCAAACGGACAATCTGGTAACAAGCGGAAGGAAGAAAGCAAGCAATGGGTCACTTATCACGATTGGCCATGTTGGAGGAGAGTGACAAATGGGCCGGGGATGCCAGTGGACACAAAAGAGGACGTCGGTGTCCACAACTTGGGCCAGCATACTTTGGTGTGGGGCTCGGGGGCGGGGCAATTGCCCTGCGGAAAGCCATGGATAGCGGCTGAATGGCACGAGGGATGGGGGGGGGGTTTCGTTGGGCTAAGAAATGTGGGAGACGGGATAAGGTCAGTCCAAACTTGCCTAAACTGGAAGGGGCATCAACGCAATACTCCGCCTCTACCCATAGCGGGGGCGTAATAGCGACTTTATCGGCCCTTACAAGGGATCACTTCACCAGGAGCAGAAAGGCCGGACTTGGGGGGGAGGGGGAGCGGGTTTTCCTCGGAACACCAACAAACAACGGGTGTCACGTCGGGGACAGGGGAGACCGGAGAGGCACTGGGGCATAATGGCTTTGGTCTTAGACTCTTACTCTCATGGTTATGGGTTCAATTCCTGGCGTTTCAATACATCTGTTTTTTCAATTAAGGGTAGGCTATGGTAATTTATTAAGTGAAGGTTCCTGTGTCTGATACCCAACGAGGTTAAGAGGGACGATACACGGGAGGGAGAGTCATCCACTCAGATGAGGTCAAGCTGGGCCGCCCTGGACGAACAGGGGAAGGCCATGGAAGGAGGGGGGGGGGGGGGTAGTCAGGGCCAAGAGGTCCTTCCTGATTAGCGTGAGGCCATGGGTCCATGGCACTCGGCGTCTCCCAAGAGGGTGTGCTACGGCAAGGAAGAGGGTTGTTATCTGATGTGGGTCTGGTATGACACCGAGGCTACGAGGGCTTAAAGAGGCAGGCGATCTGCAAGAGGAGACTACGGCAAGGGTTGGCGGATTAGGGAAAAAGGGGTTAATGAGGGAGATGTTGCTGTTCTGTACGGACGGCCCCTTTAGGGGTGAACTTGGTCAAGTTCATTAGTAAAAGGGGGCAGTTAAGGTTTGGGAGTAGTGGAGGTCCCCTGAGGGGAGGAGGTGTGTATCGGTGGACGAGGACGGCTGTCAGAGGGGACGACGGAGCAGAGGAGGGAGAAATGGCGTTGTACGTCTGGATGGTTTTCAACTATGCTAACCATGCATGGGTCTGGCTTGATTGACAAGCGTTGCATGCTTGGTGGGAAGTTTTCGGGTCACGAAGAGCTGTGGGGCTCCGGGGGTCACAGTAAATGGGCGCGAGCGTTGTGTAGCGCGGTGGTGCGCAGCTATATATAGGAGAGGACTTGCTGGGGGGCCGGACATGTACGGGTACCTTGTCAGAAAGTGGGTAATATATGCAGTGGGGGTTTGTGTGTCAGAAGGAGCAGTAGGGGCGCTGGGGGCGTCGCAGAAACTGGAGCGTAAGAGGGTGCGAAAGACGGGGAGCCTACGGTCAGGGGAAGGGACAGGCCAATGCTTTGGGGAACTAAACAGGTGGAGGGGCCTTGGCACCGCAAGAAACGGTTGGGCCCAGGGGGGTCTAGTGGGTTCGTTGAGGGTGATATTTTAAAGGGGGAGCGTGGTTGCGGGACGAAGTTTCGCTATGGGGCGGGAGGACACTGAGACTGGGGCAGGATACAAGGGAGGGTATACGGCAGCGTATAAGGGGCTGGGGGGAGTTACACACAGGGTAAGCGGGGAGGAGGTTACAGGGAGACAGAGTGCTGACGCACAGGCATGGCTGGGGCAGGTTTGCTGTACCGTAGAGGGTGGTTCAGGTGGGGAGAACAGTTGGGGTGTGGGACAAGTGAGGCAGAGTGCGAGGGCGCCATAGGAGGTTCGGAGGGGGGACGTTGTTTGACAGGTGCAAAATGGTGTAGCAACATTAATGTGTGAAGAAGGAGATGTGCGGGGATGGCTGAGGATGTATGGAGGGTCATCGCACGGTGGTCGACTCGGAACGACATATGACAATAGGGTAATTTTTGTAAGGGTTTGGTGGAACTGGGTGTCTGGAGGTGAAAAAACCTGGAGACGAGATGATAGGTTCAATGTGGAGAGCGGGCAAGGAGGCATTGCTTGAGATGACAGGGTGTTTAGTGCCTGGCGTGTTTGAAGTGGAAAACGAGGCAAAGGGTTTTCGGGCAGAGCGGGGTCGGCTCTTTTTGAGGTGCAGGTAAGGTGAGGGAGGTGTGCCTGGGGCAAGGGTGAGTTGAGATGGTTGAGTGGGGTAGGTTGGATGCAGCGGCCGGGGAAAGTGGAGCGTGTGTCATCAGAGCAGGGGGCAGCATGGAGAGGGCATGATGCAGTGGTGATTGGTGTCAAGAAAGGGAAGGCCTCTGGCTGGGGGACTGTGTTTTTACACATTTGGAAGGTAGAGTGTCAGTTCTGCCGGACATTATAGGTCACATTCAAGGGCCATATAGAATGGGTGGGGGCCAACTTTCGGAGACATACAATTCCTACGCATTGGGGCTGTAGCAGCGCTGGCGCCAGGAGGGACCTGGGGGGGGGCGAGGGGGTTGAAAGACAGGGGAGAGGGGAGTACAGAAAAGGTGTTTTGGGACGATATAAGTACTGGAGAAGGGGTTTTAGGATTGGGTTTTGGAACAAAGGGTAAAAGAGGGCTAGGGCAAAGGGGAAGTATTTCTTGCAGGACTAATCATTCTTTTTCCACGGCAGGAGGTGGGAGTAGACCTGGATCCAGGACGGTCGCCTGGATAGGTGGCCATTCTCCCAGGCATTGGGCGGCACAGGATGCAGACTTGCAGGTGTACGGACGTCACCGGGCGGGGAACACACTCACCAGGATGTGATATGATGGGGGAAAAAGTAGAATGTAATGGGGCAGAGTTGCTGCCAGTACGGGTGAAACCATGTCAAAAAGGAAAAAGGAATTGCCCCGATATGACGATACATGTGGGAGAGGAAGTATTCTGGATTATGTCAAGTCTGGCATTACACAAAGATACATGGAAGGGGTTATGGTTCGATAAAATGGAATTTGGGGCTGTTGGTTACGTGAATGAATTGTGCCTCGCAGAGGACGGAATGGGGGGACTGTCGGACATGCTTTAAGGGAGTGGCCCGCAGGTACCGGGACAGTTTTAGGGTGGAACAAGTGGTCTTGTTTAGAGATGGTGCACCTTTCGCGGTCAGGGACGGTCACAGAAATATTAATTTTACACGGGTCGCAAGTTTTAGGTGGTGGATGGTCGTCCACATGGTGCCGCAGGGTCGGCTGTCGGGAGGCGAAAGGTGCACAGGAACTGGGGGGGGGGGCAGGGAACCGCCCTACGGGGGTTCCCTGGTTGGCGGCACTTTGGAGGGGTGGTGAGTCACATACGGGCGGATCCACCCCTCGGGGGGGGGGGAGAACGGTACACAGGTGACTGATAGCGGGGCGCGGGAGGCAATGAGCAATGAAGGAAATTCAACAGAGGATGCTTGGAGGGCAAGTGAAGGTGAGAATGGGGAGAGGAAGGAGGTCACCGAGTGAATGGGGAAGAGTCAAACAGGTGAGATGGTTTTGAGAAGGCTGAAGGGAGAATGAGTCGGTATGGGATGGAAAAAGTATATTTCTTGCATTATTGCACTGTTAATAAAGTCTAAATGATTGCAACCTTGTCCTAATAAAATGGCCTTTTACGCTTCAAGTAACAGCGTGGAGTGTAGTTATTGCGCGATAGTTTGTTAGATGAGATCTAGAATTACTTGTCAGTGTTTTGATGGTCCTTTGTGCCGTTATTTAGGGTGTCCCTTGTCACAGTCCCTCCCTCATGTTCTCCTTGTCAGCAAATATTCCTGTGTAGTTGTTCCAATAGTGCCCACTATATTATCGTAATTGCCCTCTGGGCATTGTCACATCTAAGAGTGTTGTGAGCTTATGTGAGGGTATTTTATTTATTTATTTTGTGTTTTATATAGCGCGAACTTGACCCTAATAGGGTATCAGAGCACATTACATTCACATAATTTTCCACATTATAACAACACGAACACCTTGCAATTTCAGTAACCCTACTCAATATACAGTAAGATACTAGCAACAGTGATGCTACAAAGTCATAAATTAGTTGTACATTGAACTGTGATAGACACATTTGTGCATGACATAAAAATTACAAAATCAAAAATGACGTTAGTGGTCGATGTGTGCTAGCGTCTGTATTAATCAAGAAGGTCTTCTGATAATGACTGGACTGCTGGGGTTATGGCAGGAATTTTCTCATGAGAAAGGTTTTGGCTGCGTTTTTAAAAGCCGCGATGGACGAAATTTTTTTAATGTTAGGGGGGGAGAGTGTTCCAAATTCTTGGTGCTGCGCCAGAGAAAGCTCGATCATAAGTTCTTTTCTTTCGGAAAAGGGCCGGTTTCAGTAATAGATCTCCATGACTCCGGGAAACCCGGCAACCTCCTGATAGAGTGATTTTCTGAGCTAGGTACATGGGTGTATTGTAGTGTATCGCTTTGTGAGTGATACATGCCATTTTTAGCTGTATTCTTGCTTCGTAGGGCAGCCAGTTGAGCGCTTTCAGATGAGGGGTGATGTGGTCGAATTTTCTGGATCCAGTTATAAGTCTTGTAGCCGCATTGAGACAGGCTTTTAGTGGAGCTGTTGAAATCTTAGGAAGACCGGCTAGTGTTGTGCAACCGTACTCGATCCTTGAAATGACTAGTGCCTGGACTGCAGTTTTAAGGTCTGCGTTATTTATGACAGGTTTCAGTTTTCTGAGGTAGCTTAAATGGAAGCGGGCGTTTTTTGCCATCGTGTTGATATGTGCAAGCATGTTCAGGTTTTTGTCTTGCACAATGCCCAAGGATTTGGTTGAGTCTACAATCCTCGGGATACAGTTTAGCGCCGTGATTAGTTTGGTCCACTCCGCGATATTCGTGGTGCTTTTCTGGGGGGAAATCAGGGAAGGGGAGAAGTTAAATAATTTTTTGCATATTCATAACATGGTATTCACTTTTGATTCCAATGAGTCTTTACAGCAAATACCACCGACATACAAAGGGCGAGGTTCGGCCACTACTATAGATTTTATTTTTGTGACAGCTCCTTTGGGTGGGTTATCTGTTTTTTTTAAAATATAGAACACAGCCCCTTTAGCGATCAAAACCCTTTGACTCTTTCTTTGACGGGGGGATCCATCTGATGGGTTCTTGTAAGTCACAGGCACTTTTAATCCCCAAGGACCAGGGCAGGAATCTACGATGGTCGCAAATAGATGTTAAGACCTTTAATCATAGTCTTTTTAGGTCTCGCCTAGCGTTGAAGTGCGCATGCACTCCTCGCTCTGCGAGGCCTCTTGTAATCGAGGAGATTTCTGAAGGGGACTTGAAGCCCCGCCCATCATTCTCATTGGCCGGCGTCATCATTTATGCTAAACGCTGGCCTCCGATTGAAAATGAGGCTTCTTTGTTACGCCCTGTCTCCTTTTCAGACAGCCCATCCGGACTTGATCGTTTACTTGCGGCGTGACACGGTCTCCTTTAATTACAGTCGGTAGCACTTTTTTTTGCATTCGCGCAATGGCGACAGCTTGTTGAAGTTGTTCTGCGTACTATTCTCGTCTATCTCACGAGTTACACGTGGTTGTTCCTGGCTCATATTGAATCCTGGAACTGTTTTACAAGACATGGTGAAGTGTCTCAAAATTCGTGCGCAGCAGCTGTAATTGCTGGACTGGAATTTCCACCAAATAAAGCATTTTGGGGTACAATGATGGCAGTAAGAACCCCCCCCTTTTACAGTCAACCGTTTGTAAGTGCAACTTTTGAGTGCGTTGTGAAGCGCCGCGCGAGAGTTGAGAAGCCGGGGTCTGCTGCTAGCGGGCAGTGCTAGTTTGCCCTCCTTCCCTGCTCTCCCGGGCCCTCCTTTTATTACTGTGGCCTGCCATTGTTATCCCCCTACCGCCACCAGCGCTGCCAGCCTGTCGTCTAGCAGCACGTTTCCAGCTCCCCCAGTGATGGCAGCGGTTTCTTCTTCGTGTATGGATCCAGACCCTGTTGCAGCGTGACACCGGACTCCCCCGGCCACATTCTGCCCGCCGACGGGCTGCCCTACATCGACATGGGCCGCAGGGCCCCATCGCTTTGCTAACCCGCACAACAAACGGTTCCTGCCATGGAGGTCACCCACAGCCAGGGGCAGTTAAGCAGTACAGGGACCCGGGGCATATGGCATTGGGGAATAAGAACGGATGTGCTAGAGGTAGGCTTTTTTAAATTTATTTATTTTTTTAGCACTTTTATATAGCGCAAACTTGACCCGAAGGTATTAGAGCGCTTTACATCAGCATCAATTGCATTACAGACAGACACCAGGCTTGCATTGAAGAGAGCAGGCATGCACAGCGGGGGGCGCCGGCGTTTATAAAGTATGTGCGTTTACAGTACATGTTTGGTGATTTAACTAAAACTGCACAGACTAAAGATGGGAAGCTGGGGTGTGCTTGTTTTATATCGCTTGATTTTAAAATGCAAAAAGGGAGACAAAGGTGATGATTCGTGCGTGCGCTGCTGGGTTACGGTGTACACAGCATGCAAATAAACAATGCTGTAACATTGCCTCCGCCTCGGATAGTCATGCAATGTTTACAAACACGTTTGCAGTCCGGAATTACAGGACAGTAACGGCGTTCCGGAGATGTATTAAAAAAAGTAGAGAAAACTGCTAAATGCAGCGAAAAACTCCAATAGCAAGTAACACGTAAAGAGCAGAGAAGTGACTCCCACACCCTCTCACTGTTCATGTCCTAGGCGGGAGCCATTCCTCAGCCCAAATTGGTGGCTCGGTCTGTTTCTGTGGTTCTTGCCCCTTACTCCACATGCCTGGCACTGCTGCCATCAGTTTTCTGAGCGCCATGTCTAACTGTGGCAACGCCCGTCTTAACCGATTCAATGTCCAACATCGTTATCTTCCCATCTTCTAAGAGCTATGACACTGCCTCTTTGTGATCTCATCCAAACCACGAGTTGCGGATAGTCTTTGTCACGGTGACACAACCCCCTCCCACCAGCTCTCAGTGGATAGCTAGGGTGCCCACATCGAGGCCTTGCACGATATGCGAATCTTCCCAGATGGCACTAAGCAGATATATAGAACTTATTTAGCGCCAAGTGCCACCGAACAGTCAAATAAACTGTGCATGAAAACAGAAAGGCGTGAGCTGACAGGAAAAGTGTGACATTCTTCATTGGAAATGTACACTTTTTAGAGTGTCTGCGCCTTCGTTTGTTTGTGATGTATGTTTTTTGGTTTAGCTAAAACGCGTGCATTTCAATATATTTCTGTGAAGTGGTGTGTGATCTGAGACTGCACGCAATCAGAAATGCAGTGTGCGAGTGACCAACAAACAGGAACGTGTTCAGTGCGATACGAGAGCTCAATATTTCTGTAAACTATTTAGGTCGAGCCTGAGTCAGCGCGCATGCACCTGCAACCACCGGTTCAAATTAAGCACTGGGTGGAATGGTGTATTTTCTAACCCTGCCGGAGCGAAGCAGGCTAAATCCCTGCTACCCCTTTTCTGCCACCACGCTTCTACAGAATATTAACAAGTATTTGCAATGCAATAGGTCTCGCATTTATGCGAGTTTAAGCTATTGCCATTGTAAATGACTATCTTTTATTTATGTTTTATAAACCAAAATAAAAGGCATAGCCATTTACAAGCCAATAGCTCAAACTCGCATAACTGCGAGACCTATTGCATTGCAAATGCTTGTTTCCAGCTGTCAGCAGGAGATATGTATATGTCTGGATCCTTTAATCTCTTGTGAGGAAGTGCTAAGCTTGTTTGCCTCCATTGCTAAGGTAGTCTCTGGCCTTCTATCTACACAGGCGGCGGGACATGGCCTGGCTTCTCCTTCTTGGTTTGATTCCAAGTGATCATGGGCTCTAAGGCAGTTGAAGGAAGCTTTGCAACTTGCGCCCCGGGATAAAGCCAGGGTGTCTTGTCTCCGTCGTCCTTATAAAGAGGCCCTGAAGGCTCGTAGGCTCCAATTACACAAACAGGCATGGGAAGACTTAATTAAAGCGGGTGATTTGAGGGATTCAACACTTTTTTGGAAGACCATAAATAGCCCATGTTTTGCGTAGACAGGTAGATCCACCATGTGCCATCATATCACCACAGATCAGTGGGTCTCCCATTTTGAAAGTGTATATAACGCTGGTCTCCCTGAAGAGCCTTGTGTAGATATAATTCCTAGCCCCGCTGCTACACCGATTAGCTTCACACTAGAGGAGGTACACCTGAGTATAGAGTTGCATTCGCAAAACAAGGCACCAGGCCCTGACGGGATCCCTCCGGACCTTTTCCGCGATAATATGTAAATGTCCAGTATTTGTAAAGCGCGAACAATTACCCAAAGGTGTCAAGGTGCTGGGGGCCGTCGGGAAGATTAAGCAAGCTATTGCCCAGAGTCACATGGTGCTGGGCTGATCTGCCTTTGGCACCGGGGATCGAACCGTAAGCCCCCGGGTTCCGGAGTCAGTCACCCTGGCCGCTGCGCCACACCTCTTCCCGATGTGTGGGCTCCACTTCTGACCTAAGTGTTAAATGTGGCGGCCCAGAAAGGGACGTTGCCTTCCTGGTCCACTGCTACCATCATACCTATTTTCAAAAAATGGGATAAAGATAATCCGCAATCTTATCGCCCAATTTCTCTTATTGGCGCTGTTGTCAAGGTCCTGGGTCGGGTTATTTTATCTAGACTCTCCTTGTGGGCTAATGATAATTAGATTTTGTTGGATGTCCAATTTGGCTTTGGCCTACGGACCAATGCCTTAATCGTTATCTTTTAATAAATAAATATACAGTGACACAACTGGGTATTTGTATTTAGCTTTTATGGACCTTACATCCGCATTCGATCGAGTCAGTCGAAGCAAGTTGTGGGATATATTGATTTCTTTGGGTGTTGACCCCTCTATCGTGTCACTACTTATGTCTCTCCATGCTCACACATCGGCAGCAGTTAGATTCTCCCGGGAGGTGTGGACTTACTAATAATTTTAACTGTACTCGGGGGTACGACAATGCTGTATCCTAGCCCCTTTTTTATTCTCAATGTATATTAATGGCCTTGAAGCCGCCCTTTTGGCTCTTCAGTCGTATTCGCCCAGAGTGGACAGGAGATCTTTGCCAGTTTTACTGTATGCCGACAATGCGACGCTTATGGCCCTCACAGCTCCGGGCTTGCAGGTTCTAATAGATGGGGTTGTCGCTTTTATGACAGGTTGGATGTCAGTTAATTTTACCAAGTCCTATGTCCTAATTGCGGGTCCCCGGGGCCCTTGGTCGAAAACTTTTAAAGCTGGCCAGCACTCCCTAGCAAAGGTCCAGGTTTTCCCTTATCTGGGAGTGCTATTCGATGACCAACTACAGTGAAGATCACTTTTAGAGGGCAAGCTCAGTGATTTGAATAAAACTATGGGAGCTATCACCAGTTTTGTTAGCAGACTGGGATCATAGGCGCCCGAGGTCATTTTGAAATTGTACCAGTCCATAGGTATCTCTAAGGTATTATATGGCAGTGAAGTAAGGGGGTATGTTTGCGTAGATAGGCTACGGGTGGCAGAAAACAAGTTTTTGCGTCGACTTTTGTGAGTCCCCCAAGGCACGCCTGCTTGGACAGTGCATGAAGAGTTAGGGATTGATTTCCTGGTGGATCAAGTGGCAAGTAAACCTTTATTTGCTGGATAAAGATATGGACAAGCGTCAATAAGGGCTTAAATCGTCTGATTCTCACAGATTGCCTCACCCTGGAGCATGGTAACAAAGTCCCGTGGCTACATTATGGAAAGGAGTCTTTTTATGCTCTAGGGAGGCTAGACATTTTTCTTGCGCATGACATTATAAGCCCCAGGGATGTTAACATCATAAAAGACCTACACCGTAAATATTCTTCAGCTCACCGTGAAAATATTGAGCTAAGAAAATCTTCTTTGAGGGCTTATGTTATGCTAAAGTCCGTTCCGGGTATGGGACCTTACCTCTCCTCTCTCACTAGTGCTCATGATAGATTTTTAATCACCTGCTTTAGATTTAATTATCTTCATTTTATTTTAGCATCTTCGGCAGATTTTTCTCTGCCAAATCAAAGAGGACCCGGTGGCTGCGATACCAAATCTCCACAAGACACATTACACTTTGTACTATTGTGCAAATAATTTTCCTTGCATAGAAGGCAATTCCGCCGTCCCCTTCTAAAGAGTCTGAAGTTTAGACATGCCAGAGTGGGTCTTTTGTACTTACAGCTGTTGCCAACTGCTTTTACCTTATGTGCAGTGACAAGCTTTCTGCGGGCCGCTTACCGATCTCGGCTCGCTAGACCTGATTGAACTGCGTTTGACCTCTGTCCTTGTGGTACCTTTTAGATTTTTAGTGTGTACTGTGTATGTGTTTGTGAGGCTTCTCGATTCACTTTTTAATCTTTTTAAAATGGGTTGTGCAATTGATCTATTTATTATTTTAAATGATGATGTTTTTTCCTTTTCTTGTTTTTAATGTATGCCTGTATCTTTTATGGTCGCTTTTGCTTCGGAATAAAGAAGGAATTATTATTATTATTAGTATACATTTGTTTTATGATTTTCATTACACAAGGAAGAAATCTAATATTCTAATTAACTTAATTTTTTATATGGAGCTCTGAATACAATATTATTATTTAAATAATTTCTTTACTCTACTTATATTAGAGGAACCGATTGGTTTCTGATCAGAAAATGTATAGCTTGGTTTAATATTTAGGACAAGTTAAGAAGGCTGCCACTAGATGTAAGAATAGTCCACTTTTTATGTTTAATGCTTGTAGATAACGAGTATTAACATGGCGCCTGACTAGAACGCCATACACAAACACGAGGGGGAGACGGAGTACTCTCCGTTTAGGTAAGCCGCTGTATGTTACAATGGATTGTGAATTTGGTTTTGTTTGTTTTATAATTTGATATAATTAACACTCATCCTTAAGAACTTAAAAGAGTAGTGCTCTGGTATAATTTAATTAGTCATGATTTTGAAGTACAATTTTCATTTTACATTGGAAGTTTCAATTAAAACAAATTTAGCTGAAGGCCCACATTTGGTTTGTCATAAACAGTAAGACTTTGTTTCATTTGACTCTGGTTTAAGATTATAAGTTGTGTTAAGGAACACCAATAGGTTTATAATAACAGAGTGTTTTGACTGGATGTGGTAAATTTTACTTCCACTATGGAGTATGCTACAAGAGGTTACTGATGTAATATGAGAAAGGATAGGCTTTGATTAAATGATCTAATAATTTCCAGGTACTGTTGGGATATATTTTCCCATATCACACTTGATGGGATTATCAATTTATGACTTGCATTTGGACAGGGTAAGTGTGTCATACTTTGTATGATTTTGCGCTTTAATTTTGTGCACTTGGTGAAAAGTTTTTGAATTAATATAATTCATATAATTTTTAGATTTGACGTGTATACTGGATAGGTAACAATGACTTTGTGTGGTATGTTTTATATATATTTCTACATTATGCATTGACACTTGGGTGTTTTATTATTTTCATGCCTATTAGCACAAGTAGATGGGGACACAAGTTGACGTTTGTCATAGGGTGGTGATGTACTGAACTTTTAAATGATGATTGTATTGAGTAGTAACAATTTAGCAAGACACAGGTGTGATCAAGAGTTTATTTAGCCTTTGGGTTCCCTTGTGCATGACCTTATATTCCTTCATATTTTTCTTGTAACTAGTGTATCTTCCCGCTATGCTTTTTTATCCCATACACTATTAAGATTGGTGGAGAGATATTTAGTATATAAATAGTCTTTTAATAAAATGTGGTGTATTTACTTATAGCCCTTTTGAAGTTGGAGGCGAATATTCCGTAGAGATGAAACATATGTCGGCTTTTGGATTTCAAGAGATTTGGCCTTGTGGATCTTAAGAGACCTGTGCATACTATGAAGAGACTGAAATTAAAAAAAAAATATTTGATTCTATTATTGATTGACTTATGTACACATGAGTGTACCCGGAGGCATTTTATAACAGAGAATAATAGATTTGGGTGTGATTTAAAAGCCGAAATTCAATGATCAAAAAACATGAATGGATGAAAGGTTTCTCTTCAGAAGACTAGGGGAATAATAATGAGGATAGAACTGTTGAGCCGGGGTTACACATGAAAGATGGAAAGTGTAAAAAGGAAATTTCAAATTATCAAAAGGTTTTTATAAAAAAATCAAAAATTAAATTCCATGAAATTAGTCATTTTTGCCTGACTTGTCAGTAGAAAATGAAACTGCATAGGAGACAACCACAGGTGCAATAAAGAAATCAAGTCAATGCAAACAAATCAAAATACCAAATTTCTAAATGTTCTACTCAATATGTTTTCTGGTTCAGGGTCAAATACTTAATGTTCTAGGGACTTGAAGAGTTGATCAAGTAAAACAGAAAGTTAAATGCATCCACAATTTGAGGTTTTCCTTCAATAGGCAAAGTAAATGCTAAGAAAATCAACTGTGTGCAAACATCAACTTTCTTCTTAAGCGCCAACAGCAAATTAAAAGTGGCACCCTTTTTCTCCAGTTTGGACACTCCAACTGGTGCTACAGAGATGATGGAAACAAGAAGTTTTTTTCCTTACCTGTGTGCTTGAGCATATATTGGGGCGCTGTTGAGCAAGTCTCTGACTGACATTTGCCCAAGATGAAGAAATTTAATTTCTCCCCTGTTGGTGTCAAATATTTCCTGGCTACTTTCTATCAGAGAAAATAAAGTGAAGAAAACGATTTATTTTGTCTAAGTACAAATTTGGCTTACAACAGTTCGCTGATGTGAAGGTTAAGGTTCTCATATTTGGAGAAATATTTTACTCTGATAGCACGTAGAAGAAGCTTGGTTGCACAACAATCTTTATGAAGTCCAGGAGGGACATATAAGGAAAGAGCTAAAACATCGGTTTTTGTCCAAACCTGCTAGAAGGAGCTCATGAGGACATTATTCTGCTTCTTCGGAACATAAATTTCATAATGTCCATTCCTGAGTTCACTCACACAGGCTCAGTGCAGCGGGATTGTGATAAAACATCACTATGTTATTTTGAAATGTCCTGATAAAGCAGGGGCCCAGCACTCCCAACTTGCATGCAGGATGTAATATTCTAGAAGGGCTTGTGTGCATGGTAGATGGGATTTCACACAATTATAACATGACTGCATTAAATCTAGCTATAAAAAGGCAGGACCCAAGGGTGGAATTACCAGATTCTTAGGCCAGCCAGTGCATAGTATTGCATATTCATCTGAAGCAACATCCTTCAAGTCATCTGATGTGCAATAGGAGATTGATCTTTTGTAATGCACTCTTAAAGGGATTTAATATATGTATTTGATCTTTATCTTTGTGCTATACATTTTTGATGATTTGACATCTATGACTGTATTTGAGCTACATTTACTTACTACTATCTTTGACTGTTGTATTAATTGGATAATGTCTATATTTTACTAGTTCTAAAATTAAAACCTACATATGTTTAACTACAGTAGGTGTGAACCACTGCTTTCATGCATAGCATTCAAATTATAATCAAACATTTTGGGCTTGTGAGGCTGGCCACCCTCAGTCCAACACAGATAATCTTTCTGTGGTTTAGCACTCAGCACCTCAGTGCTTTCTTAGCCGCCCACCTGCCTCAGGGACATCGCTACTACACAAGACAGAATAGTAAAGTGGCATCTGCCAATACTGCCACTCAATGTCAAGTGCTTGTGCAGAATTCTGGATAATGCATGGAGATCTCCTGGAGGCCACAAGTACTCCAGTTCCTCAGGTTGGCTCAAGTCTCTCATTTTCCTGAGCCAGTCTGCAGGAGGTGGCAAACGTCCCTGATAATCTTTCTGGTGTAGTAGGCCTCACCTAAATTAAGTAGAAACAATAGCTCCCCAAATCCGTAAAACAGACCTTGGCCTAGCATGCTGAAGGGATTTTGGACTTCAGTTCCTTGTGCCCAAATTTCACAGTTTTGTTTCGGTAAAGCTTATAGCTAAATAAATATGTATTTGCTACTGGCTTTACAGCATAATCAGGTTTGGAGTGGTGTAATTTGAAAGAGGGTAAGGCTTGTGCCACAATGAGGAAAATACACTAGTGAAGCACACCGTTATTGGAACTGTGCGGGTACCTGTCTATCAAACAAAACCAGTTATAACCTCTGCCACCATCCTGGATCACAGTGCATACTTAGCATTTTAGTAAAACACCTGGTACATACACATTCTTGGGATTTCCTAATGAGAGCTGCCCTGGACTGGCTTAAAAATACACCAATGAGGCAGACATTGCTTTGTACCCATAGTCCCAAATCACAACTTAAAACCTGGGGGAGGAGTGTTTTAGAATACCGTGAGTACCAGAAAGGGTCTGCAGTAGCATTGCAGCCAATCTGAACTTCGCCTTTATTAAAACAGAAGTTATTCTACAGTCTTTTTAAACAGGAAGGGGTGGGAGCACACTGCTGACCTCCCAGCACAGTTCGCCCCTTAGCATTCTGGTAAATGCAGTTTGTAGTGCATGCTTACTTGGTATTTTTCTGGAGTGTTCCACCAAAGTTGGTGCAGATTAGTGCTGTCATCTCTAGACACGTGTTTCTGGATTTTATCCGTCATCAGTAGAGATCAAAAACGATTTTCTTCTGGGGTTGCTGAGCAGGCTGCCACAATTCTTACAGGTCTCAGTACCTCTCACAGGCGCACAGGTGCATCGCCACTAGCTCGTCAGCTCAATGGCTCAAGGGAGCCTTTTTAAACAGGAAGGGGTGGGAGCACACTGCTGACCTCCCAGCACAGTTCGCCCCTTAGCATTCTGGTAAATGCAGTTTGTAGTGCATGCTTACTTGGTATTTTTCTGGAGTGTTCCACCAAAGTTGGTGCAGATTAGTGCTGTCGACACGTGTTTTTGGATTTTATCCGTCATCAGTAGAGATCAAAAACGATTTTCTTCTGTGGTTGCTGAGCAGGCTGCCACAATTCTTACAGGTCTCAGTACCTTTCACAGGCGCACAGGTGCATCTCCACTAGCTCGTCAGCTCAATGGCTCAAGGGAGCCTTTTCAAACAGGAAGGGGTGGGAGCACACTGCTGACCTCCCAGCACAGTTCGCTCCAGAAAAATACCAAGTAAGCATGCACTACAAACTGCATTTACCAGAATGCTAAGGGGCGAACTGTGCTGGGAGGTCAGCAGTGTGCTCCCACCCCTTCCTGTTTGAAAAGGCTCCCTTGAGCCATTGAGCTGACGAGCTAGTGGAGATGCACCTGTGCGCCTGTGAAAGACTGAGACCTGTAAGAATTGTGGCAGCCTGCTCAGCAACCCCAGAAGAAAATCGTTTTTGATCTCTACTGATGACGGATAAAATCCAGAAACACGTGTCGACAGCACTAATCTGCACCAACTTTGGTGAACACTCCAGCAAAATACCAAGTAAGCATGCACTACAAACTGCATTTACCAGAATGCTAAGGGGCGAACTGTGCTGGGAGGTCAGCAGTGTGCTCCCACCCCTTCCTGTTTAAAAAGGCTCCCTTGAGCCATTGAGCTGACGAGCTAGTGGAGATGCACCTGTGCGCCTGTGAGAGGTACTGAGACCTGTAAGAATTGTGGCAGCCTGCTCAGCAACCCCAGAAGAAAATCGTTTTTGATCTCTACTGATGACGGATAAAATCCAGAAACACATGTGTCTAGAGATGACAGCACTAATCTGCACTGGCGTAGCAAGGGGGGGGCGGAGGGGGCGGTGCGCCCTGGGCGGCACGAGTTTTGGGGGCGGCGGCGGCTGCAAAAATCATCGCCAGCACCCCCCCCCCCTCAGCGCGGCGGCAAAAGGCAGGGACCGCCACGGGCGGCAGAGTGCCTAGCTACGCCACTGATAATCTGCACCAACTTTGGTGGAACACTCCAGAAAAATACCAAGTAAGCATGCACTACAAACTGCATTTACCAGAATGCTAAGGGGCGAACTGTGCTGGGAGGTCAGCAGTGTGCTCCCACCCCTTCCTGTTTGAAAAGGCTCCCTTGAGCCATTGAGCTGACGAGCTAGTGGAGATGCACCTGTGCGCCTGTGAAAGGTACTGAGACCTGTAAGAATTGTGACAGCCTGCTCAGCAACCCCAGAAGAAAATCGTTTTTGATCTCTACTGATGACGAATAAAATCCAGAAACATGTGTCGACAGCACTAATCTGCACCAACTTTGATGGAACACTCCAGCAAAATACCAAGTAAGCATGCACTACAAACTGCATTTACCAGAATGCTAAGGGGCGAACTGTGCTGGGAGGTCAGCAGTGTGCTCCCACCCCTTCCTGTTTAAAAGGCTCCCTTGAGCCATTGAGCTGACGAGCTAGTGGAGATGCACCTGTGCGCCTGTGAGAGGTACTGAGACCTGTAAGAATTGTGGCAGCCTGCTCAGCAACCCCAGAAGAAAATCGTTTTTGATCTCTACTGATGACGGATAAAATCCAGAAACACATGTGTCTAGAGATGACAGCACTAATCTGCACCAACTTTGGTGGAACACTCCAGAAAAATACCAAGTAAGCATGCACTACAAACTGCATTTACCAGAATGCTAAGGGGCGAACTGTGCTGGGAGGTCAGCAGTGTGCTCCCACCCCTTCCTGTTTAAAAAGGCTCCCTTGAGCCATTGAGCTGACGAGCTAGTGGAGATGCACCTGTGCGCCTGTGAGAGGTACTGAGACCTGTAAGAATTGTGGCAGCCTGCTCAGCAACCCCAGAAGAAAATCGTTTTTGATCTCTACTGATGACGGATAAAATCCAGAAACACATGTGTCTAGAGATGACAGCACTAATCTGCACCAACTTTGGTGGAACACTCCAGAAAAATACCAAGTAAGCATGCACTACAAACTGCATTTACCTAAATGCTAAGGGGCGAACTGTGCTGGGAGGTCAGCAGTGTGCTCCCACCCCTTCCTGTTATTCTACAGTCTGTTTGGGAAATGGATTCATTTTTACTAAAAAATCTTGGCATACTACTGATAAACCACAAATCTAAGTGTTACTGTATTCCAAGCTGGAAAGTGGAGTCAGAGTCTTGCTGGCTCTTTGTTTTAATTTGCATCGTGGGAAGATTTTTTTCCCCCGTAAGCAGTTTCTAATGGTAATCCATCTGTGCATTAAAGGCTCCGTATTATCGCAAACATTCCCCTTAATCTGATTAATTTCACAGTGTGTGCCAAATGTTTGGTATGTAAAGGATACCTATGTGCCCGGAGGTCTCTATATAATTGCCTGTGATATTATACCACTATAATCAAAATCCTTACATTGTAATTATTTTTCACTGGTATTTGTAGCGTCGTGGAAGCATATTTAGTTTTGCAGGCCCCTCTTAATCTCTGGGCCATGTTTTGAAAATCTCCCATTTTTATTTTCAAAAAGAGTGTTCATTTTTTCGTGTGCCTGTTTATTAGCGAATGTCACATTATCATCATTATTCTTTGTTTAGTGTTTTGCTGGGAGTCCTCCATGGCATCCATTTTTGGTCGTATCAAGCTTATTCATGTTGAGGTCGTTAAGATTTTCAGTAACTTGACAAAGACTTGTAAGGATCAACTTTCTTGACTCTCTGACTGTCCTCTGTGCTGGCCAAAACCACCTGTACTTCAGGTGCACTTGGGCCAAAAAAGGCTCCTTGGAGAAATAGTGGAGGGTGTACTAGGATCTCCCTGCACTTAGCATGCTGAGTGAAACAGAGCAGGTAAACACCAGTGCCTCGGTTCTGTTGGGCATCTAAATGTCAGAGGTTCTCTTTCCCTTCAAGTTGTGGACGCCATTGAGGGGTTACCTGCAACTGTAGTTGCCATTCCTGTGACTTTTCTAACTTCTAAGGCTTTCCACATTTTGCTGAGCTTTCTAAATCGCCCGAACCCAGCAAACCAGGGATATTGTTGATATAGCGCATTGCCTCCTAATGCTGGAGTCGGCAAGGCTAACTAGCTAGGAGTCGCCAGGAGCTGTATCTATAACACTTAAGGTACCCCTTGCTGCGCATGTACCTTGCTTTTTATCTGCTTCTTTGAAGCTGGAACTAATTATAGTTTTGAATTTTGTTGTATATTTTTATCCAGTTTCTTTCATGAAAGGATGGTCAAAAGGTGTGCGATGTTACTCATATGATGCCTTTGGGATCAATGGTCATGTAATGTCGCATGCCAGTATGTTATCAGAGTGTCAAATGATGTGTGATGATACCGCTAAGCCAAGATTATGCTATTGAAGTTGAGCACAGAAAGTGAAGGGCAGAGGGGAATCTTCACACTATGCGGCTCTAGGACAGGCCGCACAGAGTTATATCTCTGGTTACTATTGAAGGCTAGCGGAAGGGGAGGCACTCAACCTTCATGCGCTGTTATCAGTGCAACTGGCCTCGCAAGACAAGAATAGCAGGTCTAGCTTTTTCCTCGAACAGAGAACGTCATTGTTCTAACAGGAATGACGGTGTTTAACATCTTTGAACTCGTAACAGATTTTATTTTCTGCATTGCTAGAATTCTGGAATAAACTTAAACATAAAAGTAGCAGAAAGAAAGTAGGATTGCTATGTATAAATAACAGCAATCATGTTAGAGTGGTATCTGTTATTCAGGCTTTTTGTAACCATTGCTGCTGCCTTGCTTTTTGTCTTCATTGTGGTTACAATTCATGTTGTGTGCTCTACACTAGAATTTTAGTTTTAAAATAAACATTCCAAAAGTAACTTTTGTGTTCTAGTGTTTATTGAGTGGGTTATTTCTTAACGAAAAAAACTTTGGTGTTCCACTGATTGTCCTTGTAATATCTCATGTGATTGAGCATTACCTAGAACACACCTCGTTTAGATATTGCTCAGTGGGTTGTGCAATGGTTGGTGTACAGCTGGTTTTCTGGTTTGTGTTGGATCATTGATTAAGTCCTTAGTGCCTGGCGGGTCTAGGAGACCGACCCCTGCGTTTCTAGAAAAATCTAGAATCGTATCAGTACAGCATAATCACCTTGCATTCTAGCCACAACTGTTTTTGACACTCCCCATCTAATGACACTCCTCGGGTATGTGTTTCCCTCTTACACTGGATGTGGCAGCAATGCTTAGTCTCTCCCATCCGAGAGAGGCAGTTAATGTTTGAATTTCTGCAACAAAATAGATC
Source organism: Calotriton arnoldi (assembly GCA_963921515.1). Classification (NCBI taxonomy): domain Eukaryota; kingdom Metazoa; phylum Chordata; class Amphibia; order Caudata; family Salamandridae; genus Calotriton; species Calotriton arnoldi. The sequence continues at coordinate 442,784 of CAWUFW010010549.1, forward strand.
CCGGCTGAGAAATAGTTGTTAAACTATTTGCTTGCATGTTTTAGCTTTGTTTTAGGCGCAGTATCTCCTGCCGTTGTTGTCCCCTCAATGCTGGTGCTGCAAAATGCTGGATATGGAGTTGAGCAGGGGATTCCCACCTTGTTAATGGCTGCTGGCAGCTTTGACGACATCTTAGCAATCACTGGTTTTAACACCTGCTTGGGAATGGCATTCTCTTCAGGTAGGGCCTGCAGCCTATTTGTCGATCAATCCATCTGACAACTAAACTGTCACTCATATACAGGTAAAGTAAAATGTAAAATTCAATCTGCAACTCTGCTATCCATTTGTTCTTTATGTTTCAGTTGTAATTGTAATTTTACATCTGCCTAAACATTGAAGAAGACTTGATGATGTATTTCAAATGTGTTGAGTAGGATTAACCTCCATGTCAACATCTTTGACAGATCACTGTGCAACTCTGCATATTCCAAAACACCTTTATAGCAGTAGAATATAAATCCCAGATTTTCTAAATCCTTTAGTAAAATCTCAACAATTCAGCTGCTATTAAATGACCGTTAACTCAATCTGGCTGGACCGACTATCTGCATTAAAGCCTCCTAGGCCAGATCCCTGTAGGATTAAGCAAGTACCCTCCTGGTTTAGAACCACATCACGGTAAGTGTTCATATTCCTCATTAACATATCTAAAGAAAGACATTTATTTCTAAAAGTGGATGGCTTCTGCACTGTATTTCCTCTCTTCCTGTCTCTTGATTAAAAACCAGCACCTCCGCACAGCTGACGTTCACAGTGCGCAAGGCTCATTGAGCATATCCAACATCACCGTTAGATGCGACCCATCAAGGGTTTTCAGTCCAACTCTGTCCACTAGGATCAAGTTATTGCGACTCGATTTTAGCGAATGTGATTATGGTACGGCACAAACATAAAATGCCGGTTGTTGCCGATGTACTACGCAACTTAATTTTTGTTGGATTCGATGCTGGCCTAGTCTGTACATTTGATTTATAATGCGCTGTTGGCAGACAATAGTCACTGTAGAATAATAGAGGAAATACTAATGTTTTGTTCAAAGTTGTTTTGTATTTGCATCATATATCTAATTGTGACAAGTTAAAATACAGTTGTCATGTTTGTCCTTTAGTGGTTCCATTGTGATTTTATCAACCAGAAAATGTAAATGAAAAGTAATATGTTTCTGCTTAAATGTAAATCCGTGCTTCATAGTAAAAAGGGTCAGTAATGAACAAGTACTGGCCATGCCATTGCATCTGGCTTATAATGAGATTAGGCATTCAGTAAGTCAACATACATGCACTATCACTCATTGGCACTCATACATTTATTCATCCTCCCACTGACTCATTCGTGTATTTACACACTTATCCATTCACTATAAAGCAGACACACAAACTCAACAAGTGTATGGAAGAATAATAGTAAAAAATAGAAAACATGGCGCCACCTAAAAAAAAAGATACACTATTCACAATACCATTCGATGGCCACTCATTAAACACTGCACAGGGCACTCATTTTCTAATGCTAAATTATATAGTTTATAATGTATCACTGTTGTACTGATTCCAAGGTGGTCGACACCCGAAGAGACCAAAGAGGGGTGACCGATAGACCCTCAATATATGTCAAGTTTCTTAATTTTTTTTTTTTCATTACGACTTTGCAGGCCCAAACACCAACCATGCCCGTCTAAAGGGTCTAAAGAAGTTTCACATAGCAAATCTTCTGCCCCAGCGTTTGTCAGAGAGAGTGACCAGCACACATATCCATACTCACTACAATAATCTGTGAGATTCTGTGTAACAGAAGGCCTGCGTACAAAGATTAAAATTGTGCAATATCGATTTACCCTTAAAGGCCTATTGGCTTTAACATAATAACACAATAAATAAGTCAGGCCTACTGCCTTTGTTGTATTCTTTCATAATAAACCAATCAGACCTATGGCATTTGAAATAACTTTTCCTAATGAACCAGTGAGGCCCATACCCTTAATTACCATAACCAATTCAGGCCTAATATATTGAGCATATGTTTTCCTACAAGGTAACCATCAAATATACAGTCATAACATTAGAAATATGTACAGTATTAGAGTTGGCAATACAATACACAGCCCTCGTTAGAGTGCCTAACAAGGAGAGAGCCAAGCTACTACTTTCAGGGCTTTGTCAAAGATGTAACCAACACAAGACCCCAGGCCTATTAACAGCAATCGCAGAGAATCCATGTAACACAATACCTGTCTACACACTTTAACACTGTGTAACACCTTTTCCCCATGAACCAGTCAGAGCTATAGCTATTATCATTGGCCTTTTGCCATAAACACCTCAAGCCTATTGTATTGAGCACAATTTTGGCACTAAGCAATCATTGGTGCACAGTTCTAAAATTACAAATATGTACAAATTTACAGATGGCAAAACAATATACAATCCCTCCTAAAACAAGGATTCTCAATGCTAAGATCTACCTCCCAGGTTTGTAACAAGGGTAACCAATGCCAAAGGCCTGGACGGCTGCAGTAATTAAGTATGTGTTGTTAGAAATTGGGTTGTTGGTTGACTTGGGTATGAGCCCAAGGCAGCAAAGCAACAATCCTAGTCTGGGTAAGAAGCAGGCAAACCCTAAATTAACATGTGCTCAACCTCTGGTAGCTTGGCACAGAGCAGTCAGGCTTAACTTAGAGGCAATGTGTAAAGTATTTGTGCAACACCTCAAACAGTGAAACAGTGAGAACACCACAAAAAAAGATTCCACACCAGGTTAGAAAAATAGAACGTAATGTAATTAATAAAACGAGACCAAACCGACAAAAATCCAATATGTAGAACTTGAGATATGAATTTTGAAAGAATAAACTGTAAAATAGCACTTAGAGGCAATAAGCTCTTATATGGGATAGCTGGTCTCCTCAAACCGGCACAAAGTCAAAAGTTCAGGCCGGCTGCGATAGAGCGTGGGCCGGATACAGGGACCCAGTTAGGCCCACTGAACAAAAGTACCTTTATACTGACTGCGTAGACGTCGATGAAGATGTGGGGTGCAGCCGAAACGATGCGTCGGTGTTGATCCTCGCAAAGGCACGATGCCCTGGTCCTGGTCTGTGCAACTGTAGCGATGTATTAGCTTGGATGAGCGCTGGTGCTGCAATGCGGAGATCTCTTCATCGTCAAGGCTGTTGTTGACGGAGCTGCAAAGACCTGGAGTAGAGTGTTGCGCAGTGCTGGTTCCGAAAGTGATGTGTCGGGTCAATTCATGCAGCAGAGAGATGCTCTGGTTCTGACCACGCAACAGTGCTGATGCGCAGGTTCTGGAGAGAATGTGTGAGTTTCTTTGGTGCAAGCACCTTAGGCCTCACTTCCAAGCGTCTAGGACTATGGTGGCACCACATGACAGGGCAGACTTGCAGATGGCAGAGTCCAGGTGCAGCAGCTGAAGAGTTAGAAGTCTTTTATGTCCCTAAGACTTCAAATCAGGAGGCAAGCCAGCAAGCCCTTGGAGCCACTATGGGTTAAAGTGATGCAAGTCCAGTCCTTCTCACCCAGGCAGGGAGACAGCAGTCAGCAGGGCAGTACAGGAAGTCTAGAGTCTAGCAAAGCAGCAGTCCATCAGAGTGGCAGTCCTTCAGCAGCACAGCAGTCCTTCTTCCTGGCAGAGTCTTCATAGGTCCAGAAGAGTACTGAAGTGGTGGTGTCAGGGTTCCAGTACTTATGCCCACTTGTGACCTTGAAGTGGGGGAGACTTCAAAGACAGTCTTTTGAAATGGGTCCTCCCTTCCTGCCCTGGCTCCAGAATCACTAGAAGGGGGGTATGTGGCCCTTGGTGTGGGGACAGGACACAGCCTATTCAGGTGTAAGTGAGGCTGGGTCAGCTTCTCCCTTCCATTCTCCCAGGATGGTATATCAAGTCACACCTATCAATAAATCAATCGGTTTTTTTTTTAGGCGAGCTACTTACCCGTGAGGGTCTCAAGGCGCTGGAGGGGGGGTGCAGCTCAGGGTCAGCCGAAAAGCTAGGTCTTGAGGATCTTCCTGAAGGTGTGCAGGGTAGGGGAGCGTCTGATGGTGGCTGGGAGCTCGTTCCAGGCTTTGGCTGCGACGTAGGAGAAGACTCTTCCTCCTGCTCTGGTTCTGCAGATGCGCGGGGTTGCTGCCAGGGCGAGGTCAGCGGAGCGGAGGTTTCTTTTGGGTGCGTGGAAAGAGATTCTTTCGTTGAGGTATTTGGGTCCAATGGTGTGGAGGGATTTGTAGGCGTGGGTGAGTAGTTTGAAAGTTACTCTCTTCTCGACGGGGAGTCAGTGGACCTAAGATCCCATTGTGTGTGACTGTCTAGGGGAATACACAAAGCCCAACTGTCACCCTCCCCAGACTTGTATCAGAGACAGGCAGCTGGCACCAAATGAATAAAGTAAGACCACGCCAACTTTCTAAAAGTGGCAATTTCAGAATTGCAATTTAAAATCCCACTTCACCATAAGTTGTGATTTTAATATGTGAGCCCGAGACACCAAACCTGAAAAGTCAATTTCTTCGCATTGGGGAATTACACTTACAGAATGTAATAAGGTAATCCCAATGTTATTCTATAGGAGAGATACGTTTTGCAGTAGGGAAAAACGAATTTGAGAGTTTTTCCCTACCAGGACATGTAAAACTTAAAGATACATGTCCTACCTTTTAAATACATTGCACCCTGCCCTCTGGGTTGTAAAAGGCCTACCTTAGGAGTAACTTATATGTACACAAAAGGAAGGTATGGACCTGGCAAAAGATTTATCTTGCCAGGTCTACATGGCAGTTTAACCTGCACACACAGGCTAGCAATGGCAGGCCTGAGGCATGGTTAAAGGGCTACTTAAGTGGATGGCCCAAGCAGTGCTGCAGGTCCACTAGTTGCATTAAATTTACAGGTCCTGGGCACATGTAGCACCCTTTACACGGTACTTATAAGTAAATTAAATATGCCAATTGGATAAGAGCCAATATTACCATGTGTATAGTGAAGAGAGCACATGAACTTTAGTACTAGTTATCAGTGGTAAAGTCTTAGAGTCCTAAAGCCAACAAAAACAAGATCAGGAAAGTGCAGGAAGTAGGCAAAAAGTTGGGGGGATGATCACCCTAAGACTGTCAGGTCTAGCACCTGTCTACAGTCTTTATCTTGAAGTAATGACAATCCACCATTACCGGCCTGTTGGCTTTTACACCTTCGCCGCAAACGGAATTCCGCTCAGGTGCTGGACATTCCGATCGCGGGCGTGGTCGTGACGAGCTCAGCTCGTCATGCGCACACGCCCACCGCGCAGCATGACGAGCTGAGCTCGTCATGAGCATCGAAGGGGTTAACTTATGCTTTTAACAGTAAATAACTCTGGCCTGCTCACTTTTTATAACTTTTGATAATAAGCTGATTGATCCTATGGCATCTGACATAACTTTGCCAAACGAACCAGTCAGGCTACTTTTTTTCGATAGCTTTTTACTATCATCATCATTGGCCTACTAGGTCAGGCATAAGCATTATCGCACTGCAGTCACCAGGAAAGCAGTCATCAACATTAGAAATACCTACAAAAAGGACCACAGGCAATACAATATACGTCCCGTTTCAAGAAGGTCTGACAAAGATTAGCACAGTCCAAATCGTCTACCTTAAGGGTCTATCCAAGAGGGTAACCAAGACCAAATCCTTTGCTTTCTGACTTAATCTGTGGGATATAATGTAACAAAATACCAGTCTACAGCCGTTAGCACAATTTACAAATGCTTTTCAAAAAGGAAAGTTGGGCCTGCTCCCTTTGTTGTAGCTTTTCGTAATCATCAGATCAGACTTATGGCATCTGACACACCTTTTCCCAATGAAGCAATCAAGCCCATAGCCTTCATCATTGGTTTGTCTTCATAACCAACTGTGGCCTCCTACATTGCACATAAGCTGGTTACCATCAGACAGACACACTGTCATAAAAGTACAAATATATACTCAAGTACAGTTGGCAAAACAATATATAAGCCCTCTGAAAAGGGCCTAACAAGTGTTTGTCAGGGAGGTAACCAACTCTAAAACCCTAGCCTACCACAGTAAATTATGAGACTCCATATAACAAAATATCTGTCTACAGTCTTACACATTTAATGACAATCCATCCTTAGAGGCCTACCGTCTTTAACAAACACTTTTCACAATAAATTGATCAGGCTTACTGCCTTTGTCGTAACTTTTATTATTTAACATATCAAAACAATGGCACCTGGCATAAATTTTCCCAAAATAAACAATCTGCCCTATAGTCTTTATTTATAGCTTGTCTTTGTTCCTAACTGAGGCCTATTGCATTCCTTATAAACTTTACCACAAAGCCACTATCTAAATACATTTCTAAAATTACAAATATGTACAAAACTAAAGTTGTAGAAACAGTATACAATCCATCCTAAAACAGAATAGCAAGGATTCTCAAAGTGAAAGTCTTCTACCACAAGGTTTGTCACAAGGGGTAACCAACACCAAAACTCTTGCATGCTGCGGTAATCTGTGAGAGTTTCTGTAACAAAATACCTGCCTACAAGCTTTAATTCACTGTAATGACAATCCCCTCTTAAAGGCCTCTTGACTTTAACATATGCTTTTCACAATAAATATGCCCAGCTTACTGCTTTTATCATAACCTTTTGTCCTGAATCGATCAGACCCAAGACCTTTGTCAGTGGCTTGCCTCATAACCAACTCAGTCCTGTTGTATAAAGCATAAGCTTTCCCACAAGCCAAAAAGGGCAATACAAGCACTGTTTTTCAGTGGAAGCACACAGCTTATGCCAAATCAAAGTCTTTACTCAAGGAGTCAATATTTGGAAGGCCCAAAACCACTTTCTCAGTAGTGATTCTTAAACCTCTTTTTTTGTTCATCTCATGAAGTCTGAATCATCTGCACTGTCAAGCCGGACATACAAATTTCTGGAAGAGGGCTAAAAGAGAAAAGAAAATTTGAAATATACAATTTAATGTAGCAAGGGTATGCACAGGAAATAGAATATACTTGAATAGCAGCCACACGTTGGTTAGTTTTGTGGAAATCAGTTCAGTGGCATAGCTAAGATGCCATGTACCCTAATGCACACAAGGAAAATGGGCCAGTAACCACTAACACAAAGCAAGAATTCCCTTTTAATTTAATCAGAAGACAAGCCTAGTCTAAGAATTAACAATACAGGATAACCGGATATGAGGATTATGTGATGTAAAAAACTTCTCCCACATAGACTCAACATAAAAGGAATAAGGAAAAAGTAAACTTCCAGATTACTGCATTGTGAAGCAATGATAATCAATACACTCAAAAATTCAATATAAAACATATATTCAAATATATTGTGATTTTATTAAAAGCTTATTTTAAATTTTTTTATGAAATTGCTCAAATATTGACAAAGTGCAAATACATTGATTAACAGGATCATGTCTACATAATTCCATCAATACAAAAGTTTCATCCTTTTTATACATATCATTAAAAAACAATATACAGCATATCTGCAATAACGTTTCTATCCATCAAAATGAGGAATTTCTGATAAAGTGTGAGTTCATACTCATTTCTCAAATGACGAATGGAAACTTGAGAACTTATACTCACTGTTTACCACAAAACCTAGAAACACCGTCAGCTGGAGAGGTGTTCAGGCGATCTTCTCAAAATGCTCTAGAAATTTAAGCTGATGGAGAAGACCAACTGTGTAATTCATGGGTTCCAGTTGAGGGAGGTAAAACTAAGCCTTAAAGACAAATACCACTGATGCTGAGATGACTCACTACTACACAAAGGAGTTTTGCGAAGCACCATGTGGCAGAGAACAGGCTACACTAGAATTGCCACATCAGCTGATCAAGGTAAATAGTAATTGAGAAATACCTGTGTCTTAGTTCTAGTCTTGCCATCCAATTTGTGGCAGTGAGGGTGTTTCCAAGGAGGTGGATTCTCTTCCTTTTGAAGTGTTGATAGAGGACTGTTCAGTAATTTTTCAGTTTATAACCTGGTGCTGGACTTTAAGCTTCTTGGGCACAGAAAATGGAACTGCCACTGCCTCTGGAGAATTGTATGATAGATAATTTTCGGACCATTTCTGCAACTTCATAGTTCACAAAGTTGTTCTTTTTGAAGGCAAAAAGGTGGCTTGGAGGTGTGCTATATTGATTTGGAGGACCTAAGCAAACTTGAATGTTTTTCAAGCCCACTTGGGGAAAGGAGGAGGGAAGACTGAATTGCTGATTGAGATCTGGTGGAGGTAGAGAGCATTGCACCTCTACTTCTTAAACCACAGGTTTTGCTTTTAATTCCAAAGAATCTCTAGTGGTAGCCACTTATGCCACCATCTCTTTTGCTGCATCCGAAGAAGCGGACACAGTTCTATAAGATAAATCTGCAGGCAAAATATCCTCCCCTTTCACGGGCCTTTCCAAAAACGTCTGTTATAAACGACGCTGGGTGTCTGGGCCTGGTCAAAGGAGGTGAAGGTCTAATATGTAGATATTTCATTTAAAAACAGGCTATAACAGAGGAGTCCGGGTGTGCTGATGGAGATAGATTTGCAATTTTTCTTTCCATCCACAGCAAAACTGAGTGGCTTCGCTCTGAGGTGGAAAGCACATTGCCCTTTGAACCCAATATCTAAGCTTAGAAGCTGCTAACGTGTCAGAAAGGAAAGGGATTTCATCCAATATGCCAAGGAGCCGCACATAGGGTAATTTCTTATGTTATAAAAAGCAAAGTGCACCTCTTATCTTCAGGTTATGAGTTTTGCCTGCCAGCTGTGGACATTTTTCCCCCAAAACAGCCACTTTGCCCATGATGGAAATCCCTTTGGGGGTAAGGCATGGCAGGGATTGGTCAAAGGGATGTTGGTACTTGTGTTATTTCCAAACACTCTTAAAGTGGGTGGCCATAGCTAAAAAATAGTAATTAATAATGAATCGCACCCAGCGAGGTAGGCATTTTTATCTGCATGTGGGGGCCATGTTTGGACTTTTTAGTGTCTAGGATCACTATGGTTTTTATGGCAGAGCCAAAAAGAATGGACTCTGGCAGGAATGGTGCTGGAGGGCAGGCCTTCTATTACCATTTAAACTGGTGTCCGGTTTGCCACAAGAGTTATCTTGAGGAAAGAGTCTGCCATAAGGGGAAATGCATTCTTCTGCACTCCAAATGAGATGGGGGAGAGGGAGAAGAAGGCAGGCTGGACAGTATCATTTTTTTGTCCAATGCGTTAACGTGGCCCTATGAGTTAGCGTGTGGTAATCAAACCCTTCTGCCACTACTGGCTTCTTATTGCTGTTGAACACCTTTCAGATCTTTACAGTACCGATCTATAAACCAGCAGATAACCAGTTTACCACTGGTTCAGTCCCAGGCAGTGCTAATTAGGCCTTTTAGGTTTTTGAGGTTGATAGTATAAGTGCTGTTGGGTTTATTCAAAAACTAAAACAGTGAAAACTACCAAGATGCAATTCGGCTCGTGAAGCACATTGTGTAAATAATCACTAATTACCAAGCCTAGGTTTCAAGGCAAAGATGTAACTGTATAAAAGATAAATATAAGCAAGAGCTGTCTGGTTCTTTTTAAAGAGTCCGAGAACATTTGAAACTGTCCTTTAAATATACAAAGCTTTTTCCATGTGTAAATTAGACATAAGCATGGAAAAGGTGATGCCAGTGATGCAAAGTATGCATTTATTTTGTATGATACTACAACTGATCTTCTCGCTCACCGAGGACCCCTCCAACGCCAAAACCTTCTTCTGCGCCTCTATGACCAACATAGCCAAATGGATGAGAGACAACTGCCTCCAACTCAATGCCGACAAAACTGAAGTACTGATCTTCGGGAAGAACAGTTCTGCATGGGACCGCAGCTGGTGGCCTGCAGAACAAGGACCTACACCCACACCAACCCACCATGCATGCAACCTCGGCATCATCCTCGACAGCCAACTGACATTAAACAACAAGTCAACGCAGTCGCCTCCTCCTGCTTATTCACACACTTCGCATACTCTGCAGAATCTTCAGATGGATCCCAGCAGACACCAGAAAGACCGTCACTCAGGCCCTTGTCACCAGCCGCTTCGACTACGGCAATGTCCTCAATGCCAGCATCTCCGCCCAGCTCCTCGGAAGACTCCAGACCATACAGAACTCTGCAGCCAGACTCATCCTGGACCTCCCCAAATGAACCCACCTCGCCCCCTACCTGAGGGACCTCCACTGGCTCCCCAGCCAGACGAGATCCCAGTTCAAGATCCCCACGCACGTATTACAAAGCCCTGCCCGACCTAGGACCTGCCTACGTCAACCATCGACTGAACTTCCACCAACTCTTTAGACACCTGCGCTCCTCTTCACTCGCCCTCACTCACACACCCCGCATTCGTCTCAGCGGAGGCCGCTCCTTCTCCAACACCGCTGCCAAGACCTTGAACGACCTTCCCCTCCAGCTCCATACAGCCCCCTCGCTGGCAGACTTTAGAAAGAGACTCAAGTCTTGGCTCTTCGACGAAGACACAGCGCCCAGATACCCCTAGAGGTGACAGTGTTGGGCTCTACAAATGCTGTTTGATTGATTGATTGACTTACAGGTGTATAAAATGACTTTGCCAGGGGAATGTCACAGGGGTGGGCATGGAAATTAGGAAAATGTAATGTGAATGAGGTGGCCACCCATACCTTGGAACTGGTTATATACAAACATGTGTAAGTGCATCTTCTACACTTCTTAGCATAAAACCTTAGGTTTATGTATTTATCATGTTCATCCGACGGAGGGGGGAGTATTCGATCCCAGGCCTATCCCTACACAAGTGGAGTCAATGTACTACAAAAGGTGTACACACATGGACAGTTTGGTAAAACGTGTGACTGCCACAAATGTGTGCGAAATCCATGCATGTCTGTGGCTAAGTTACAACATTTTAGTTGATTTGCGGCTGCGGTGAGGGATTTTACAAATCACAAATTGAGTCGTAAATTCTGACCATGAATAGACATTGCCATAACTAATGACTTTCTTCATCAATATGACCCCTCCTTTATTATTTTCATTCCACAAGTCTGATTTGGGCTCATTTTGAATGTCTGGCTACGGAGAGATTTAACTGTCTTTTGCCGAGCACCACCACTCTTATCCGTTATCCAGGGCGCGGCATATCGAAGATGGTAATATGGTTTCCCATTGCACCTACATCAAGACTTTATCGTGATAGGAAGTAGTGCCTACAATGTCTTATGCATGATGTAATAGTGCAACACTGTGTTTATTACAGGCATACATTCAGACTGCAAGCTAAACTCATTGGCTTTTGCATGAGAAGAGAGAACTGTATTATGCTGTCCCCATACACTCAAAACCTCCCAGCTGCAAACATGTGGATGTCACCATGTGCATATCTGCCAGTTCCGCACAACTGCCAAAGGTTGGAACGTCACTGCTCCCATGCCAACAAAGGAATTCCCGAACATTCTAATGTCCTTTAAAGGAATACAACAATATGGCTGTAATTCATGTATATACGCTATAAGAACCTGCCCACTAACATATGTAAGAAAATATAAAGTTCAACAGAGGTGCTTTGCTTGCTTGTGCCTGCTCTTAAACTGCCCGAGGTCACTCACTTAATTTGCCTTTTTGATACGTTTTCAAAGGTTCCACGGTTAACAACATTATTCGAGGAGTGCTGGAAGTTGTAGTCGGGGTAGCGGCTGGTGCACTTTTGGGATTTTTTCTTCGCTACTTCCCAAGCAAAGAACAGGTAATTATCCCTTTCACGGTGAGAACGGTTGAAAAAAAACGTGAAGTCTTAATCCACATAATAACAGAAGGGAGTAATGGTACATAATTGACAGGGATGGAGGCTTGGTTTATAAAGCACATTTTTGTCAATCAAATATTCTGGACCATAGAATGTAAATTTTCCTCACCGGACATTTCCACAGTGTAAGTAGTTAAATAAAAGTTTCATTTATTGTACTACAGCTGGGGTTATTTAGCTAGTTGGCAGCCTCAGTACTTACACTTTTGTAAAATGCTAATTCTTTTGGATTGACAAAACTATCAACTCTCACCCACAGATTTTTGTGCACCTCCAAATGTTTCCCAAAACCCTTTACTAGTCCTCAGTACTCAACGCCATGTGAATTACACATTTTAAACACAGCTGCTTTTGTTTGCATTTTTTCTCTAATCTTTGATTCCTTCTGTTTCTGTGTTACTAGAGAGAGGGGAATGCAGGTGTACCCCCCATTGCTCTATCACTGGCTGGGCTCTTATGTTATGCTGCAAGATAGGAGTTTCTGCGAACGGGAAGATTAAGATTCACAGTAGTCGGAGTGCCATTCATTTTAGCTGCAGCGAATACAGTTACCTGTGCACAGTATTTTATTTTTATTTTTGCAGTTTTATATAGCGTGATCTCGACCCGAAGGTATCAGAACGCTTTACATGAGCACCAGTCACATTACAGACGGACACATTCATTTTGTGAGGCACGAGGAGATTAAGTAATTTGCCCAGTATCACAGGATGTTTGAAACTCCTGCTAGACTCGAACCTGGTTCCCCAGCTTCAAAGTCGGCCGCTCTAGCAGTTGAGCCGCATTCTCTCAGCAGTGCTGTCTGAATGAATGGGACTAACAGAGATTCGAGGCAGCTCGTTCTATACTCAACGACGATGATGCTGAGGTTCCGGAGATCTCCTTATGATCAAGGGAAACTGGCACAATGGATTTACCATTCACACAGAAGCTATAACAATTAGAAAAACTTTAGAAGCGCCAGTTGAGTAAAAGGTGGGAAGTTACTTCCCTAACTACTTGGGCGTTGGAACGGGTCCCCATGGGATTACATATATCAATTATGCCCCACCTATGAAAATCCACATCGAGAATTATGAAGGAATGGTTGACCTTTATGGCAAAAATATGCATGGTTGAAATAGGCATGATTGAAATCCTTGTAAAATATGCTAAAACTGATATGGAATCGACCACGCAAGAACTGGCAGAAATTGACAAACATAAGGATGATGAGACTGTAAAATCTTTTTGAGCTGCATTCGAAGAAAGGCTATTGAAATACTAGGAGGACATTAAAATAAAGAAATGGCAAATAGTCCTCAGAGGTAAAAACGACTATGCCAATGGACTCATTTTGACCTTTGCCCGTAAATTTGACTTGGGGGTGACTGACGTAAAAATGGCCCATAACCAATGGAGACGGGAGTTAGTCTTAACAGATTCGAGTTTTGAGATTGGACCAGAGGATGTGGAAACCCCCGAGTGTGGTAACTGGAGGTAGACCTCTTACTTTTCTAGAGGAATTTCAGCTGCTGAAGCAAAAACAACTATATTTGGGCAGGAACAAATCAATAGGACGAGGAAGAGCCAGCAGCAAAGGATCCGCATAACAAGGCGGGGTGGCAGAAATGCTGGGGTGAGGCATATCTACCTGACCGATACAACAGAAGGAAGAAACACAGGATTAATGGGTGAGGAGAAAACTGTACTGAATGCATCCAAACGTAGTCTATCATCAGCGGAGAAATAGGTAATTGAGACTTGGCCTATTATTATCTCTGGGTACCGATACTGATTATCCCAGAATAAGAATAGACCTGTTCCTGTATTCTCAGAAATATGAGTAATTTTAATTTGAATGATATTGACACACTGCTACCATTACTGGAGTTAGACCAGGAGCATTCTAATGTATAAATTAGTAAGACTAGAAGTGTGTTACAGGAGATGAGTTTCATATTGGATTCGACCATCCCCAGGGGCTTCAAACCCACATCTAAATTTAACACCAGTATGCCCTATGATAATTTGGAGGCTCTTCATAATGACATTGTGCATGAATTAATGGGCCTGCAGTTAGAAGTATTTAACTCTCGGGGTAACTTTGTTTATTTTCTAAGATATTTTTATTAGCATCAGGTTATGCAGTCAGTCAAGCAATGTGTAGATATTATACACTGATGAACTAGAGACAAGGCAGTGCTTGAGTACAGTCTCTTTATTTGTATATCGCCTTTTTAGAACGCAAACATTGAGTGTCACAGCGTATTCACACAATACCAATAGAAATGTACAATAGCAAATGACCAAAACCAGGGCCACCAACCGGGCGTCCCCACTATGTATAAGATAACAGTAAGAGAAACATCGTCTGACCTCCTGTACAGTAACCCTCGGGGTAACTTGACACCAGAACAGAGATCAGCATCATATGACTTAGCTATGGATAAAAGCATAGTAAGAAAGTCCTAGGATAGAGGGGGGAACATAGTCCTGATGTATATTGATTACTATAGGTCTAAAGCACTGAGACAGCTTGCTGATACTGAATGCTGTGAGGTCATAGATGATGCTGTGTATAGACAATCTATCAAAACCTATCATGATATGTAATGGGAATGGCATGGACCGGTTGGATAGGTATTCATGAGTATAGATTTTTGAAAACGGATAGTCCCAGAGCACCATGCTCGTACCTATTACGCTATATACACAAGCATTTCACTTGACCTGCTGGGAGGCCGATTGTTTCATCTAATGGCGCTTCCATGAGAACACAGCTATTTACTTGAACTACTTTTTAGCACCACATGTTAGCACATTGCCGTCTTATTGTCAGGACAGTGCTGATTTTATGCGTAGGATTAATGACTTGACATGGGAATCCACATATTCCATTATTAGCTAGATGTGTGCTTGTTATACACCAGCATACAACATATTCAGGGTGTTAAAGCATGCATTAATTTTCTCCGCAGTAGGTCTATTTCTTTGTGTGACCATACAAAGATGTTACATTCAATGTTGACGTACTGTCTGGAACAAAATATCATTCTGTTTGAAAAAACTCTCGACCATCAACTCTCCGGTACAGCAACGGGCACATGCTTTGCCTCCAGCTGCATAGATCTTTTCATGGGCGGACCAGTGGGATGAGCAGGTGATCTGGACAGAGCAGAATGAACATTGTACCAAACACAACCCATTTTAGATCAGATATATCAATTGCCATTTTTTGATATGGCTCGGTGATATAAAGTTGGTTAAATAATTCATTGATAGGCTTGAACTGAATGATTTGAATTTGCGCCTCACCTTCTCTATAAGTAACATAGAAATGGATTGTCTTGATGTGAAACTAAAGGAGGTCAGAAATCGGATTGTAACATCATTGCCTAGAAATAAAACTGCAAGATATAGTACTCTGCATGCTATGAGTGGAGTATTCCATATAGTGAGCTCATACATGCCAGGTGTAACTGTAGTAACAAAAAAGAACAGAATATTCTGGAGCGTTTTAGAGACGGTGAGCATCCTGAAAAGTATTATCACAGGCTAAGAACAAGGTGGCGTATGTGGATAGAGATAAGGTTCTCTTCAGCAGTGTTTAAAAAAAAAAAAACACCGATAAGATTAATGTGACATTTATCGTGACATTCAATAATCAGCCACACAGAGTTAAACAAATCAGCATAAACACTGGCCCCTCTTTAGAGCAGATCCAGTAAAAGGGAGAGATGTGGGTTCACATCTTGCGCTTACATATAGGAAAGGTAAATGATTAGGGGACCTTTCGATACATAGCCATCGGATGGATTCCTAACACAAAACGTGGTTGCAAACCTCGAAAGGGTTCTTCAAATGTAGAGCATGTAAAGCCTGCAAACATACGACCAATCGGAGAGCGTATAATTTACCCACAGGCAGAAAAAAGAAAATACGTAACTACATAACCTAATCGTCTGACTACGTGGTATATGTTTTGGAATGCCTTAAAAATTATTTTACATAGGTAGTACCAGATTTCCACTACAGAAAAGAATACTTGAACACCAGCGAGTGCTTAGAAATGTGGATGGGGCTTCTTACTCTGATGCAAGGCATTTTACTGAATATCATTACAGCAAAGTTGAGATGCTTAGTTTCTTTGGTATTGACAGGGTGGAGAATCATCCAAGAGGTGGTAACAGAGAGAAATTTCTCTGGATAATGGAATCACGTTTGATTATCGATTTGAATACCAAAAGCTCCTGGGGCTTGAATAAGGAAGAAGAGTTGGCAGTGCACATTGGTATTTAATGTTGCTGTGATAATAGCAAGAACTGCTACTCACATTGGGGTTGTGTCTAGCACCGAATCAGCGAGGGGTATTCCATAACTTCAAGCACATGTATATTCAGAAACAGTTGGTATATGGTATTTTGCCTATAAAACACATCTATGATGTTTGTTTCCCCTTCACACCTATAATTATGTTTTTATTATCTCAACTCTTTTAGATATTTGACATTTTTTCTCATTTGGGTACCTATCCTTGATACTCCTTTTCAGTTTTCTTGTCTATATTGGGTGTTATGTTTAGTGTTTGACATGAAATGTATTTATTGGGTATTCACTTTGGAATATATGTTAGTTGATTAATTTAGCCTTTTAGGAGGTGTTGCATTGGACAATGACCCTTGATATTTCATGTATACCTATCTGATTAGGCATTTTTGATTGTTTTATGTGATATGCCTGACAATTGTGATTTTTCACTATCGCACTTCAATATTACGGTGATTATGGGGTCTATGTTTTTCACATCTGGAGATACACAACAAAGCAAGCAACACCCACATTTTAAAGGTCACATTGATTATGTATGTCCTTTGATTTAGATATACATATGAATTATGGCATACCTATGATTATTATTATTTTTATACCATGTGGTTTTGATATGCTTATTTAATACATTTCCAGTAATGAGCTTACAACTTGACATAGGCGGTTGGGGGGAGGATGTGGCTTAATGGTCAGAGTGGCCGACTTTAAAGCTGGTGAACCAGGTTCGAGCCTGGCGGGAAGCTCAAACATCCTCTGATTCTGGCCAAATCACTTAATCTCCCCGTGCCTAAAAGAAAATGAAAGTGTCCATCTGTAATGCAGCTGGTGCTCATGTAAGGTGCTCTGATACCTTTGAGCCGAGTTCGGGCGTTTTATTTAAAAATATTTCCGTATGATTTTTCAGGTTTATAGTATTTTTCTATTTTCATCGGTTCTTAACCCAAGTTCCGATAAGTATACAATGTTGCTTTATATTTTATAATGTGTATTTCCCTGTTTGGAGATTAATTTATTATTATTACTATGCAGGATATGTTATTTGCTATAATAGGGCACGCGCTTATGGTTGACAGGCACTCAATGTTCTGCCTTTCTATTTTGATGTATCTTGGTTATGTTTATCCTGTTTGCCTATATTTTCTGCAGGTATTTGGGTATGCTTACAATTTGAGAAAAGCTCTTGGAAGCCAAAACACGTTGTTGTTTTACTGCACAATAAACAGTATTCTCACTGTCGGATTGCTGCCTGCTCCTTGGAAAGGAGTACTCAATATAAAGATTATTTATATTAGTGAGCAGTGGACCTGGGGAAAGGGGAATGGGACGAGAGAAAGAGAGAATCAGAGACACTGGATATTTTCACTTCGGCTCAATCTGTACTGTAAAAGCGTTGATATCGACAACAATAACAATCTTTTAGTATTTCATCATTTGCATTCCAATTCACTATTCATAATAAGACATATCATTTACCTTGTGACAGTCTCTGAATAACTGACTCTCTAAGGTTGGCTGAAATTCTGACTTCCTAGAGCTGAACTACAAATGATGAACAAAATAAACTGAACTGTAATATGTGATAACTACCTTCAGTGATTTGCTAATTAAGTCTGTGATCTGAATGATTCTCAATATAACAGGTTTATCAGTTGGGACAATATATTCACTTCCACCACTGGCAATACCTTAATATCATACACAACTCAAAAGTAATATAAACAAGTCTGTACAAGACGAGGGTTCCTCCTTGCACTTTGGTGCAAATCAAAGTTGAAATCCTTCCTCTCAAGGGGTATGCTAGAATACTTCTCTGTATCCACTAAGTCATTGATAACTTCAGATAAGAGAGACATCATTTCCAGTCTCCTGGCAACAAGGGTCCATCTAAATATCATGATTGCCTAGCATGAAATGCTCTGAAACCCAAGGAACTTATATTCCATGAATCTAGTATGACCACCACCACTGTAAGTCTTCAGAGAGTCTTGTAGCGCTTTATGCCAAGTAGTCTGTTTTGCCTCAACTTGGGCTTTTTCCTTAGTTCAAAGGTCACAACTGCTAAGCCTCACACTTCTGATGCCCACACTCTGAATGCACTGCAGACCTCCTCTGCTACAAAGGACTCAAGTACTTACGAAGTTCAGAGGAGCTCATCTCCATATCTGCCAGGCATATTCAGCTGAGCACAGACCGCAGATCATGACAGTAGACAGGGTAGGATAATATCCAAAAACCTTTGGTCTAAAAAATAGTAAAACTACTGCAAAGAAACAGCAAAATACAGAAGGAAGGGAGCTAGGCTTATGTTCTCTGAGGCGGACATGTCACTGAGGTGCTCCTGAACAGCTCATTGCCGAGGCATATATTTACTGCGAGGGCATTGAGTGGACTCCATGAGTTGCAATAGAGAGTGTTGCAACTCTGTAAACACAGGAATATTGAGCCTTGCGATGCTGAAATGCCCTTAGCGTCCTCAAAACCTGAGGGAATGGAATCTTCTTCCCTGCCATATTCCTCATTTCAAGATGGTGCTGTGCGCACACCTCAAAATGCAGCCAGTGTGACTACAGGCACCAATGCTGAGGCTGTCCAAATGGGTAGGGTGATTTGTTATTGAGGGCAGGGATCAGAGATTTGCCCTTAGAAGGCTTGGTTTCCTCTTGCTGTACTGGAACTGCAAGAGCTTTGCTTTCTGCTTCCTGTCCAGTGTCATGGCTCTGCATGCTTGGAGAGCTGATGGATGTTTGAAGGCAAGGCCAGACATGTGTTGCACTGCCCAGAAAATACTGCCTTCCGTGATGACTTAGTGATCCAGCCCTTGAGAGCATAGGCTTCGTGGTTCATGCACTGAGAAAGCTACGCTGACTGAGGCAATACATAGTGACTCCTTAATGGGATTGTAATGTACAATTAATTACGCCCGAAGAAAATAGTAATAAAGGGTCACAAGAGAAGGAGATTTTTCCTCCAGTACTGTCCACCTATCCACTTGCCACAAAGTATATTATAGGGACAGATGGCCCTTTTTAAAATAATATGACCCAGTGAGACTACCTTTTGCTTAACTGTCATATAGACCAGGGAGCTATGACTTCCAGTATTGTCTGAAAGGTCACTCCAAGGAGGGCAGTATGGAGTAATTGAAAAGGAAAGGTGAACAAACAGAAACTAAGGTCTTGCCTCAATCAAATGGTGTTGAAGATGAGGTGCAGGTGAAGAAACATGAAGATGAGTTACACCAACATGCTCCTGCACCATTCAAGCACTGTACAGTAACATCCATGATTTGAATAGGAGTCCAGGTTGAACTCTTGGGTAATATGGTGCCTGCTACAAGGCTCAGGACCCTTGGCATTCTGATAATACCTGAGATCGAGGCCAGATTGAATAAAAGAACTGAAAGAAGGACCAAGGCAAAAACAATGTGGTCTGCCATCCTTGACATACCTGTAGGTTTTAGGGGTCAGGTTGTACATGTTCTCTGCTGTCAGTCAAAATGGTGCTATTGGCAATGAATCTTTGTGCAATGCACACCTTCCGAATGGTAAGAGTCTGTAGACTAAATGTTGCACGCTTTAGTTGAAGAGAAAGTGACCATTTCTCCTTTAACTGCAGGCATCAACCACAAAAGCTGAAAATTCCACCTCAAATATAGTAATATATAATAAATGCAAGCATATCATCAAAATCATTGGGTGTTCTCATGGTTGTGACTTGCTAAACGCTTTATGGACAATCAAGTTTCCAAACAGTAGTAATTAAGTCATCACCAAAAAATGGAATGAAAGAATAATACATATCCATTAGTTTCAGAAATGCCTTCAAAAGTGTCCAAAAGAAAGGATAGCAGTTTCTTTGAGAACCTGATTGAAATAGTAACTTTTTAAAGCATTTTATTTAAAACAGGAATGCATCTTTAGTTATTTTTTCAGTTTTACATAAGGCAAACTCAGCCCAAGGGAATGAACTGCCTTACATGACCACCAGATTACTTAACATAAGGTCAGTTTCATGCTTTTTTAAGGCACAGGGAGAATAAGTGATTTTCCCAGAGTCACAGTCTGTTCAGTTGACACCGGGCCTCAAACCTGATTCCCCAGTTTCAAAGAGGGTAGCTTTAGTCGTTAGGCTCTGATTGGATCTGATTCGAAAAGGTATGTGTGCCCCTAGGTTGAACATAGAAATGCAAGTATCTTCATGTTTGTGACATGTGTAGCTGTTGATACACATGCTGTGCATACTCCTGCCATCCATGTTGGGCTTGGACATGTACAACTTGTTTTTCTTCAAAGAAGTCTTTCGAGTCACGAGGTATAGTGACTCCTCCCATAACAGGTAATGCGCATGGACATCGGCTTCTTGGTTAGATTGTTTTCTTCCATCGTCGGGGTCGGACGTGCTTCACCGAGGCTCTGAGTCAACACCTTGTGGCTCTCTTCGTCGGGCCTCTGCAGTTCTCTGCTTCCATTGGCCTTCAAACAATCCTTCAGTGGATCAACCTTTTCTCATTCGGTCGTGGTCCCTCCATCAGATCTGTGTCTCCGGTTTCGTCAATGCCCTGCTCAAAGCTTTGCCCCTTTTGAGCCTCCTCCGTCGAGTCTTGCGCTCAAGAATGCGAGTACCATAATGGAAAAGACCTCTTCACTACTTTTGACAGTGTCATTCCAAGTACTCGTTGGCAGATCAACACGCTGTTTGTAACCTCTGCCTGTCCCCAAAGCATAATGAGGCTTCCTGCTCTGCTTGCCTCGCCTTCTGCTCCAAAAAGATTATCAGGAATCGTTGCAATTGTCGACTCATCCGGCGCACAATGGAGCAACATCAAGACGACACCCCCGATATCTTCGGGGAAGACATCGAGGAGTAAGAAGCGGAAGGAGGAGTTGACGTCGAACAGATCACCTCCTTCAGCCCGGTACCCGATTCACCCTCGGACTCTGAGGTCCAAGACCCGCAACCCACACCAGGCCAGCGCCAGAAGTTGACTTCTGTGAGTACTACTACACATCAAACCACTCACTGCCCCTCCGGGGGCCGGGGCCACCGCCACCATCAGGTACACGGCCTTCCGTGCTGCCACTGCCTTCCAGCCATGTCCGGCACCAATCTAAGTCTTCAGAGCTGACTTTGGCTTCGACCCTAATGCCGAGCAAGCACACAAGATCTGACCCGCATTGACACAGACAGCTGTATTGACGACCGCTGGAGGTTTGACATCAGCTCTGGTGGACACCTCAGAGCTGAGATAATACTCGACGTCGAAGGCTGCCTCAAGGCCCAACCAGCCTTTGGCTCCCAGTTGTACTTTCACAGCAAACTCCGAGGACCAGGAGTTACCAATCCTTCAACAACCGCAGAAGGAGTTGGACTCTCATGAGCAAAGGCTGTTTATTCACCCCCAAATTGGAAAAAAAACTGGAAAACCTCCACCACTGGTGCAGGAGACTCTCCTTGTAAGAGGAAGTTGACTTTTGAGAAACAACTAGCATTGGAGTCCCCTCCACCTCCAAAGCTCAATAAGCATCAAGACAGGGGCACCAGTCCCAAGTCCCCAAGACCTGCTCCTCCACCTCTTCCTCCTCGCCCTTCTCCTCCATCTCCTCCTCCTCCTCCACTCCACCACCACTGGGGCTCCCACCTCCTTCCCCGGATGGGTCCACACATTCCTCATATGTGGAGTGGAGCTTGTAGATCCATATGACGCTTCTTATGACCTGGAGCCATGGGACGATTATGGGGCTGTCCCTCCAAGTGACAATGACCCGACTTATTTCCCGCCAAACCTTCCCCTCCTAACGATACCACCTCGTATCACAAGACTGTCTACAGGGCAGCCACCTTTCACAAGTTTGAGCTGCACACTATGAATGAGAAAGAGGTTTTCCACATGGAATCACTCTCGCACACTCATCATGCCCCCAATTTTTGCCTTTGCTTAATGGAATGCTTAAGCCTATGTAACAGGTCTTTAAAAATCCTGTTTAGGACAGAGTTGTTACCTCAAGAGCAGACAAAAAGTACAAGCCCTCACCCTCCGATCCTCCCTATATTAGAGCCCAGCTGCCGCCAGACTCTTTGGTGGTGCATGACGCTCGTAAACGGGCAAAAGCCCAAGGAACTGGGGGTGCCACTCCGCCTGAAAAAGACAGCAAAAAGAGTGATGCGGCAGGAAAACGGGTTGCCTTTCAATCGGCAACTCACTGGCATATCTCCATCTCCGTAGGGTTATTGGCGAGCTATGACCGCACCCAATGGGACAAAATGGGGGACCTAATCTAACATCTCCCCAGACCAATACAAACAGAGGACACAGGAGATTGTAGCTGAAAGGCAAACACACTTTAACACCACCATCAGGTGTTCTCTCGATGAGACCGAAACCGCCGCTGGGGGAAATAAATTCTAGCATATTAATCTGCAGGCATGTTTGGCTCTGTATCTCTGGCTTTAAGACAGAGGTCCAGCAGCATTTGATCAACATGCCCTTTGATGGGGAACACCTACTTGGGCCTCAAGTTGATCAGTGCTGGAATTTATTTTTAAACGATACGGATACAGCCAAAGCAATGGGGGCTCTCTAATCTGCATCACGCTGTGCGACTTTCCGTTGCCACAGTCTCGTGGCAGCACCAAGACTACCTACACAGACACCTCGTCCTCATATCAGAGGCAACAATAACAATCACAAATCTCCTTGAAGATATTTCAGGGTTGCCTTTAGGGGAACCAACGCCAAAAATAGAGGTGGAGCGGCTAAGGGAGCTGCACCCACTATGCAGTGACTTCCTCTCCCTTCTCCCTGATCACTCAACACCTGTTGGGAGATGTCTTTAGGGGTTCCTTCCACAACGGCAAAAGATCACCACAGACCAATGGGTCCTGTCCATTGTAGAGCAGAGTTACTGCCTGGAACTGCCCCACCAAAGGCTCCTAAAAGAGGAAGTACACGCACTCTTGCTCAGAAGAGCCATAGAGCCTGTGCCACCCCAACAACGCGGCAAAGGGGTGTACTCCTTGTACTTTCTAATCCTCAGAAAAGACGGGGCTCTGAGGTCCCTACTAGACCTCTGACCCCCTCAACAAGTACATCCTATTGGAGCACTTCCACATGGTCACGCTCTGGGATGTCATTCCACTACTGCGATAAGGTGACTTCACCTGAAGGATACCTGTTGCCACATCCCGATCAATCCTGGGCATTGCCGCCACCTCTGGTTCATGGCTAGTGGATAGTACTTTCAATTCAAAATTCTGCCATCTGGCGCTACTACTATCCCAAAAGTATTCACCAAATACCTTGCAGTGCTAGCCGCTCATTTACAGAGGAGCAGCATCCACAACTTCCTGTATCTCGACGACTGGCTGATAAAGAGTGCAAGCAAACCGCAGTATCTGGCTCACACACAGGTCACCGTAGACCTCCTCCATGATCTGGGTTTCACTGTCAACGTGTGCAAATCTCACTTTCTACCCTCACAAGTACAACCCTTCCTAGTCGCAATACTCAATTGAGTCACCGGGAAAGCTTATTCCTGTCCCAGAAGAGTTCAGCTTTTCACTTGCTGCTGCCTCTTTTTCAGCCGAATCGTCAGCGAACAGTGATGTGCCTCCTCAGCATGATGGCCTCCTTTGTTGCCATTGTCCCCATTCCCCAATTACATAGGCATCTGCTTCAAGAGTGCCTAGCAGGACAGTGGGCCTAAGCGAAGGGTCTATGGGAAGATCTAGTGTTGATTTGAGCTAGCACCCATCGCTCTCTGCAGTGGTGGAAGAGCAACCATTAGTTGCGGGGCAGGCCCTTTTTAGACCCAGTTCTCCAAGTGACCATTACCACGGGTGCCTCTCTAATGTGATGGGGGCACATCTACAACACATGACTGTTCAGGGTGTATGGATACCCCTTCAACAGACCTTCCATATCAACTACCTGGAATTGTTGGTGGTTCAATTTGCTTTGAAGGCCTTCTTCTGCCATGTACATCTCAAACCAGGCCTGATCAAAATAGACAACATGACTGGTATGTACTACCTGCATTAAAAGTTGGGCACACACACTCCCCACCTCTCAGCACTAGCGCATAACATTTGGCATTGGGCAATCCACCACAGAGTACACCTGCTAGCAGAGTACCTTCCAGGAGCACACAACGAGTCTGCAGCCCTACTTAGCAGGCTGCAGCAACAACTCTACGAGTGAGAACTCCACGACAAAGTCCTGCTTTCCTACTTCCAATGTTGTGGTTTCTTGACATAGATCTGTTCGCAACACAGAAAACACCAAATGCCCAAGCTTCGCATCCAGGTTTCCACACCCACAGTCCATGGGCAAAGCACTATGGATGAACTGGTCAGGGATATTTGCCTACGCTTTTCCGCCTCTCCCACTATAAGTGATTCAAAAGCTTCAACAGACGTACCTCACCCTCGTCCTAGTGGCTCCCTTGTGGACCAGGCAACTATGGTTCACAAGCCTACTCGAGTTGTATATAGTTCTTCATTAGAAGCTCCCCAATAGGCTGCACCTTCTCACTCAACATCAGGGCACACTCAGGCATCCCAATTCCAGGCAGTTCAACCTGGGGATCTGGCTCCTGAGGCATAGAGTTTGGTTATCTAGATTTGCCTTCTCAATGTAGGTCCATCCTCAAGGAGGCTCACCATCGCACCACTAGAGCATGGTATGCAGCAAAGTGAAAATATTTTGCCACTACTACTTACCCAAGCACGTTGACCCTCTAAATTCAACAGTGCAGTATGTTATCTGCCGCATTTGCAACACTCTGGGCTAGCTTACAATTCCATTAGTTTACATTTTGCTGCAGTGGCAACATACTTACAATACAGGGACCACTATTCAGAGTACTAGTCATCAAAGCGCTTATCGAGGGACTTAAGAGCGTTATTCCTCCCAGGTTGCCCCCGATCCTGCCCTGGAACCTTAACATAGTTCTCACTAGAACTTATGGAACCCCCTTTTGAACCTCTCCATTCATGCATGCCTTCTTGAATGTTTGTATTGAAAGGTAGCATTCCTCATTGCGATCACTTCTTTGAGGAATGCATGCGAGATCCAAGCCCTCACACTGGAAGAGCCCTTATTTAATGTTCACACTGACAGAGTAGTGCTTAAAACCAACCCAAAGTTACTACCCAAGGTAATCTCTCTTTTCCACTTCAAATAGAATAGTATTCTTCCCTCACCCTGGCTCAGTAGCAGAGAGAGCCCTTTGCAAACTACATGTGAAAAGCACCGTCATGGGCAACGTCATTTTGTAAACTGCAGTTGTTACTTGTCACCTGCTTTAGACCTCACAAGGGTAGTGCTATTTCAAACGCCGGCACAGCTCGCTGGCTGGTCAAGTGCATTTAAACCTACTGTGCTAAATCCAAAAGACAGCTCCGTGCACCACCTAGGCTGCATTCTACACGTAAAAAAAGCAGCCTCTTTGGCCTTTTTAGAAAACATCCCTATAGTTGATACCTGTAAGGCAACTAGATGGTCCACACCACACACGTTCACCAGACACTACTTTATGGATGTTGTAACTCAAGTAGACCAGGCTGTACAACATACACTTTTCCAAACCTCTGCAACATCATCTGGCGAGCCACCGCTTTGAGGGAGAACTGCTTTACATTCTATGCACAGCATGTGTATCTACAGCTTCATATGCCATGAACGGAAAATGTTACTTACCCTGTAAGCATCTGTTCATAGAATGGAGTATTGTAGATTCACATGTGCCCACCCTCCTCTCCGTAAGCCTTCGGTTGTTGCAGATATCTTTTCCCTTATTCTTTTCATATTGTTTCTCTTTGCATAGTTATCATTTTGCATTTTCATGCTCTATCTCCACCCTCCCCCACAATGCGGGAAAACAATTTAACCATTGATCCGATGTCCATGCACATTACCAGTCATAGGAGTAGTCACTATACCTCATGACTCGAAAGGCTTCTTCGAAGAAAAACAGGTTGTACACATCCAAGCCCAGCACTAGATGACAGGAGTATGCACAGTATGTGAATATAAAGCACTACATGCCATGAGCAGATGCTTACAGGGTAAGTAACATTTTCCTTACATGTGTGAAATGACATTTTGTATTCACCACGTGAATACATTTGAAGACATTTGCTCACAACAGTATGGTGTCATATGATTTCCAAGCAAATATGCTTGAAGTTGCCTGCCTAAATAGGTTAACACCCACAAATCTTCGGGATTCGGGGTACTTTTTGCAGGCTCATTCCCATCCTGGTTCCAGTCCGAGTTCTACTTCTGTCAAGAGCAAGAGTCACTTACTACTAAAGATGGTAATAGCATGGGAACACCCCTAAAATTGGCAAGCATGACTTTTTAAGTGAAAAAGTACTTTTTAATTATATTTGCATCTTATTTACCAACTATGCGTAAATGTGTAGGTATTGCATTTATGTAAAATTCAAAACGTCTGAGGAGGACTTCTCAAATTCTCTGTGAAAAAAAAAAGTAAAAAATGTACTCCAAACATAAGCATACAGAAGTAAATTTTCAACTATTTTAAGAGTCTTATGATTATTAAAATTAGGATTTTAAATAACACTCCGATTTATGTATATAACATAAAGGTGCTGCAAACTTTAGCAATATGTACCTGTTTTTTTCATTTTATATTGGCAAATATAATATTGCTGTTACAGCATTGTCAATATGCGCATTTGTTAAAGGAAATTTCAATTCATTGTCTTTTTTGCGTTATAGGGGAACCTTGTATGGAAGAGAGCTTACTTGATCTTGGGCCTGTCTGTGTTTGCTGTCTTTGGAAGCTTGTTCTTTGGATTCCCTGGATCTGGGGGACTCTGCACGCTGGTCCTGGCCTTTCTTGCAGGAATGGGGTGGTCCAATCAAAAGGTAATGTTTGCTATATATGTAATCATCCATGGCTTGATACAAAAACATCTTTTGATAAAAATACATTTGGTTATATGTCAGAATATCATTGACAAAAATATCATCTGGTGTAAATATTCTATCCAAAATATTATTTACAAAAATACCACCCCATTGGGTGTAGATTTTATATTGACTGATATTTTTGTAAACAATATTTAGGAGCCAATAGTTTTGTCAGACAATATTTATAACACTTCCCTTCATTCTGGTACCTTATTCATCTTAGCAGTAGTATTTAGGTGGCTTGAAGCATTGGTCATTTTCAGTCTGTGACCCTGATCTTGAGTTCCACTTTACTGGGGCAACAGTAAAATCTCATGTAATTTTGCCATTACTGCTTGGTAAAATCATCCCAGTACTGTGCAGTTATGAATAGAACCCTGTGAAATGGAGACATTACCACATGCGACTGAATCTTCCCGTTGTAAAACCACATGGAATTCACCATTCCATTTAGTTTTACGCATGCACTAGCACAGGCATGTGGGTGGGATGGGGAAGAAGGAGTGACACAGGAAGGGGTAACGGGAAGGGTAAACTTTTTTCCTTCAGAGGGGAGCATTGTAGGCTCCCCATTGTTTACAAAATAACAAAACATGGAATGAGACCTGCCTGCTGATGCAACCAAACCTTCAGGCAAATTTTGAGGTCAGAATTACTGTCCAGCAAAATCAAGTCAGGTTCCCCCACACCCGTTAAAACCTGCTGTGGAAAAATCTAACCACTCATAATATAGCGGAGTGAAATTAACAAATAAAAATATACATTAATTCCACTCCACCTAATTTGAAATGAGGCCCTCTGTGGAAACAGCTTCTATGAAGCTGAGCACCAAGCTCACAGAAATATTTCACCTCACTCCAGTGATGATAGATAGAGAAAAGGGACTCAGTGATAATAGACACGAAAAAAGGACTCCCCATGAGTTGTGAACAGTCTGTGTTCTGTATTTAAGGTGAATCCCCTGGGGAAAGTCTTAAAAACACTTTGGATGTCTAGTTTGTGTGGTTCATACCAACATATTTCTGTCTCCAATCAGATTCAACACAAAAGATCAATATAATGTGGTCATTTGTCTGAGCAATTTCGGACCTTTTTCCCTATGTTGAACTGTTTGGATGGTTTTAGCTGTCCAAACAGATTGCAGATTTAAGTGCCTCCATAAACGAATTCAGCAAAAACTCAAATATTGAAGGTAGAAGATTATTTTTATTGCATACCATTGGTATAGAAATACTAAGTGCTTGCTAAAAGTGGTACGGTCAGAATGGCACCTAATGTTTGAAAATTCTTTAGAAATAGAAAATTCCCAAAAACATCAGTAGAAAATAACAGTCCCATATGTTAACGTGTAATCTTTTGTGTCTCATTAAATAATATGCAAAAAGCAGCCTGATATATTGTTTTTCTTAAATATTCTTTCAAAATAACCTGCTGTGTGGACATGCCCAGAGGAAAGATAAAAGGTCTGTGGAGCAGGCCATCCTTTTTGGTCTGAGAATGCACTAACAATGCAATCCGAATCCGCCCATCAGAGATCAAAAGCCATCCTTTTCTCCTTCCGAAGGTGCATACAACCAACATGGTAATTGTCTGGAACTCATAAAAACTCCTCCAAATATTCCACCTCGCAAACATAAACTACCCATGCAACACCACATCCTCTGCAACAAGAATTAACAGCTCTGTTGCAAAAAGGAGCAATACAACCAGTTTCACCACAATTTCACGGTACAGGAGTGAATTCACTATACTTCCTTGTTCCCAAAAAAAGATACATTTCTTCAGGCCCGTTCTAGAGCTCAGACCACTAAATCATTACATAATATGAGAACATTTCCATATGGTCACTCTTCAAGAGATCATTCCTCTATTACAAAAAGGAGACTTCATGGCAACCTTAGATCTAAAGGACGCCTACTTCCATATACCAATTCATCCTATAGACAGAAAATATCTCAAATTTCTATTTCAGGGAAATCATCAGTTCAAAGTTCTTCCATTTGGAATCACTACAGCACCAAGAGTATTCACAAAGTGCTTAGCAGTTGTGGCAGCACATCTGCGCAGGGAAAACATTCATGTCTTCCCTTATCTAAACGACTGGCTAATCAAAGCAAATACATTCATACTTTGCAAACAAAACACTCAAAAGACCCTAGATGCACTACATCAACTAGGGTTCACTATTAACCTAAAAAAATCTCTGCTACAGCCAGCTACTACTCAAACATTTCTAGGGGCCAAGCTCAACACAAATCTAGCGTTAGCATCCCCAAACACAGACAGAATACGCAATATACTAACGTTAATTCAACAATTTCAAACAGGAACTCACATTCCAGCCAAAATATTGCTCAGAATTTTTGGGCATGATGACATCTTGTATTTACATAGTCCCACATGCCAGACTTAACATGAGACCTCTACATCAATGTCTCTCCCAGCAATGGACTCAGACACTGGGTCAGCTTCACGATCTAGTGTTGGTAAACAGTCGCACTTATCAATCTCTGCTATGGTGGAATCCACAAAATCTATCCAAAGGGCGGCTGTTTCCAGACCCAGTTCCACAAATAACACTTAACAACAGATGCATCTCTAACAGGATGGGCAGCACATCTCCGCAACCTTACTATTCAGGGACTATGGAAATCCAAACACAAGAATCTCCATATCAATCACCTAGAGCTGTTCATCTAGTGATCATAGCCTTCCTAATTCACTTCCTAATTCACCTACAACACAAAGTTGTCCTTATTCGAACAGACAATATGACAACAATGTATTATTTACAAAAACAGGAGGGGGGGGAACACACTCTTAAATTATCTCACTTAGCTCAGAAAATATGGAAGTTAGCAATACACCACAACTTTCATTTATTAGCAGAACATGTCCCAGGAACAGGCAATCAGATTGTGGACTTTCTGAGCAGATCACAACAACAAGTCCACGAATGGGAAATTCACCCCAAAGTTCTTCAACCATACTTTGCAAATGGGGATTCCCAGAGATAGACCTGTTTGCAACAAAAGAAAACACGAAATGCCCACACTTCGCAAGCAGATATCACCACCATCAGTCCAAAGGCAATGCTCTATGGATGAACTGGTCAGGGATATTTGCATATGCTTTTCCACCTCCCACTACTTCCATTAGTGGTCAGGAAACTCAGGCAAACATCGCTCACTGTGATACTAATAGCTCCCTCATGGGCTTTACAACTGTGTTTCTGAACACTCATGGAACTATCTCTAGTCCCACACGAGAAGCTTCACCTCAACCCGGACCTTCTCACGCAGAACCATGGAACATTAAGACATTTCAATCCTAAAGAAGTTAATCTTGCAATTTGGCTCCTGAAGTCTTAGAGTTTGGATATTTAAATTTGCCTCAAGACTGTATGAACATTCGTAAAGAAGCTTGTAAACCAACTACAAGGCAATGTTATGCAGCAAAATGGGAACATTTTGTTATATTCTGTCACAAACAAAATGTTAATCCTCTTCAAGTAAAGGTACAAACACTTATTTTATACCTATTGCATTTACAAACTGCTCGATTAGAATATACTTCTATAAGATTACATCCTGCAGCTATTGCCACATATCTCCAGAATAGACAACACATATCAGTGTTTAAAATTCCTGTTATAAAAACTTTCATGGAAGGACTAAAAATAATAATTCCCCCTAGACTTCCACCTGCCCCAGCATGGATTTTAAATATTGACCTAACCAGATTAATTGGTCCTCCTTTTAAGCCATTACATTCTTGTCAGTTGCAATATCTTTCATGGAAACTTGCTTTTTGAATTGCTATTACTTCTCTTAGAAGAGTCAGTGGAATTCAGGCATTAAAACTAAAAGAGCCTTTCTTTCAACTACACAAGGATAGGGTAGTGCTTACACTAACCCTACATTTCTACCAAAAGTAGTTTCCAGTTTTCTTATTAACCTGTGTTTTCCCCCCCCAGGCCTGTTCTCTATATCTGAAAGAGACACGTTAGTGACAGATTCCTTACCTTAGAATATCCCCAGGCGTCAGGCTGGATCCGGAAAGTTTTGCGTAGCAGTACCCTTGCGCGTTGTGCGGCTCCGCGTCCGTCGTTGGCGTCGGGATCGCCGGGATGACGTCGCGGGCAGTACTTAGACGCCGCCCCTGCGCGCTGACGTCAGTTCTTCTTTTTCCGCGCCAGTAAGCGTAGATCCGGGAAGAGCAGTGCCCTAGTCATTTTTTGACTAAGTTTTTGGTGAATTTTTCACTGTTTTCTCGAGTCGCTCGACTCCACAGGTGTCGGTAGGGATGCCTGGCTTCAAGCCATGCGACGTCTGTGGTCGTATGATGTCGATCACGGACCCACATACGGATTGTCTCTACTGCCTCGGGCGCGACCACGACCCCAAGTCGTGCCCCGACTGTTGGGCCTTGCATCCGAAGGCTTTGCGAGAGCGGTCTCGAAAGCTCCTCGAGGTCCGGCAGTCGACTCCGCGCCGCACCAAGCCCCGGTCACGTGAGAGGTCGAGGGGCCGGTCGCGGAGTCCTCATCGGTCGTCGGGGTCCAAGTCTTCGCACTCCTCCGGTAAGTCGAAGCATAAGAAGTCTAAGAAGCGTCATCGCTCGACGACTTCGCCTCACCGGTCTCACGACTCGGCTGAGGGTCCTGTCGGCACCGTCCCCGCGGCTCCGGGAGTGCCTGTGGAGCCGCCCCCGCATTACCCGCACTTCCCGGGTTCGGGGGCGACTCCGGCCGAGATACAGGTGTTCCTGTCGGCCATGGCCCGCCTCTTCGGGCCTCAAGGTCCCCCCGGTGCGCCTTCGGGCCCCGCGGGCCCTGATGGGGTTTCCCCGGCACCGCCGGCGACTCCAGTCCCGGCGCCGCCTGTCACACCAGCCTCGGTCCCGGCTCCGGTGCTGCCTCAACCCCGATCGACGCCGGTTGACCTAATAACACCTCCACCGGCGCCGATGTCTCCGGTGCCGTTTCCGACGCCGCCCGGGGCTCTGGGCGGCGTCGTCCCCAGGTTCTCTCCGGATCCGGACATGGCGCCGGACCGGCGTCGCTCGACGCCGGCTCCGACGCCAATGGGACCTTGGGTCCCGCATGTCCCTCCTCCTCCTTATTTTGAACCAGAGGAGGACGAAGAGAACTGGGAGGGGTCGGATGACCCTCTCACACAGCAGTGTGAGTTCGATCAGGACTGGGCTGAGGAGCTTGGGGATGCCAGTGGTCTGGACACCTCCCCTGACTCTGGCATGCTGTCTCCTCCTTCCGTGGCAACGGAGGAGGGAGAAAATGTTGCAACGGTGTTGCGTAGAGCAGCTGGGGCCTTACAGCTCCAATTGCCTACAGTGACTGTCAGGACTAACCTCCTGACGGAAGTGCTTCAGCCGGCGGCTACCTCCTCGGAGCCACTGCTGCCGTTTAATGACGCGCTTTCCGACGTTCTTTTGGGCACCTGGTCCAAGCCCGCCACAGGGGCTCCTGTGGATAGGAACGTGGCCCGACGCCATCGCCCCGCTCCGGGCGACCCCCTGTTCCTCTCCCAACACCCCACTCCTGAGACCTTGGTTGTCCAAGCCTCTGCTTCCCAAACCGCCTTCCCTACCGCTCCTCCGGATAGGGAATCGAAACGCCTGGATCAATTTGGGAAGAAGGTCTTTTCTTCCTCCAGTGCTGGCTTGCGGTCTGTCAACACCGCTTGCCTTTTGGGCCGATATTCCCACTCTCTGTGGGACTCGGTGGCGCAAGTTCTGCCCCAGTGTTCTGAGGAGGTCCAGACT
This sequence comes from Calotriton arnoldi, assembly GCA_963921515.1. Taxonomy (NCBI): domain Eukaryota; kingdom Metazoa; phylum Chordata; class Amphibia; order Caudata; family Salamandridae; genus Calotriton; species Calotriton arnoldi. The sequence goes on from CAWUFW010010549.1 coordinate 475,710, forward strand.
GCTTTCCAGCGCCATTGCGGACGGAAGAGATGCGGCTAAATACACCATTAGATGTGGCCTTGATACCGCCGACTCGCTAGGCAGATCGCTTGCGACGACAGTGGCGCTGCGCCATCACGCCTGGCTGAGGACCACTGGTTTCTCGGGTGATGTCCAAAACACCCTTCTGGACATGCCCTTTGATGGGGTCGGTCTTTTTGGAAACAAAGCAGACCATGCGCTGGAGCGCTTTAAGGACTCGTGGGCTACAGCCAAGTCCCTGGGCCTTTCTGCTGTACGCCCTCCGCTACCGTCTGCTTTTCGCCCCTTTCGTGGCCACGGAAGGGGCGCCCAGTCACGTCCGCTGCCCAGCCACCGGCCCGCGCAGCAAGCGTCTTTGCGTGGACGTGGCTCCCGCATTGGTGGGTCAGGCAACAAGCATGCGGGTCAGGCCACCAACCCCGCCCCGTCCGCGGCCTCCAAGCCCTCCTAGTCCTTCCTTTCAGGTGCACAGCACGCCAGTAGGGGGCAGGGTCCGCCATCACCTTCACCACTGGTGTGCCATCACCTCGGACAAGTGGGTCTTGGACATTGTCCGAAGGGGCTACTCCCTCCCCTTCAAGACCATCCCCCCAGCCATGCCACCTCAATTCCACCGCATGTCAGGGGATCACTTGGTGCTTCTTTGGAAGGAAGTTGCGGCCCTCTTGGCCAAGAGGGCCATCGAGCGCGTTCTGACCCCAGAAGTAGGTCGTGGTTGCTACTCCCACTACTTTCTGGTGCCCAAAAAGGACAAGGAGGACATGCGTCCTATCTTGGACCTCCGGAACGTCAATCGCTTCCTCCGGAAGGAGAAGTTCAAGATGCTCACCTTAGCTCAGGTCTTGACTGCCCTCGACCCTGGAGACTGGATGGTAGCGTTGGACTTGCAGGACGCTTATTTCCACATCCCCGTCCTGCCGGCCCACCGGCGTTACCTGCGGTTCATGGTGGGCCTCGAGCATTTTCAATTCACCGTGCTCCCCTTTGGCCTCACAAGTGCCCCTCGGGTGTTCACGAAAGTGATGGCGGTGGTCGCAGCTCATCTGTGCCGGGCAGGGGTTCCAGTCTTCCCCTACCTCGACGACTGGCTGCTGAAGGCGGGCTCGTCCCAGGCAGTCGTCTCCCACCTCCAGACTACGGCCGAACTCCGGCACTCGCTGGGGTTCTCCATCAATGTGCCGAAGTCGCACCTGATTCCTTCTCTACAGCTCCTTTTCATCGGAGCAGTTCTGGACACGACGCAGTTTCGGGCCTATCCTCCCGAACGGCGAGTCCGGGATATTCAGGCTACGATTCCGATCTTTCAGCCTCTATCCTGGGTTTCGGTACGGATGACCCTGAGGCTGCTGGGCCTCATGGCCTCCTGCATCCTGCTGGTCGATCATGCCAGATGGCATATGCGGGCTCTGCAGTGGGACCTGAAGTTCCAGTGGGCGCAGCACCAGGGCAACCTATCCGATCACGTCCAGATCTCGGAGGGGACTGCAAAACAGTTGCAGTGGTGGCTCTCGAACCGGCAATGGGTCAGGGGCAGATCCCTCTCCCTTCCCCAGCCAGAGCACACAGTCGTGACGGACGCGTCCCTTCTGGGATGGGGCGGTCACATGGGAGAGGCGGAGATCAGAGGCCTCTGGTCTCCGGCGAAGTCCCGGCTCCATATCAACCTTCTGGAGCTTCGGGCGATCCGACTTGCACTCAAGGCATTCCTTCCCTCTGTCAAGTGGAAGGTAGTGCAGGTGTTCACAGACAACACCACCGCCATGTGGTACTGCAACAAACAAGGCGGGGTGGGGTCGTGGACCCTATGTCAGGAGGCTCTGCGCCTCTGGACATGGCTGGAACCTCAGGGCGTTTCCCTGATGGTTCAACACCTGGCAGGTTCCCTGAACACCAGGGCGGACGAACTCAGCCGCAGGTGCATGATGGATCACGAATGGCGTCTTCACTCGGAGGTGGCGCAAGGTCTCTTTCAGCAGTGGGGAGAGCCTTGGTTAGATCTGTTCGCCACCGAAGAGAACGCGCAATGTCAGCAGTTCTGCGCGTTGGAATTTCCAAGGCGGCACTCGCTTGGCGACGCTTTTCGTCGCGAGTGGAGTTGCGGTCTGTTGTACGCCTTTCCGCCTATACCACTTCTACCCAGAGTGTTGAAGAAGATTCGGCGCGACCGGGCCCAAGTCATCCTTGTGGCTCCGGACTGGGCTCGAAGAGTTTGGTATCCCGAGCTACTCAGTATGAGCGTCGATCCCCCGATCCGTCTGCCTCTTCGGGAGGATCTTCTGTCGCAGCAGGAGGGACGGTCCTCCACCTGAACCTGTCCAGTCTCCACCTGCTTGCGTGGAGATTGAGCGGCGGCAGTTGATTCCTTTCGACTTGCCTCCCGAAGTTTGTGATGTGATTCTGGCAGCCAGGCGTCCCTCCACTAAGGTGGTATACGCCTGCAGGTGGAACAAGTTTGTGGCATGGTGCACAGCAAAGGCTGTGAATCCCCCTTTCTGCCCCTCTTTCTGAGGTTCTTCTGTTCCTTCTTTCTCTGGCCCAACAGGGTTCTGCCCTGGGTACCATCAAGGGCTATCTTTGTGCAATCTCGGCCTTCCTCAGGCTTCCTGATCAGCCCTCTCTTTTTAAGTCCCCTGTTGTTAACAGGTTTCTTAAAGGCATTACTCACCTCTTTCCTCCTGTTCCGTTTATAATGCCTCAGTGGGACTTGAATTTGGTTCTTAATCCTTAATGTGCGCTCCCTTTGAGCCTCTGCATAACTGTCCTCTTCGTCTTCTGACTCTGAAGACAGCCTTTCTGGTGGCCATCACCTCCGCTCGGCGGGTGAGTGAGCTCCAGGCTCTTTCATGCAAACCCCCCTTTCTGTCTGTTCATCCAGACAAGGTTGTTCTTCGGACGCGTCCGTCCTTCTTGCCAAAGGTGGTTACTGCCTTCCACATTGGGCAGACCATCACTTTGCCCACCTTCTTTCCGCCTCTGCATCCTTCCAGAGAGGAAGAGAGGCTCCACCGTCTGGACCCAAAACGTGCGCTTTCCTTTTACCTCAACCGCACACAACGGTTCCGGGTGGATGACCAGCTCTTTGTTGGCTACATGGGCGCCAAAAAAGGTCGGGCGGTACACAAGCGGACCATCTCCCGCTGGGTCATCTTGTGTATCAAGGCCTGTTATTCTTTGGCTAAGAAGGAGCCTCCTGTTGGGCTGCGTGCCCATTCCACCAGGGCTACGGCTGCTACCACGGCTTTAGGCCGCGGTGTTCCGTTGCAGGATATTTGTCAGGCAGCTATGTGGGCCTCGCTGCACACGTTTACCAAACATTACTGCCTTGACAGCCAGGTCCGGAGGGACGGCTTCTTTGGCCGTTCTGTCCTCCGGGACTTCCTTGTCTGAATCTGTTCGCAGACCCACCACCGGGGTTGGTATTGCTGGGGTATCTATTCTAAGGTAAGGAATCTGTCACTAACGTGTCTCTTTCAGATGCACAAGTTACTAACTTGTGTAACGATATATCTGTAAGAGACAGTAGTTAGTGACAGATTCCTTACCACCCCACCCATCCTCCCCTTTCTGCGAACTGATTTCTAGGGTTAAGGACATCCCTTTCAGGGCCCTAGACTTTTTTCAGACACCTATGTCAGCTTCTTGCATGGCTCTGCTTTCCTGGCGCGGAAAGTCGTGTACAGAACTGACGTCAGCGCGCAGGGGCGGCGTCTAAGTACTGCCCGCGACGTCATACCGGCGATCCCGACGCCGACGACGGACGCGGAGCCGCACGACGCCGCCTACCGACGCGCAAGGGTACTGCTACGCAAAACTTTCCGGATCCAGCCTGACGCCTGGGGATATTCTAAGGTAAGGAATCTGTCACTAACTACTGTCTCTTACAGATATATCGTTACACAAGTTAGTAACTTGTGCGTTAGCGCATACCACATATTTAGGTAAAACCATCTCTGATCATAATCCCCTGGAGCTGGTACTTAATTGGGGTCGCATCCCTGCGCCGATTCCCACGTGGCGCCTACAACCGCTACAACTGGAAGACCCGATTTACCGGGATACATTAGCTACCAACATTACCACCTATTTTACAGACAACGAGGGAACGGCTTCCTCTAGGATTGTTGAATGGGAGGCGTTCAAGGTAATAATCCGGGGTGTCTCTATGGGGACGCTGGTCGGGATTCGGCGAGAAGCCATACGTGATCTTACAGACCAAGAGAGTTTATTGCAAGCGCTAGAAATAGCAGCTCAGTCTGATGATAGGAAAGAACCAGACCTCCAAGAAGCCAGGATCAGATATGCCGAGTTATTGGAGCACTTGAGGGGGATAGATTTGCATGTGTACACGCTGCGTACTCACGCTGACTCGGACAGGTCTGGCACGCTACTGGCCAAGTTGATTAGACCACAGCCCTCCCCTACACCTATTCTGGCCATACATAATGACCACCACGAATTGCTCACCACACAAGTAGACATTAATAGAACGTTCTATGATTACTATACAACTCTTTACGCCGCTCCCCCTCATGATACCACGGTCGCAACCACTGCATTCTTGGAGGCGATGGTACTTCCCACTATCACGGCAGCCCAGGCTGTGGATTTGGCAGCCCCCCTGACTGCTCCTGAAATCCGTAGTGCTATACGAGGAATTGCTCATAACAAGACCCCGGGTTCGGATGGGATTCCCATTGAATTTTATTCCACCTTTGCAGCGTCCATGGTCCCTAAACTGCTCCAACTGTACACCACTGCTTCGGATGAGGGTGCCTTTCCCCCCACGACCAGGGAGGCGATAGTGACCTGTTTGTTGAAACCTAATAAAACTCCAACGGATCTCTCAGCATATAGGCCCCTATCGATCCTTAATACGGAATACAAAATTCTTAGTAAGCTTTTGGCGGCGCGACTGCTCCCCTTACTCCCCACTCTGATTCACACCGACCAATGCGGGTTTGTACCTAAACGCAGTACCTCCTTGAACATACGTCGCCTCTATGCCCTTCTACATTCTGCCCGAAACAGCTCCCCCCACGCGGGCTGCCTCTCCTTAGATATACGTCAGGCATTTGATTCCTTAAGCTGGTCGTATATGTTGGCCACATTGGTTAAATATGGAGTTCCCTCAGCTTTTATTAAATGGGTTAAGCTCCTTTATACTAGACCAACAGCGAGGGCCAAAACTGGCACCAAAATTTCTGCAGCATATAATGTGTATCGGGGTACACAGCAAGGTTGCCCGCTGTCGCCCTTGCTGTTTGTGCTTGCTCTAGAACCCCTGGCACAACAGCTACGACACATGATGGCGCCATATGGCATTCCGGTGTGTCGGCTATGTCACTCTGTTTCGGCGTATGCAGACGACATGTTGCTCTACTTTGCAGATTTGTATGTAGATATGGCGCCTTAATGTTTCTAAATCGATAGCCTTTTCCTTTTATGACACATACACACTCCCCACACTGCAGTTTGGTCCACTGCAGTTTAGGGTGGAACCCATTACTTTTAAATATTTAGGGATTAATATTTACAGAACTACATCGGACACAGTTGATGGGAATGTTGTCCGAACACTTAATAACCTCAAATCCCAGGTGGCGTTCTGGAATACTTTACCTTTAACCACTGCAGGCCGTGTGGCTGTCTCTAAGATGGTTATGCTCCCTAAACTGCTGTATCAATTTGCAAATCTCCCCGTAGCACTTCCTGCATGGATCTATAAAGCACTGGATAAATTACTAACTTCCTTAATTTGGGGAGAGGGCCGTCATAGATTGGCGCTTGCCAAAATACAATTACCAAGTACTGAGGGTGGAATGGGAGCGCCAGATTTTAAAGCCTATTCTATAGTGGCCCAATTACAATGGTTGGCTTATTGGTTGGCTGGTCATAATCTATTTGAAATAGGTTATTCGCCCGATCGCTTACGGGCTGGGACGCTCCAATCCTTATTATGTCCTGGAGTGACTAAGATGAAAGACCCTCCATTTCTTTTACATATTGCACTCCACTATTGGAAACTGGCGCTGAAGCATGCTAACATACCGGTGCCATATGCCCCAACTGTACCCCTGTGTTTCTTACCCACGGTAAGAGGAGTTTTATCAGCCTCTAACCTGCGGGGATGGATGGAATCTGGTGCAAAAACTGTAGGGGACTTATTTTTGGACGGAACCCTAATGCAGCATGAAGAATTTGTGCAAACCTATTCGGCTCCTCCTACACTGTTTTTAACACACGCTGCGGTCGCACATTATGTGCGTAGATACTGGTTATTGGATCAGAGGGAACCTCCGACCTTCAGATTATTGCAATCAATACACATAATGGGACAAGGTAGTCATCTGGTCTGATGGCTGTATCGGGGCCTACGGCCCCATCTGGGAGTTTCCTTGCTACCTCTTCGTCAACGTTGGGAGGCGGAGGTGTCCAGGGACTTCACTGAGAGAGAATGGTCACAGGTCCTTGAATATCCCAGGCGCGTCTCCCGAAATGCTTGACTAAAAACGATTCAACTGTTTGTCCTGCATAGGGCCTATCTCACACCTCAGGTGATACACTATATGTACCCCAATTCCACATCGGAGTGTCCTCGATGTCGCAACTCGGAAGCAGACTTTATCCACATGTTTTGGACCTGCTCCGCCCTTGTGGACTTCTGAACGGAGGTTCTACAAGGCCTCACATACCTTTCTGAGCGTTCCACTGGGAACACCCCCGAGGCCTGCCTCCTCGGTCTCTTTCCTCTTCCTAAGAAGGCAAAAGTGTTGCGCCGTTTTATCAGTCTCATTCTCATGCTAGCCAAAAGGCTTATCACACAACGATGGAAATCAGCCAGGGCCCCACGCAAAGGGAAATGGCGGGAAGAAGTTATAAAATGGGCCACTGCTGAGAGGGAGGCATTGCACCGCGAAGAGTACAGAGTGTTAAGGAAGAAACCGTTATCTTTGGAATGGGCTCAAATGTTGGAACATTTTAAGACACAATACACGGAAGTCGCTGATGATTAATGTTACTGAAAATGTTACCTGCCTAACTCCCCCTCTCCCCTCCCCCCGTTTTCTCTCCTTCCTTCCACCCCCCCCTAGTCAGGGGGGGCCCTGCCCACTCCCCCCGATGGCAATCAGAACGGACACCTAGTTTATAGTAGCATAGTTCTTTATTGTTGTTTTTTTTTCTTTCTTTATGTCACAGATTTAAGATTTCATGCTAAGATAGTCGATAATATAATCAGTATTATGAACACAAACTTGATTGTACATGTATACGGCATACTTATTGTTGATTCCACTCAGCTTCGCTCATATTTTCCATTTCCACAGATTGTATATATACGTACATACCTTGAAACTGTAATCCTTAAAGATTTGCTGTTGGGCAAGATACCATGTTTTTCATGAATGTACTTCATAGTGTTTTCACAGACTATTATGAGATATATTATGCTGTAACACCAACTGTATAAAAACTGAAAACTTAATAAAATTCTGTGTTAAAAAAAACCTGTGTTTTTCCCACAACCTGACACAGTTGCAGAAAGGGCATTACACACTTTAGATGCAAAAAGAGCATTGATGTATTACATTGACAGGACTAAATCATTTAGAAATACTAAACAATTGTTTGTTGCCTTTGCACCTCTTTCTTTAGGAAAAGCAATTTCAAAGTCAGGCATTTCTAGATGGATAGTTAAATGTATACAGACATGCTATGCAAAGGCTAAACGACTTTTACCTGTTACACCAAAAGCACACTCCACTAGGAAAATTGGAGCTTCTATGGCTTTTTTAGGAAACATTCTTGTTGCTGATATTTGCAAAGCAGCAACATGGTCTACTTCACACACCTTTACAAAACATTATTGTGTGGATGTATTTGCACGCGAACAAGCCAATGTTGGTCAGGCAGTACTTAAGACTCTTTTTCAGACAATTGCAATGCCCACAAGTTAACCACTACCTAGGGAGAGGGACTGCTTCACAGTCTATGCAAAGCATGTGTATCTACAGCACACATGCCTCGAACAGATTATGTTACTTACCCTGTAAGCATCTGTTCTTGGCATGTAGTGCTGTAGATTCACATGCGCCATCCCTCCTTCCAAAATTCTTGTGTAGGTTGCAGTTCATATACTTTATCTCATACTAATGCATGGCCATCTCAGTGCTTACATACACAGCATTCTTTACATTCTCACCTACCCACTGCAAAATAATCTGAAGATGACTTCGATGACCATGCGCAGTCACACAGCCTTGTGACTCGAAGAAAACTTCTTGGAACAAAAGCAACTTGTAATCATCCGAGCCCAACACTAGATGGCGGACTTATGCAAAGCATGAGACTCTACAGCCCTACATGCCAAGACCAGATGCATACAGTAACATAATCCCTACATGCTACTCTTGCAGTCCGTTTATCTAGTTTCTGTTTTTTTGTGGGTGTAAGTATCTACAAACAACTTATCACCTAGTCTCTTTTGTTTATTTTTAAACAAGAGTCCAAATGCAAATGATTTTATCGAGATCTGAAACTCTGGTCTGTTATCCTAGTTTTAGGATCCAGGCAGTGGATTTGCAGATTAAATTATTAAACTGGTTACCACCCTCAATTCAGAATGTTGAGAAGCTACTTCGAAAATGTCCACTTGCAAGCTGTTCTATACCTTTGATGAAATTTAAGCAAATAATGTTTATTAGATCTTTGCCATTTCTGATGTACTCACTACACAGCTGTAGTTGATTACTTAATGTGCATTTATCAATAATTTATTGAGTTACAAAAGAAGAATATGATACTGTTAATTTCCAATACAAACATATTTTCTAAGGCAGTGAATAAAATTGCAAAATGCAATAATTGTTTTCTGACTATATCGTTAAATATGGGCAGAGACTTATGGTTTTAATGAGATAATTGTATGCCAAACTCTTAGTAAGAGACAACATCATAATAAACACATAGAGCTTGAGGGAAGAAAAGTAAAGACACCCACCACAAGACAATAATCTACACAAATAAATATATTGCAGTCCAGTAGTCACGTAAATCTAGAAAGTCCTTTCATATCAGATTAGCATGAAAAATATCAATTGTATCATTATTCTTTCAATCACAGAGAGTTTTGACAATTCCATTCAGCAGTCCTCAGTCTTAGAGCAAAAGGAACACTTGCTGTCATTAGACCTACCTGGACCAACAGCATTTTACATCTGTCGTTTGTGTGGCAGGTTGAGTTGTCTTTAATCATCTTTATTTGCTTGTTTTTGGTATATGCTCATCCAGCATAGAGGGCTCAAGTTCCATAAGTTCAATAGTTAAAAGCGCTGGCAACCAATTGGGCTTTATTCGAAACGGGAGGGTCAGGCTTTTGTCTCTTTATCACTGTACCACAGCTATATTTTACTAGTGATACTTAAGTAGACCGAAACCAGTCGGGTGTTGCTTATGCTCACTTCTGAAGGAGACCAGGCCTGGCAATTTGGGCTGGACTGTTCTTGTTGGAGCAAGACTGATTTGTATATGGCTGGTGCCTGTGTAGAGTTGCTTACTGAGTAGAAATCAATAGACTAGAATACCACCCAAACAATCACCAGTGGCTAACATTAATTCAAGCATTCCTTCGATCACCCTGTTGTTTGTTGCTGTAAATGCCCAAAGTACATTGGGTATTCCCAGGCATGGGTTCTGTTCTTACGATGCCAGGGTACTCAAACTATATCACAATGACAATCCCTAAACAGTCCAGAACCGGTCTGGGGTTGCTTGTTTTCCCATGTGGTGATTAGGGCCCTGGCTTTCACGTTTAGGCTGGACAGTTCTATTGCAGTTGGACCAAGACTGACTTGCATGTGGCGGGTTTCTGTCTAGAGTTACTTGCAGTGTAAAAGTCAATTGACTGGAATACCGCCCAAACAATCGCCAGTGGCTAACATTAATTCAAGCATTCCTTTGATCACCCTGTTGTTTGTTGCTGTAAATGCCCAAAGTACAATGGGCATGACAAGATGTGGGTTCTGTGCTCTGTGTCTCAGGACCCAAGCTGTAACTCACGTATTAAGCCTTATATAGGCCTAAAAAGGCTTAGGTTGCTTGTATTCACATCCAAAGAGGATCCATCTTGGCAGTTCGGGCTAGACCATCCCTAATGGAACAGGACCAAGATTGATTTGCAGACGGCAGGTCTCTTTCTAGAGTGGCATATTGGGTGAAAATGATGGACTGTGGCCCCAAGCAATCACTAGTGGTTTAGATTAATTCAAGCATTCCTTCCATCACCTTGTTTTTTACCAAAAGTCCAAGTGGTATGCCCAGACATGGGTCCTGTGCTTACGGTTCCAGGGGACTCAAGTTATATCACATTGACAATCCCTAAATAGTCCGAGGTCTGGGGTTGCTTGTTTTCCCATGTGGAGGTAGAGGCCATGGCCTTGAAATTTGGCTGGACAGTTCTACTGCAGCTGGACTAAGACTGATTTGCATGTGCCTGGTGTCTGTCTAGAGTGGCATTTTGAGTGAAACACGATAGGCTCGAATGCGGCTCTGAAGAGTCACCTGTGGCTGTGGCTGGAAGGGGCTGGCCTGCCCCCTTCCCTAACCCAAACAATACCTCTAACTAAACAAGCTGCTTCAGGGGATTATCTCAAGCCTAAAGACGTAGCCACACGAGTTGTCTGTCTCCATCATGAGGACTCACCTTTATTAAGAAGGAATGTGGTGAGGAAGACCTTTGATCAGAATAATAAAGGTTACCAGTCAGTAATACAGCTTTGCCAGTGCTTGGGAGGCCGCAGACGTTGTTTTCCGCAGACTTTGATACCTCCCTGTAGCTGAGATGGGACTACGTGCCTCATCAGTCCGCTGCCCAGGAGAAGGGATATCTAATGCGCTAAAAGTGCTCTCCTGTTCCCGCAGCACAAGACGCACCCGGGCAAAGGGCGGGCCCGTCTGCGCCCGGACGAGGCTGGCTAGGCCCGGTTTCTTGGCTTTGGTTTATTAGGCTGGACTCCGCTTAAGGTACCTTTCTACCTCCGCTTGTTCCGAGAAACCATCATCAGGGGTGTTCTAATGGGCAAACGTAAGGAGGATCAGCCCGCTGTGTGGGCTAAGAAAAGACAAACAGTTTCTAAATCCATCACTAATTACTTCTCCTCCGTGATGGGTGTAGGAGAGTAGGATCTGCTTCTTATGGTTACCCCCACTTTTTGCTGATGTTTCACTGTTTTTCGACTTTAGTCTGGCTGGGGCCCTGCTATCCAGGACCCCAGCCTAGCTGCTTCCTCTCTAAAATGGATTCCATGTACCTTAGGTACACTTCAGATTGGATTCTGGGGTGCCCTTATAAGTCCCTAGTATATGGTATACTATGTACCCAGGGCATAGGTACCCCAGAGGCCTACCAGGGGCTGCAGCATGTATTATGCCACCCCTGGGAAGCCTTCCAAAATGACACCACAGGACTGCTACAGCAGCCTGAATGAGGTGGTGCATGCACCCCTTACTGAGATATAGGTTCACTATATCTCACCCTATCACTGCACATATACACCTATCAGTCACCCCTATGGCAGGCCTTATCAATCCTGAAGGCAGGGTGCTTGGTTTTATGTGAGAGGGTGCCCCTACATGAGCAGAGCCCCCCTGCAGCCTTCGGAATCTATCCTCCGGGGTTGTCTGTGAATGCAGCCTGACCATATACTCTTAAGTGCATTATATCTAAACGGTAAATGCTAACTTTGGGATGGCTGCACGGAAACATGTGGTGTTTGGTGTCAAACACCTTGGAATCATACCCCCACACCAGTAACTGGTGTGTGAGTATGATCACACCCTTCTAGAGGGAGGGACATGACAGCACCGGAATACCCGGTACCAGCTAAACAGAGCCCTGGCATCACAAAATGGATGCTGCAGCCACAGACACGAATCTGGCCTCCTACTGCTGACTGAAACTCCGGCAGGGGAGGCCTGGACAATAGGTTTCCTGTCACAGGGAGGTGTTACCACCTCCCAGACAGGCTTTAGTGTATTGGGGCTGGGTGGGTGCACTCTCTGAGTGCTTTGAAGTCCTGCACTGGGGGCACATTTGGTGTCCCTGTGCATACCCCAGTTCAAACCGGTTGCAGGGGCTGCCAGCCCCTGCTCTGGCGCGAAACTGGACAAAGGAAATGGGTGTAGCCACCCCTCTTTCCAAACCCTCCCATAGATGGGTCCCCTGAGTTAGTCCAACCCCTTCCTTGGGTATAAGATAGGAACCCCTAGCAACAGGACTTTAGATATCCCTGGACGAAACTCTGAAACTGAATCCTGGACCTTCGACGATCTGTTAAACGCCAGATGACTGAAGAATCTCCCTTGGAGTAAAGGAGTTACTCCCCTGCTTGGCAGGCACCATAGACGCATCTGTCCGGTCTGCATCTCCGAAGCTCCCGCCGGACGCCGACAACCCTGCAACCCAGGAGGTGGATTTCCAGACTTCCCAGAGGCTGACCCGAGTCCCCAGCAAAGCTGAGACCCGTAGCCCTCGTGGGTACCGTGGAACCGGAACCCCTGGACACCGTGCACATTTGCAAGTGCATAAGCTTCTGGTCGATCCTAGAGGCTGTGCTTTGGGTTATTTGTAGCCCCGACCCCGAGCAGTGAATCCACCGAAGATTGCCGGCCTGGCCACTCCGAGTGACCCGTGGGCTGCCATTTCGTGATTCCGCTCGAGGTCCCTTCCCAATCCCTTGTCCGTCGACTGGTGGGTCCCTCAGAAGGACATCTCTGATTTCAATGGGCCTCCCTGGTTGCTCTAGGCCTGCCCTGACTCTCCCTCGCTTGGGGAGTCCCTCGGACCTCGCTGGTCCGCACCGAAGCCATTGTTCTCTTTCTGCGTGGGTTGCTGTTACCAAGGCTTGTTGGGTCCAATCCGGGCACCGACACCGCAGTCAGCTACTACCTTCGTGGGACAGCTCGATTCCAGCTCCTGGTCGTCGTAGACGCCTCCTGGTCCTCGTGGCTGCAGAGACAATTTTCACCTCTTCGAACTTGAAGCACCCGACATCGGTGGGCATTCGACTATCGTGCCCCTGGTCACTGGCTAGTGACCTAGACTCTGTCCCCTCTGCTTTCAGGTTCTTCTCATCCTCGATCCAGGCTTGGATCTCTTCGGACACTTCGCAGCTTCTTGGCAGCAGCACTTTTCAGCCAGCGGCCAATGAAAACGACGGCGCGGCCCGACACCATTTGACACATGTGAACCCGGCTTCCCTGGGTGAGGTAACACGAGTACTTCGGTGCTCCCGTGGGTGTTGGCCCTAGAACCCTCTAAGTCCAAAAGGGTTTGTTCCTAGTCCACTACGAAGTGTCCCTAAACTTTAAAACTCTAACCGCGACTTTCCCCATAAACGCTAACGGAGCTCGCAGCTGTGTTCACACATGGCACACGTCCCCCGTGGGTCCTCTGTGTCACTACCTTGGGTGGTTCCTTGGGGTCCCAGCTATTCTACAGGCTCTAGGCCTTGTGTCTAGTCAAGTTGTGGTTCTTATACCACTTTCTTAATATATGGTTTGGTACGCCCCTAGGGCTAATCATATATTGTGGTAATTTACTGTGTTAATTGACTTGTAACTTGTGTATTTCGACCTCTAGCCTCATAAAGAGACTAGTGGGTAGTGTTTAGTAATAAATACATATATTTTATATATATACCTGGTGTGGTTCTCCTTTCATTTGGTCATTCATGAGATTATAGACTGGTAAAACAAACAGCTTTACACTCCTTCAAGACTTAGCCTGAAGGCTGCTCTCCAAAGCTACCACTAGGATAGCTTTCAATAAAGGTTGTCTTTTAACCTATCATCAATAAAGGTCGTTTGGACTGGTGCAAGGTGCCCACTATAACTAGTGGACAGCATATGCCAGGCCAACTTCTCACATTGGTGTGCAACGGTTGGATTCAAGCTTGCCTTTGTTTTACCAGATAATCTCAAGTGAGTGACTAACTGAAAACCACTAAAAGGTACCTGAGGTACATATAATTCAAGCTTAAGGTTACAGTAAGTTCTACTGAACTTAGAGTTGTGTGTCAAGGGCTTAGCACACCCTTTCTACAACTCAAGAGAGTTTAGTAGGCCACACTAGAGTAGGTAGTGCATACACCACACCTCACTAGTGATGTCTTCAAGGCCAGGAGCCAGTGGGTCCCTGCCAGAAGCCCAGGGGCTTCCACCATCCAAGTATGACAACCTCCAATTCTTGGAATTGAAAGCATTGTGTAGTACTAGGAAGTTGAAGACAGGAAAAACTGCAAACACCCAACGCCTCATAGAGGCACTGCTGTTGGATGATCTAAAGAAGGCCTCAGGGTCTGAAGGGGTAGGCAGAGAGGGTGGGGCAGCAAATGAGGAAGGGCCAAGGGGTGAAGAATCCCATGACCTGACCTCTGAAGCTGGCCAGGAAGATGACAATGATCTTACCCTGGACAATCCAACTCCTCCTGCAGATGAGGAAGAGGACCAGAATGGCCTCCTCTTTGTCCCACCAGGAAGAGTTGAGAGTGTGCCTAGAAGGTCAAGATCTCCTTCTGAGGAGTCTAACCATTCTGACACCTCAATAGGGACCTCTGTTTCCTCTCATAGGAGGGAACCCTCTCATGAAAGGAAAGAGAGACTGCTCAAGTATGAAGAAGCTCAGCTTAGAATCAGAAGAGAGCAGGTGGCTTTAGATAGGGAGTCCCTAGAGCTTCAAAGAACAAGAAGAAAGTTGGGACTAGAGTCCCATGGTGGCAGCAACTTCCCTAGTGGTAGGGAAAGGTCTCATGACCATAGAAACCTAAGCAAGATTGTCCCTCCCTACCAGAGTGGGGATGACATCCAAAAATGGATTACTGCACTGGAAAGGGCCTGTAAAGTTCAGAGGGTCCCCCAGGAGCAGTGGGCAGCAATCTTGTGGCTCTCCTTTGCAGACAAAGGTAGAGACAAGCTCCTCACTGTAAGAGAAGAGGATGCTGATGATTACCATGTCCTGAAGAGTGCACTGATAGATGGGTTTGGCCTAACCACTGAACAATACAGGTTAACGTTCAGAGATACCCAAAAGGCACAGACACAGGACTGGGTGGACTTTGTAGATTGTGCTACTAAGGCTCTGGAGGGCTGGTTGCTTGGCAGCAAGGTGTGTGATTTCAAAGGATTGTACAACTTAATTATGAGGGAGCAGATCCTTAATAATTGTCAAAATCAGCTGTTACATCAGTACCTGGTGGACTCTGATCTGACCTCCCCCCAAGAATTGGGAAAGAAGGCAGACAAATGGGTCAGAACCAGGGTGAAGCAGAAGGTTCAGAACCAAGGTGGTGACCCCAAGAAGCAAGATTCTAAGAGCTCTGACAAGGGTGGGGAAAAGGGTAAAGACCAGAAGTCTTCTCAAGGTCCCCAAAAATCTTCATCGGGGGGAGTCCCAATCTAACAAAGGTAAAGGCCAGAAGAAACCATGGTGTAAAATCTGTAAGCAGAAAACCCATTGGACAAGTGACTGTACAAAGTCCAAAGACTCAACTCCAGCCACCATTGCCCCTAAGGCAACTGTTCCCCCTAGTGCAGCTACAAATGGTGGTGTCCCAAGTAAGGGTGTAGTAGGGTTAACCCTGGGATCTGAGGTGGGCTCTGGCCTAGTCAGAGTGCCAACTCAGGCTATGCTGATTTGTGATGGAGGAATGGATATGGCCTCCTTATTTGTGAGTCCCAGTAATCTGGGCAAATACAGACAGCAGCCTTTAATCAATGGAAGAGAGGCTTTGGCATACAGGGACACAGGAGCAAGTGTCACAATGGTGACAAAAGATCTTGTGGCTCCTGAGCAGATTATACTTGGTGAGATGTACCAAGTGACCAATGCTAGCAATGTCAGGACAGACCATTCCTTGGCAGTTGTTAATTTCTCCTGGGGAGGGGTAACTGGCCTCAAGAAAGTTGTGGTAAGTGCAGACCTCCCTGTTGAATGCTTGCTTGGCAATGATCTAGAAACTTCAGCTTGGGCAGAAGTGGAGCTCAGGACACATGCAGAAATGCTAGGGATCCCTGCACATGTTTTTGCTGTGACCAGGTCACAGGCCAAAATGTCAAACACTGAACAGGCACTGGATTCTGGAATAATGGACCAGGTGCCTCCCAAGAGGACAAGCAGCAGGGTTAAGGCAGTGCCTTCCCCCCTGACTCAGAATACAGATCAGCCTCCTGAGGGAGATGATCTTAGTCCTGAAGAAGGAACTGTCCCAGAGGAGCTTGAACCTGATCAGGTTGAGTTCTTGGGGACAGGGGGACCTTCCAGGGCAGATCTGAGCCAGGAGCAGCAGAGCTGCCCCTCCCTTGAACCCCTCAGACAGCAGGCTGCTGCTGAGGCTGCTGGGAATGCTTGTGGATCCCATAAGGTCTATTGGGATGATGGACTCCTATACTCAGGGAGTAGAGACCCCAAGCCTGGTGCCACCAGGAGGTTGGTAATACCTCTGAAGTTTAGGGGCTTCCTATTAACACTAGCCCATGATATTCCTCTAGCAGGTCACCGGGCCAAAACAAGACCTGGGACAGAATTGTCCCTCACTTTCATTGGCCCCACATGTCTGAAGACACCAAGGAGTTTTGTCGCTCCTGTGTCACCTGTCAAGCCAGTGGGAAGGCAGGTGGAACCACAAAGGCCCCCCTGATACCACTACCTGTGGTGGGGGTTCCCTTTGAAAGAGTGGGTATTGACATAGTTGGTCCTATGGATCCTCAGACAGCCTCTGGGCACAGATTTATCCTGGTGGTGGTGGACCATGCCACTAGGTACCCAGAAGCTATTCCACTTAGGACCACCACAGCTCCTGTGGTGGCAAGGGCCCTCTTGGGAGTATTCTCAAGGGTGGGTTTTCCTAATGAGGTAGTATCAGACAGGGGTGCCAACTTCATGTCTGGTTACTTGACTGCAATGTGGAAGGAGTGTGGAGTGAATTATAAATTCACCACACCCTATCACCCACAATGCAATGGTTTAGTTGAGAGATTCAACAAAACCTTGAAGGGCATGATTAAAGGTCTCCCAGAGAAGCTTAGGCGGAGATGGGACGTCCTATTGTCCTGCCTTTTATTTGCCTACAGGGAGGTGCTTCAAAAAGGGGTTGGTTACAGCCCTTTTGAACTTTTGTTTGGCCATCCTGTTAGGGGCCCATTGTGTCTGGTGAAGGAGGGATGGGAGTTACCTCTCAAACCCCCTAAACATGACATAGTGGACTATGTACTTGGTCTCCACTCCAGGATGGCAGAGTACATGAAAAAGGCAACTAAAAACCTTGAGGCTAGCCAGGAATTACAAAAGACCTGGCATGACCAAAAGGCTGTGCTGACTGTGTACCAGCCAGGACAGAAGGTGTGGGTGTTGGAGCCAGTGGCCCCAGCAGCTCTCCAAGATAAGTGGAGTGGCCCCCATACAATTGTTGAACAGAAGGGAGAGGTTACCTACTTGGTGGACCTTGGAACTCCCAGGAGTCCCCACAGGGAACTTCATGTCAACAGATTGAAACCATATGTCGACAGGGCAGACATGGGCTTGCTCATGGCTACTGATGAGGGACAGGAGGAAGAGAGTGATCCACTCCCTGACCTGCTCTCTCAGAACCCTGATGATGGATCAGTAGATGGTGTAGCCTTGGCAGGCAGCCTCACTATCCAGCAACAAACTGACTGCAGAAAAGTTCTCAGCCAGTTCAGGCATATGTTCTCCCTGACACCTAGTCAGACTACCTGGTGCACTCATGAAGTGGACACTGGGGACAGTCTGCCTGTCAAGAATAAAATCTACAGGCAGCCTGATCATGTCAGGCATTGTATCAGGACAGAGGTCCAAAAGATGTTGGATTTGGGAGTCATTGAACCCTCAGATAGCCCTTGGGCTAGTCCAGTAGTCTTGGTACCCAAGCCTCACACCCAGGGTGGTAAAAGAGAGATGAGGTTTTGTGTAGACTACAGGGGTCTCAATGCAGTCACTAGGACTGATGCCCATCCCATCCCAAGGGCAGATGAGCTTATAGATACTTTGGCCTCAGCCAAGTTTCTGAGCACATTTGACTTGACAGCTGGCTACTGGCAGATCAGACTAGCTGATGATGCAAAGCCAAAAACAGCATTTTCTACCCCTAGTGGGCATTATCAATTTGTGGTGATGCCCTTTGGTTTGAAGAATGCACCTGCCACTTTTCAGAGGTTGGTGAATACAGTCCTTACAGGTCTGGAGGCCTATAGTGCAGCATATCTAGATGATATTGCTGTCTTTAGCTCCACCTGGGAGGATCACCTGGTCCACCTCAGAAATGTTTTGGAGGCCCTGCAAAAAGCAGGCCTAACTATCAAGGCTACTAAGTGCCAGATAGGGCAGAGTCAGGTTGTATACCTGGGCCACCTTGTGGGTGGAGGCCAGGTTCAACCATTGCAGAGCAAAATCCAGACCATCATGGACTGGGTTGCTCCAACTACCCAGACTCAGGTGAGGGCCTTCTTAGGCCTGACTTGGTATTACAGAAGATTTGTCAAGGGGTATGGATCTATAGTGACACCCCTGAATGACTTAACCTCTAAGAGAATGCCAAAAAAGGTTCAGTGGACAGTCAGCTGTCAAAAGGCATTTGATGACCTGAAGCAGGCCATGTGCACTGCTGCCATTCTGCAAAGTCCTGATTACTCCAAAAGTTCATTGTCCAAACAGATGCATCTGAGTTGGGGGTAGGGGCTGTACTGTCACAGTTGAATGATGAAGTTCAGGATCAGCCAGAAGCTTTTATTAGCAGAAGGCTGACCCCCAGAGAGAAACGTTGGTCAGCCATTGAGAGGGAGGCCTTTGCTGTGGTTTGGGCTCTGAAGAAGCTGAGGCCATACTTGTTTGGCACTCACTTCCTAGTTCAGACAGACCATAAGCCCCTCTTATGGCTACAACAGATGAAGGGTGAAAACCCCAAACTTTTGAGGTGGTCCATTTCCCTACAGGGGATGGACTATACAGTGGAACATAGACCTGGGAGTAGCCATGCCAATGCAGATGGACTCTCCAGATATTTCCACTTAGAACATGAAGACTCAACTGGTCAAGGTTAGTTTAATGTCCCTGCGTTTGGGGGGGTGGTGGTTGTGTAGGAGAGTAGGATCTGCTTCTTATGGTTACCCCCACTTTTTGTCCCCTGAGTTAGTCCAACCCCTTCCTTGGGTATAAGATAGGAACCCCTGGCAACAGGACTTTAGATATCCCTGGACGAAACTCTGAAACTGAATCCTGGACCTTCGACGATCTGTTAAACGCCAGATGACTGAAGAATCTCCCTTGGAGTAAAGGAGTTACTCCCCTGCTTGGCAGGCACCAAAGACGCATCTGTCCGGTCTGCATCTCCGAAGCTCCCGCCGGACGCCGACGACCCTGCAACCCAGGAGGTGGATTTCCAGACTGCCCAGAGGCTGACCCGATTCCCCAGCAAAGCTGAGACCCTTAGCCCTTGTGGGTACCGTGGAACCGGAACCCCTGGACACCGTGCACATTTGCAAGTGCATAAGCTTCTGGTCGATCCTAGAGGCGGTGCTTTGGGTTATTTGTAGCCCCGAGCAGTGAATCCACCGAAGATTGCCGGCCTGGCCACTCCGAGTGACCCGTGGGCCGCCATTTCGTAATTCCGCTCGAGGTCCCTTTGCGATCCCTTGTCCCTCAGAAGGACATCTCTGATTTCAACGGGCCTCCCTGGTTGCTCCAGGCCTGCCCTGACTCTCCCTCGCTTGGGGAGTCCCTCGGACCTCGCTGGTCCGCACCGAAGCCATTGTTCTCTTTCTGCGTGGGTTGCTGTTACCAAGGCTTGTTGGGTCCAATCCGGGCACCGACACCGCAGTCAGCTACTACCTTCGTGGGACAGCTCGATTCCAGCTCCTGGTCGTCGTCGACGCCTCCTGGTCCTCGTGGCTGCAGAGACAATCTTCCCCTCTTCGAACTTGAAGCACCCGACATCGGTGGGCATTCGACTATCGTGCCCCTGGTCACTGGCTAGTGACCTAGACTCTGTCCCCTCTGCTTTCAGGTTGTTCTCATCCTCGATCCAGGCTTGGATCTCTTCGGACACTTCGCAGCTTCTCGGCAGCAGCACTTTTCAGCCAGCGGCCATTTAAAACGACGGCGCGCCCGACACCATTTGACACCTGTGCACCCGGCTTCCCTGGGTGAGGTAACACGAGTACTTGGTGCTCCCGTGGGTGTTGACCCTAGAACCCTCTAAGTTCAAAAGGGTTTGTTCCTAGTCCACTCCGAAGTGTCCCTAAACATTAAAAATCTAACCGCGACTTTCCCCATAGACGCTAACGGAGCTCGCGGCTGTGTTCACACACTGCACACGTCCCCCGTGGGTCCCCTGTGTCACTACCTTGGGTGGTTCCTTGGGGTCCCAGCGATTCTACAGGCTCTAGGCCTTGTGTCTAGTCAAGTCGTGGTTCTTATACCACTTTCTTAATATATGGTTTGGTACGCCCCTAGGGCTAATCATATATTGTGCTAATTTACTGTGTTAATTGACTTGTAACTTGTGTATTTCGACCTCTAGCCCCATAAAGTGACTAGTGGGTAGTGTTTAGTAATAAATACATATATTTTATATATATACCTGGCCTGGTTCTCCTTTCATTTGGTCATTCATGAGAATATAGACTGGTAAAACAAACAGCTTTACACTCCTTCAAGACTTAGCCTGAAGGCTGCTCTCCATAGCTACCACTAGGATAGCTTTCAATAAAGGTTGTCTTTTAACCTATCATCAGTAAAGGTCGTTTGGACTGGTGCAAGGTGCCCACTATAACTAGTGGACAGCATATGCCAGGCCAACTTCTCACAATGGGCATAATTGAATCTGAAATAAACCATATAGAGGCCAGGTGGGACGCTTCCCTGAAAGACCCTAATTTTCTTATTGTGAATCCTCAAAGGGAGGACCCATAATTTTCCTGGGGGCCAGCACGGAACCTTCTAGAACACCTGAATCCTCCCAGCAGTCTGACTCCTTACAAGTGTTGAGGGCATAGCTGTTACGCTCGGCCATAATCCGTGTGTCATTGACTATCCGGTGAGCTCATCTATTTCAGAGATTTCAACCGTGTCCATTAGCCTGCCTTTAAAAAGGTCTCAGAAGGCCATCTTGAGACTTAAGGGACCCACTACCGCATCCCCCTCCCCCTTGCCCTGTTTCTTTGCCATTTTTGTCATGTGCTAGAGGGAAGAATCCTGGTAGTATTGTAGACAGGGAGACGTTATTGGGCATATCTGAACTTGAAAATAAAGTAGAAGACTATGGTGAGTGGTGCCTTGGTAAACTGGACAAACTGGAAGCACTATTTAACAACTATCGCTCCACAATTCTGTCTAAGTTAAGAGTTATGGATGGTAAATTTGAACTCTTTTGTAAAGTTTCAGGGGTTGCACAACCGTCATTTACCAGAGCTAACCTAATGGAATCAGGTAGACAGGAACGGGTCAAGTCTCAGGCACATTCACAATTGATGCCCCTTGTTAGCCCAGTCTGTAATAATCCCCACACAGAGTCATCTTTAAGGGGGGAGCATTGATGAGTCATCAAGGGGGCGAACAAATCACATGCACCACCAAGTCTCGATCAGGGAGGGTTTATTGAGGGCAAACGCGGTCCAGCAGGAGGCTGAGAGAGAGCCCCTGCATTTGCAATCTAACCGCCCTCCCAGTTTGATCGATGTTACTAATGCTTGCCCACAGATCCAGCCACAATGCACTCCCTATATTATTGTCTTAGATAATGTTCCAGGTCTTGTATAACCTCATTTAGAAACACATGCCTCACTTTTGAATAAAGTTGTCTATTGGCTAAGGAAACACTCCGGATGGACTTGCAACCTCTTTGACGAGACACTTACCATGAGGAGAGTTCCTTGGGTGGGGACAAGTGTGAAAACATCTAAAGGACACTGTATCATTATTAGCTTTAAAAATCCTTCATTTACTCAAGTGATGTTACATCACCTTCACCCTTTGACTAATCTACAAGGTAACATACTAGCTCATCCATTGGGTTTCTTTTATCATCTGCCTCCTTGTGTCTCATGATGTTTTTGTGCCAAGGAGTGAACATCTTGGCCGGAGCCCAAATTTGATAAGCCAGACATGACCTACAATTGGTTTGTGCCTCTCTCATCCTTGGACCAGATGGACTGACTTATCAGTTCAGCTGGGGCTCTGTCTGGCATCGAAAGATGCCTGCAGAAGGTGGTCTCCCCCACCGACACTATAGCTCCAGTAGTCGCCACCGGTCTTAAACTAATTTCGTGGAATGTGGCTGTTCTACGGGCCAAATTGAATAAACCCCACTGGCTTCAATTTGTTAATCAGCACAATATTAACTGCTTCCAGGAAACCTGGGACCAGGAGTCATGGTACATTAATGTGTACTCTACATTTTGCTGCCCCGCAACACCATCTCCTGCTGGCAGGACTAAGGGCAGCCTTGTCACATTTGTCTCTGTTAAACTTACCAAATTACTGTTAAGGAGTTGTCATGTACCCCCTACTATCAAATATTGCTTTTTTTCGTCAAACGTCCGTTTATTCAACTCCCGCGATTCCCCCCACGCTAAAGGATACATAGTGTCTTAATGCTCAGGAGTAACAACATTATATCAAATGCCTCAGACCATCTTCTCCGTCTACACAATGTTTATAACTCCCACCCCCCCACCCTCCCCTTCCCCTGTGGTGAAGAAGCACTATCTGTCGCTTTAGTGGACTTTGCGCCCTGCATGAGTTGGAGGTTGAAGCAGACCGCTCATCGAAGTGGTATAACCTGGCGGAAAACTGTTAGATGATGTTCGGGGGCAGACCTATAAAGGCTCTAAAACTGAAACAGATGTAGGTCCTTCAACGTAGGTGGGCACACCGCCAGCGGTTGGCCTTTTGTAAGGTAGGACACCAAGGGACCCCATCTGTATTCAACGTTCTTGTAATCATCTCTAAAGATGTCTGCCATCCTTTCCATGGTGAGTATTTTCCACAGACGGGAGTGCCACTGTGCCAAGACCGGTGCTGCCTTCTTCTTCCAGGAGACTGCAATAGCCTTTTTACCTGCTCCCAGGCTCGCCCAGATGATCGCCTTGTCTGCTCTAGATTGGTGTTCCAGGGTAGCGTCCCTGAGGCCTAGAATCACTGCGTCTACCGAATTCGGGATTGGGTATCCCAACATCTCTTTTATTTGGGCCAATATCTCCTCCCAGAACGGCCTAATGACTGGGCAGTCCCACCAGATGTGACGGAAGTCCCCCAATAGGTCGCAGCCCCTCCAGCACAAATCTGAAGTCTGTGGAAAGATCTTTTTTAAGTTTCGTAGGGAAAAGGTACAGTCAAAAAGAGTCTTATAATGAGCTTCCCTTAATTCTAACGAGTGATTATTCTTGGCAATGTCAGACCACAGATGTGTCTACTCCGTCTCTGCCACCTCCCTCCCCAGGGTGTGCTCCCAAAAATGGATGTAGTGAGGCCTTGGGGCGTGCGCTGTGGATACAAGGAGTCCATACTGGAAGTAAATCACCCCCCTCATGGATTTAACCCTCCGCACAAAGGACTCTATCGGTGTCAAGTCACGTGTGGCAGCCTCCCTGGTTGGGGGGTGTAATGCCCAGTGTTTAAGTTGAAGATAATGGAAGTGCTCGGTAGATGGAAAGTGGAAGTCCCGCTGACAATGTTCAAATGTGAGAATGTCCTGGTTATGGAAAAGATCTGAAAGAACAAGGCATCCCCCCTCCCTCCACGCGTCGAACGGACCTGCCCTCAGAGGAAATTCCGGATTAAAGTGCTTCGGGGTATATGGAGAAGGGAAGGATGTCCACCCCGGCCCCCTAGTAACTTCATCCCAAACTTTGAGGGTAGTCGGTGTGGGAGTACTTAAGTAAGCATTGAGTGGTCTGTCCTTCTTGGGTTTCCAAAGGACATCCCAAATCGTCCTGCCCACTATTGCCCGATCCATGTTGTAGGAAGGTGGAATCTGACTATATGGTTGCCCCCACTTTTTTTATGGTGTTTTGCTGGTTTATGACTTAGTTGGACTGGGATCCTGCTATTCAGGGCCCCAGTCTATCTGCTTTCTCTGTAAAAAGGTTTCCATGTGCCTTAGGCACATCTCTGATTGGAATCTGGAGTGCCCTTATAAGTCCCTAGTATATGGTATACTATGTACCAAGGGCATAGGTACCTCAGAGGCCTACCAGGGGCTGCAGCATGTATTATGCCACCCCTGGAAGGCCATCCAAACTGACACCACAGGTCTGCTACTGCAGCCTGGGTAGGGTGGTGCATGCACCCCTTACTGTGATATAGGTTACCTATATCACTAAATACATACACACATATAAACCTATAAGTCACTCCTAAGGCAGGCCTTATCAATCCTAAAGGCAGAGTGCATGGTTCCTATGTGAGAGGGTGCCCCTGCATGAGCAGGGCCCCTCTGCAGCGTTCGGAGACCATCTCTGATGCTGTTTGTAGTGCAGCCTGACCATATACTCTTAAGCGCATTATATCCTCGCGGTAAAATGCTAACTTTGGAATGGCTGCACCTAAACATGTCGTGTTTGGTGTCAAACATCTTGGAATACTACCCCCCGCCAATCCTGGCGGCGGGGGTAGCATTCCACCCTTCTAGAGGGAAAGACATGTTAACTCTGGCTTACCCGGTAACTTCTTTCTGAAGCCCTGGCATCACAAAATGGATGCTGCTGCCACAGACACAAGTCTGGCCTCCTGCTGCTGGACGAAACTCCGGCAGGGGAGGCCTGGACAATAGGTTTCCTGTTGCAGGGAGGTGTGACCACCTCCCCAGACAGGATAATGTGTATTGGGGCTGGGTGGGTGCACTCTTAGAGTGCTTTGAAGTCCTGCACTGGGGAGCAAAAGGCTCCTCTGTGCATATGCCAGTTCAAACCAGCTCAGGGGCTACCTGCCCCTGCTCTGGCGCGAAACTGGACAAAGGGAAGTGGGTGTAGCCACCCCCTCCCTTGACCCTCCCATAGGTGGGGTCATAGAGCTAGTCCATCCCCTCTTTTTAGTATAAGAGGGGGAACCTTACCATTGCAAAGCAGATAACCCCTGGACGACGCTCTACAGAAGAATCCTGGCCCTTCGACGTTCCACTACCTTTGGAAGACAGAAGAATCTCCCTTGGAGTCAAGGAGTGACTCCCCTGCTTGGCAGGCACCAAAAACGACAACGACGGTCGCAAACTACGCCGCTCCCGCCGGAGTCCGAAGTCCCTGCAGCCCAGAAAGTGGATTTCCTGACCTCTCCCAGGCCATCGTGAGTCCCCAGCGAAGCTGAGGCAAGTGGACCCCACTAGTAACGAGGAACCGCGGCCCCTGGGTACCGTGCACTATTGTCGAGTGCAACCCCTTCACAACTTTCTACGAACCTGTGCTTTGGACCACGTGTGGTCCCGACCTCCAGCAGGAATCCCTCCGAATATCAGAGGCCTACACCGTCCCGAGTGACCGTGGGCCCCTGTTGAGTGATTCCGCCCGAGGTGTCTTCGCGATCCCTTGCCCGCTGGCTTGTGGGTCCCCAGAAGACTTCTTAAAGAAACCAAAGGGCTCCCCTGGTTGCTCCAGGCCTGCCCTGACTTACCCTCGCTGGGTGAGTTCCACAGACCTTGCTGGTCTGTTCCATCGACTTTTCTTCATCTCCCCAAGACTTGCGGCTGCCAAGGCTTGTTGGCTCCGATCGAGTTGCCAACACCGCAGTCAGCTGCAGACGTCGAGGGACACACCGAATCCAGCTCCTGGTCGTCGTCGACGCCTCCTGGACCACGTGGCTGAAGAGTCAAGGCACCCGCAACCGACCTGAATCACTCGACGACGGTGGGCATCCATCTTCCTTGCCCCGAGTCACTGCCAAGTGACTTTGAACACTGTCCCCTCTGCTTTCAGGTCATCCTTCTTCAGAATCCAGGCTTGGATTCCACCGGACACTTCTTCAGCTCCCGCAAGCAGCAAGTCTTCTTTGTTCGCCATTGAAAACGACGCCGCGACCCGACACCAAAGGACACCTGTGCACCCGGCTTCCCTGGGTGAGGTAACTCCAGCACTACGGTGCTCCTGTGGGTGTGGGCCCTAGAACGACTTACCCTGTAAGTGACTTGCTTGTAGGTTCTATAGAAGTATCCTAAAACTCTTTATTTCCAACCGCGACTTGCCCCATTGAAGTCAACGGCGATCCGCGCCTGTGTATCTACACTGCACGCGTCCCCAGTGGGTCCTTTACTTACCTGCCTTGGGTGGTTTCGTGAGGCCCCAGCACTTCTGAAGGCCCTAGGCCTTGTCTCCCTGCAAGTCGTTGTCCCTAAGTCTCTTACTTAGTATATGGTCTGGTACGCCCCTAGGGCCCCAGCCATATTTTGTGCTTAACTTATTGTGAAACGTTGATTTGTGCATATGTTTGTCTTCTAATCTCATAAAGAGATTAGTAGAGAGTTATTTAGAAATAAATACATATATATTTGATATATATACCTGTGTTTGTCTTTTCATTTGGTGATTCAAGAGATTATATGGTAAAACAAGCTGCTTTACATTCCTCCGAGACTTAGCCTGAAGGCTGCTCTCCACAGCTACCACTAGGATAGCTTTCTTTAAAAGGTTGTCTTAAACCTATCTACCATAAGAGTCGATTTGCCCTGGTGCAAGGTGTCCACTTTAATTAGTGAACAGCATATACCAGGCCAACTTCTCACACATGTGGAGCCAGTGCTTGTCCGACTCCCTCATGGACCATTCCACCACCACTCTCAATTGTGCTGCCTTGTAGTATAGGCCAAAGTCTGGCAGTGCTGCTCACCCCTCGCTTCTCGAGCGTCTTAACACATGAAAAGGCAGGCGCGCCCTGCCGTTTTGCCAACCATAGTGAGTGATAAGGGAGCGCAGCACAGGAAGGAGGTCTCTTTCCAAGTCAATCGGGAGTGCCTGAAACAAATACAGAAGTTTGGGCAGGACTGTCATTTTAATCTCGTGTATACGCCCCAACCACGATATAAACAGTGGTTTCCAGCGCTTGAGATCTTGTTTGATCTGGCTGAGTAGGGGCGGAAAGTTAGCCTTAAATAGTCCCTCTAAATGTGGCGTAATCTGAATCCCCAAGTACGTGAGTTTATGTTTAGCCCATACGAACGGGGTTTCCCCCTGTAAAAGAATCTTCTCCCTTTCTGATAGGGTTAAGTTTAGTACGGACGACTTGGCCAGATTGACTAGGAAGCCTGCCACCCCTTCGAATTTCTTCAGCTCCTCCCGAAGGGCCTGTAAGGGAGGTGCTGGGGGAGGTGAGAGTCATCAGGACATCATCTGCGAAAAGCGACACCTTGTGATCCTCCCCCCCCCCCAAATCTTAATCCCCTTGATTTCTGGAGTTGCCCGGTTCCGAGCTGCCAGGGGTTCTTTACTCAGGGCAAACAGTAAAGGGGACAAAGGACACCCCTGCCGTGTTCCTCGGCCTAGGGTGAATGAAACAGAGCTTATCCCATTGACCTGAACTCTAGAGCGTGGGTGTGCATAGTTAGCTCTGATCATATTAATGAAAGTGTCCCCAAAGCCAAAGCTTTTCAGGGTAAGGAAGAGAAAGGGCCAGTCCACCCTATCAAAGGCTTTTTCTGCATCCAGCCCCACCAAGATTGCTGGCGTTTTGAAATTGCAGACCTTTTTTATAAGATGTAACGTCCTACGGATATTGTCGTACGTTTGCCTCTCCTTTATAAAACCCGATTGATCTGGGTGGATTATATCTGGCATCAGGTTCTCCAGTCGAGTCGCCAAGATCGCTGAATAGAGTTTGGCATGCAAATTCAGGAGTGCAATTGGCCTTTAGGAGGCACATATCTGTGGGTTCTTCCCTGCCTTCGGAATCACCGTAATCTGGGCCTCCGCCATTGAGGGTGACACCTTCTGACCCTTCGCTATCTCGTTAAAAAGTGCGGTCAGGTGGGAGGCAATTTCTGGTGCGTAGGTTTTGTAAAAGTGGGCTGTTAGCCCATCTGGCTCTGGGGATTTATGTAGCTTCAACGCCGTGATTGCCTGTCTCACTTCATCGTCGGAGATTGGTGAATTCAACCGTTCATTCCAGGTTGAAGAGACCTGGGGAAGCGAGAGTGAGGCCAGGTAATTCATCGGAGCTGTAGAGTCTTTGGGAGTTGCCCGATAGAGTTCCTGGTAGAAGCCCCCAAAGATTTTAGCCTTGTCCAAGTCAGAGTATTCTATCCCCCCCCTGCATATTCCTCCTGCATATTCCCGTTCCCTTTTTTCCCGGAGCTGCCGAGCCAAATGTGAGCCCACTTTGTTCCCCTTGGCATAAGCGCTGCGGCGCAATCGCAGGAGAGTGAATTCTGTTCTATTAGTGTAGATTGCGCTGAGTTTACCCTTTAACCCCTTCGCTGCTAGGCCTTTTCCCCCCTGTGCTAAGCCTTTTTTTGGGCTATTTGGGGTAGTGCGCGCTTAGGCCCCTGTAACTTTTTGACCACATAAGGTATCCACGCCAAATTTGCGTCCTTTTCTTCCAACATCATGGGGATTCTAAAGGTACCCAGGGTTTGTGGATTCCCCTGGAGGGGTCCCAGAAATTAGCCAAAATACAGCTATATTTTGGGTTTTTTTGGGAAAAATTGGAAAAAAGGGCTGCAAATGAAAGCGTCTGGGTTTTTCCCTGCAAATGGTATCAAAAAAGGGTTTGTGGGGCTGAAATCACCATTTTCCCAGCTTTTAGGGAATGACAGACGTTTGTCAGAAAACCAACATTTTTTACACAGTTTTGGCATTTTTCTGGGACATAGCCTATTTTTGCTATTTTTGTGCTTTCAACCTCCTTCCAGTTAATGGTAGAAATGGGTATGAAAGCAATAATGGATCCTGGAACGCTATACATTTTAGAAAAGTAGACAAAATTCTGAATTCAGCAAGGGGTCATTTGTGTAGATCCATCAAGGTTTCTTTATAGAAACTAACAGTTAAATATAGGAAAAATTGAAAATTAGTTGAAAAAAACAGCCTGTTGTGTCAACGTTTTCACCTGTAACTTCTTCTAATTATGACAGCTCTTTGAAAGCAATATACCGTTACATCCGCTGGACCTTACTGGTTGTGGGGACTTGTAGGTTCACCAAGAACCCGACGAACCCAGAGCCAAAAACTGAGCAGCAACTTGCAATGGTTTTTTATTATGTACCGGGTATATAGCAATTGTTCTGGAAAAATGTGTACATGGAAAAATCGGTATGAAAGACACCTATGTATTTCTGAAATGGGAACAAAATATAGAGTTTAGAAACAGTAGATATTTGCACATTTCCGAAATTGGGAATACTCATACTAGCATGAGAATTATGGGTCATTTTTTAAAATGACTTCTTTTTTACACAATGTCTTTCATTTCGAAGGCAGAAATGCATTGAAAGTCAATAGGTAATAACAATTGCTTTACAAATCTGAATTACCCTAAGTCTCCCGATAAAATTGGTACCTCACTTGTGTGAGTAGGCATAGTGCCCACGACAGGAAATGGCTCAAAACCCAACGTGAACACACCACATTTTCACAATGAAAAATTACCCTTTTTTTGCAAAGTGCCTAGCTCTAGTTTTTGAACCCTAGCTCTGCCGGCACCTAGGGAAACCTAGCAAACCTATACATTTTTCAAAACTAGACACCCAGGGGAATCCAGGATGGGGTGACTTGATTGCCTCTCACCAGGTTCTGTTACCCAGAATCCCTTGCAAACCTAAAATTTTGTCCAAAAAACCACATTTTCCTCATGTTTCTGTGGTGTAAAGTTCTGGAATTTGTGTGGATCCACAAATTTCCACCCACCCCGCGTTCCCCAAAGTCTTCCGAGAAAAATGGTACTTCACTTGCGTGGGTAGGCCTAGTGCCCGCGACAGGAAACGGCGCAAAGCGCAACGTGGACACACTCCAATTTCACAGTGAAAAATGACCCTTTTTTGGCAAAGTGCCTAGCTGTAGTTTTTGAACCATAGCTCTGCCGGCACCTAGGGAAACCTAGCAAACCTATAAATTTTTGAAAACTAGACACCGAGAGGAATCCAGGATGGGGTGACTTGACTGGCTCCCACCAGGTTCTGATTACCCAGAATCCCTTGCAAACCTAAATAATTGTCCCAAAAAACACATTTTCCTCACATTTCTGTGGTGGAAAGTTCTGGAATCTGCGTGGATCCACAAACTTCCACCCACCCCGCGTTCCCCAAAGTCTTCCGAGAAAAATGGTACCTCACTTGTGTGGGTCGGCCTAGTGCCCGCGACAGGAAACCCCGCAAAACGCAACGTGGACACACCTCAATTTCGTAGTGAAAAATGACCCTTTTTTGGCAAAGTGCCTAGCTGTAGTTTTTGAACCATAGCTCTGCCGGCACCTAGGGAAACCTAGCAAACCTATAAATTTTTGAAAACTAGACACCAAGAGGAATCCAGGATGGGGTGACTTGACTGCCTCCCACCAGGTTCTGTTACCCAGAATCCCTTGCAAACCTAAAAAATTGTCAAAAAAACCACATTTTCCTCACATTTCTGTGGTGGAAAGTTCTGGAATCTGCGTGGATCTACAAATTTCCACCCACCCCGCGTTCCCCAAAGTCTTCAGAGAAAAATGGTACCTCACTTGTGTGGGTCAGCCTAGTGCCCGCGACAGGAAACGGCGCAAAACGCAACGTGGATACACCTCAATTTCGCAGTGAAAAATTACCCTTTTTTGGCAAAGTGCCTAGCTGTAGTTTTTGAATCATAGCTCTGCCGGCACCTATGGAAACCTAGCAAACCTATACATTTTTGAAAACTAGACACCCAGGGGAATCCAGGATGGGGTGACTTGACTGCCTCACACCAGGTTCTGTTACCCAGAATCCCTTGCAAACATAAAAAATTGTCAAAAAAAACACATTTTCCCCACATTTCTGTGGTGGAAAGTTCTGGAATCTGCATGGATCCACAAATTTCCACCCACCCCGCGTTCCCCAAAGTCTTCCGAGAAAAATGGTACCTCACTTGTGTGGGTCGGCCTAGTGTCCGCGGCAAGAAACGGCGCAAAACGCAAGGTGGACACACCTCAATTTTGCAGTGAAAAATGACCCTTTTTTGGCAAAGTGCCTAGCAGTTTTTTTAATCCTAACTCTGCCGGCACCTAGGGAAACCTACCAAACCCACACATTTCTGAAAACTAGACACCCGGGGATTCCAGGGAGATATGGCTTGCGTGGATCCCCAACGTTTCCTTACCCAGAATCCCCTGCAAACCTCAAATTTAGCTGAAAAAATCACTTTTTTCACACATTTTTGTGTGGGAAAGTTGTGGATTCTCCGGGCTGACACAAATTTCCTACCACCCAGTGTTCCCCGGGTCTCCCGATAAAACGGTGCCTGACTCGTGTGGGAGGCCCAAGTACCCGCGACAGGCAAGGGCCCAAAACGTAGTGAGGCGACATCAAAATGGCCTATCTCAAAACGACCTGGTTTTGCAAGGGGGTCCCCTGGGTTTTGGCCCGGTGCTCGGCGGCCACCCAGGAAACCTATCAAACCCACACATTTCTGAAAACTAGACACCCGGGGATTCCAGGGAGGTATGGCTTGCGTGGATCCCCCAACGTTTCCTTACCCAGAATCCCCTCCAAACCTCAAATTTAGCTGAAAAAAATCACTTTTTCACACATTTTTGTGTGGGAAAGTTGTGGATTCTCCGGGCTGACACAAATTTCCTACCACCCAGCGTTCCCCTGGTCTCCCGATAAAACGGTGCCTCACTCGTGTGGGAGGCCCAAGTACCTGCGACAGGCAAGGGCCCAAAACGTAGTGAGGCGACATCAAAATGGCCTATCTCAAAACGACCTGGTTTTGCAAGGGAGTCCCCTGGGTTTTGGCCCGGTGCTCGGCGGCCACCTAGGAAACCTATCAAACCCACACATTTCTGAAAAGTAGACACCCGGGATTCCAGGGAGGTATGGCTTGCGTGGATCCCCCAACGTTTCCTTACCCAGAATCCCCTGCAAACCTCAAATTTAGCTGAAAAAATCACTTTTTTCACACATTTTTGTGTGGGAAAGTTGTGGATTCTCCGGGCTGACACAAATTTCCTACCACCCAGAGTTCCCCCGGGTCTCCCGATAAAAACGGTGCCTCACTCGTGTGGGAGCCCCAAGTACCCACGACAGGCAAGGGCCCAAAACATAGTGAGGCGACAATGATGTCGCCTCACTACGTTGTGGGCCCTTGCCTGTCGCGGGTATTTGGGCCTCCCACACGAGTGAGGCACCGTTTTCTCGGGAGACCTGGCGACTGGGTGGTAGGAAATTTGTGCCAGCCCGGTGATGCCATAGCTTTCCACACTAAATTGTGTGAAAAAGTGATTTTTTTCAGCTAAATTTGAGGTTTGCAGGGATTCTGAGTAGGATGCGTTGGGGGATCCACGCAGCCATACCTCCCGGATCCCCCGGTGTCTACTTTTCAGAAATGTGGGTTTGATGGGTTTCCTAGGTGGCCGCGAGACCGGGCCAGAAACTCAGGGGACCCCTTGCAAAACCAGGTCGTTTTGAGATAGGCCATTTTGATATCGCTCACTGCGTTTTGAGCCCTTGCCTGTCGCAGTACTTGGGCCTCCACACGCAGTGAGGCACCGTTTATCGGAGCTCGAGGAACGCTGGGTGTAGGAAATTTGTGTCAGCCCGATGATCTACAACTTTCCACACAAAATGTGTGAAAAAAGTGATTTTTCAGCTAAATTTGAGGTTTGCAGGATTCTGGGTAGGAAAGCGTTGAGGATCCACGCAGCATACCTCCCTGGAATCCCAGGTGTCTAGTTTTCAAATGTGTGGGTTTGATAGGTTTCCTAGGTGGCCGCCGAGCACCTGGCCCAAAACCCAGGGGACTCCTGCAAAACCAGGTCTTTGAATAGGCAGTTTTGATGTCGCCTCACTACATTGTGGGCCCTTGCCTGTCGCAGTATTGGGCCTCCCCACGCAGTGAGACACCGTTTTTATCAGGGGAACGCTGGGTGGTAGGCAATTTGTGTCAGCCCGGTGATGCCACAACTGCACCACACAAAATGTGTGAAAAAGTGATTTTTCAGCTAAATTTGAGTTTTGCAGGGGATTCTGGCAATGAAACGTTGGGGGATCCACGCAAGCCATACCTCCTGGAATCCCCAGTGTCTAGTTTTCAGACATGTGTGGGTTTGATAGGTTTCCCTGGGTGGCCGCCGAGCACCGGGCCAAAAACCCAGGTGACCCCCCTTGCAAAACCACGACTTTTTGAGATCGGCAATTTTGATGTCGCCTCACTACGTTGTGGGCCCTTGCCTGTCGCGGGTACTTGGGCCTCCCACACGAGTGAGGCACCGTTTTTATCGGGAGACCCAGGGGAACGCTGGGTGGTAGGAAATTTGTGTCAACCCGGTGATGCCACAACTTTCCCACACAAAAATGTGTGAAAAAAGTGATTTTTTTCAGCTAAATTTGAGGTTTGCAGGGGATTCTGGGTAAGGAAACGTTGGGGGATGCACGCAAGCCATACCTCCCTGGAATCCCCCAGGTGTCTAGTTTTCAGAAATGTGTGGGTTTGATAGGTTTCCCTGGGTGGCCGCCGAGCACCGGGCCAAAAACCCAGGGGACCCCCCTTGCAAAACCACGTCTTTTTGAGATAGGCAATTTTGATGTCGCCTCACTACGTTGTGGGCCCTTGCCTGTCGCGGGTACTTGGGCCTCCCACACGAGTGAGGCACCGTTTTTATCGGGAGACCCGGGGGAACGCTGGGTGGTAGGAAATTTGTGTCAACCCGGTGATGCCACAACTTTCCCACACAAAAATGTGTGAAAAAAGTGATTTTTTCAGCTAAATTTGAGGTTTGCAGGGGATTCTGGTTAAGGAAACGTTGGGGGATGCACGCAAGCCATACCTCCCTGGAATCTCCCAGGTGTCTAGTTTTCAGAAATGTGTGGGTTTGATAGGTTTCCCTGGGTGGCCGCCGAGCACCGGGCCAAAAACCCAGGGGACCCCCCCTTGCAAAACCAGGTCTTTTTGAGATAGGCAATTTTGATGTCGCCTCACTACGTTGTGGGCCCTTGCCTGTCGCGGGTACTTGGGCCTCTCTCACGAGTGAGGCACCATTTTTATCGGGAGACCCGGGGGAACGCTGGGTGGTAGGAAATTTGTGTCAACCCGGTGATGCCACAACTTTCCCACACAAAAATGTGTGAAAAAAGTGATTATTTCATCTAAATTTGAGGTTTGCAGGGGATTCTGGGTAAGGAAACGTTGGGGGATGCACGCAAGCCATACCTCCCTGGAATCCCCCGGATGTCTAGTTTTCAGAAATGTGTGGGTTTGATAGGTTTCCCTGGGTGGCCGCCGAGCACCGGGCCAAAAACCCAGGGGACCCCCTTTGCAAAACCAGGTCTTTTTGAGATAGGCAATTTTGATGTCGCCTCACTACGTTGTGGGCCCTTGCCTGTCGCGGGTATTTGGGCCTCCCACACGAGGGAGGCACCGTTTTTATTGGGAGACCCGGGGGAACGCTGGGTGGTAGGAAATTTGTGTCAGCCCGGTGATGCCACAACTTTCCCACACAAAATTGTGTGAAAAAAGTGATTTTTTTCAGCTAAATTTGAGGTCTTTAGGGGATTCTGGGTAAGGATACGTTGCGGGATCCACGCAAGCCATACCTCCCTGGAATCCCCCAGGTGTCTAGTTTTCAGAAATGTGTGGGTTTGATAGGTTTCCCTAGGTGGCCGCCGAGCACCGGGCCAAAAACCCAGGGGACCCCCCTTGCAAAACCAAGTCGTTTTGAGATAGGCCATTTTGATGTCGCCTCACTACGTTTTGGGCCCTTGCCTGTCGCAGGTACTTGGGCCTCCCACATGAGTGAGGCACCGTTTTTATCGGGAGACCCGGGGGAACGCTGGGTGGTAGGAAATTTGTGTCAGCCCGGTGATGCCACAACTTTCCCACACAAAAATGTGTGAAAAAAGTGATTTATTTCAGCTAAATTTGAGGTTTGCAGGGGTTTCTGGGTAAGGAAACGTTGGGGGATCCACGCAAGCCATACCTCCCTGGAATCCCCCGGGTGTCTAGTTTTCAGAAATGTGTGGGTTTGATAGGTTTCCCAGGGTGGCCGCCGAGCACCGGGCCAAAAACCCAGGGGACCCCCTTGCAAAACCACGTCTTTTTGAGATAGGCAATTTTGATGTCGCCTCACTACGTTGTGGGCCCTTGCCTGTCGCGGGTACTTGGGCCTCCCACACGAGTGAGGCACCGTTTTTATCGGGAGACCCGGGGGAACGCTGGGTGGTAGGAAATTTGTGTCAACCCGGTGATGCCACAACTTTCCCACACAAAAATGTGTGAAAAAAGTGATTTGTTCAGCTAAATTTGAGGTTTGCAGGGGATTCTGGGTAAGGAAACGTTGGGGGATGCACGCAAGCCATACCTCCCTGGAATCCCCTGGGTGTCTAGTTTTCAGAAATGTGTGGGTTTGATAGGTTTCCCTGGGTGGCCGCCGAGCACCGGGCCAAAAACCCAGGGGACCCCCCTTGCAAAACCACGTCTTTTTGAGATAGGCAATTTTGATGTCGCCTCACTACGTTGTGGGCCCTTGCCTGTCGCGGGTACTTGGGCCTCCCACACATGTGAGGCACTGTTTTTATCAGGAGACCCGGGGAAACGCTGGGTGGTAGGAAATTTGTGTCAACCCGGTGATGCCACAACTTTCCCACACAAAAATGTGTGAAAAAAAGTGATTTTTTCAGCTAAATTTGAGGTTTGCAGGGGATTCTGGGTAAGGAAACGTTGGGGGATCCACGCAAGCCATACCTCCCTGGAATCCCCTGGGTGTCTAGTTTCCAGAAATGTGTGGGTTTGATAGGTTTCCCTGGGTGGCCGCCGAGCACCGGGCCAAAAACCCAGGGGACACCCCTTGCAAAACCAGGTCTTTTTGAGATAGGCAATTTTGGTGTCGCCTCACTACGTTGTGGGCCCTTGCCTGTCGCGGGTACTTGGGCCTCCCACCCGAGTGAGGCACCATTTTTATCGGGAGACCTGGGGGAACGCTGGGTGGTAGGAAATTTGTGTCAGCCCGGCGATGCCACAACTTTCCCACACAAAATTGTGTGAAAAAAGTGATTTTTTTTCAGCTAAATTTGAGGTTTGCAGGGGATTCTGGGTAAGGATACGTTGGGGGATCCACGCAAGCCATACCTCCCTGGAATCCCCCGGGTGTCTACTTTTCAGAAATGTGTGGGTTTGATAAATTTCCCTAGGTGGCCGCCGAGCACCGGGCCAAAAACCCAGGGGACCCCCCTTGCAAAACCAAGTCGTTTTGAGATAGGCCATTTTGATGTCGCCTCACTACGTTTTGGGCCCTTGCCTGTCGCAGGTACTTGGGCCTCCCACACGAGTGAGGCACCGTTTTTATCGGGAGACCCGGGGGAACGCTGGGTGGTAGGAAATTTGTGTCAGCCCGGTGATGCCACAACTTTCCCACACAAAAATGTGTGAAAAAAGTGATTTTTTTCAGCTAAATTTGAGGTTTGCAGGGGTTTCTGGGTAAGGAAACGTTGGGGGATCCACGCAAGCCATACCTCCCTGGAATCCCCCGGGTGTCTAGTTTTCAGAAATGTGTGGGTTTGATAGGTTTCCCAGGGTGGCCGCCGAGCACCGGGCCAAAAACCCAGGGGACCCCCCTTGCAAAACCACGTCTTTTTGAGATAGGCAATTTTGATGTCGCCTCACTACGTTGTGGGCCCTTGCCTGTCGCGGGTACTTGGGCCTCCCACACGAGTGAGGCACCGTTTTTATCGGGAGACCCGGGGGAACGCTGGGTGGTAGGAAATTTGTGTCAACCCGGTGATGCCACAACTTTCCCACACAAAAATGTGTGGAAAAAGTGATTTTTTTCAGCTAAATTTGAGGTTTGCAGGGGATTCTGGGTAAGGAAACGTTGGGGGATGCACGCAAGCCATACCTCCCTGGAATCCCCCGGGTGTCTAGTTTTCAGAAATGTGTGGGTTTGATAGGTTTCCCTGGGTGGCCGCCGAGCACCGGGCCAAAAACCCAGGGGGGACCCCTTGCAAAACCAGGTCTTTTTGAGATAGGCAATTTTGATGTCGCCTCACTACGTTGTGGGCCCTTGCCTGTCGCGGGTACTTGGGCCTCCCACCCGAGTGAGGCACCATTTTTATCGTGAGACCTGGGGGAACGCTGGGTGGTAGGAAATTTGTGTCAGCCCGGCGATGCCACAACTTTCCCACACACAAATGTGTGAAAAAAGTGTTTTTTTTTCATCAAAATTTCAGGTTTGCAGGGGATTCTAGGTAAGGAAACGTTGGGGGATCCACGCAAGCCATACCTCCCTGGAATCCCCCGGGTGTCTACTTTTCAGAAATGTGTGGGTTTGGTAGGTTTCCCTAGGTGGCCGCTGAGCCCCGGGCCAAAAAGTCATGGGACCCCCCTTGCAAAACCAGGTCGTTTTGAGGTAATTTGTTGTTTATTTCTTCAGTGTGAAAATTTTGGCACAATATTGCAAGGAAAATGTGACAGATATTTTGAGGTTTGCAGGACATTGTGGATAAGATAACTTATTGGGATCCACAAGAGAGACATCACCATGTACTCCCATGGGTGTTTAGTTTACGACAATATCTACAGTTGGCAGGTTATTCTTAGATGGAATGAACACCTTGGCAGAGAGACTAAAAAGACAAATATTACTGCACAGCCATCTATTCCTCAAGCACACACACATACTGGTTGGATTTGGCACGAGGGCGAGTGATGGTTCAGTATATACAATTTTATTAACAAGAGATTTCACAAAAATGAAATGCATTGTCAATAATTAAAAGGACAAAAAACTGAACCAGTGACTCGCAGCTCGTGAGCTGTAAAGCCACGGCAAGGCACCAACCGCTTTACAGGCCATTCACACACCTTTCATACGTGATACACACAAGACCATTCACACCACCAGGCACGAAACCAACACATTACAACATTCACAAAAAGTGACAAGGTACACCCTGCTTGAGAAAGACAAATATTACTGCACAGCCATCTAATCCTCAAGCACACACACATACAGGTTGGATTTGGCACGAGGGTGAGTGATGGTTCAGTATATACAATTGTATTAACAAGTGATTTCACAAAAATGAAATGCACTGATAATAATTGAAAGGACGAGAAACTGAACCATTGACTCACAGCTCGTGAGCTGTAAAGCCACGACAAGGCACCAACTCTTTACAGGCCATTCATACACCTTTCATACTTGTGACACATACAAAACCATTCACACCGCCAGCCGCGGACCCATCACATTACAACACTCACACCAGCAGACAGCGCCATTCAAGGGCCCATCACTTTCACACGCCCACATTCCTGACACAGCAACCACACAAGCTGATGGATTACGTGGAGTTGCACTCGGCTAGCAGTGTGTGTAGTGACCAGCAGCAAGTCACTACTCACACACCGCCAGCCGAGCGCCAGTCCACGCACACCGCCAGCCAAGCGCCAGTCCACGCACACCGCCAGCCAAGCGCCAGTCCACGCACACCGCCAGCCAAGCGCCAAGCCACGCACACCGCCAGCCAAGTGCCAATCCACGCACACCGCCAGCCAAGCGCCAGTCCACGCACACCGCCAGCCAAGCGCCAGTCCACACACTCCGCCAGCCAACCGCCAGTCCACGCACACCGCCAGCCTACCGCCAGTCCACGCACACCGTCATAAAAAAATTTCAAACAAGAAAAAAAACACAGATTGCAACTAGATACCAAACTATAACTACAAAAACAACAGCAGTAACTAAAGACATAATTCTATTGCCAAACGTGAAACTGAACTATATAAAACCATACAGACCAGGTAGTACACTATTAGACTCACGGTTGCTCCCAAAAACTCTTTTTAGTGTGATACAATCTGAAACATGAGGGCACACACAGCCCAGGATTAGAAGGACAATCGGCACAGTGCATACGACTCTCCTTCCGCACACCTCTTCGCAAGCAGACTCTACATCTCTTACAGGGATTGGGTTTTTTGGGCGTGGGAGGAATTAAATCAGGAAAGTGGCGATCTTTCAATCTAGCCACATCCTCCACCACTCCAACTCTAGGAACACTTGCCTGTTCCACAACAACAAGGCTTCCTATCACAGACTGCTGAAACTGAACAAAAGTCAACTTTGACTCAGGAGAACACTCCTTGTACACAACAAAAGCATTGAAAGTTGCTAAATTGAAGAGATGGATGGGCAACTTTTTGTACCAAATGTACGCCTTACGAATAGCAGTGTAAGGTCCCAACCTCTGATCTACTCTATCAACACCACCCATGTGCTTATTGTAGTCTAAAATGCACACCGGTTTGCGTACTTCAGCAAACTGACCCCAAACAGCCACAGGTGAAGTACTCTCATCATGGATGGTAGTCAGCATGTACACATCCCTCCTGTCCACAAATTTCACAGCTAGTAGTTCATCACTACGCAAGGAACTGCACTGTCCCCTCTGAAGTTTTTGCAAACAAGCTCTTTTGGATAACCTTTACGGTTAGAGCGGATTGTGCCACAAGCAAAAGTGTCCACTTTGAACAATTCCTTAAACAATTGCACAGCAGTGTAGAAGTTATCAAGGTACAAATGGTGGCCTCTGTTAAACAGTCCTCTAGCAAGATCCCACACAAATTTCTCTGAAACGCCAAAAGTGGACGGACAACCAGGGGGGTCAATAGTGGAATCCCTACCAGTGAACACACGGAAATTAAAAACATATCCTGTCCTACTCTCAGACAACATATACAGCTTAATTCCATAACGTGCCCTCTTGCTAGGGATGTACTGCCTAAAAACCAAACGGCCCTTGAACAGGACCAAAGACTCATCAATAGATATTTCTTTCCCTGGAGTATAGAGCTCTGAAAATCGATCTACAAAGTGATCAAGAACAGGCCGAATCTTAAAAAGACGGTCACAGTCAGGGTGATCTCGTGGCAACGCCAAAGTATTATCAACAAAATGCAGCATCCGAAGCAAAAGTAAATACCGATCACGGGTCATAATCGCAGGAAATATGGCCGTTGCCATCAAGGGACTGGTAGACCAATATGAAGCCATGGACGACTTCCTTATCAAGCCCATCAAAAAAGTCAAACCCAAAAACTTCTTCATCTCATCCAGATTTGTGGGAGTCCACCGGGTAGCTCTAGAGTGGGGCTTAAGTGTGGCACTGTGGTCCCTCAAAAACTGTTCACCATACAAATTAGTCTGCTCAACAATCTCAGCCAAAAATACATCATCCATAAACAACTGAAAGAACTGTATAGGCAAAAAAAATTCGCAATCCACTCTACACCCTGCATAACCACTAAAGGCAGGCAACACCGGCTGCACCATGTTTGGATCAACACTTCCAGTAGGAAGCCTTGCAGCCTCAGGCTGCAATACCGATGTCTCTTGCTGCACCATATGCACATCAGTGTCCCCCTCTAAAACAGGCACTTCATCCACACTGAGAGTACCTTCATCCGCACTGAGAGTATCTTCATCATCCGATGATTCCATGTGGAGAGAAAACTCACTGCCTGAATCTTCCCCTCCCTCCTTTCCCTCAGACGCACTGTCAGTCTCATAATCCTGCTCAGAGGAAGATTCAAGCAGCATACCAACAACCTTCTGAGCAGTCATTCTACGGCTAGCCATAATCCTTACTAATAAAGGTAACTTGTCAAACAAGTCAACAACAACAAACACTTTGTAAAATAAGTAATAGACAAAATGCGTCTTTATCAGAAAGACCTATATACTCCAAAACGATACCACTCACTTGCCAGAAGCAGCTAGACTCACCACCACCTACTCTGCACAGACACAGTAAGGATCAACAATATCCCACCAAAAAAGAAAAAGAAAAGAAAATTACACATAAGAGAATGCAAAACACATCGCAAAGAATTTCATGCTCAAAACACTAACTAAATATGCTGCCATTATAACACCACTTGCAAAAAAATTAATTCATGCATGACAATAATACTCATTTGGAGTAAATACAACAAAAAGTTTTCTTACCAAAAAAATGCAACTACGCAAAACTGCAGAACCACTGCCGAAACCGCAAACAGGAACCAAAAGCTTTACACTAGAATAAAAAGGAGAAATAAAATATTACAATCACATATGCAAATAATGCACTAGTCCACATACTATCCACCAGCCAAGCAAAGGTGGTAGGTGGGCCTAAAAGAATAAGGCCGATCTGCCCCCACAGGGAGCAGAAACATCCAAAAAATTCACCCTCATAAAGGGGGAGCGACCCTTGCCCAAGGGGTCACTCCCCAACATCAACATTTAAAAAGCCATGGTGTCTACTGGCTTCTGCCCCCCTAGGGGACAGATGGGCCTAAAAACATATGGCCGATCTGCCCCCAAAGGGGCAGAACCGACCACAATAATACCCGATAAAGGGGAGCGACCCTTGCCCAAGGGGCCACTCCCAACAACACAAAAACAATTCCTGGTGGCCTAGTGGGCATACCATAAAATTAATTGTTTATTTGGGTCGATCCGCCCTTTCAAGGGGTCAGAAACGGCCCAAATAAATGGTCCCCAAAGGGGAGCGGCCCTTACCGAAGGGGCCGCTCCCCAAAAACATATTGCTCCCCCAAGGGGAGCGACTCTTGCCAAGGGGCCGCTCCCCAACAACACTAAAACAATCCCTGGTGTCTAATGGCTTCTGCCCCCCTTGGGGGCGGATGGGCCTAGACTCACAAGGCCGATCTGCCCCCAAAGGGGGCAAAAACGGCCAAAATAAATGATCCCCAAAGGGGAGTGACCCTTGCCTAAGGGGCCGCTCCCCAAAAACATAATTTAATTAAAAAAAAGATCCCTGGTGGCCTAGTGTGCACAGGGGGCTGACCCGCCTAAACAAATTGCTCCCCCAAGTGGAGCGACCCTTGCCCAAGGGGCCGCTCCCCGACACAAAAAGGCATTTACACAAAAAAAAAAACATCCCTGGTGGCCTAGTGGGCACACACCTACTTATTTTTTTATTTTTTTAATCAGATCTGCCCCCCCCCCCAAGGGGGGCAGACCCAACTAAACAAATTGCTCCCCCAAGGGGAACGACCCTTGCCCAAGGGGCCGCTCCCCGACACACACTGGGCGTTTCCCAGGTGGCCCAGTGGGGGCACACACACCTTTTTTTAATATAAAATAATAACGATCTGCCCGCCCCCCCCAAGGGGGGCAGACCCAACTGCATACATTTCTCCCCCAAGGGGAGCGACCCTTGCCCAAGGAGCAGCTCCCCGACACAATTTGGGCATTCTAAAAAAAACAAAATGCCTGGTGGCCCAGTGGGGGCACACACACCTTTTTTATATAAAAATGTATAATGATCTTCCCCCCCCCCAAGGGGGGCAGACCCAACTACATGAATGTATCCCCCAAGGGGCCGCTCCCCGACACAATTTGGGCTTTAAAAAAAAAAAAATCCCTGGTGGCCCAGTGGGGGCACACACACCTTTTCAACATACAATTTAATAATGATCTGACCCAACTACATAAATTTCTCCCCCAAGGGGAGCGACCCTTGCCCAAGGGGCCGCTCCCCAACACAATTTGGGCTTTAAAAAACAAAAAAACAAGCATTCCTGCTGCACGATCGCGCCCCAGGCGCGATCGTGCAGCAGAAATGCTTTAAAAGACATCGGAGGAAAGGAAAACCCTTTCCTTTCTTCCGATGCCTTTTAAAAATACCCCCACCCTCCACGGCGAGAAACTCACCTTTCTTTCCCGACGCGCTGGAAGCAAATGGCTTCCAGCGCGTTGGGCGAGACTAAAGGAATCCCTCAATGACGTCAGCGCGACTCCCACGCTGACGTCATTGATGACGTGGCGGGGGGGTGGGGGGAGGCAGCAAGATTGGTGTCCCACGGGGGGAGCGCCAGTGCTTCCCCCGTGGGTGGGTGTCACGACGGCCGGGAGCCGTCATGAGCACAGCCCCACTGTGACTCATGACGGCTCCCGGCCGTCGTGAACACCGAAGGGGTAATGCGCTAAGTTAACGCTTTAGGCTCCGGGTGGGGGTCTTTTTGTATTCTGTTTCCATCCGACTAAGTTCTGCCTCCAGCGCCACCCGTTCCCTAGCTCTCTGTTTGTTCAGTGCAGAAATGAGTTCTATGCATTTACCCCGCAATACAGCTTTAAAGGCATCCCAGTTGTTCAGGGGTGAGGTTGCGCACGGCTCATTCAGGTGGAAAACTCAATCGCCAAGCGCAATTCATCCCGGAGCAATCAGTCCTGGGTTATGGAAATGGGGAAGTACCATCTCGGCGGGCCCTGAACACTACCTCCCCATTTGAGGAACATCGAGACGGGGCTGTGATCTGAAAGTGCAATAGGGTAAATCTTTGCAACTTGGAGGAACCCCTTCAACCTCTGGGTGACGAAAACATAGTCTAATCTTGAATACGCTTGATGGACGTGCGAAAAAACAGTATAATCTTTCATGGCAGGGTGGAGGGTCCTCCATGCATCAATGAGGCCCAGACATTGGAACGTGTGTTTTAGGCTTTTGGGGAAACTTCCCACGGCAGATCTGTGGGGGTGTGTACTGTCCTCTGCCGGGTGCCATGTAAGATTGAAATCCCCCATGAGGATTATCTGGCCTTCTGCGAAGCTTCCCAGCATGTCAAGCAGAGACGTCACAAACGCTGCTTGGCCTGAATTAGGTATATAGGCCGAGACAAAGGTGACGCACCTCCCCCTCAGCTTCCCCTTCACCATCACCACCCGACCCTCTCTATCTGTCTTTATACCCTCTGGTTGAAATTTGGTGTTATTATAAAACATTAACGCTACCCCATTATGTTTTGTACTGGCAGATGATCTATATATAAGGGAATAGTTTTTGTGCCGTAGCCTGAGCTCCTCAGATCTCTTTAGGTGTGTCTCCTGGAGGGCCACCACGTCAAATTGATGGTCCACCAGAAATGTCCAAATTTTTTTGGCGCTTGAGCGGGGAGTTCAAGCCCTTCACATTCCAAGAGGCAACAATGATCATCTCCCCAGATTACTCATGCCCCCCGCTGGATGCGGCCCTTCCAGTTCGCTCACCTTCTTCCCCCTCCCCTGACCGTTCGGGGTCTCCACCCCCAACCCACCGGCTGTCCTTCCCTTGTTGCAAAGTTGCGCTACTGACTAAGTACTTTCCATGCTTCTCCACCACCCCCCCATGTGTCAATCCCCTCTGAAACTATAGAAACAAACATCAAGAAAAAACCTGAACTGCGGGGCCAATTTGTCCCCACAGTGATGTCTCTCCAGATTGTGGGCATGATGGCTGAGGCCTTGGCCAAGGCCCACCGCCCAGCTGTCTTTACCGCAAATAAAACGTAGCGCTCCCATTCTGAACGACCTGTAGAGCTGAAATCTCTTGTGACCCGCAATGTCCATGAGATCACCGGCCTATTCTCCCAGCCGGACGATGTTGCTGTCCGTTTCAGTCTTTGGATTATCGAGTTCAATCATTCGCCAGGTCATCATCTTTTTCTCCAGCGGCACTGACTATGACTATGATTGGATCAAGCCTCCCTC
This sequence comes from Calotriton arnoldi, assembly GCA_963921515.1. Lineage (NCBI taxonomy): Eukaryota > Metazoa > Chordata > Amphibia > Caudata > Salamandridae > Calotriton > Calotriton arnoldi. The sequence goes on from CAWUFW010010549.1 coordinate 520,417, forward strand.
CCTGACTATGTTTTGGTTTGGTGGCCCTTGGACACCGACCGCCATTGTGAGGGTTTAGTGTGCACTGTCTCTTTCCCTTTCGCAAGTGTAGGTGGGGACTCCTCCTCAGGAACCGGAAGACCCAGAACCTCCAATCCTTCCCTCCGTTCTGTGATGTGTCGCTGCTTGTTGTGAAGTTCGAAGCCCAGCCCAAAAGGATAAGTCCAACGATACTTGACGTGGTCGGACCGCAACTTTTCCATAAGAATTCTGACGTTTTGTCTGCGCTGTAGGGTGGATTACGGCAAGTCCTGGAATAGTGCGCAAGAGAAGCCCTGGAAGGAGATTGACCAGGATGTCGCGGGTACGTCTTCTCTCTCCGGATGCTGCGGGACCCACCCGGTGAACTCTCTCTATTTTAATTTTCAGTTGACGTGGCCCTAGGATCTCTGCGAAGAGACCCTCAACGAAGGCCTCCAGGTCTGGCCCCTCCACTCCTTTTTCCAGGTTCCTAATTTGGATATTGTCTCTCCTCGACCGGTTTTCCAGGTGCTTCATTTTTTAGGAGGGCCAACTGTAGTTGCTTGTGGAGGTCCTGTACTCTATCTTGGGTATCGGCCACTCTTTTGTCTAAATCTTGTGCTTGGCCCTCCACCTCTATTACTCATGCCCCAATGGAGTCCATGTCCTGTTGGAGGGAGGTCATCCTCTCCGTCAAGTCAGCTTTAAGTAGCTCCATTGAGGCTTTCAAGTCACTTTTTAGCTCTGTGCGCAGTTCGGCCTTAAATTCCCTCAGGGACGCCATCAGGTCTTCTTTAGTGAGCGCCATGTCAGGTTCAGAAGTGTGATACTTTGGATACAGCTTTTTTGGTGGCATAGTTGCGGCCTCCAACTCCTATGAGGGCTCAATGTTCCCCCTGGCCCGCCGGTGACTCCAAAGCCGGTCTGCTGCGCCCTATAGCTCTCCCCCGCGGGGGCTGTTATCTGAAGTCCTTACGGAGTCCACAGGAACCAGTCAGAAGGCACCCCCCTGGACTAGATGTGGTCGGTGGCGGGCATCTTAGAGTCAGGCGCGCAGTGTTGCTCAGGCCACTTGGTGGTGCAGGCCAACAAGCCCCCGGTATTTTGTCTCCGGATGGTCCAGGGTCTCCCCAATGTTCCAGAGGGCAAATCACTAGTGCAAATAAGCCGGCATTTTCATCTACTGCCTTATGGCCGCCATATTAAAGTCAGGCGCGGCCGAGGAGCGATAAGCAACCCTTGGCGGTGTGCTCTCCCATTACTGCCCTTGGGGTCCCCTTCCGCCTTAGGGATATCAGATGTCCTGACTGGTGTCAGTTTTTTAAAAAAATAATAATTTTTGCGGCGCCCTCATTTACTGCCACTATGGCTGATCCGCGTATTCCAAAATGGCGGGAGCAATCTTCCCGGGGCCACCGGTCTCTCCTGGCGGTGCCGGTATCTGGCAGGGCGCCCTGCTGTTGCTCAATGCGTCCCTCTGGCGAAATCCCGCCTCCGGCCTCTTCTACGACTTCACCGCGCCTCCCAGCCCCGGCCGGGACTCAAGGGCAGCGACCGGAGTCAGGCAGCGCCATTTTGCTCAGCGCGGCCAGTCCTGAATCTCCGCGTCTTTTCACCCGTTTCCTCCTTCAAGTGTGTGCGCAACCCGGACTCCAGTGGGTCACTGTAGTGCCGGGACCCACATACCGCGAGTCTCTGCTATGTTTATGCTCTCGGTCCGGCTACGACAGCTACATGGCGGCGGAGCCGGTGCGGATCACGTCCGACCGGCCATCTTGCTTAGCCACGCCCCCAAATATTGCTTTTTAAACTTCACAAATCCTTCGACTTCTTGCTGATAAATTTCTATCATAACATTTTTGATACTACAGTGACAAAGAATGTGGATGAGCTGGAAGTCCATCTGTTGGGAGTCGAGGAAAAGCTGAAAAGTGAAACTATGATATTGGTGCTGGGGGATTTTAACATTTGTTCCTGTAATCCAGAAATTGCAGCAACCTGTGGTTTGTATGATGATCCAGATTCTCCCTCTATGCACGTTTTAAACATCCCCCCTATGGGGATGCACTAAATAGATTAATTTTATCTTATCACTTTGTTTTTGCACAGAACATTAGGACCTCCATACTCAACCCGCCAACTACACTTCACGGCTCAGGTTTTTGTACTGTAATTCACCATATTTTGTTCTCATCCAACTTGATTCCCCTTATTTTAAACTATGCGGTCGTTTTAGCTGTATAGTCGATCATAATCCCCTTACTCTACATTTGCCGGTCGAACTCAACATCTCAGATACTCACACACCATGTAGGGCCATTGATTTCCCTAAGAATAAGGGGGTGCGTATCAAATAGAATAGAGTGGACAAGGTGGAATTTATGAAGGAGCTGGTAGAGAGTAATCAGGCGATATTCCAATATAGCCTGGCACAGGAGGACGATTTCAGAGCCATTATCAATGCTTTCACATCCCTTGGGGCTTATATTACACAAAAAACTCATTTTGAGTAAACATCCCTGCATAGATAAATCAGGCTGGTTTATCGGGCTTGTTCTTCTGCCCAAAACAGTCTTAAATTAAACCAGCGTCCGCGGGACATGACTAAAGTGGGTCTAGCCAGGAAGGCCTACAAGGCAGCCATTACAGCCAGGAAGGTTTAAATAAGTGCTAGGGTATGGGAAGATTTGGAGATGGCAGGTAAGCTAAAAGTCTATAGTGCTGTCTAGAGGGTTGTAAATCAACCATTTTTCTGTAATAATGACAGACTACAGATTGATGCGATTATTCCAGTTACGGTGTGGGTCGAACATTTTTCTAATATCTTTGATCCTGGGACTTTGAGCCAGGGGACTCAGCATAACGATGAACCAGTGTCTGATTATGAAGCCGCTGTCTTTTTAAGTGAGTCTATTGGTATTAAGGACGTGAAACTGGCAGCCTCTCAGGTAAAGCACCCATCTTGGACCGAATCCCTGTGGATTTGTTCAAAGATAACTCCTCGTTCTGGGCACCTACGGTTACCAAAGTTTTAAAGACTGCCATAGTAGGCCCATTGGTACCAACATAGCAGAAGGCAGTTGTCGTCCCAATATTTAAAAAGGGGGACAAATCCCAGCCTAGCTGTTATCGTCCCATCTCTTTATTGGACACTACTTTTAAAATCATGGGAAGGGTGGTCTTGTCAAAACTTGAAAAATGGGCATATGAGAATGGGGCCCTGTCTGACGTACAGCTAGGGTTTCGTCCGGCAGTTGGTACGATAGATCAAAGCCTTAATCTTTACCTTATTACGCAGAAATACGTTAGTGTTAAGAAAGAAACCATGCACTTAGCCTTCATGGATCTCACATGTGCCTTTGATTCAGTTAAACGGCACAAATTATGGGATATCATGGAAGCAGGGGGTGCGATAGGGCCTTTGTTGACTTGCTACGCAGGTTACACTGTGAGCCAAGATTCGTTACAGCTCCGTTGGTGATTTATCTACAAAAATCAATGCCTCCGTTGGGGTACGCCAATGTTGTGTCCTTGCACCTTTCCTGTTTTTACTTTACATTAACAGTTTGGAAAACTTCCTGTGCAAAAATGTAAAGATTTAACCTAGATAAACCCTCGCCCCTTCCCAGTCCTCCTATATGCGGATGGCGCAGTTCTATTGGCTAGAACTCCTAATGCGCTGTAGATACTTTTGGACGCTTTTAATTCTTTTATGGTTTACCTAGGGTTGACAACTAACCTTGCAAAATCTTTTATTATGAAATGTGGACCTAGATTCTCTAAGTCCCGTAAATGTACAATTTCGGGGAATGATGTGGCCAAAGTTTCCAACTTTACATATTTGGGGATCACGTTGGATGTAGCTTTTCATTGGAAATTTTAGTTAAAAATTAGATCACTTCAATTCCAAAGAACGGCTGATGCAATTGATCCAGCGCGAACCCAAATAATTGATCAGGGATAATTATTCAACAACATCATACATTGGCCCATACTCATTCACCCAAAATCCCTGATGCACTGGTGTCAAGTTTGTTAACTTTTCTTCGACATATTCCTGTTATTTATACACAAAATTAAAACATCTTGTAATTCTATTCGACTTTTCATCTACTTGGTCGATGGACCAATTAGTTGAAGAGTTGATGGCAATGGTAATTTCTCCGCAATAAAGATTAACCTTTAGATACTTGATTTAATGTCCATAAACTCTTGGTGTGATTTAATAATTTTATCTAGCAATAATAAAACTTATAACGATCATATCCATAAACTCAAATACTGGAGACCTCATGGGAGAGAATAACAAACTAATCACAGTACCATCAGAAATATCATTCAAATGTATACGATGCACAGAGTGGATAGATGAAGAGACATTAGATACACAATAATCAATCTCTTAAAAACCAAAACAATTTCGTAGGGGATAGATGAAGAGACAAAAGGCACACATATAAAAAAAAACAGCCGGGAAAAAAATATAATTTCTACAATGCTAAGTAGATTAAATACAAACCCGGAGGATCTGTAAGGGAAAACCACCACCCAGGCCTAGGCGGTAGTGAGGGACCCCTGAACGAAGAGTCAGGGATCAAAGACTTAAGAACCAGGACAGGGACAGGATAGGAACATCTAGGCCTCTCAGCTCACCGACGAAAACAGCGACTCTTCCCTCTCTCAGCCTACGTGACCCTTGAAGCCAGCACACCACACCATCGGCTGCCTAAACCACACCCCTAAAGTACCTATTCTTATACCCTAAAAGAACATGTCCGTCCCATAATAATTGCTAATTTCACATTTTCTAGCTATGGGATTGGTGGGATTCTAGGGGTGGAGTGTCACCCCACTATGAAATCATCTACTTTTGACTACACCATTGTTCTAAACATTTTTTTTATATAGTCATCAATACCTCTTCTCTCCCATAAGAACATGCATCAACATTCTTTAACAATTTATTAAATTCAACAACTTCGGTTTCCATTCCCACGATGACACTGGCGTTGGCCGCTTGACAAGGTCCATGTCCTTCACCAGGTCACGTTTTTTTCCAGCTTTGCTCAGCAGTTCAGTCATGTAGTCACGTGGTTCCCACTCGCTCTCTTGTTCACCAGCCCTTACTGTAGCTAACTTAATCATTATGGAGAACTCGTCCATTACTAAAAGAACAGAAAAACGAACATTATTAATTATGTGATAATGTAATTTTCACGGTTTACCCCCATCTTAACTCTACTTTATGTTAACGGTTAGTCTAGCATAACTTAAGCAGAAAAGCGGCATTATTCATTAGTATAAAGCAACACACGCCATGCTTTTTACAAAAAACACCTGCGGCCTTGCCATGCAAACCTCTTTGAATTCATTCAAAACACAAAATTATTACATTTTTGGTTATTTACGCATTAGTTCTAGTTAGTTCATGCATTTTATAAAGCAGCCTTCCCACGTGTAGTGTAAATGTGCACATTAGTCGTTTAACACTACTTACTGTTAGTCCATATTAAAGGGTGGTTCGGTTGAGCAGGTTTCTTTTCGCGAAATCCTGCTCCATCACAATGTTTCGTTTCACAGGGAGACTTGGTCACAAACCAGTTAAGGAATTAATTTACATCTGTTAAAAGCAAATGCCTGTCAGTTGACACATTTGGTGCAGCAGTGTGGGGGTACACAGACGTTAGCACCTTACAAAAGATTGAAAATAGCTTCATTTGTAGGCTCCTGGAAGTTCCACAGCACTCACCAACTATTTGCTCTCATGCTGAGGTGGAGGTGGGCCTTGGTAAAGATTTCATCAAATCCCAACCACTGCTAATATGGCTAAGAGCCTGGAGGAAACCAGAAGCACACCTCACAAAAGCAATCTTACTGGATTGTCTTGCCTTAGATAATGCCTTAAGAATTCCATTACTAACATACATTAGGCACATTACTACTCAGCTACGTGTACCAGAATTATATTCAAAGCCTTAGAGCTCTGTACACCTAGCTATTTAGCAGGTTAAAGCTTTGTATTTTAAAAAGTGTTTTAACGTGCATAGGGCTGAATTGCAGGTGAGGGACCTGGGTTTATCACAATGGAACACTATTGTGAGTCCTGCCCCGTAGGCATACCTCCAGCTTATCTCGGACAAATTGTTTAGATTCTTCCTTACGAGGATTCGTTTTAACCTTGTCCACTTTTTAGTGACGTTTCCCGTTCAAGGCACGTGGTTCCTATCCCTTCCCCCATGCCCTGTTGATGGCTTATCCAAGCAGAGACGACACACTTTATCCTCTTCAATAGACTTTCCACAACTCATAGGAAACACTTCCTTGTTCCTTTCTTGCAAAGTTTTTATACAAGTTCGCACAAGGTGGCTTCTACTTCATACAGCAATTAGGTACCACAGAGTTGTGTTATGCTGGGCTACATTTTTATTACATACTGTTTACGGACCAGCAAGAGAAATTGATGTGATGATGATCTGTTATGTTTTACTAGAGTTTTTAACCCTGTGATTGTTTTGGATTTTGTATATAACTTTTAACTTTTTACAGTACATTGTAGGCTTTTATGTATTGCTTCTGCACTTTTATGGTTGTTTACGCAGCTGAATAAAGTTTGATTTGACTTGACTTTGATTAATTTAAGCTTTCCTTCCATCACCTTCTTGTTTGTTGAATGATTTGAAAGGCAGCACAGGGATAGAAATTCAGAAAGAAATATCACAGTGATGAGAACAAATCAGCAGCACTGTGATAGAAATTCAGAAAGAAATATCACAGTGATGAGAACAAATCATATGTTGTTAGTGATCAATCAGAATTGTGCTATTCATATGTAAACATCAATATATTGGTTTATTTTTGTCTTTACAGGTGGAGGTGGAAGACATTGTTGCAGTTGCATGGGATATTTTTCAGCCTCTGCTTTTTGGTTTGATTGGTGCGGAGATATCTGTTACAGCTCTGAGGCCTGACACTGTAGGTAAGAAATATCTGGAAAGGCGGATACAGCAAATAGTATCTTAAGTCTATTACTAAATCTGTGACTTACCACCCCATGTATAAAGGCATAAAGCTGGAGTTCCAGCGATTGTCTGGGAGTTCTGGTTACTATAGGTGCTGAACGAGGCGTAACCTCTTTTCCTAGTTAACAATAATATATCTGGTATCCCAAAAGTCATCTCCTCTGTGGTTTGCTTGTGTTTGTTGACTAAGTGACATTTATCTGAGTTTTCTCATGTTGCTGCATCTCACCATGTATTTTTGTGCAGTGCATTTTCCGTTCCTCTCAACGTTGCCTGAGCTGGTGAAAGAATTTTGTCGGTTTTCTTTCAGGACTTCCATTCCAAACCATTGTGTAAACCTCCCAATTTGTAGAAAGCTGCTGTCTTCTTGTCTGTATGACATATATTCCTACAGTGTTAAGTGTTTTCCACAGGCTTACTGTACAAGGTGGTGTATTTTGTGGAAACACTTTGGATTCAAAGTGTATGACTGTGATTATTTCTGGAAAATGTCTCTAAGTTTCAAATAGACCTTTACCAAAGGTCTGATTTAAACTTTTCTTAAAACTAAAATTTGGCTAATGATTCACTTTGACGGACATAGCACCATTGTAGGGAAGTGTTGTTGCTTTAAGATTTGGGCACACTGGTTAAGGTTTTTCCATCTGGAAGATCACAAATTGAAACTGTAATGTATCATCTTTAAGGCCACTGAGGATAACATTGAACCTGAGAAATGCATGGGCCTAGTGGATGTCTTTAAATGGCTGAGAATAATTCCTAGCTAGTGTGTGAAGTGATCTTAGGAGAGATGTCACTGGCCCGATAAAAGACAGTTGTGGAATGCTGCTGTGGATGCATTGTGCACCTCTGTAGGGATAGCTGAAACATGCAAGGCCAGTATTGGGTCACTGTTGCTCTGACATATCTCAGAATGGGGCTCTTCACATCCTCTATGAACTAGGAGCTAAAGAAATAGAAAAGCTATCCACCCCTTAATAAAAGACTGTAGTGAAATGCACCAGTGGATGCATTGTGCACCTGTGTAGGGATGGCTGATGCATGCATGGCAATTGTTGGTCACTGTTGCTCTGACATATCCCAGCCTAGGGGCTTTTTACATCCTCTAGGAGCTGAAGAAATAGAAGGGCTGTCCACCCCTACTACATCCTATTTAGGATAGGCCAACATATGGAGTTGATAGGGGGCATTACCATTCTACACCTCGACTCTTGGTAGGAAGTCTCAAAACATTGATTTATAACACATCTGCTATTTGAAGAAATCTACCTTGAAAGTATGCGTTCTCTCTCAGACCTCTAACCAAGGGGTCAAGAAATTACACAAGATCAACGTTTGTGCTGCAGATGGTCTCATTGACTTGACGCAACGGAGACCGAAACGTTGACGTTTACCCCATCCTTCCTCTTTAGTCATTGTTAATTAATTTATCTTGAGTTCTGAATCCTATGTCTAGGACAGACTCACCATATTACTTAATGAAGGTGAGTAGATATACACTGACAATCAGGATATTTTTGTATGTTTAACCTATATGTTTTTGTTGTCAATGTATGTTTGAATTTTTTGTTGTTTCTGTACCCCCCTTTTATATGTTTTTTTAAATATAAATCTAATTATCTTTTTTGATACACCCAGCTGTAATTAATTTATTTTGTAACTTTTTTGAAGTTGATTTGAGTTATTCCCATGAGTGTCATTAGATGTCACTGTATATAAGAGAAAACTACTCACAATTATATCTTTTAGAAACTTGACCTTTTCTTGTCATAACCATTTGGTGCCTGTGTCCTGGAACTAGGTGTGACTGGCAGTTGGCCTTTGTGTATTCATCCTGGACAGTGTAACAAAGGTGGAGTAGGTGCTGGTAGGATGGGCTATCCTGCCAGGATGGGAGCGGCAGAGCTGTTCTCTGCCACACTTATATTTCAAAGGCTCTGCCTCAGCACACTGTCAAAGAACCTCACACTAGCCCTTTGTCACCCCAGTTCCCTTGGAGTGTGGGCAGGGAGGAAGGAAATTGCAGAACCGGAGAACTCCAGAAGTTTCCCCCACTTCAAACTGCCACCAGAAATAAAAATAGGACTCTCAGACCCACTCTACAGTACATTCCTGGAACTGCTAATACTACAGAAGAAGAACTTCCATGCTGCCAGAGGATTGGCCTGCTACTTGAGGTCTGCCCTGCTCTCTGATAAGGAAGACCGGACCTGTTCCCTTCATCCCAGGCAGAGTGACTCGAAGGATCATGTGGTTGGCATCCTGTTCTGAGCTACAAGGACACAAAAATCTCCACAGACCTCCCTACAACTGCCCAGCCGAACTGCTGCTGTGGACCTGAAACTAGACCTGCCTGAGCCCTGCTGGTCTCTGCTGATCCCCTGCTGGTCCCCTGATCCCCAGTAGGTGCCTCCCTAGGTCTTGGGCCCTTGGCTACTATCATAGTGCACTCCTCTGAAGACAAAGGAAAAATCTTGACGTTTTGGGCTCTTCGCAACCACGAACGGGCCCGTTCGTGCCGAGATCGTGCCATCCACGATGACCGCCATTGGTAAGATCTCGAGGACCCAACTCTTCGCATTACAGCGACCGCCAGCAATGACTGGTAACGCGAGATCTGTACTTATTGCTACAGTGACGACAGCTCGCGGGGACCACCAACGGCAAGCTACAGTACTGACCGTCTGCGACGCTCAACAGGATCTTCGCGCAACAGCAACGACCATCCGCGATGCCAGGCCTGTTCTTCTCGCTACAGTGACGATATTATGTCGCGAACTAGACTGATCGCACTGGACTTTAAGAAGATCCTCTCCTGAACGTGTGACTTTCCCTTGGTCTAGCATGACCAGATAACCACAAGTGGTGCTTTGTGCTTTTGAAGGGGTGAACCGTAGCACGTAGAGGCAAGAGTTGACGCTCTGCAATCCAGACCAAGTCAAAGCTTAACACCCGAGCAGTCAGAATGTGATTCTTGCTGAGACACCCTATGAAGCAGCCCATCAGCATTGTGAATCATAGGTCGCTGTAAGAACCTGCGATAGGCACTGCTGAGGTGAGCCATCAATGTTGTGATCCCCTGCACTTTGCAGGAGTGAAGCCATAAAGTGCTGTGTGATTCTGCAAACAGCACCACTGAGGTGGCCTGACACTGTTCTGTATCTCTGCACCCCGCAGACTGAGACCCATTTTGACCCGGCAAGAGGCATCCTCTGTTTGGGGAACCTGTCACTCTGTGCACCATAACTTGAGCTGTACCAGCAAGCCTGCAACTCCACAACGACTGCAGCCTGCAGAAACCTGGACATCAGTGATTCTAAGGCCAGCATGGCTCATCACCTGCTGCACTCTGCATCTTCACTCCTCACACAGAATGAGCCCCCTAGTGTTCGCACCATGCATTGATCCCTTCGAACCCGTTGGCCTTGGTACCACTGCAACTGCTGCAGTATTTATAGCTGCACCTTTGGCCAGCATTTGCATTTTTTACTTTGTGTTTCATTGCATGTAAGGTATGATGGAATGTTTATAAGTGCATTCATAATTGTTTTTATTTAGGGTCTTCTATTGCCTTAAACATTGCTTTTCAGTGACAAATAAGTGAATATACATTTCGTGTCCTATTCATCCAGTAATTAATATTTCCCCAGATTTTAACATTGAGAAATTACTAGGTGCAAGTTAAGCAGATCTGTGGTGTTTCACGAGATATCAGAATTTAGATGGAAGCGGTGACTGCAGTTACCATCCCCACTAAAATTAAGAGTCCACTAGTATCGAGGGTCTTAGCAACATATTTGCCTTGCTAGGTAGCCCCAACCTATTTTTTCAGTACTGCCCTACTTTCCAAGTTCAGTGGAGGGCATCTTTGGTGTCCTGTGCTGGTTCCAGACCCGTGTGAATGTGAAGTTTCCCAGGTCGTTTCCAGGACCCATTGAGCGAGAGTCAGAATATCCCATGGACCACGCTGACCATCTTGCCTTAATGTACTTGCTCTTCAGACCGAGTTTTAAGCCCCATCAATAATTTGGTGGGCCTGACACCCATGCCTCTCGGTAAAGACCACCTCTTTTGTAATGGCAAGCATTCCACAGCTCCATATTATGGAAGCAAGAAACTTCATACTTTTGAGTAATCTGTTTGATCTGCATCCTACCCCTATTTTGTTTAAATAACATATTTTCTCAGCTTTTTGTAAGTGTTTCTTCATTTTTTATCTTGTTTCAGGGCTTTGTGTTGCCACATTATGCATTGCATTGGTCATCAGAATTTTTGCAACATTTGTCATGGTGTGTTTTGCTGGCTTTAACCTAAAAGAGAAAATATTTATTTCACTCGCCTGGATGCCAAAAGCCACTGTACAGGTAAAGTATGTCAGAAGAGACCAGCGAAATTTCATCAGTTGCTTTTACATCCTGTATCATGCGATATTCAAGAATATAATCTACTTTGTAGAGGTTGTTGTTCCTAATATTTGTTTGCAGTTATCTCTGAAGTTGATTTCTGCTGTTGATGCTGGTGATGTGCCAGATAGCCGACAGACTGGTCGTTTACAAATTGTAATTTTATTGAAAACCCAGAGCTTGTAACCAAATGTCTATTGCCACCAGGAAACCAAACTGACTGGCTGAGGCTTCTTTGGGATGTTCGGACCAATTCAAGCAAAGATACAGAATATGGAAGCTTGATTCACTAAAAAATGTCACACATCTGCTCCTGTACATTTCCTCCTAGATTTGGAATATATTTCTATTTTTTTGGCGGTGCACAAACATCTCTGGGTGTAATTTCCAGGAGTATTCCTACAGGCTCATGTTTACTCATGTACATTTTCCACTACATGGAAAACCTGAATGATCAAGTCTGGCGTATTGTTATTTTCCTGTTTTTCTTCACAGGGAAATTGTTTTCACTTTTCTTAAGACCCTCATAGAACTTGGGAGAAGTCCCCTACAGACTGGCACGCTGGAAAAATTGTGAGTGCCCAAAGTCACACATTTGTGGGTCAACTGTGCATTTTTACATGCCCAGCTCCACCATTTTTCCGTAGCCTAAGCCAGAAATGCCAGGGATCTACCATCTTAGGTGCTCTTTACTGTTCTAAAATCCACAGATTCTTAGAATCTAGCTGAATTGCAGAGGCATTTTTTTGCAGATTCAACTTACTCCTGGATTTGCTGATCATTTGTCAATCCGGCCTACAATTGTTAACTTAGCCGGAAGCACAAAACATAGCACGCAATGCATACATCACAAGCAAGAGACATGTGCATGTGGTGTATTCGAAAGCTGACATGACTTTTTGTTGTCTTGATGGTAAGAATAAAGTTGCAGTATAGTTGAAGACCATAAGGCCCTTGAACTGACCCTAACTTTATAAAGCTACATTGAGCAATATGTTGTTTGGTCTTGAACCCCACAACCTTTCTAGGCATGCAATAATGAACTGTGGATGAAATTCAAGAGGGATTTTGATTCAAATTCGACCAAGCTCCACAATGCAAGACAAAGTAGACCTCAGCCTTTTCCCCTTTTCTAGTGCTCCAACAGTAAGAATGGCATGAAGGGAGCTCTTCACATGATCCATCCAGGAACTTCACCCCATTGCACAGCCTAACACCAAACAAACAACCAACACTTTGGAGTATAAGGCTCAGTAAAGATATACACCACACGGTTATCACTGTGCTCTGCACTACATTGCCTCTTCATTCTTTCTTTTGCGTAGCTGCATCACTGTCCCCAACCTTGAAGGCAAGGTCATGCATCTGTGCGCCGACAACTCCTAACCCTGCAGAGCAGTTCTGTAAGCTCTTGTCAGCAACCATGTACACTGGTGTCTACAGGAATGAACTCTGCATTGTTAGCCGCCCCACCACCAATCTGATATAATGTGTGAGTCTTTGTTTTCTCTGGACATTCATAGTTAAAACAGAGGCAGGGCACTGCCTGTTTTTGCTCTTTGTCCTCCAGCCCACTGACAGACTAATAACAGTCCAAGCCTATCTCTGCCTACTTTGTTTGTCTGCAAACTCAATGGAATGACTAAAAAAGCAAATCTGACCATGAAATTGTTCTAATTCCGTCACAAAACCTCATCAACTAATGTAAGTGATTTCCCCAGTTGCGATGTTCAGTGTACATTTTTGGCGTCTTCATTTTATTTCCTGGAGGTGAAACCCAGCCAGAAAGCAACAGAGCGATGTACATGGTCAAAGACAAGCATAAAGTTAGCGAGTAAGAGGAGAGGATGCTGGGTTGTGGATGGTTATTGTAATGTGATGTAGTGTTCCTTAACAAGATGCATCTTCAACTCTTTCTTAAATTGGAGCAGCGTTGGGATGGTCCTGAGGAAGAACGGGATGTTGTTCCAGATCCTGGGAGCATAGATGGAAAATTCCTGCTGTCTTGTTTTTTTTTTTTACACTTCTTAATCTGATAGTGTCTTTCCTGCGGGTGTTCCGATATCCACCAGAGATAACGAGCTTCTCTGCAAGATAAGGTAGGTGCTGGTTCTGATAGCTTTGTAAATGATGCAGCTGGTTTTGAAGATAGTGTGGGCATATTGGTAAATCTTAATGCTGTTAACTGTGAGTAGAGCACCAAGCGGATCCATGTAGAGGGTGAAGATGACCGGACACAGTATGGAGTTCTGGAGGACTCAAAGGGTGATGGGGTGCTTTTGTTACAGATGTGCCCAGGTGAACAAACAGGTGTTGTTTGGAAAGGTAGGCAGAGAACCAGGGAAGGGGATTGCTACTGAAACCCAGAGACTCCAGGGTGGAGGGCGTGCCAGGCAAAATAGGTGCCAGGACGTAGCTTTCGCAGCTCCTGTCCTGGCCGTTAATATCCTGATTCATCATTGCTCGTAGCCTCATGTGAGACTGATATGCGGCTCGCTATTGCGTTGGGGGCCCCGGTGGAGGTATTTTTAGTTGACGGTGTTGTGAGGGGCCCCTGTGCCGCTTGAGGATGCTGTCATCTGAGTTAGACCTCTGCACGGCTTGAGACGCTGCGGCCTGCATTAGCGAGGTGCGGACGAGAGCAGTGCACAAACAGCCCGACACCCACTGGAGGAGGCACTGTGCCATCAGAGGGCTGTGCTGTGGAACTAGGAGGACCCTGTGGGCGCTGCAACTACACCTAACTGGATCTTGTGGGAGGCACCATGAGCGGCGTTTGCAGAGTTGTTCCCGGAACGCAGTGGTGAGGCCTGCAATCCCCGCGGAAGACGCGTGCAGGAGCGGGGTCTCTGGCTGCTTTCGGAGGGGGTCTGCAGGGGCCTGGCGGTTGGATTGGATTTCTGGTTGGGGCGGACTGGACATCCCCACCCCCGGACTTGGGATTCGGCAGGTGGCATTGGAGTCCGCGCTTTGGCCCTGTTGCACGGGGGCCTGTAGATGCTTCCTGCGGGGGTCTCCCACCCCGGGTGTTGCAGGTGTGGTGGGAGTTCAGTGGGTGCGATGACCCTGCTTTTGAGGTCTCTGTGGAGGCTAGCTTGCTGCAGAGGCCTAAGGACTGTAACAGCCAGGGACTAACCCACCCCTGCCTGGTGGAGCTGGGGAACTTCCGTGGAGGGCCGCCCTTTGACCGCCGCTACGTAGTGTGCTTTGGTGAGTATAGCAGGGCCTGGGGAGTCCCTTACTGGTGAACAACTGAGAAATAGCATCAGCGACAGGAGGTACAGAATGCTGCGATCCAGATTGCCCCCTTTCTCTTTTGGGAACTACGGCGCGATGGGAAAGGACAGGTCACAGAGGGGGACGCAGCAGATCAAGATGGACCCGTTGACAGCCCTTGGGGCCACTGTGAGGGGAGGTCCTCCCTGGGAGGTTACGGTGAATGACCGTGTGGGGGCAGCAAGGTTCCACATGCGCTCAAATCCAGGTTGCAATAAAGGCGTCCAGCACAGCGGTACAGGCTGATTCAGTCTCTTGGAATGTTGGTCTGCTGCTCACTGACTTACTTAAAGTGGCAGAACGGTCATTGGTCATGGAACAGGATGTGGCCAACTCCAGGAAGAGGTCACAGCCTTAAAGACCACTCTGACTGACCTTTCGGCCAAGACAGCCGCGCTTGAACACATGGCTGAGGATGCGGAGGGCCACTCTAGGCGCTGTAATCTCCGGTTTGTTGGTTTTCCAGAGGGGGTGGAGGAACTGACCCTGGAACTCTTTCTTGAGCGCTGGATTGCGGATAACTTCCCATCTGCCGATTTGTCTTCTCTATTTGGAAATGAACAAGCCCAACGTGTCCTGCGCCGAAGCCGCCAATGCGCGCTCCCCTGCGCATGATCATTGTGAAAATACTTAATTTTAGAGACAGGGATGCAGTTCTGCAGGTGGTCCATCAGGCTGGAGATCCCACCTTTTCCTGAGTATACAAGGCAGATGCAGCAGCTACGCATGTCCTTTGGGGTTGAGAAACAAGCTGAAGGCGATAGGACTGCGCTACATGCTTCTTAACCCTTCCAAGATGAAGGTGCTCCATGCTGACTGTATGCATTTTTTTACCACTCTCAAGGCAGTGTGGCACTGGCTGGCGGTGCGGGGAGAGGGTCAAATTCCGGCCCGCCCTCTCGGGCCTGTGGGGACTGGGCTCCGTATAATATTGCTCAAGGCCAGTGAGGAGGTGCAGGCGGCACGTTGGGATGGCCTCCAGGTCCTCCACCAGGGTAGTGGTCCTCCGAGATGGTACCCTGGACCTTGAGAGAGGAGGTAAGGGCACTCTTGGAGGCAGTTACTGCCACTAATTCGGATGAAAGCAGAGCAGATGTGGTGGAGGAGACCCCAGCCATGGGGGAATCTTGATGTGATAGTGCTACGCGCTGATCGTTGAGGGTACTTATCTGGAGGTGTGGCTGTAATGATCTTTTCTTCTGCGGCTGTGGAACCGATGAGTCCGAGCTAGGCCCCAGCATGCACAGCCTACTTTCCTGAACTGTACAATGTGTGTGAATTGTGTTGCCACTCGAGTGTTAGCAGTGGATGCTGACTACACGGGTGAGGCCTCTCCCCCACTGTGTGGTTTTCATTTGTTAGAGATTGTAGAGTGTGTGATTTGGGTTTCAGTCATGGTAAGGATTGCATTGTTGGGGTGGGTGGGATGGAGTGAGACAGGATGATAGTACACTTTCACTTGATGACACGGAATGTCCGCAGGTTCATATGTGAAGCGGTATACAATACTGACATACCTGCATAGGCAGGGTGTACATATTGCGCTGCTACAGGAAATACATTTGATGGAGAGTGAGGTACCCAAGAAATGGAGGAGGCAGCTGTTTTCTGCCACATATTCCAACTATGCCCTTGGGGTTCTGACCTGAGTGGCCCCGCAGGTTCTCTTCTGGGTTCGAGTCTTTAAGGCAGGTATCGAGGGGAGGTATCTCTTGGTACATGGTCTCCTGGACGGCGTGGAAGTGTGCCTGTTGAATGTCTTTGCATTGAATGTTGATGATGGTGGGCTCTATCTGGAGTTGGAAAGGGAACTGCTTCCTTATGTTGAAATTCCTCTGCTATGGGCCAGGGATTTCAATTGCGTGTTAAAAGAGCTAGACCGGCATCGGCCTTGGCTTCACACTAAACCGAATATGTCTACCCCTTTGCGAGCTGTGATGGAACAACTAAAGTGCACTGATATATGGTGTGCGACTCACCCGGGGCTCCGGAAATGTACATGCTACGCACCACTGCATGAAACATATAGTCGTCTAGATAGATTTTTGGTGTCGGAGACGTGGCGGCTACCATATTGAATGTCCATATTCTGGGTAGATTCCTTTCTTACCACATGCCGCTGTTGCTGGAATGGAGCATGGGCGGCACTAGACTGAGGGTCCCCTTGTGGCGCTTCAGCCCAGAGACGTTGGGGGATACACTATTCCAGGAGGAGATTCGGGAGGTGGCCATCAGCTACTTCGAGGCTAATTGGTTGTCAACAGCACGGGGTGGGGGGAATTGGGAATGGGACACCCTAAAATTGGTGACACGGGGGGCATGGCCAAGATGGCGGCAAGATAGGACGCTGTTTCTTCGCTCCCGCCCGCCGCCGGCCCAGAACTGTGCCTCCCATAGCTCAGACTGGGCACGGGGGATCGAATCTGATTGAATCCCACCCGGGAGATGTCAGGACCAAAGTGGGAGCTTTTTGAGGCAGCAATATCACCCTAAAGAAACACCTGCTGAGTCCGGGAGCGGCCGTGGCCTACGCGGCGTCTGGAGCAGACGCGGCTGCAAGCCGCGGAGAGCGAGAGGCCCGCTGACCCTGCGATACCGCGGGGGCCTGCACCAGGCGTGATTCCCCCGCGCCGGCGAACCCAGAAGAGGTGAGCACCGAGGGGTGCATGACAGCGGAGACCGCCGCCGCGGGGGGAGACGAGCTTGTGGGCTAGTCGGGCCTGCTCCCGGCCTACCATCGGCGGCCCACCCGAGTGTCGGGCACCGACGCCGGGCCTGGGGGGCGGCTCAACAGGCCCGAACGATTCAAGGGTACCCCACTGGCTGTCGCCGAAGAGCAGAGGCCTCACCGGGCACGGTCCCGACTGCCGGGACCCCCGCTGAAGAAGGTGCGGACGTGGGAGCTGAAGGGGCCTGCATCCGGCCTACAACCTGCGGCCTACATAGATACAGGACGATCGGCGCCGGGCCTGATGACATGGCGCGGCTAAAATTGAGCTCCCCAGGAGCACCTTGCCGATTGCCCACCGAGGAACGGAGATCCGCCCGGGTGTGCCACCCTTCGTCTCCTGAGCAACGAGGCGGGGGGCTCGCGCTCTTTCGGTCCCGGCTGCGGCCCGACCACTCAGCACGGAACACCTATCACCCCACTCTAACAGGACGAGCGCCACGGCCCAAAGGAGCGGAGGATTGAGGCAAGGGGGAAAACAAGCGCGGCCACCATTTGCGGGTGGCCGCTAAGAGTGGGACGCGGCAGCCAGCGGTGGCGCCCCGGCTAGGACCGGGTGCGGCCTGCGGGCGCACTGCGATTCCCCCGCTTGTTCACCCAACATCGCCTAGCACTTCATTGCATAGCCCGTCAAGACCCCCACATCAACGTAAGCCCCGGCCCAGCGACAATCGGCGCGCCAAGCTGGCCCCCAATATCGGACTCTGAGCCAAACAGGTACGGGGAAGCAGAGCGAGTGGAGCCGAGAGCGACAGGAGAGGGGCGCAGAGCAGGACGGCAGGAGCGAGTGATGATGCGGGCCCAGAAAACGGACTATCTCTTGATCTCTACACACCTGGGCCCAAGCCGACGGAGCTGGTAGGCCTGATCAGAGGCTAGATCCGGCACAGCTCAGACAGCGGTGCCTTGGCGGAACAGTCCACAATATACGGCTTGCAGCCTGGGGGAGCGGACTTGCGTTGGAACCGTGGCAAAGGAGGAAGTCCCCCCAGCCCGGACGACAAGTCAGTTTACGCTGAAACGAACCTGGCTCATACTGGCACAATAAGGAAGGGAGCTAGAGGTGAGCGAGGCAAGGGCCTATAACCGGGGGACACTTCCTTCGCGCAGCAGGGGCAATAGCTGCGTTGGCGGTTTCATCTAGCAGGCGCCCACCGGTCCCGCCCGGACGGCACTAAGCACCATTTACCGAGCCCGGCGGAAACCCCCGGCGCTCGGGGATAGTGTTAGCCCGGCCCACGAAGAACGCAACGGTCGAGAGGCACGAGATTATGACCTCCACTCGAGGAAAGAAGGACAAAACCTTGAAAGACCTTTTTGCGCGCTCTCAAGGAGGTGGCACGATGGAGCACCCTAACTCGGGAGAACCAACCCAAACGAAGGTAGATGGCACCGGGGAGGAACCTGTGACATGAGCCTTCCTGGAGTCGCTGTTCACGACCCTTCGCGAAGACCTGCAAAAAGTTAAACGCGTTCTCACGTCAGAAATCAAAGATGTCAGGAGGGACGTGGACAACATCGGGGAGCGGGTGGCCGCGCTGGAAGATAAAGGGGATGGCAGAGACACTGAACTGGCAGCTTTGCAGCTAGAGGTATTACGTCTCCATGACCAGCACATAGACCTACAGGCCCATCTCGAGGACCTTGAAAACCGCTCCCGCAGACATAACATCCGGATCAGAGGGGTGAAAACGAACGCGGAAGCAGGTGACATTTTCAATTACGCAAGAGACTTGTTCAACCATATACTTGGCAACCCACCCAACACGGATCTTAAGCTGGACAGAGCTCACAGGGTGGGCCCACCCCGACCAGACAAAGCACTGCCGGCGGACATATTAGTCTGCGTACAAGACTTCAGGACCAAAGAAGAAATCTTCAGCAAAGCCAGATCCATGCACCCAATCGCCTTCAGAGATCAGACCCCGACATTGTACCAAGACCTAGCTCTACTTACCCTCCAGAAACGAAGGAATTTTCGGCCAATCACTGCACACCTGCATCAACAAGGCATCTCATATTCCTGGGGTCACCCGTTTCGACTCAACTTTCACGTGGATGGTAAGCTCCTCCAACTAAGATCACTTTTGGAAGCGAGTCGACTGCTGGGTGTTGAGCTTCCTGAAGAGGATAAAGAGAGACGGAGCCCCACCCCTGGATCCGGCGACTCACCCTTGGGTTGGAGACGCCAAGGCCGCAGATGACGACTGGAAAGACCTGACCCAGCAGAGATCACGAAGGGACAACAAGCGGTACTGGAATCCATGCCGGAAGCCCTAGCGAAGACGCACACTTAGTGAGACAGACATGGGGTGCTTCGCTCCCTTTTCTTTATTGCATTGGGGCGGGAGGGGGGAGCAGTTTTTGGCCACACTATGGACCCCGTAGAGACTTCCTGCCGGTCATCCTCGGATGACGGACTGTTTTTTGATTTCTTATTACTCACCTATACACATGTTCTGTTTGTTCATAAGGATCTTTTGTTCTATTTTGGGATCCCTCGTTCACTGTCTCCCACCACAAAGGTGCCGTACGACACACCACTTGCACCTCCTGGAGCCTATGCCCATGACCATACACGCCGATTTAGCCCTAGGTCCCTAGCTGCAATCCCTGTACTCAGATCCTTAGATGCCCCTCACTAAACTCAAGATTCTCACATTGAATGTGAGGGGTCTTAACAACCCGATCAAGCGCAGGGCGATTCTATCATATCTGGAGAACTCCAAAGCTGATATATGCCTCCTACAGGAGACACATCAACTCTTGCGCGACTGCCACCGACTCAAATCCCGTATGTTCCCAACGCAACTATTCTCATCCGGCCCCTCTAAAACGGCGGGAGTGGCAATATTGGTCTCCCGGTCCTTCCAGGGAAGGGTAGTCCAGAAAGTGGCAGAAATCAGAGGGAGATTGCTCACTTACCAGTTTGTAATTGGGGGCCAAATGTTAGTCATCGAGTCCCTATACGCACCCAATGAGGGCCAAGAGAGATTTCTCCACAAAGCTCTGACAGAGGCAAAAGCGACAGCCGAACGCAAGATACTTATAGGGGGTGATCTTAACCTAGTGTTCGACAATTCCCTAGACAGGTCTGGACAGCTCTTCGGCCAGACAGGCGCGCTTTCAAAGGAAGGGCTAGATCGACTGAGAGAGTTAGGCCTAATAGATCTCTGGAGATGTCATCGTCCCCACCTCCGAGAATACTCTTTCTTTTCCAACGCTCACAAAACCTACGCCAGACTTGACTATTTGATAGGCTCTGAGGCCCTCCGCGACCTCACCTCCGATGTCGACATTCTAGTAGCCTCTCTATCGGACCATGCTCCGGTTGTGGCCACATTAACACTCCCTCCGGTTCAGCGGCCAGCACGGCAGTGGTACCTCAGGGACACCCTCTTACAGCGCCCGGACGTAGTGGCGCAAATACAGCGTGCCATAGATGACTATTGCACAATGATAATCCAGACACGCTAATGTCGACACGGTGGGAGGCACTCAAGGTGGTAATTAGAGGGGAGATAATAGTAATCTCGACAGCAGACAACGCGGAGCGTAGGAAGAAAAGGGATGACCTCACACGGAGAACAAAGGAACTGGAGCAAATGCACCAGAGGACTGGGGCGCCTAGAATCTGGCGCCAACTACGTGCAGTGCGTACACAATTAGCAGCTATTGACCAGGACAGGGCGGAATACGCAGCTTTGCGACTAGGCCACTCGTATTATACTGGGGGAGACAGATGCGGTCGCCTGCTAGCACTGCGCGAGACTAGACAAATGCAAGGGGTCCAGGAGATACGCGACCCAACGGGAAAACTAGTGACTGACGACGCTGGGATAGCGGAGACTTCCCGAGAATTTTACACCCGGTTATACTCGGGACAGCAACTGAATAGCGCAGACGGAGACGCCTACTTGGCAGAAGCACATCTCCCCACACTAACCCCGGAGCAAACGGAACACCTAGAGAGGGAAATACGAGTGGAAGAGGTCATAGCAGCTATCTCACGCCTTAAACTGGCCAAATCGCCTGGGCCGGACGGATACACAGTGGCCTTTTACAAGCAGTTCTGCCCCGTGTTAGCCCCTCTACTAACTAGACTCTTCAACACCTTTGCGACCCCCGGGGCGATACCAGACACGATGCTTGAGGCCGCTATTGTGGTCATCACTAAACCAGGGAAAGACAAAACCAGCTGCGGAGCATACCGCCCCATATCCCTCTTTAATATCGATCTGAAACTATACACAGGGATTCTAGCAAACAGATTGTGTGAGAAGTTGGCCTGGCATATGCTGTCCACTAGTTATAGTGGGCACCTTGCACCAGTCCAAACGACCTTTATTGATGATAGGTTTAAAGACAACCTTTATTGAAAGCTATCCTAGTGGTAGCTATGGAGAGCAGCCTTCAGGCTAAGTCTTGAAGGAGTGTTAAGCTGTTTGTTTTACCAGTCTATAATCTCATGAATGACCAAATGAAAGGAGAACCACACCAGGTATATATATAAAATATATGTATTTATTACTAAACACTACCCACTAGTCTCTTTATGAGGCTAGAGGTCGAGATACACAAGTTACAAGTCAAATAACACAGTAAATTAGCACAATATACGATTAGCCCTAGGGGCGTACCAAACCATATATTAAGAAAGTGGTATAAGAACCACGACTTGACTAGACACAAGGCCTAGAGCCTGTAGAATCGCTGGGACCCCCAAGGAACCACCCAAAGTAGTGACACAGGGGACCCATGGGGGACGTGTGCAGTGTGTGAACACAGCCGCGAGCTCCGTTAGCGTCTATGGGGAAAGTCGCTGTTAGAGTTTTAAAGTTTAGGAACACTTCGGAGTGGACTAGGAACAAACCCTTTTGGACTTGGAGGGTTCTAGGGCCAACACCCACGGGAGCACCGTAGTACTCGTGTTACCTCACCCAGGGAAGCCGGGTGCACAGGTGTCAAATGGTGTCGGGCCGCGCCGTCGTTTTCAATGGCCACTGGCTGGAAAGTGCTGCTGCCGGGAAGCTGCGAAGTGTCCGAAGAGATCCAAGCCTGGATCGAGGTTGAGAAGAACCTGAAAGCAGAGGGGACAGAGTCTAGTTCACTAGCCAGTGACCAGGGGCACGATAGTCGAATGCCCACCGATGTCGGGTGCTTCAAGTTCGAAGAGGGGAAGATTGTCTCTGCAGCCACGAGGACAAGGAGGCGTCGACGACGACCAGGAGCTGGAATCGAGCTGTCCCACGAAGGTAGTAGCTGACTGCGGTGTCGGTGCCCGGATTGGACCCAACAAGCCTTGGTAACAGCAACCCACGCAGAAAGGGAACAATGGTTTCGGAGCGGACCAGCGAGGTCCGAGGGACTCCCCAAGCGAGGGAGAGTCAGGGCAGGCCTGGAGCAACCAGGGGGGCCCGTTGAAATCAAAGATGTCCTTCTGAGAGACCCACAAGTCGACGGACAAGGGATCGCGAAGGGACCTCGAGCGGAATCACGAAATGGCGGCCCACGGGTCACTCGGAGTGGCCAGGCCGGCAATCTTCGGTGGATTCACTGCTCGGGGTCAGGGCTACAAATAACCCAAAGCACAGCCTCTAGGATCGACCAGAAGCTTATGCACTTGCAAATGTGCACAGTGTCCAGGGGTTCCGGTTCCACGGTACCCACGAGGGCTACGGGTCTCAGCTTTGCTGGGGACTCGGGTCAGCCTCTGGGAAGTCTGGAAATCCACCACCTGGGTTGCAGGGTCGTCGGCGTCCGGCGGGAGCTTCAGAGATGCAGACCGGACAGATGTGTCTTTGGTGCCTGCCAAGCAGGGGAGTAACTCATTTACTCCAAGGGAGATTCTTCAGTCATCTGGCGTTTAACAGATCGTCGAAGGTCCAGGATTCAGTTTCAGAGTTTCGTCCAGGGATATCTAAAGTCCTGTTGCCAGGGGTTCCTTTCTTATACCCAAGGAAGGGGTTGGACTAACTCAGGGGACCCAGCTATGGGAGGGTTTGGAAAGAGGGGTGGCTACACCCATTTCCTTTGTCCAGTTTCGCGCCAGAGCAGGGGCTGGCAGCCCCTGCAACCGGTTTGAACTGGGGTATGCACAGGGACATCAAATGTGCCCCCAGTGCAGGACTTCAAAGCACTCAGAGAGTGCTCCCACCCAGCCCCAATACACTAAAGCCTGTCTGGGAGGTGGTAACACCTCCCTGCGTCAGGAAACCTATTGTCCAGGCCTCCCCTGCCGGAGTTTCGGTCAGCAGTGGGAGGCCAGACTCGTGTCTGTGGCTGCAGCATCCATTTTGTGATGCCAGGGCTCTGTTTAGCTGGTACCGGGTATACCGGTGCTGTCATGTCTCTCCCTCTAGAAGGGTGGGATCATACTCCCACACCAGGGACTGGTGTGGGGGGATGATTCCAAGGTGTTTGACAACAAACACGACATGTTTCCGTGCAGCCATCCCAAAGTTAGCATTTACCGTTGAGATATAATGCACTTAAGAGTATATGGTCAGGCTGCACTCACAGACAACCCCAGAGGATAGATTCCGAAGGCTGCAGAGGGGCTCTGCTCAGGCATGGGCACCCTCTCACATAAAACCAAGCACCCTGCCTTCAGGATTGATAAGGCCTGCCATAGGGGTGACTGATAGGTTTATATGTGCAGTGATAGGGTGAGATATAGTGAACCTATATCTCAGTAAGGGGTGCAGGCACCACCTCACTCAGGCTGCTGTAGCAGTCCTGTGGTGTCATTTTGGAAGGCTTCCCAGGGGTGGCATAATACATGCTGCAGCCCCTGGTAGGCCTCTGGGGTACATATGCCCTGGGTACATAGTATACCATATACTAGGGACTTATAAGGGCACCCCAGCATCCAATCTGAAGTGTACCTAATGTACATGGAATCACTTTTAGAGAGGAAGCAGCTAGGCTGGGGTCCTGGATAGCAAGGCCCCAGCCAGACTAAAGTCGCAAAACAGTGAAACATCAGCAAAAAGTTGGGGTAACCATAAGAAGCAGATCCTACTCTCCTACAGATTGGCCATATACATACCAGGATTAATTGACCCCGACCAGGCGGAATACTAAGAGGGTCCTCCATATTATAGAGAAGGCCTCAAGGACACAGGGCGACTACATGCTTCTCACTATCGATGCCGAGAAGGCCTTTCACAGGGTCCACTGGCCATATCTTGAGCAGGTATTGTCGCACGTCGGGCTGGGTGAGAAATTGAAGACACAAATTCTGAACTGCTACCGCCTCCCCACGGCATCAGTCAGAGTCAATGGGCACACGTCGACCCGCTTCCCCATAAGCAGAGGCACAAGACAGGGGTGCCCTCTTTCACCCCTGCTCTTTGCACTGTACATGGAGCCTATAGCCCAAAAAGTCAGAGCGCACCCTCACATCACTGGGATTAGGTTTGGAGGAGATATCCACACCATAAGGTTGTACGCGGACGACGTCCTGGTAACTCAGTCAGAGCCAGCTTCGGCCTTGGGGTCCTTCTTGTCGGAGCTAGATTCCTTTGCAAGAGCCTCGGGGTTCAAGGTTAACATTGAGAAATTGGTCGCGGTTAATCTTTCCCTGTCACCACGAACACTGGCAAGCCTACAGAATCAGCACCCCATACAATGGGCAGGGGACACAGTCCCTTACCTAGGAATCCAATTAGTGCCCACCCTACAGACGATGGTGTCGGTCAACTATACCAGGCTACACGCACAGGTCCGCACAGAACTGCGACGCTGGAAGCATTATCCGATCTCATGGCTAGGGAGGGTGGCTGCCATCAAAATGACCATATTGCCCAAAATACTATACTTATTTCAGACACTCCCTCTGCGACCTCCACCCGGGTGGATACAGCGGGTGCAGACAGAGATCTCTCACTTTATCTGGCATGACCGCAAACCACGAATGAAGAAAACCATTAGCACTCTACCACCTGGTGAGGGCGGGCTGGGGCAGTTGCGACATTTAGTTGAGTGGAGCCGCACTGAGTCGGAGAAACACTGGTTGTTTCAGGACCGAGCGGTAGCAGGCACGTCCCTGCAGAAGATTCCCTTTCTTAAGAAACCACACAGACCCCCTAACCTATATGCTTCCCACATCACACGAGCGACACAGGAGGCGTGGGACCACACTAACACCAAACACAAACTGACCACCTTCTCCTCCCCCCTCACCCCACTCTTTGACAATCCTGATTTTAGTCCGGGGATGGACGAGACTGCTTTTACACATTGGCGCTCCTAATGCCGCGCTTTGGGGCACCTCTTCGACGTAGAAGGAGTCCTCTCCTTCACACAAGTCAGATCTGACTATGGGATCCCCGAATCTGATAGGTTACACTACCTGCAGCTTCGACATTGGGCGCTACACCCGAACTACAGACCACACGCGCAGAGGCACCTCACACCCTATGAAAGATGGCTTATAACGAGGACGTCAGATAAGAAGCTAATCTACGATCTCTATAAGATGTTACTCATCCGACACACACACACATATAATGCAGGCGGCACGCGCTGGGAAAGAGACCTAGGTCGAGAACTTAGCAGCAAAGAGTGGGAGGGTGTATATTACAGGGCATGGCACACGGCAAGTAACATGGGTCTGACGGAAACGCTAACAAAAATAGTCACCTATTGGTACTACACGCCAGAACGCATCCACAGAGTAGACCCAAAACAAAGCGCTGAATGCTGGCGAGGGTGTGAAAAGCAGGGAACATTGGTTCATCTCCTATGGGAATGTGACCACATACAACAGTACTGGTCCCAGATATTAAACGAGGTGGACAAATATCTAGATACCCAGCTACTGAGATTCCCAGCCTATGTACTTTTAGGAGTACCAAACCCTTTAACGTATCCACTCAAGTCCAGAAGAGGTCGCCAGATAGCGATAGCCTTAGGATCATCGGCTCAAAACATTCTGACCCACTGGACAACCTCCCGAACCCCCACCTTTACAGGTTGGCTCCAGCGCTTGTGGCATGTTTTGGGGATGGAGAAGATGACCCTTACACTGGCAGGGAAGGGCTCGACCTTTGGGGATCTTTGGCAACCATTCCTGGCTCTCCTTACACCAGAGTTCCGCGAGCTAATCTGTCCTAGGTACCTGCGCCTCCCCGATACACATACTGAGGCTGGCCAGGGCACGACACCACAAGATACGACATAGGCCTACCATAAGACTATAGAAGAAGCAGTGAACGAGGGAAGGGGAGGGGGGTGGACGGGGGGGGGGGGTAGTGTAAGTTTCTTTTTTCTGTTTTCACCTATTCATTGTTTGTTCCATCAGTAAGCCAACTGCGTAGGGCTTTGCATAGCCCATGGTAATGCGTATACTCCATAGTGATGGTTTGTTTGTTGATAAGTCTCAATAAAAAGATTTAAACCTAAAATTGGTGACATGCGGGGAATGTATGTCCTGCATTGGCGGTACACATTGCCACCTTGAGGTGGACCTGACGGGAGAGGAGAGGGTCCTGACGGATCTTCAGTTGAATGCACATGTGGATGGGGAGTGACAGGAGGATTTACTGACAACGCAGCGATGGATTAAGGAAATGTGGGACAGGCTAGACTGTCTGACCCGGCGCGACTACATGCAGCGGTTGCATAGAGAGGGGGACAGGAGGATGTTGGCGTGATTGTTGAAAAGAGAACGTCTGCCCTCACTAATACTGTAACTGAAGTGCCAAGATGGCACCATGGTTCAATTTGCTCTTATGGGACCACGTGGCAGCTGTTTACAGTGCAGGGACATAGGATGGCCTGGCGGACGCAGGGTGGTTTTTTGATGGCTTGGAACTCCTGCACCTTACAGAGGCGCAGGGGCAAGGCCTAGAGGAGCAGCTCCAGTTGGAGGAATTTCAGGAGGCGGCCCGTGCCAGGGCACGCTGTAGGGCTCCGAGCCCGGACGGGCTTCCGAGAGAATATTAGCAGACGTTTGCTGGACTGTTGGTGCCCTGCCTCCTAGAAACTCTTCAGGAGTATAGGCACAACAGTCTGGTGCCAAATTATGTGCGGGAGGCCCAAATTGTCATGCTCCCACAACCGGGTAATGACCCGACAGATCCAAGTTCATATTAGCCCCTGTCCATGCTGGGGGTCGACACTAATAAGGTGCTGGCAAAGGCCTTGGCGATGCGATTAGGTAGGTTGTGTTAATTTTGGTGCATGAAGACCAGTGTGGTTTTATGCCCGGTAGAGAGACGCAGATAAACCTGCAAAGTCTGTCTCACCTCAGTGGCAAATACAGACTTGGAGGCTGCAGTGTGGCGTTAGATATTGAAAAAGTCTTTGATACTCTCTGCTGGAACTATGTATGGGAGGGATTGCGGAGGATGGGGCTGGGTCCGGTATTTCTATCATGGGTGCGATTTTTTTATACCTAACCTGTGGCGCATCTCCGGACCGGGAATGTGGGAACATAGTGTTTGTCTATTTAACGGGGTCGAGGCAGGGGTGTCCCCTATCGTTGCTCCTCTTCGCCTTAGCAATGGATCCCTTGGGAGTTCGGCTGCGCCAGGGCATGGTGAGATGGGGCGTTGTGGTGGAGGGCCCACCCATGTAATTTCTCTATAAGCAGATGATGCACTGATTTATGTACTCCACCGGGAGCAATAGGTGGGTGCGTTGTTGGAGATTATGTCTGTGTTTGGGGAGGTCTAGGGTTTGCGGGTCAACTGGCAGATGTCTGTGCTCTTCAGTCTGGCCGAGCTGGTGGGATTGGACAGTGCTGATCTCCCAGTGTCGGGGCTTCAGTGGGAGTGCGATCACTTCTGGTACCTGGGCATATAGGTGGCCCATACCTTAACATGGGTAGGGCTCTCGTGAACCTAGAGGCATCTGTTGGTTTCTGGAACCGCCTACCTCTAACTGTGGTGGGTAGAGTAGCCCTGAGCAAGATGGTATTGCTACAGTGCTGCCTGTATGTCCTGCAGAACTCCCTGTGCTGTATACCGAGAACCACCTTAACCGGCTCAACAGCCTTTTAGTATCCCTGGTGTGGGCCCGGAAGAGGAATAGGGTGAAGTTGGAGGCGCTAAAGTTGGACACGGAGCTCGGGGGACTGGGTCTAATAGACCTACGGATGTATTATTTTGCTGGCCTCTTACAATACGTTGCGCATTGGTGCACAGAGGGCCAGAATGGGGAAAAGGCGCTGCTGGCGGACTTGGGGGCCAGGGCAGACCTTCCTGGATACCTGATGCAGGGGGCAAGAGTCACAAAAGATTGCCCTTTTGTTGTCCGATAGGTGGCAGAGGTCTGGGAACAGGTGGTCATACACGTGCTGCGTAAAGCCCCATACACCAGGTTGTTGTCCCTTCACTGGATGCCATGCTGCCAAACGGATGCACTCCGTGATGGACCTTATGCAGTGGTACGACGGGGCTGCACCACCGCTGGTGATCTGTGCCTCAATGGTGGCTTCTTCACACTGAGATGCAGGAGTTCTTTCGATTGCGACCGGGACGGTTTCTGCAGTACGCAAAGGTGTCTTGCACACGAGGTCTGGATTAATTTCCTTGCAGAGCCAGAGGAGTTCCATATACAAGGCCCTGATGGCTGACCACTTGATTGATATGACTGGAGTCCGTGACAGGTGGCTGTTGGACCTGCCTGAGCCTCTTACGGATGGCGAGTGGAGGCGTGCCTGCGCTTAGGTCAGCAAGGTTGCCAGCAACGCCCGATTGAAACTCACCCAATTTGATTATTTGCACCTCACCTATTTGACTCTCCAGAGGTTGCATAAGTTTAACACGACTCGGTCTGCAGCCTGTCCTAAATGTGGGGTAGAGCCAGCAACATTCCTTCACATGACATGGGAGTGTGCCAGACTACGGAGTTATGGGGAAGAGGTGTTACATGTGCTACGGAGGCCACGCATGTTCGGGTGAAGGCCTCTATCATACATTGCCTGTTGGGAGTACTACCGACCCCGCAGCGAGGGACCAGGATGAAACACAGGTTTGCGCTGTTGGGTTTGGTGTTGGCTAAGCGACGCCACGCCATCCACTGGACGCAGCCCTGTCCGACCACGAGGCATAGGTGGTTGGCGGATCTGCGTTAGTGGGATGTAGCAGAGGAGCGGAGGCTACGATTGGTACGCACAGACAAGAATATGCTGAGAGAGACCTAGAAATGTGGCGTGAGATGTTGGAAAGTTTGGTAGCCGAGGGGCCGGCACTTGCTACCTCTCCTGAGACCACACTGGGAGTGGGATTGGTGGAACTCGCAGTAGAAGCAGAGGTCTAGTCGCCCAGAGTCCTCTACTGTGTAATTGCACATGTGTGTGTGTCTGTCGGTGGCTTGAGGAGTGAACGATGTGGGTGTGACCCCCTGGCATTTCTAGTTTCCATCTTCCTCCTTCTCTTGTGCTTCCCCCCCCCTTTTCTGGCCCCCCCCCTTCCCCATCCCTCTTGGAGATAGTTTGAGGGCCATGGGGTGGGGCTGTCACTGCGGGTGTATGCTGCTGCTGTCAGTTTAGTTTTGTTGAATTCTTTCTTTCTTTCTTTTCTTATTTTGCTGGATAAAAATGCAGGTGTGGTTTAGCTTGTTGTTAGACTCGTATGGACTGGGAGATATGCTGTTATATGTCGGGCCTGATGAGGTTAATGTGCTGGGTCCTCAGCCTCAGTTGTAGACGAATGCTTCAGACTGTTCTTTCTGAATGGGGGCGTTGTTGACCTGAAAAGTATTTCTGTTTATTTTACCGACATATGTACCACTATGTCATGAGATGTGATGTACCTCTGCTGATAAAAACAAGTCTAAACAAAAAAAGACTTGAGGGTGCGTATGGGGCTGGGATAATCTATAGTAGTTGATAGATAGTCAATAGGCAGCTGAGAGGTCTAGCAATATCAGAAGGCAGGGTCATCTTCATCTGTGGTCAAGAGGGCATCATCTACAATGTGTAAGGTAGCTGTTTCCATGCTACAGTGTAATTTGAAGCCAGGCTGGTAGTTGTGCAGGAGATGGTTAGCTCTGATGTGATCTTTGATTTGAACATGGACTGTTTTTTGAGTAATCTTGCCAATGAATGGTAGCTGAATGATGGCCGGAAGTTGGTGAGATCATCTCAGGTTTCTTTAGGACTGGGAGGATCCGGTATGTCTTGAGAGCTTCTGGGAAGATGCCTTGAGTGAGGCTGGCATTGACTATGGTATATAGGAGTAAGAGAACATCTCCAGAGAGAGCTTTGATGAAGGTCGATGGTAAGACATCATCTTCATAAGAATTGGCTTTGAGGGAGTTGAGTATGTTAGCGAAATTTGGGAGAGCTAGGTCTTATAAAGCTGATCATTGCAAGATTCAATGGGAAATGATGGGTGTAAGAATTGAAGCAGACTTGGTGTTGTTGACGTTCTGTCTGATCTTCTATATTTTTTCATGGCTGTTGATGGCATTGTACTTTTCTGAGAAATGAGGAAAAGCTGGGTCTGGCATGCGGTTAATGTAGTGCTTGATTGTCTTGAACAGTGTTCTGCCTCTGTTTGTGGCTTCGTTAACATAACATAACAGTGTCAACATGGTCTTTAGAAAACTGGGGTGCTGAAGGCTTTGGCTTGTACTTGGTGTTGTAATTAGGGTGTGGATGTTTCTATAGCTTTCCAAATAATTCTTGAAGTTGTTTAGAAGGGTGCTGGCGTTGGACATGGTGTTGATAGGGAGAGAGATGTGTTCAAGCATTAAGTTGTCTATGGAGAAGTCTTTGAAGGATCTGTAAGTTTGTTCTTCTCTTTTATTGAGCTTGGTTTGTTGATAGAGTGCTTATCATTAAGATAGAGATAGAAAAGTGTTTGGTCCAGTCCGGGGGTATGGGTGGCT
Organism: Calotriton arnoldi; assembly: GCA_963921515.1. Taxonomy (NCBI): domain Eukaryota; kingdom Metazoa; phylum Chordata; class Amphibia; order Caudata; family Salamandridae; genus Calotriton; species Calotriton arnoldi. The sequence goes on from CAWUFW010010549.1 coordinate 551,688, forward strand.
TGCATTGAATTGTTGATGATGTTGAGAAGACAAGGTCAAAGATGTGGCCTTTGGAGTGTGTTGGGTGTGTAACATGCTATGCCACATTGAGTGTGTCAATGAAGTTGAAGAGGGTGTCTCTTGTCTTTTTTTTTTTTAAGCCTGTGTTGTCTGGGAAGTTGAAGTCACCCAAGTGGGTGGTATGTGCATATCTGCTGGACGAGGTGGTGAGGAGATCTGAGAATTCCTCACTGAAGTAATTGATGTGCCTGGGATGCTTGTAGATGAGATGGGAGAGGAAGGTCTGAGTTGAGGGTTACTTGCTTGCCTAGGGTCCAGGACCAGGAGAAGTTATGGTGAGAGTGAAGCCTCCTCCCTTCTAATGTGTGCGGTCCACACGTTGGATACTGTAGACTGTAACATGTAGGAAGCAGGACGTCTAGGATGTGTGAAAATGTGGGAGTGAACCATGTTTCGGTGATTAAGAGAGCTTCAAGCTTGTGATAGGTGCTGCGGTCTGCGATGTCTGGTGCATGGAGTACTGCAGAGCAAGCATTAATGAGATGGTACATGTATAGAGGAAACATCATTTTCAACATCTTTAAGAAAATCATGACCTTTTACTCAGCATTTTATAAAAACGTACATTCTATGGTAAGACACAAAGGCTGGAGGTATATAATAAGCAGTTCCTATAACTACAGCTTAAATGCAGTTGACAAAGGGAACCTTAGGATCACCGGGGACCTTGGGAAAGTACATGTACACTGGTCCCACAGTTGAAAACAGTACATTAAATACAAATGAACCAAAAGGTTATTTTAATCATTAGTTATAATGAATCACATATATTGAACTTTTATAAAAAAAAATTTACTTTGTGACAGCACATTGTGTAATGAGACATGTGCTTGGTGCTCTCATCAAAGTGATACACACGTGAACAAATTCAGTGATCAAAGTTGTGCATCTTAAAAACAAAAATGACATAGCCCATTTATATATAATTTAATTTTTCTACGTTCTGTGGTTGTAGTTAACAACTTTTCGATCCCTCAAGAATCGGGATCAAAACAAATTATTTAGGGCCAGATGTACGACCGTTTTTTGCGGTCGCAAAGGGGATTTCAGCCCCTTTGCCACCACAAAATAGGTCAGCCCAATGTACTAACCCTATTTTGCGAGTCGCTAATCAATGAGCGACTTGCAAAATAGGGTTAGCGACTCGCTATTAGGAAGGGGCGTGCCAAGGGCGTCCCTTCCTAATAGCGACTCCAAAACCTATGTATGAATGTTTTGCGACCGCAATTGCGGTCGCAAAACACTCGCAGTTTATCACCCTTCTCAGAAGGGTGGCAAACCACTCGCAAACGGGAAGGGGTCCCCAGGGGACCACTTCCCCTTTGGGAATGGATGCGCAAATATTTTTTAAGAGCAGGCAGTGTTCCCAGGGACCACTGCCTGCCCTTAAAAAATGAAACTGAAGTGTTTCATTTTTATTTTTTAAATGCATCCCGTTTTCCTTTAAGGAAAACAGGATGCATTTAAAAAAAAATCCTTTATTGACAAAGCAGTCCCAGACATGGTGGTCTGCTGACCCCAGCAGGCCACCATCCCTGGGAGTGCCAGCTATTCCCAATGGGGTAGCAAATTGCGACAGCCTCATTAATATTCATGAGGCATGCAGTTTGCGACCCCGTTGGGAATCGCAAACAGTGTCTGAGACACTGTTGTACATTGGATTTTGCGAGTCGTAAATTGCGACCCGCAATTTGCGAGTTGCAAATTCCAATGCTCGTACGTCTGGCCCAAAATTTATCGCTCCAGCATGCCCCTAGATCACACCCTACTTCATCACCTTGATGAAACTTTGATGTGCTGACTGTCAGACAGCAGACCTTGCTCTACTCCTCCCTTCATTCAAGTACTAAAGGAAATCCAGTAATTATGCTGCATACACATCCACTCGATTCATGCATTTTCCTGATCTCAGAATGTATCTTGTGACATGAGTCTCCCTCCCCAGTTCAGTCTACTCCTGAGCAACTAAACATCTGTCTTACTACAACCTCTGGGTGGCTTGTGTCCTGCCTTAAAGTGTCACTTGTGGGTTTCCCAGCCTCTCTCTCAAGATGGCTGCCCAAGAAAGTTGATAATATTCTAGATTGATCCAAAAATCTGTAACTGTCTGTGTGTATGCTTGCTTCACACATTACTAGTTTGGTTGCCCCCAAGGTTCAGAAAAGCACTTGTTCACTGATGGAGGTTTGTTCTAACCTATGCTGACGACAGGGTTGAAAGTCCCTGGTGCAGTCTTCATGTGCCATCCCGCCCCTAATTTATCCTCCTGGTCAGTCCAATACGTTTTCCTGTGCAGCAGGCTCATGTCATGGGTTCTCTTGACCAATACTCTTCATGGTTATCAAACATTGCTCACCAACAGCCAAGAGTGTCCTGTCAAACTGCCAACGCGACCTCTGGATTTTAGACTCTTCAGTCTCTGTTGTAACACTTACCACTGAATGATCTGAGAATGCATTAGCCCAAATCACCATTCTGCCCCACTTCAGAACATTTGGGATAAAAAAAGTCTAGTGGTGAAGCTATGTTATATAGACTAGAAAACATGTAAATTGCCCCTGTTTGGGATGGTCCAAGCGTCACAGATCGACCAGATTCAAATTATATTTAATTGAGTCAAGAGCAGGAGCAGTTTTAGGCTTCAGCTGTTTTTTTGTTCTGTTAGAAGTGTCCCGTTTGAGGTCCTGTAAATAGTTGAAATTGCCTCCCCATATTAAGGACCCCTCTACCCCCATTGCAACGGCAAATATTTCCCTCAAGGGGTCATCTTCATCTTGCACCGGGCCATAATAAATAAGGAGACTAAAGGAGAGTGCTTGGACCCGAACATTTAAGCAGATCCATCTACCCTGTTTATCTGTTATTGCCTCGCTTACCGCCCAGTTCACTGATACAGAAAGGTAGATAGCCACTCCCCGTACAGCCAATCCTGCTGACGCAAAAAAGGCATGCAAAAAATTCATAGGGATACACATTTTTGGCTTATTTTCTTTGAGGTGGGCCTCTTGCAAATATATAACTTTAGGATTAAACGTAGATAACCAGTTCATTACAGCCCCATATTTTTGCCTGTTTAAGATTCCATTAATATTACATGACAGATCCCCAATTGTACACATCTCCCTTATAGTAACTTAATCTTACTGCCTCCTTTATAATGATGGCTGAAGCTGGACCATTTTCCTCCAACTCTCAACTTCTAAAAAAGTTCTCCTGCTCTTTTGATGACTACACCCAAATTCCTGCTGGCATATCTGCTCTTTTTTATTTTTCATCCAGCCCAAGTGCACGCCCATAAGCACCCCAGCCACCCCCTGTGCCTAACCCTCCTAGGAGGGGGAATAGCCCACACTACCCCCAACCATCCCTACTCAGCTTTGGTGCCCTGGAATGGCACCCTGGCATGCTCAGAAGGGAGAAACTATCTCACACCCGTCCCCTCTCTCTAGATCTGATCGTAATTGTCATCATCCATAGACCACACAGAGAGTTGAGTCATATAACCCCAAACACATTTCCTTCATTTTCCCCAACTCTCAATCAGACTGCACCTTTCTCAGCAGGTTCTGGGCTTCTTCAAGCGATGACCATAGAAAGAACTGACCTTTGGATAATACTTTTAGTTTTGACTGGTGCGCTATGAAGGCCGGGGCCCCCGCTGACCTGAATTGGCCTATCAGTCCAATCAAATTCTCCTTCTATGTGCTGATGCCACTGACATATCGGAGAACACTCGAACCTTGTCCTTCTCCACTAGACAAAATTATTTCTTTAGAATTGTTTTTGTGACAATCTGTTCCTTTATTCTGTAGTCCGCAAAGATACTTTGCATTTGTCGGCCTTTGAGTTGGAATACAATGGGTTCTCATGATTGTTAAGTCCTCTGGCGGGTTCTGCAAAATGTATGTTTTGATTAATGATTCCATGAATTACAACATATTCTGGTGGTTACCCCTATTCTCTGCCCCTTCTGGTATCCCCACAAAGCGGAGGTTCGACCTCCTGGCATAGGCTTCCATATCATCAATTTTATTCTGGGATTTACGCAACTTCTTCTGCTCATTATTCAACTCTTTATCCCAAACCAGGGAATGATCTTCCAGATTTGACATTCTTTGTTCTAACTCTTGCAATCATGCTGAAATCTGGCCCATCGCCTCATCTATTTTATCCAGCCTCTGATTAATCGCAGCCGCTTCCTTCCTTTGCGTGTACCTCAGCTCTCGCAATTCATGCAAGATAGTTTCGAGCAAGAACTGTGACTGTGCTTGGGCCTGATCAGCCTCAACTTCTAGTGGAAAGAATACGTAGTGCCGTTAATGTTGCCAAAGGATGTCCAAACTTAAGCTGTTTGTGGACTATATGATCTTGTATTTAGGAGCTGACCTGGTCAATATTAAGGGTGCTCTGAATGTTATTCAAGAATATATAATCTTAGGAGGGATACAAGGTTAATCAAGATAAAACCGAGACTTTGCTTTTTAAAGTGCAGCTATCAGTTCTGCCTGCCGACATAATTAAGAATTATAATGGTAGTCGTCCTATACGTTATCTTGGGATCTATGTGACAAATAAATACACCGACCTGTTCAAGTTGAACTACAAGAATACGATGGAGAAGGTGAAAGGCCTTTTGAATAGATGGTCCTTGTTGCCTCTCACATTAAAAGGGAGAGTGTCATTGATGAAAATGTCTATCTTGCCCTTGTTTTTATTTTTATTTGCAAATCTCCAGACAAAGTTTAACCCTTTCGCTGCTAGGCCTTTTCTCCCCCTGTGCTAAGCCTTTTTTTGGCTATTTGGGATGGTTCGCGCTTAGGCCCCTGTAACTTTTTGTCCACATAAGGTATCCACGCCAAATTTGCGTCCTTTTCTTCCAACATCATGGGGATTTTAAAGGTACCCAGGATTTGCGGATTCCCCTGGAGGGGACCCAGAAATTAGCCAAAATACAGCTAAAAATAGGGTTTTTGGGGGGGGGGAATGGGGGGAAAGTGCTGCAGAAGAAAGCGCCTGTTTTTTCCCTGCAAATGGTATCAACAAAGGGTTTGTGGTGCTAAATCACCATCTTCCCAGCTTTTAGGGACAGGCAGACTTTTGTCAGAAAACAAAAATGTTCTACACACTTTTTGCATTTTACTGGGACATAGCCTATTTTTGCTACTTTTTGTGCTTTCAACCTCCTTCCAGTTAGTGGTAGAAATGGGTGTGAAAGCAATAATGGACCCCAGAAAGCTATTCATTTCTGAGAAGTAGACAAAATTCTGAATTCAGCAAAGGGTCATTTGTGTAGATCCTTCAAGTTTTTTAATAGAAACTAACAGTTGAAAATAAGAAATATTGAAAATGATTTGAAAAAATAGCAATTTCTGCCAACGTTTTCACCTATAACTTCGTCTAAGTATGACAGATTTTTTAAAGCAATAAACTGTTACATCCGCTGGACCCTTCTGGTTGTGGGGATATATAGGACTTGTAGGTTCACTAAGAACCCGAGGAACCCAGAGCCAATAACTGAGCTGCTTCTTGCAATGGTTTTTCATTGTGTACCGGGTATATAGCAATTCATTTGGTAAAATATAAAGAGTGAAAAATAGGTATCAAGGACACCTATGTATTTTCCAAATGGGAACAAAATATACAGTTTAGAAGCAGAAGTTATTTGCACATCTCCAAAATTGTGGGTACCAATACTAGCATGTGAATTATAGGACATTTTTCAAAGTGCCTTCTTTTTTAAACATTGTCTTACATCTGGAAGGCAGAAATGCATCGAAAGTCAATAGGTAATAACAGTTGTTCTATAATTCTGTGTTCCCCTAAGTCTCCCAATAAAAATGGTACCTCACTTGTGTGGGTAGGCCTAGTACCTGCGACAGGAAACGGGCGAAACGCAACATGGAAATATCACATTTTTCTAGTGAAAACTGACCCTTTTTCGCAAAGTGTCTAACTGTGGATTTTGGACCCTAGCTTAGCCGGCACCTTTGGAAACCTAGCAGACCTGTAAATTTTTTTAAACTAGGCACAATCCAGGATGGCGTGATTTGTGTGGCTTCACCAGGTTCTGTTACCCATAATCCCTTGCAAACCTCAAACTTTGTAAAAAAAACAACCACATTTTCCTCATATTTCTGTGATGTTAAGTTCTGGAATCTGCGTGCATCCACAAACTTCAGCCCACCCCGCATTCCCCAAAGTCTCTCAATAAAAATGGTACCTCACTTGTGTGGGTAGGCCTAGTGCCCGCGACAAGAAACAGCCCAAAATGCAACGTGGACACATCATATTTTTCCAGTAAAAACTGACCCTTTTTTTGCAATGTGCCTAGCTGTGGATTGTGAACCCTAGCTCAGCCGCAACCTAGGGAAACCTAGCAAACCTATGCATTTTTGAAAACTAGACACCCAGGGAAATCCAGGATGAGGTGACTTGTGTGGCTCTCACTAGGTTCTGTTACCCAGAAACCCTTGCAAACCTCAAACATTGTAAAACAAAACACATTTTCGTCATATTTCTGTGATGAAAAGTTCTGGAATGTGCATGGATCCACAAACTTCGACCCACCCAGCATTCCCCAATGTCTCCCGATTAAAATGGTACCTCACTTGTGTGGGTGGGGCTAGAGCCCACAGCAGTAAACGTCCCAAAACTCAACGTGGACACATCACATTTCTCCGGTGAAAACTGACCCTTTTTTTTGCAATGTGCCTAGCTGTACCTAGCTCAGCCGGCACTTAGAGAAACCTAGCAAACCTATACATTTTTGAAAGCTAGACACACAGGGAAATCCAGGATTGGGTGACTTATGTGGCTCTCACCAGGTTCTGTTACCCAGAATTCCTTGCAAACTTCATACTTTGTAAAAAAAAAAAACACATTTTCCTCACATTTCTGAGATGGAAAGTTCTGGAATCTGCGTGCATCCACAAAGGTCCACCCACCCAGCATTCCCCAAAGTCTCCTGATAAAAATGGTACCTCACAAGTGCCCGCGGCAGGGAAGGGCCCAAAACACATTGTGGAGACATCAAAATGACCTATCACAGAACGACCTGGTTTTGCAAGGGGGTCACCTGAGTCTTTGGCCCCGGTCTCGGCGGCCATCTAGGGAAACCTACCAAACTCAGACATTTCTGACAACTAGACACTGAGGGGAGTCCAGGGAGGTGCCGTTTGTGTGGATCCCCCAACGTTTTCCTACCCAGAATACCCTGCAAACCTCAAATTTAGCTGAAAAAAATCACATTTTCCTCAAATTTCTGTCTGGAATCACTGAGCCGGCACAAATGTCTTACCACGCAACATTCCCCTCATTCTCACGATAAAAATGATACCTCACTTGCGTGGGTGTCCACTGCAGAATCACCTAAAACGTATTTTTTTTTTTTAGATATAAATTTTTATTACATTTTATACAGATTACAAAGACAGCATCAAACAGCACATTAGATTGAGAAACAGCTTAAACAACCCGTGGCTATGTTGCACATGTCAAGCAGCAAGGACAAATGTTAATCTCTACAACATAGTGAGGCATCATACACGTGAATAAAGTAAGAGCGTACTTAATGGTCAACATTTTCGGGAGGCTCATCCTGTTCAATGGAGCGCAGATATTGCAATAAGGGCTCCCAGATGTCATTAGGCCTAGAAGTGGCGGGAAGTTCCTCCGCATATAGCACTAGGTTTTCCCTGCAGTACACCAGGTCTTTGAGCCACTGTGCAGCCGACGGCCCAACCTTTCCCTCCCATGTCATCGCCACCCGTCTCTTGGTGAGGAGCAGAGCCACCCTCACAAATTTACCTGTGGCACCTTTCAGAGAGGGCACCAGGTCAAGCAAGCACACCTGCGGGGAACACCGCAATTCAATATCAACCATCTTATGCAGTTTGCCAATTACATCCGCCCAGAACACCACCACTCGCCTGCATGCCCAGGCCAAATGCCAGAAATCGGCACCCGGAGTGCCGCATCGTTTACATGCATCCGTGTCTCTGAGCCCATATTTGAACAATTTATGTGGGGTGTAATAGGCCTGATGAAGGTACTTAAAGTGAATTATTCGTAGGTTACCATTGGAGGTCAGGGCACTGGTCAGTTGACAGCAGTGCTCCTATTCCTGCGGCGTGAGCTGTGGGTCTAGATATGTATTCCATGTCTCTAAACTCCTGCTGTGTGGCGAGATCTTCTCATCCCTAGCGGCGCGATAGAGTTTGGTGATAAGTTTACGCCAGGTCCGAGTAACAAGCAGAGTGTACAGGGTCTGCAGCGTCAGAGGTTCCGCAGGGAATGTGGAATAGTGGGCCTGCATCGCCTTTTTTAGTCTGTGAAACAAAAATATGAACAGTGGCGTCTTATTCTGTATATAGCTGAGGTCATCCTCCGTCAAGAAAGCACCGTTGGGATATAAGTCCTGCATTTTATCAATCCCTGCTAGTTTCAGAGTGCGCATAGTGCCTGCTTCATGTGTCACCGACATTTCCGAGTGGAAAGCAATTGGTAATAGAGGGGAATAAAGTGGCAGCTTCCCGGCCATACGGCCTAGCGCCTGCCAGGCCATTATCGTAGTATTAGTTGTGTTAATTTCAGTGCGGGGCGTGCTCCTGCGGGCATGAGTTAGTATGGAACTTAATGGGATGGGATGCGCGTCCCAGTGCTCTACTGCTATATGCAGGATAAAGTCATGTGAGCCGAACCAAAAATGCGCGTATTGTGCGTGGGCGCATAAATAATACAGGTATATGTTGGGTACACTGAAGCCCCCCCTCTTGTAATCCAGAGTTAAAGTCTCCCAGCTCACACGAGCTTGCTTGCCCCCCCCCCCAAATCAACCGGAGGAGTAGGGAGCGCACAGTCTTAAAAAATTGATGGGATAGCGATATTGGTATGTTGCTAAAAAGATATAAAAATGTAGGCAGCACAACCATCTTAATGAGAGCTATGCGGTTAGCCAACGACAGCGGAAGTCTCACCCACCTATCTACTTGCTGCTCCAAAACCGTAGACGCAGCGCCATAGTTTGCGCGGATAACTGTTTCGGGATCGCGGTGAACCCACACCCCCAGATACTTTACAGGTTCCTCCGACCACATAAGCGGGAATTCAAGCTCATGAGGGAGAGTGCTTTCTGTCAGCGGAACCACCACGGATTTGGTCCAGTCAATATTTAGACCCGAGATTAGTCCAAACCGAATGTATTCTCGTAGGACCGGTGCCATAAATGTGCGTGGTTCCCGTATGAAAAGCAGCACATCATCCGCATAAAGGGAAATGCTTACTGGGCGGTGAACAAAGCGAAGGGCCGCGTCCCTATGGCGCTGTCTGATAATACAGGCCAGTGGCTCTAGCGTTAGCGCGAAAAGGAGCAGCGATAGGGGGCACCCCTGCCTGGTCCCTCTAGTGATACGTATAGGATCCGAAGTACAGCCCTCCACCCGAATCCGTGCCATGGGGTCGGTGTAAAGCAGACGCACCCAGTTGATAAAGCTGGGATGAAATCCCATTCTTCGCAATATGTAGAATAAATAGCCCCACTCTATAGAATCGAAGGCCTTGGCTGCGTCAAGCATCACAGCCGCCGCTTGGAGCCCAGGATCAAGAGTGTTAAACATTGCGAAGAGTGTGCGTAAATTATGAGAGGTGGACCTAGTGGGGATGAACCAGAATTGATCTGGAAGTACCAGATTCTGCATGAGAGACTGGAGTCGGGTGGCCAGGATTTTTGCTAAAATTTTTGCATCTGTGTTGATAAGTGACAATGGCCGATATGAGTCGCAGCAAGTCGGTGGTTTATCTTTCTTAAGTGCCTAAAACGTTTTTTTTTTTTTTATTTAGCGCTTAGAATGCTCAGTGCTATCCCCTCAATCCCTATGTTTTTGGCCCTTCCCAGTCGCAGGCCCTTGGCTCACCGACACAACTGAGGTACCATTTTACTCGAAAGACTGAAGGGAACGCTGAATGGTAGGACATTGTTTCCGGCAATGTGATCCCAGCCAGAAATGTGAGTAAAATGTGATTTTTTTTCAGCTAAATTTGAGGTTTGCAGGGGATTCTGGGTAGGAAAATGTTGGGGGATCCACGCAAGCCACACCTCCCTGGACTCCCCTTGGTGTCTAGTGTTCAGAAATGTTTGGGTTTGTTAGGTTTCCCTAGATGGCCGCTGAGCCCGGGGGCAAAAACCCAGGTGACCCTCCGTGCAAAACCAGGTTGGTTTGTGATAGGTAATTTTGATGTCTCCACAATACATTTTGGGGTGTTTCCTGTCGCGGGCACTAGGCCTACCCACACAAGTGAGGTACCATTGTTATCGGGAGACCTGGGGGAACGCTGGGTGGTAGGAAATTTGTGGAGGGCCGGTGATCCCACAACTTTCCCACACAGAAAAGTGAAGAAAATTTGATTTTATTAGCTAAATTTGAGGTTTGCAGGGGATTCTGGGTAAGAAAATGTTGGGAGATCCAGGGAAGCCGCACCGCACTGGACTCCCCTAGGTGTCTAGGTTTCAGAAATGTCCCCCAGGTCGTTTTGTGATAGATATGTGTACACCTGTGTTTTTGGTCCTGGGCTTGCAGAAATCTAGGGGAACCTAAAAAACCCAGACATTTCTGAAAACTAGACACCCGTGGGAGTCCAGGGAGGTGCGGCTTGCGTTGATCCCTCAACATTTTCCTTCCCAGAATCAACTGCAAACCTCAAATTTAGCTAAAAAGTCACATTTTCTTTTAATATCTGTGTGGGAAAGTTGTGGGATCACTGCACAGCACAAATTTCCTACCACTCAGCGTTCCCCTCAGTCTGCCGATAAAAATTATACCTTAATTGTGTGGATGAGCCAAGTGCCTATGACATGGAAGGGCCAAAAACTTGTAGAGATTGAGGGGGGCCCAAGGCGGGTCCAAGAGAGCAGTTTGTTTATACGTTTTTAAGCTGACGCTACGTTGGGCACCCACACAAGTGAGGTATCATTTTTCTCGGCAGACCAAGGGGAACACTGGGTGGTAGGCAGTTTGTGCCTGCGCGGTGATCCTACAACTTACCCTCACAGAAATGTGAGGAAAATGTGACTTTGTAAGTAAATTGGAGTTTTGCACTGGGATTCTGGGTAAGAAAACGCTGGGGGATCCATGCAAGCCACACCGCCAGCCAAGAGTCAGAACACGCACACCACCATCCACACACACCACCAGCCAAGCGCCATCCTCGCACATCGCCAACCAAGCGCCATCAACGCACACCGCCAGCCAAGCGCCATCCACGCACTCCCCCAGCCAAGTGCCATCCCCACACTCCGCCAGCCAAGTGACATCCCCGCACACCGCCAGCCAAGCAGCATCCATGCACACCATCAGCCAAGCGCCAGTCCATGTACACTGCCAGCCAAGTGCCACTCCACCCACACCACCAGGCAAGCGCCAATCTACACACACCGTCATCAAGCTCGAGTCCATACACACCATTAGCCAAGTGCAAGCCCACACACACCGCCAGCAAAATGCCACCGAAAGGTTAGTGCACGCAGACCATCAGCCAAACTCCAGTTCACACACACAAAAAACTCTCCATGGTTTCTAGGGGTTTTCAGGCTTGGGGGTAGATGAGACTAAAAATATCACTGAAATAGCCAAAATGTGTGCCTAAAAAAGGGGAGCGCCCCGTGCCTATGGGGCTTCTCCCTGACATGCCCATAAACAAATACCTGGTTCCTAGTGGGCTTTCTGCCCCCCCCACGGAGGGGGGGGGGGATAAAGACTTTTATGGGGGTGGGGGCTTTAGCATGCCCATTCTGGGCAGCCTCCAACACTACATATAAAAAAACACCATAATCCCTGGTGCCTAGTGGGCTTTCTGCCCCAATCAGGGGCTATTGCCCCATCTGCCAGAAAAACAGTGGCAATTTTTTTGGGGGGTGGGTGCATTGGCATGCCCATTTTGGGCAGCCCAAACCCCTATACACATTAAAAAAAAACATGGTGCCTAGTGTGCTGAGATAGCCCCCTCTGCTCCAAGGCAGTGAAACTGAGTTTCAGTTTCTCAGAAATAACGTCAGCGTGACGTGCATGCCGATCGTCATTTCGGTGAAATTATCAGAACACCTTCTAGAGCTTGGGAAGCTCTTCCCCAGCTCCCGAGGCTGTTTTGACAGAAAGTAAATCCCTCTGGTTTCCTTTTCCATGTGTGCGGACGGCCGGGAGCCGTCCGACGCACACGAGCACTGGTGCATCGGACGGCTCCCGGCCGTCCAACGAACCGAAGGGGTTAATAGGGTATTTTTGAAAGAGCTAGATTCCCTAATTATCAAATTTTTATGAAAGGAAAAGATTCAAGAGTGAGATACTTAATCCTTTAGTTGGGCAAGGAACAAGGCAGCCTGGCTCCTCCTGATTTCCTTTTGTACTACCAGGCTACATAGTTGGATATTATGGTTAGAATGGGTTCAGTTGAGGGAGGTCTCGATCCCTTTTTTCTGAAGAGGATGGTGCAGGGTAGTGAAGGCAACCTTCCATATTTTTTAAAGATGGCAACATTGCTGAAAAGAACCACATATAAGGTGCTAAGCAAAATTAATTGAATTGTGAAAAGCTTTTTTAAAACTAGACAAGTCCCGCTGTGTCATTGCATGGTAATGCTACAGGACTGCCAGCGGTCAGGACTGGTGATATCAAAAGCGATTTGTAGGATATGGAACTCTCAAAGGTATTGGTCATTGGGCGATTTCTATCTAGGAACCCGGATTGCAAACTGAGAGGAAATACAGCTACGAGTAGGGATGGAACACAAGAAGCTGTGGCACAGATTAAAGTCTTGATGAACAGCTGTTTGCAAGTAGTGTTGATGAAACTATGGTATACAACTCAAATGATGGGAATAGGTATAGGTCCCTTCGGAAGTACACAGACTCCTCATTGATTGAAGACCATCTGACAAAGATAGAACAGGAGACAGGATGCAAGCTGGCAGTGGGAGAATGGGAACATATCTTGATACTAGGGTATAAATCCCTTAGGGCAGCTAATTTCAAGAAAATTCGTTTTTTATCACGATTGATGGCTTATTATACTCCGAGATCATTTCCTAAAATGTATCCGTCAATCCTTAATAAATGGTTTAGATGCGCTCAAGAAGGAAAAGGGGATAGGTTACATATCTTTTTTGAGTTTCCCAAGCTGTTACAATTATGGGAGGCGATCTACCAAGCACTAAGACAGTGTCCAAGCTGTAATACAGCCAGAAGCAAAGTTGGTACTGTTTGGGGTATCTAGTCAAACTTCACAGCTAGACTTTAGTCAAACTTCACAGCTAGACAAGTATGCTCAGACTTTTATTTCAAAAGACACACAGATGATGGACGAAATGCTGAGCAAATCAAACATTCACCCCCAGTCAATAGATCTGGGTTAAATCCATCGTTCTTTTGCTCACCATGCCACCCCAGTTTAGACCCAGCCATATGCAAGTCAGTCTTGACCCTGTGCCTCATAGGAACAGTCCAGACCGAACTGCGAAGCCAGGTCCTCCCTAGACTGAAAACAAGCATCCTGGGACCGGTTTCGGGGCATCCCCCCTCATCAGCCAGGCTAGCTTGAATCCAGTGGCACAATGAGCCCGGGACCCATGCCTGGGCATACCCAGCGCACTTAGGGCGAGAAAGCAAAAGACACACAGATGATGGACGGAATGCAGAGCAAATCAAACATTCCCTCCAGTCAATAGATCTGCGTTAAATCCATCGTTCTTTTGCTCACCATGCCACCCCAGTTTAGACCCAGCCATATGCAAATCAGTCTTGACCCTGTGCCTCATAGGAACAGTCCAAGCCAGGTCCTCCCTACAGCATCTCTAGCTGTGGCCAGATTGTGGTCTTACAATGTTGGTGAACAATCATGCTGCCAACTTGTAAGATGTGGCTAGAGAAGCTACAAAGGACAAGGCTGTTCGAAGAAGCGTATGCCAGAAGGATGGGCAGATTGAAAAATATCTTGCTATATGGGCACCGCTGGAGAATGTAACCGGCATATAGTAACATGTTAGCAGGTGGTTTCCAGTGGTGACCATACTTTTATTCGACTGTCTGTGAGGACTGTTTCTCCTGCAGCATAGAGGGACCTATCAGAATGATGAAGATGATTTAGCACGGTAGCACTTTTAAAAAAACTTTTTTACTTGCAATATATTTCGAGGCTTCGGCCTTTGATGCATTATTTGTGTAAGGTACTGTAGCACTTTAGTAATGAAGTAAGGGAAGAAGGGGTATTTGAGGCCCCTCTTCATGCACTTTTGCTCTCTTTGCACTAATAAGTAAAAAGAAGATTGCTATTCTTTTTTTGCACGTTTCTGTCTTGCACTTTGTATCAAGGAATTTGCACCTGCACTTTTGCACAGTGGAATGATTATCTGTACCCATTCTTTTGTTAGCACCATGGCATGTTAATGCGATCTAATGCGATCTAGCCAAAATGTGGGTATGTCTGGTTTATTGGAAATATTGTATATTGAAATTCGGACCACAAAGAAATGTACATGCCGGATCCATTAAAATATGCCTTCTGCTATATGTAGGATTTAAGGTTTGGAAAATTTGATTTTATTTAAAAAAAAGCATTTTAGACTGTTGGTGATAGGGTTATATCCAAAATGGTACTGTTGTTATCATGGGTGACGACCAATCCCATGACACAACTAGAGAACAGCTGATCTCTAATTGAGAGGTGCATGCCTTTTTAATTGCACACCAATGTGAATACAGCTTAGTAGCTCCAGCTGTATATATTTGTAGTGTCTCACGACTGGGCTCCAGTTTCCCCTGGAGTATAAGAAATATGTGGGGGTTAGTGGTTGTATACATGAGTGTTAGTCTGGCTCCTGTGAGGGGGTTCTCCCTGAATTTATATATCCCAATAGGTTGTAGGGTGCTTTGTTGGTTTCATAGTGGTCAGAAATCTTCTGTCTCTTATTCCGTGTTGCTCCATCCATCTCTCCCTTCTGCAAACTTTTGTGAAGAGTTGTGTATTTATCTGGTTTGAATTCACATAACTTTCAATGGAGCAAGAAGAGTTATTTGTGTATATCTTCACTGGATCATGCCGTTTGTAGCAGATGACCTTGTGGCCTGAGACAAGACACCATAATAAAAGCTGTGGCCAAGGGCATACTCCCTCCTCAAAGGAAATTAACTGCCTGCCCTCCACTGCATCCTGGGGTCTGATGTGTCCAAGAATCTAAAGCCCAGCAACAGCTCCTGATTGGGTGATCTGACTCCAATGTACAAACTAAGTGAACATTGTTGAATGCATGCGATTTCCAGGGAACCCAAGATGACAGTGCATCTTTGGAACCCGTCCAACACCTACAGGAAAGCTGCACTTTAAAATGATTGGTTCGCTGCAAAGCTTTGGATACAACTTTGAATCTGAGTAACAGTTTAGCTACGGGCCTGCTGCCACTGTTTCTGAATGGAAGCTGGTTATGGAGGTAAGCTCAGTTTGCACCATTTCACATTAGAAACTCTATACTCCTGTCCAGAAAAAGAACTAGACCAAAGGCCTTAGTTGTCTCCTCAGGTGGGGTGGGGAGCATACTTCAAGACTGCTGCTGAGCCTGTGGAAACTAAGGGGGATATGTACAAGGAAGTGGAGGAGAGAGGCATTAGCCTTCCTAGCTTAAAGCCTCTCTCCTCAACTTCTGAAACGCAAGGCAGCACCATATTTACAAGAATGTGGTGCAGCCTTGCGTTTCTCCCTGCGATGGCGCTAAGTTTAGCAACTTAGCGCCAACGCAGGCACCCTTGCACCAGAGTGCAAGGGTGTCTGCGTGCAAGGGAGTATTGGTTATGTGTAGGAAGGTGTCCCTTCCTGCACATAAACAATCCTAGAAATGCCATTCTGTCACTTTCATGTGTGCTGCTTCATGCAGCACACATGAAAGTGACAACATGGCATTTTTTTTAAAAAGTTTGTTCATGTACAGGAAGGGACACCTTCCTGTACATAAACAAGCCATGGCATTTTGCTTTTTCCATGTTTACTGCACAAGGCAGCACACAAGGAAAGAGCAAAAACGAGGAGAAATAATGAATTTCTCCTCGTTTTGCCAAGTTAAGACCAGGATTTACCTGGTCTTAATTTTGGCGCTGCATCCTATGTACGCCACCCTTGTACATGGGGGCAGCGCCAAAATGAATGAGTGTTGCGGTGGAACGCCTACCACAACACCCACTGCCCACCCCTTTCACGCTAAGCATAGCGTGAAAGAAAGCCTTATGTACAAGGCAGCGTTAAGCCACATTAAGTGGCTTAACGCTGCCTTGTACATAAGGTGCAGCCCCTATCGCCACCACAACGTCGGTAAAAGTGAGGCTGTGGTGGCGATAGGGGCTTGTACATATGCCCCTAAGAGTTAGGCTACCTAGCATGTAGAAACCCAGCCTTTATTCATCCGGGAGCCCCGAATACAGCTGTTACACATGCTGGTGTGATTCATTTTGATGTATAAAGCCTGCTGATATTAGAGATTTGAGGCTGTCGCCCAGCCCAAGCCAGGATTGTACCTGGATGACCCTCTGCTGAGCAATTAGAGAGTAAAGAAGCTGTCAGAGCAAACTCATGAGAGAGACATGGGTTGCCAGAGGACTCTCTCTGTTCAGTGTTACCGACCAACAGCATGTGTACTACACATGGAGCATGGATTGCTGATGATGGACTTTTCAGTGGCTGTCACCTCGCTGCCAACTGCCTCTTGCACTCAAGCCTGGTGACTGCATCTCCTATGCTGACAACTTGCTACAAAGGTGAGCCTCCTGAATTGGTACGCCACCATAGACACTTCACCTCTTTGGTGACTTGGACATGTCAAATTGCAAGATTTTCCAGATGACACAAGTCTGCTTTAGCTGCTGTGGCACCTACTTTATCCCGTTTTGTCATCTGGTCATCCCAGAATTGTGGGAGACCCTGTCCCACCGTATTCTTGTCTGTCACCGTGGCTGTTCCCTTTAAGTAAGCCTAAAGACACAAAAGTGAATGACTCTTGAATCACAGCTGCAGCAACCTCACCTTCTATCAAGCACCATGTGTAATGATGATCTTTCCTCAGGAACCCCTTTCTGGTTAGGGTAAAGAAATCAACATCCTTAACTAAATCGATATGTGTGCGTAATGTTGAAATTGGTAGTATAGTTAAAAACGTTTATGAATTGCCCAATTAGAGACAAGCTAAGCACAATGTAATGGGAATTTCAGACTCACTGTTTTGCTCCCTCTTGTCACCACTTCCTAAGCTTACTTCCTCAGTGAGTGCTTTCATATAAAGAGTCGCAAGGGGCGCAAGAGGATAAAGAAGAGCTGCAGAGCTCTCAGGCTGCTGTGAACATACTGTAGGCATAAGGGTTTTGACACCAGAATTGTTGCCCATGCCCCCTACAAAGTGGGAGCAACAGAGACTTATAATCACAGCGTGTAGAGACATATAGAAAAGCATGTTTGCAAGATGGTACCTGTGAGGATGTTCGTCTGTATAATGGAGTACTTCTGGGAGGGTGAATTAATGAACAAATGTTGCTGTCTGAGGGGTAGTTGAGTGCAGCCGAATTGGTCTGTGTGAGAAGATCTGTAAGAGGATGTCTGAGAGGTTTTTTGTAAGTAGGTTTTTGTCAGAGAGAGATTGTTTGTAAAAAGGGATGTCTGTGAAATGGCTGTCTTGGTGGGAAGAGTACCCGTGTGGCCTTCTACAATGTCAAATGCAGACAGTAACCATGTGTTTGTGGCATGTGTGTCTGTGAAAATACATGCTGTGCATACTTCCACCATCTAGTGTTAGGCTTGGACGTGTACAACTTGTTTTTCTTCTAAATAATTCTTTTCAAGTCACAGGATCTAGTGACTTCACCTGCTAGTGGTAATGTGCCTTGGCATCAGCTTCGTTGTTAAATTATTTTTTCTCTGCCGTCGGGTTCAGACATGTCGAAGTGAGCTCTGGTTTGACGCCATGTGGTGTTCTCACCAGGCCTTCGGAACCGTTCCTTGGTGATTCTTCAAAACAATCCCGCTCTTCGTCTGTCTCCACCATCATGTCCCTCCCACTTCTTGTCTGTCAATAGCCTCTTGACTCCCATTGTTTGACTCGAGAATGTCCTTGTAATGGAAAGGACTCCATTTTGGTTCTGCCCCACTTGCCACACTAGATACCCGAGAACTGACCTCAAAGAAGTTTGCAACCTTTGCTTGTCTCCAAATCACAGTTGAAGACTACTGTTCGGTGTGTTTTGGTTTCCGAATTGCCTCGGCCTCTATGGCACATAGACGAGAGGAGCAAGATACCCCGGACCTCTTCGGTGAAGCGAGAGGAGTCGGATATCGAGCATCCGGATGCTCCAGGCGCCAAAGTCGCAGCTTTTTCACCGGAAATCGTTGTCTCCGAGGCGGACATCGAAACAGAAGAGTATCCTCTAGGACAGCGTCCACTGAAGATCACAGTGAGTACTGGTACCCCTTCTACTCACCAAATGGATGCACCAGCCCCGAAGTCTCATGCCGCCGCTGAGGCCTATGGTGCAGCACTGCCTTCCGGTTATGATTGACACCACCATTCCAAGCTGGACCCGGCACCCTTTCCACACTCTGCGCTGTAGTCCTCTCGAGTGTCGACCACCGCCGAACTAGTAGACGCAGGCTCTCTCACCCTCGAACTCGAAACAGGTGGACGTGAAGCATTCCGAGCCTAGACTCGCCGTCTGAAGCATTTGGAGCCAAAGGACATTGACCCGAAACATTCAGAGCCAAGGCATTCGAAGTCAAGCTCGACGTAGACTCTTTGGCTCCCTCCAGACTTCCTTCTACTGCTGCAGCCTCCTCTGCCTCTGAGGACTTCGACCAACCAATCCTCCAGCGGCTGCAGGAACATCTTGACGCCAAGCAGCAGTGAATTCACATCCAACCAGGCACTGATCAGATCCTGTCAAAGCCTCCACAACTGCCAAAGGACTCTGTTCCCCATAGGAAGAAATTGACTCCCACTCCATAAAAGGCCTAAAGGGCACAATAGTACTATCTCTCCACTGCCTCCCGCTCAAGCTTCTCCTCCATTACCTCCTCCCCGTCTCCACCATCTCCTTCTTCCCCTTTACTGCATGCGGATTCTCCACAAAACACACCACGCGGTTCCTCACACTCTTGGGGGGTGGGTACAATCCAATGCTCCTCATCGCCCCAGTGCCCAGACCCCTGGGATGATTAAGACGCGCAACCCCCAGCAGACACAGACCAAGACCTGTACACCGCAAGGCCTTCACCCCCCAAATTATGTCACCTCTTATCATGAGGTCCTTCATAGGGCAGCTAACTTCCACAATGTAGAGATGCATGTGCGTCATGAAGAGGATGATTTTCTCATGGAAACCCTCTCCTCCACTCAACGCTGCCTACAGTACCTTCCCATGCTCAAAGGGATTCTCAGACCGGCCACTGACATAAGGAGTCAGTTAAAGCAAGGGTAGTTACACCTAGGGTCGATAAGAAATTTAAAGCCTCCCCTAATGGCCCTCCATACATACGAGGCCAGTTACCACCTGACTCTCTGGTTATGCATACAGCTGGGAAACGTGCCAACATACAGGGCACAGGTGATGCTCCCCCTCCACACCAGGAGAACAAGAAAATTGATGCTGGGGCCCTCAGGTTGACAAGATGCTAGAAAAATCAAGAAAGACACCGACGTGGCCAAAGCGATTGGCGCCCTACAGACACCTACACCTATGGCTCCTTTTGACGTTACCGATATCGTGGACACTTTCAAAAGGGAGATTACATGCAACTATAAAAGTAAAAGATGCTTACCTGCCCATACCAATTGAACACTGAACACAAAAAAATCCTGATGTTCATAGTAGATCATGTACATTACCAGTTCAGAGTCTCCCCTTTTGAGATATAGTCAGCTAAAACTGCAATAAAGACTCTTCACAAGGTGAGTGTCTTCCTTAACTTTGAAAAATCATCCACAAATACCAGAGAGGGTAAAGAAATTCCCAGGGGCAACACTAAACATGTTGAAAGCCAAGGCTTTCCCAGTAAGTAAGAGTGTCCAGACACTAACAGGGCAAGCTCACCTCTAGCAGAAATGTTAACGTCTGGCAGTGAGTATGGTTGGGAAAATGATGGGTATGATGGCATTTTGCATACCCTTTGTACCCCATGCAAGACTTCGCATGAGCCCATTTCAGTAGTGGTCACAGGGAACTTGGAGTTGAGCGGATCTAGTGAGTGTCACAGACTGAGTATACAAGGAGGTTGCAGTGTTGAAATATAAATAACTACATTGGACAGACAATTCAAACTACCAACTCCCTCAGTAATGGTTACAACAGACACATGCCGCATGGAGTGGGGAGCTCATATAGCAAAGCTGAACATCTGGGGCCTATAGAACCCTGAAGAAGCAGTACAGCACATAAATGTTTTGGAACTTGGCTGTGTTCTTATCCCTCAAGGTATTTCAGACGTGTTGGGGCTTGCAATGTTCAAATGCAGACAGACAACAGGACCTCCCCATGTAATACTTCAACAAACAGCGAGTGACCAAAAACTCATGTGATGTCCAGACTAGCACAGTACATATGGAAGTGGACTATACAAAGAAGGATAACACTAGTAATAATACTCCTTGCGGGAATACAAAACACTGAAGCAGATAAGGGTAAGCAGACAGGCAGTGCTTCACACAAGTGGGAGCTAAAGTAAAAGGTGGTGGAAGACATCTTCCAAAAGTGGGGCGTACCACACATACACTTATTTACAACTCAAGAAAATGCAGACTGCCAAACCTTCACATCCAGGTATCCACACTACCATTCATTAGAGAATGCCCTATTCATAGAATGGTCAGGGATATCTGCCTACACTTTCCCCCCAATTCCTTTGATACCGCTGGTGATGCAGAAATGCAGCAGGCACACATGGTGCCAAATCTAATAGCCCGCTGATGGACCAGGCAAACTTAATTATCAGACCTAGTGGAAATGGCACACAACAAGATAATGAAGCTGTATGCACCACGACTTGCTTATAAAACAAGGGTGCAGGTTTACCAACGATAACCAGTTACCCTGAGCCTAGAAGCATGATTCCTGAGGACTTAGAATTTGGTCACCTAGGTCTACCTGCAGGGGCCATGGAGATACTTAAAGAAGCCAGAAGGCCAACCACAAGGAGATGTTACACTTTGAAATGGAACAGATTCCTACTTTGGTGTAAGAAGAAATACCTTAGTAGGGGACAGATGTAGGATGCTACAGTGGTCAGGTACCTGACACAACTGGATGAGAAGCTCTCCTATGCCTTACTCAAGGTACATTTGACGGCTATAGTGGTGTATATAAACGGAGTAATAAGGAGAAGTTTCTTCAGCACACCAGTTATCAAATGTTTCCTAAGGGAAGCAAAGATGATAGCACCCACAAGGCCAGCACCAACACCTATGGGGAATCTCAACCTGGTATTGACCTAACCGATGAAAGCCCCTTTTGAACCAATTCATAATGCGGAACACAAATAATTAACCCTAAATTCAGCTTTCCTGGTTGCCATCATGTATTTAAGGAGAGTTAGTGAACTCCAGGCCCTTATAACACAGGAACCCAATCCGTAAATACACAAGGACAGGGTAGTAATGACAACAAATCCACAGATCTGAAAGAGACTATTAGTTATAGATTCCTTACCTTAGAATTACCCCCAGGCGTCAGACTGGATCTGGAGAATTTTTTCTCAACAGTGCCCCTGCGCGTCGGTAGGTGGCGTCGGTCGACTCCGCGTCCGTCGTCATGGTCGCCAGGATGACGTTGTGGTGCCTCCTTAGACGCCGCCCCTGCGCGCTGACGTCAGTTCTTTTTCCGCACCAGCCTAGCGCAGATCCGGAAGAGCTTCCACCTTAGTCATTTTTTGGCTAAACTTTTTTCGACTTTTGTCGACCTCTTTTTTCGAGTCTATCGACCCTTGTCACAAGCTGATGTCCGTGACGGTCCCGCACCTCGTGTGCCTCTGGTGCCTGGAGCGCGACCATGACCCGAAGTCGTGCTCCAACTGTCGTGCCATGAATCTGAAGTCTTTGCATGAGCGGTCCCGAAAGCTTTTGGAGGCACGGCAGTCGGCTCCGCGTTGCTCCAGGTCTTGCTCGAGGGGACGGTCTCGAGACCGGTTGCGGAGCCACCACACCTCGTCCAAGTCTTCGCACTCCTCGGGTAAGTTGAAGCACAAGAAGAAAGCGAAGAAGCACCGTCGCGCTTCGCCTTCTCCCTGTCGGTCGGCTGACGCGACGTGGGACCCGGAACATCGTCACTCTAAGGCTCCGTCTTCAGTGCCTGATTCAGGGACGACTCCGCACCTCCCTCCTTTTCCGGGAGCCAGAGTGTCCCCTGCCCAGCTTCGTACGTTCTACGAAGCCCTCCACCGTATCTTTGGGCAGCCCGACTCCGCTGGCACGCCTTTTGGCCCTGCGGAGTCGGTTGGGGGCCCTGGGCCTTCGATGCCGGCGGCTCCGGCCCCGGTGCCAGAGAGCCCCCGTGGATCCAGGCCTGGTCAACCTTACTCGACCTTTCCCTGGCGCTGATCCCGGCAACGCCGCCCCCGGCGCCGGCTGTGCCCCCAGCCGACGCTGTCCCCATCCTCATCCCCGAGATGGACCCAGAGCCGGACCAACATTGAATCCGACGCTGGAGGGTACTTTTGTTCCCTTGTTCATCCCAGGTGTTCCCTATCACCCTGAGAGTGGTGATGAGGACTGGGAGGGGTCGCTGGACCCTTTGACAGGCCAGCTGGACAAACCGGACTGGAGAGAGAAATTGGGTGACACCAGTGGTCTGGACTCCTCCCCAGACCTTGGCATGCTTTCTCCCCCTACCGTGGCTACGGTGGAGGGGCGTCCTATGCAGTGGTAGTGCGTAGGTCATCGGAGGCCCTGGGCCTGGAGCTCCCTACAGTGGCAGTCAGGACTAACCTCCTGACAGAGGTGCTTCAACCGGCGGCAACTTCCTCTGAACCCCTCCTGCCCCTCAATGAAGCCCTTACAGACGTCCTTCTGGGCACTTGGTCCAATCCCAGCACAGGGGCTCCTGTGGAATGGACGATTGCCTGCCGCCACCCCCCGGCTCCGGGCGATCCCATTTTCCTCACCCAACACCCTGCCCCTGAGAGCTTGGTGGTCCAAGCTTCTTCTTCGAAGGACGCATTCCCGTATGCACTCCCGGACAGAGAATCCAAGAAGCTGCATCATCTTGGGAAGCGTATGTTCTCTTCCTGCAGCTTGGCACTGCGGTCCGTGAATACCGCGTGCCTCTTGGGCCATTACACCAATACAGTCTGGGATTCGGTTGCGCAGGTGGTGCCTCAGTGCCCGGAGGAGGCCCGAGCCGTTCTCTCCCAGGCAGTGGCAGATGGGAGAGACACAGCCAAATTCACGATCAGATGTGGACTGGATACCACCGACTCACTGGGCAGAACGATTGCCACGTCGGTAGCCCTTCGGTACTAAGCCTGGTTGGGGACGTCTGGTTTTTCGGTGGATGTTCAAGCGACCTTGCTGGACATGCCCTTCGATGGCCGTCGCCTTTCTGGTGACTAGGCAGACTCGGCGCTGGAGCCCTTCAAGGATTCTCGGGCTACGGCCAGATCCTTAGGCCTCGCTGCGTCCTCCCGTCCACCACAGGTCTGCCTTTCACCCCTTTTGTGCCTACGGAAGGGGCACCCCACCACGTCTGACCCCGTCCAGCCACCGGCCCTCGCAAGCTGCCCAGCCTCTGCGTGGCCGCGGACGTGGGACCCAGCGACGCAAGTCTGGGAGCCAGCGGACGGGCCAGTCCACCCTTTCCCCCCCCTGCAGCAGCCTCCAAACCCTCCTAGTCTGACTTTTCAGGCCCATCAGCGGCCAGTGGGTGGCAGGATTCGCCATTACCTCCCCCACTGGCAATCCATCACGTCAGACAGGTGGGTTTTGCAGCTAGTCCGAAGGGGCTACTCCCTCCCCTTCCAGCCTACCCCTCCCTACATGCCACTGTCTTTCGATTGCATGTCGGAGGATCATTTGGTGCTTCTCCGCCAGGAAGTCTCAGCTCTCTTGGCCAAAGGGGCTGTCGAGAGGGTCCCTGCGCCAGAAGTAGGTCGTGGTTCTATTCCCGCTACTTTCTGGTGCCCAAGAAGGACAAAGGCCTGCGACCTATCCTGGATCTCAGGACCCTCAACTGCTTCCTCCGGAAGGAGAAGTTCAAAATGCTAACCTTGGCTCAGGTTATATCTGCCCTCGACCCTGGAGACTGGATGGTGGCGCTGGACTTGCAGGACGTCTATTTTCACATCCCCGTCCTGCCAGCCCACAGACGGTACCTACGGTTCACGGTAGGCCACGTCCATCATCCACTTTGGTATCGCTTTGTTCGCCCTAAGTTGGCAGGGTATGCCCAGACGTGGGTCCCTTGCTCACTTTGCCACTGGATTCAAGCTAGCCTGGCTGATGACGGCTGAATGGCCAGAAACCGGTCCCAGGATGCTTGTTTCCGGTCCAGGGAAGACATGGCTTGGCAGTTCGGGCTGGACTGTTCCCATGAGGCACAGGGTCAGACTGATTTGCATATGGCCATGTCTGAACTGGGGTGGTGGAGTGAGCTAAAGAATGATGATGGATATAACCCAGATCAGTTGACTGGGGGTGAGTGTTTGATTTGCTCAAGCGCTCCGTCCATCATCCCCTTTGGTATCGCTTTGTTCGCCCTAAGTTGGCAGGGTATGCCCAGACGTGGGTCCCTTGCTCACTTTGCCACTGGATTCAAGCTAGCCTGGCTGATGACGGCTGAATGGCCAGAAACCGGTCCCAGGATGCTTGTTTCCGGTCCAGGGAAGACATGGCTTGGCAGTTCGGGCTGGACTGTTCCCATGAGGCACAGGGTCAGACTGATTTGCATATGGCCATGTCTGAACTGGGGTGGTGGAGTGAGCTAAAGAATGATGATGGATATAACCCAGATCAGTTGACTGGGGGTGAGTGTTTGATTTGCTCAAGCGCTCCGTCCATCATCCCCTTTGGTATCGCTTTGTTTGCCCTAAGTTGGCAGGGTATGCCCAGACGTGGGTCCCTTGCTCACTTTGCCACTGGATTCAAGCTAGCCTGGCTGATGACGGCTGAATGGCCAGAAACCGGTCCCAGGATGCTTGTTTCCGGTCCAGGGAAGACATGGCTTGGCAGTTCGGGCTGGACTGTTCCCATGAGGCACAGGGTCAGACTGATTTGCATATGGCCATGTCTGAACTGGGGTGGTGGAGTGAGCTAAAGAATGATGATGGATATAACCCAGATCAGTTGACTGGGGGTGAGTGTTTGATTTGCTCAAGCGCTCCGTCCATCATCCCCTTTGGTATCGCTTTGTTCGCCCTAAGTTGGCAGGGTATGCCCAGACGTGGGTCCCTTGCTCACTTTGCCACTGGATTCAAGCTAGCCTGGCTGATGACGGCTGAATGGCCAGAAACCGGTCCCAGGATGCTTGTTTCCGGTCCAGGGAAGACATGGCTTGGCAGTTCGGGCTGGACTGTTCCCATGAGGCACAGGGTCAGACTGATTTGCATATGGCCATGTCTGAACTGGGGTGGTGGAGTGAGCTAAAGAATGATGATGGATATAACCCAGATCAGTTGACTGGGGGTGAGTGTTTGATTTGCTCAAGCGCTCCGTCCATCATCCCCTTTGGTATCGCTTTGTTCGCCCTAAGTTGGCAGGGGATGCCCAGACGTGGGTCCCTTGCTCACTTTGCCACTGGATTCAAGCTAGCCTGGCTGATGATGGCTGAATGGCCAGAAACCGGTCCCAGGATGCTTGTTTCCGGTCCAGGGAAGACATGGCTTGGCAGTTCGGGCTGGACTGTTCCCATGAGGCACAGGGTCAGACTGATTTGCATATGGCCATGTCTGAACTGGGATGGTGGAGTGAGCTAAAGAATGATGATGGATATAACCCAGATCAGTTGACTGGGGGTGAGTGTTTGATTTGCTCAAGCGCTCCGTCCATCATCCCTTTTGGTATCGCACGGTAGGCCACGAGCATTTTCAGTTCATCGTGCTCCCCTTCGGCCTTACCAGTGCCTCTCGTGTGTTCACGAAAGTGATGGCGGTGGTCGCAGCTCATCTGCGCAGATCAGGGGTTCTAGTCTTCCCCTATCTCGACGACTGGCTGTTGAAGGCGGGCTCGCCCCAGGCTGTCATCTCCCACTTCCAGACTATGGCGGACCTCCTGCTTTCACTGGGGTTCACTATCAACGTGCCGAAGTCACACCTGACTCCCTCTCAGTCGCTCCCTTTCATCGGAGCTGTTCTCGACACAGTGCAGTTTCGGGCCTATCCTCCCGAGCAGCGAGTCCGGGATATTCGGGCTATGATACCGATGTTTCAGCCTCTATCCCGGATTTCGGTGAGAACGACCCTGAGGCTGCTGGGCCTCATGGCCTCTTGCATCCTGCTGGTGGACCATGCCAGGTGGCATATGCGTGCTCTGCAGTGGGACCTGAAGTTCCAGTGGGCGCAACATCAGGGAAATCTTTCCGACTACGTCCAGATCTCGGAGGGAACTGCACAACAACTGCAGTGGTGGCTAACGAACCAGGATTGGGTCAGGGGCAGATCCCTTTCCCTTCCCCAACCAGATCTTACGGTGGTGACCGATGCATCACTTCTGGGATGGGGCGGCCACCTGAAAGAGGCGGAGATCAGAGGAGTCCATATCAACCTGTTGGAGCTCTGGGCGATCCGCCTGGCACTGAAGGCATTCCTTCCCTCCCTTAAGGGAAAGGCAGTGCAGGTGTTCACAGACAACATCACCGTCATGTGGTACTGCTACAAACAGGGCAGGGTGGGGTCGTGGACCCTTTGTCAGGAGGCAATTTGCCTTTGGACATGGCTGGAACATCAGGGCATGACCCTGGTGGTTCAACACCTGGCAGGTTCTCTGAACGCCAGGGCGGACGAACTCAGCCGTCGAAGCCTGGTGGATCACGAATGGTGTCTTCACTCAGAGGTGTTGCAAGGTCTCTTTCAGCAGTGGGGAGAGCCTTGGTTAGATCTGTTCGCCACCGAAGAGAACGCGCAATGTCAGCAGTTTTGCGAGTGGGAGTTTCCAAGGCGGGACTCACTCTGCAACACTTTTCAACACGAGTGGAGTTCTGGCATTCTGTACGCCTTTCCGCCTGTACAACTTGTGCCCCGAGTGCTGAAGAAGATCAAGCGCAACCGGGCCCAAGTCATTCTTGTGGCACCAGACTGGGCACAAAGAGTCTGGTATCCCAAGCTCCTGAGCCTGGCTATCGATCCTCCGATCAGACTGCCCCTTCGGGAGGATCTTCTGTCGCAACAGCAAGGGACGGTCCTCCATCCGAACCTGTCCAGCCTCCACCTCCTTGCGTGGAGATTGAGCGGCGACAGTTGACAGCTTTTGACCTTCCTCCCGAAGCCTGTAATGTTATCTTGGCAGCCAGGCGTCCCTCCACTAAGATGGTATACGCCTATAGATGGAACAAGTTTGTGGCATGGTGCACAGCAATGGCAGTGGATCCCCCTTTCTGCCCCTCTTTCTGAGGTTCTTTTGTTCCTTCTCTCTTTGGCCCAGCAGGGCTCTGCTCTGGGCACTCTTAAAAAACGCTACCTGGCAGCCATTTCTGCTTTTCTTTGGCTACCAGATCAGCCCTCTTTGTTCAAGTCCCCTATTGTAAGTAGGTTCTTTTAAAGGCATTATTCGTCTCTTTCCTCCATCTCCTTTCATAATGCCTCAGAGGGACTTGAACCTTGTTTTGACTTATCTTATGTGCGCTCCCTTTGAGCCTCTTCACAACTGTCCTCTTCGGCTTCTCACTCTAAAGACTGCCTTTCTAGTTGCCATCACCTCTGCTCGCAGAGTGAGTGAGCTTACGGCTCTTTATTCTAAGCCCCCTTTCTTCTCAGTGCATCCGGACAAAGTGGTGCTTCGAATGAGGCCCTCGTTCCTACCTAAAGTTGTCACTCCTTTTCACATCGGACAGACTATTACTCTGCTCAACTTTTTCCCGCCTCCGCACCCTTCCAAGGAGGAGGAGAGACTCCACCGTCTGGACCCAAAACATGCGTTGCCTTTCTACCTGGACCGCACGAAGGATTTCCGGGTGGACGATCAACTCTTCGTTGGCTATGTGGGTGCCAAGAAAGGTCAGGCGGTGCAAAAGCGTACCATCTCTTGATGGGTCGTCCTTTGTATAAAGATTTGTTACACTTTAGCTAAAAAGGAACCTCCAGTGGGGCTGCGATCTCATTCCACTAGAGCTACGGCAGCAACTACTGCTTTGTCACGTGGAGTCCCACTCATTGACATCAGCCAGGCGCCCATGTGGGCTTCTATGCACATGTTCACCAGACATTACTGCCTGGATAGTCAAGTCCGGAGGGACGGCTACTTTGCCCGTTCTGTCCTCCAGGACTTCTGGTGTGAACTTGGTTCACAGTACCTCCTCCGGGGTTGGTATTGCTGGGGTATCTATTCTAAGGTAAGGAATCCATAACTATAGTCTCTTTCAGATGAACAAGTTACTTACCTTCGGTAACGATGTATCTGTAAGAGACATATATTAGTTATATATTCCTTACCACCCCACCCATCCTCCCCGCTCTGCGAACTGACTTCTAGGGATAAGGACTCCCTTGCAGGGCTCTAGTGTGGCGCACCAGTGGTCAGTGTCTTTCATGACTCTGCGCTTCTGGCGTGGAAAGTCGTGTCAGAACTGAGTCAGCACGCAGGGGCGGCATCTAAGTAGGCACTGCGACGTCATCCCGGCGACCACGACGACGGACGCGGAGTCGACGACGCTACCTACTGACATGCAGGGGCCCTGCTGAGAAAAAATTCTCCGGATCCAGTCTGTCGCCTGGGGGTAATTCTAAGGTAAGGAATCTATAACTAATATATGTCTCTTACAGATACATCGTTACCGAAGGTAAGTAACTTGTTCTTTATTCCTAAAGTGGTATCACATTTTAATGTTATCCAAGCCATACAATTACCTACATTCTTCCGATAGCTCAAACACAGGGAGAAAGAGACGTATATTAGCTGGATGTTAGAAGGGCAATTATGTATTACTTACAAAAGACAAATAATCAGGAAGGGGAAGCAGTTTTTTATCTTCCTTGCACAGGCAAGCAAAGGCTCCTCAATCACCAAAGGAACTGTTGCGAGATGGATCGTCCACACAATTGAGGCATGTCACAAAACAGCAGACGTGACATTGGGAGAAAAACCAAGAGCAAATTCAACAAGGAAGAAGGGAACAACACTCGCCTTCCTGGCTAATGTATAATGTAATTTGCATGCCAGTCATGTAGTCTTCTGTGCATACCTTCACAAAATATTACTTTGTGGACTTACAAACCAGTAAGGAGGCTCAAGTGGGACAAAGGGAGTTAAAACACCTGTTTATAATTACGCAATCTGGTAATCTCAGCATCCCAAGGAAAAAGTATTCTTCTTTTAAATCAATGCACAGCATACAACAGAAAAGATTCACACTGCGAATCAAAACTGTTACTTACCCCAGGTGTGCTGAATTTGCAAAGAAGGAACATAAGCAAGGTATAAGAAGAGGAAACCATACAAGGAAGTCACATAAAGGGGAAAGAAGAAGATGAAGATAGCAACTGTGTCAAGGGGTTTCTGGGGCGTACGTCTGATGTCATTCAAGGAGGGATACAAAAGGGGATGATGGACGGAACGTTTGAGCCAATCAAACACTCACCCCCAGTCAACTGATCTGGGTTTAATCCATCATCATTCTTTAGCTCACTCCACCACCCCAGTTCAGACATGGCCATATGCAAATCAGTCTGACCCTGTGCCTCATGGGAACAGTCCAGCCCGAACTGCCAAGCCATGTCTTCCCTGGACCGGAAACAAGCATCCTAGGACCGGTTTCTGGCATTCCAGCCGTCATCAGCCAGGCTTGCTTGAATCCAGTGGCAAAGTGAGCAAGGGACCCACGTCTGGGCATACCCCGCCAACTTAGGGCGAACAAAGCGATACAAAAGGGGATGATGGACGGAACGTTTGAGCCAATCAAACACTCACCCCCAGTCAACTGATCTGGGTTTAATCCATCATCATTCTTTAGCTCACTCCACCACCCCAGTTCAGACATGGCCATATGCAAATCAGTCTGACCCTGTGCCTCATGGGAACAGTCCAGCCCGAACTGCCAAGCCATGTCTTCCCTGGACCGGAAACAAGCATCCTAGGACCGGTTTCTGGCATTCCAGCCGTCATCAGCCAGGCTTGCTTGAATCCAGTGGCAAAGTGAGCAAGGGACCCACGTCTGGGCATACCCCGCCAACTTAGGGCGAACAAAGCGATACAAAAGGGGATGATGGACGGAACGTTTGAGCCAATCAAACACTCACCCCCAGTCAACTGATCTGGGTTTAATCCATCATCATTCTTTAGCTCACTCCACCACCCCAGTTCAGACATGGCCATATGCAAATCAGTCTGACCCTGTGCCTCATGGGAACAGTCCAGCCCGAACTGCCAAGCCATGTCTTCCCTGGACCGGAAACAAGCATCCTAGGACCGGTTTCTGGCATTCCAGCCGTCATCAGCCAGGCTTGCTTGAATCCAGTGGCAAAGTGAGCAAGGGACCCACGTCTGGGCATACCCCCGCCAACTTAGGGCGAACAAAGCGATACAAAAGGGGATGATGGACGGAGACGTTTGAGCCAATCAAACACTCACCCCAGTCAACTGATCTGGGTTTAATCCATCATCATTCTTTAGCTCACTCCACCACCCCAGTTCAGACATGGCCATATGCAAATCAGTCTGACCCTGTGCCTCATGGGAACAGTCCAGCCCGAACTGCCAAGCCATGTCTTCCCTGGACCGGAAACAAGCATCCTAGGACCGGTTTCTGGCATTCCAGCCGTCATCAGCCAGGCTTGCTTGAATCCAGTGGCAAAGTGAGCAAGGGACCCACGTCTGGGCATACCCCCGCCAACTTAGGGCGAACAAAGCGATACAAAAGGAGATGATGGACGGAACGTTTGAGCCAATCAAACACTCACCCCCAGTCAACTGATCTGGGTTTAATCCATCATCATTCTTTAGCTCACTCCACCACCCCAGTTCAGACATGGCCATATGCAAATCAGTCTGACCCTGTGCCTCATGGGAACAGTCCAGCCCGAACTGCCAAGCCATGTCTTCCTGGACCGGAAACAAGCATCCTAGGACCGGTTTCTGGCATTCCAGCCGTCATCAGCCAGGCTTGCTTGAATCCAGTGGCAAAGTGAGCAAGGGACCCACGTCTGGGCATACCCCCGCCAACTTAGGGCGAACAAAGCGATACAAAAGGGGATGATGGACGGAACGTTTGAGCCAATCAAACACTCACCCCCAGTCAACTGATCTGGGTTTAATCCATCATCATTCTTTAGCTCACTCCACCACCCCAGTTCAGACATGGCCATATGCAAATCAGTCTGACCCTGTGCCTCATGGGAACAGTCCAGCCCGAACTGCCAAGCCATGTCTTCCCTGGACCGGAAACAAGCATCCTAGGACCGGTTTCTGGCATTCCAGCCGTCATCAGCCAGGCTTGCTTGAATCCAGTGGCAAAGTGAGCAAGGGACCCACGTCTGGGCATACCCCCGCCAACTTAGGGCGAAGACAAGAGGGACAAGAGACCAAATGGTCAATGACTCGACGATGCCCAACAACCAACAATAAGAGCCAGAAAGAAAACTAAAAGGGAACAGTTTTGGATCCAACCTGTAGATGGCGGAATTATTCACAACATGTGAACCCAGAAAATTCCTCACATAATCCTACAAGAAAGTTACCGCTTTGTTTTCTGCTTTGAGATCTTAGCAAAATATCCATTCAATGTATTAGAAAGGACATAAGACAACCTAGAACCATTTACCTAGGCTCTGATTATGAGTTTCATAGTCCTGGTGGGTTTGAACCTCCGTACCCTTAAATATGGGTATCATGTGGTAACACCCCTCCAGTACCATGCCATTACGAGTTAAGCCCATTGGAATGGGGAATAACTGTGCGGACCCAGATTAAAATGGTGGTATTTCCTAGGGAATTCCCTTTTCCATGGGGATTATTGCACATATTTACCACTTTCTCTGAGCTGGGGGTAAGTGTGTGTGGTGCTCCTCTGCAGGTCAGTGACCATGGGGGATTAGGGAAAGTGATGATGGAAAGGGAAGATGCCACCTGGCACGGAGGACCATCACAGGCTCCTCTGTGCCTTGGCTGAGGTTCAGGTGAGTGCTGCGCCAGTGTAGCCCATCCCAAAGCAATTTTACTGGTTGGATTTTCCAGTCATTAAATTCGGGTCAAGTGTTCCCCCCTATGGGAAACTTGCAGGAACATTGGGCCAGACGTGAGTTGGCAATGCGAAATTCCACCCAGGATTTCAGCTCCCACAACTCATATTAGGCCTTAGTGTCGATTTCAAGAGCATGCCAATGTATCTTTGAAAAAACTCAAATATTGAGACCTTGATTGTTTGAGAAACAGATTTTGCAGATCCTTAGTAGAAATAACAGTACTTATGGTGATTATCGTACAGCTGAAAAGGCCAGAAAGGATGGTGCTACCCATTCCATAGTCACCTTAAGATGATCCAAGATCTTAGTGGGAGCACTCAGATATATGGAACGAAGGTGGTTTAGCAAATGAAACTTAACATGTATATATGGTGATGGCCATTATCACCCTTGAATTTAATGAGACAGCAAGGTCACAGATAAAAGGGGGCTCTGATTGTAGCACTGCCGAATAGGATAGAGATTGAGATCAAATATCCTGCTACTGACCAGCCACATAAGACGAAGGTTCAGCTCTTCACCACAAATAGTGAAACAAATTAAGAGCCTCAGCCAACAATTAGGTCTGTGTCATCATACGTCACAAAGTAGTAACAGGCAAGTATCTCCTTGTCATTACCACACAGCCAAGTGCACAGAGAAGTGGCTCAACATTCTTTAGCTCTTGAGTAGCAGTGTGCCCGTAAGCACAGCAAAGGTATAACTCGTTGAAAGGAAAGCCATGCCACCATCTTTGCTCACCACATTTCAAATCTTATGATTCTGGACGCACATGATGAGCTAGTGTTGGGAACATGCTATACTACAAGGAATTATAGAGCCATACCTTAGCACTCTGGCTCATCTCTGGACATTTTCAGTAACATTTGGCTAATGTGATAATATAAAGTCAGCAGTTCTGTAGTTATGCTTTTGAGACTCTGCATGGAGCGTTTCAAAAAACGTAAATGTACACATAGATTTGACCCTTGAGTGGTTCATGTAGCTTGTTTAATGAAAGAAAAGAGAAATGTTATGGGGGGGGTCGCAAAATCTGTGTTTTCCCCTTAAAATTCCCATGGGAAGGGTTGGAGTTTGCTCAGTCATGATTTATCTCACTCTTATCAGTCCTGTCCATAATATTTCTTATGGTACAGATGCTTCTTCTGTCTAAACTGCATCCATGAAAGAAGGAGGTTGTGGCGCTCTTGAGTGGAAACTTGCATCAATGCCCAGGTTGCAGTAGCTAAGGCTGGCCTGACCTCTCCCTCTTCTACGCGGTTGTTGGAGTTGACCTATCTTGCAGTTTATGCATTTACTCTGCTCTTTGGAGCATCAGGAAGCCATGTGTGACACAGTCCAGTTTCAGTCAGGGGCCTGGAGGCAACAAGCATGTTGCATGCTTTCCAACAGTCCACTTTAACTCTATCCCCTTGAGCATTTGAAAGTATGCATTTAAGGGCGAGGCTGTAGCGTAACGGCCTGAGCTGATGACTTTGGAGCGGGGGAACCAGGGTCGAGTCTTGGCGTTGGCTCAACATCCTGTGATTCAGAGAAAATCTCTTAATCTCCCCGTGCCTACAATTTAGCTCCTGGAGACCCTCACTGGTGATTTGCCACACTTTACAAATCCTGGATTTAAACTTTAGCCTAGGTGGGTTTTACATGTTTTTTAACTGGAACTTGGATGTTTATATGTTTTTAATATAAATGTATGATGTATTTATTCCTTGCACAAATTGTGTAAATCTAACTTATACCAATAAACGTCTGATGGTGACATTGCCTACGAGCACCTCAAATTGTGTTTACACTCCTTCAGTAAGTAATTGTGAGGCACAGGAGCCAAAGGGATGCTCTGACTCTGAGTGATGTGACTCTCAGTGAGGACTTTCAAAGTTTCAACAACAGTGCACAAGATGGCTTTAGTTACTGGCTATCCTGTGGCTTATGGCAGATGCTGGCAGGCAAATCGCACCCGTAAAAATATCAGGAAACATAAAGCAAAAATGCTTATGGAAGGGCGGACTTTGCCCTAATATTTTCTTTTTCTTTCTGTCTCTTCTAATTTCTTATAATATTACAATTAATCCGTGCTTCTTTCTCTTGATGGAACTTGGATTGTTGTATCAGGAGTGAAGGAGCATAATTAGACATCAACAACTTAAATACTATCAACAGTTTTAAGTTCAGTCAATGGTGAGATTTTGGATAGATTTGTCCAATATCTTTATTCTCATTAAGAGATTGGTAAAGTTATTCTCTTTATTTTTATCTTTATTTCAGTTACTCCATAAATCAAATAAGTTCACAGAAAATTTATTAAAAGAATGGTTAGGTCAAGCATCAAAAATATAATGCATTAAGCGCGTTCCGTTGAAGAAATAGATTCCCTATTCTAAAGATCCGAATCAGAGTTTTAGAGTTCAAGATGCCTTGAAGAGTTCAAATTTCAAGGAAAAGAGTGAGTTCAGAATAGCATAAAGCTTCTAAGCCAAATTAGAGAAGCAGAACTTTCCATAAGGAATAGTTCATAAGACTCAGTAGAGTCTTAATAAATCCAAACAAATCAGCATACGGTTGCAGTAGCAATCTGTTAAAAAACAAATAGAAAAGAGGCAAAGGGAAAACGATGCAGAAGTAGCCACAACCGTCAGGGTTCTGTGGCAATCCTCTTCAGAGCTTCGCAAGAGTGACACCTGTAACTAGGAACATGCACTATTATAAAAGTAGAGAAAACATGTTGCAAACACTGTATCAGACTTCTTCCCTCCATTAGCCAATAGGGTTGCAGTCCTCTTCAGTAAGCAGGTTCACCTCCTCCGTTCCCAGGAAAATACATGCAGCTTGTACACTTTATCGCAAGATTAGCTACAGTCAGTCTTTGCGTAGTTAGATTCTGGAAACGTATGGTTCCCAGAGGCCTTCAAACACAGATCGACCATCTACATCTAAGTTTGTTTCACTGCGAGTACAATAAACTATTAACTAAAAGACAAAATCACTGTTAGGTAATGCATTGTCTTACTGTGAATCAAGTATCATTGTTTAAAATGCACATATTATTCTATTTAAACGTTATATGAAGCATTAGTAGGAAATTTATGACATTTAATTAATAAAGTGTTGCTTATGAGATAATTCATTTGTTAAACCGGATCATTCTGCAGTTATGACAACATTTCTAAACACGTCAATTTAAGGTCAAGCTTCTAATTCATGCTGTGCATATTTCAGCAATGGTAGTGCTAAATAGGATGAGTTTGCCCCGTGTGGTACTGGCGCAACTAGGGTTGCTTCCTAATGTTACGTTATAGTGCTCAAGGGAGGAGGAATCATCCACCCCTCCAAAGTTGTGATCACTGGTGATCAGTTAATACTTAAACAAAAGCCCGAGCAAATATATGGTGTGTGTCCTGTATACAATAATAATTAGTACATTGCACACAATAATTTCACAAGTTTTCATGTATTTTTAATTTTCTTTCTTCGGTTGATCCAGCCAACACGTGTTTCGTCGTCCGGGATTAACCCACAACTTTATCAGGGCTGGAAAGACATTTGTAAGAAATAGATCGTAGTGTCTTACATAAGAACGTATCAGTTTACATTAGTGAGTAGGTGGTAACCACATTTCATTGAATATCAATGAGTACCAGTAAAAAAAAAAGGAACTATGGTATAACAGTAGTGATCCACATTCATTTTCCTTATCGTTCTATGTCTGAGAATTCAATATAATTTAAGCACAACATTTTCTATGGGACGTGCACCTAATAATATCGTTGCTGGTGCAGAGTTGTGGTCATGGTTGCTGTGAACCGTTATTGGTTCCAATATAAGTGCTCATATCCATAGCTTAGCTGGTGTTGTCATGTAGACATATCTACCAGTGGGTGTGAGGTGCTCATATCCATTATTTTATCGTGCTAGTGAGTCCAGTGTGGGGGGTAAGGAAATGGGCAGAGGCATACCTTGGTCGAAGCGGAGCGGTCTGTAAGCCTATAAAGATTTAATATAGGTATTGTAGTTGCCATTGTGATAAAACCTTCTAGTGTGTATATAAAGAATTATTTGCAAATAGTGTGAGTATGTCCTACCTCTGAACCGGTTATACTTCCGTCCCGCCCAGGAAGGCAGGGAAAAGTCCAAATCTCTTATCCTTATGTCCTTATGCAAGATCCAAAGTCTAAAGAATACAAGTACTAGCTGTAGTTATTGGTAATTGGAAGGCATTGATTTCCTAATATAATGTGAATCGATGCGTGTAATAGGTCATAGATACAAATATTTACTAATATTTCTCTGAGTTTAAAGCCCTGTGCACTTGATTACAAGTGTTCTATACTGTCTCTGATCAGAATCTCCCATGGCTATTATTCAGACAATACCCTATCATATACAATATAGTAGGGCAGGCCTGTTAGTCTGAGGTCTTTCAATGGCATGGTGAAAAACAAGCATATGGAGTTGGTAAAATACTCCTCATTCCCGGCGTTTATTCTGTAATTGCGCCAAATGTCTAATGTCTGTATTCCGTGTCTATAAGATTATCTCATAGTAAGTGAGGATCACAAGGTGTATGTGACCTCACCACATCCTCGACTTATCTTGTGCTAGTCAAGTAACACTAAATCTCTCATAGAATCCAAAACCATACAACGTATTGCCAGAAATCCTACCCGACATCCACGTGAGGTCGCGTAGTGTCAAGGTGGAGGAGCATCAGGTATACGCTCAGCAATGCACTGCGAAGTAAATATATGTATATCAGAGACTTGTTCTATCTACGGGTCTGAAACAGGGGTTAACGTTTCTCTGTAGTTCGAAACTCACCTTTCGTGCAGAGACGTGTTTCGGCGTCTAACGGCGGCTCCCAGTATGGCCGCTGTTTGTAAATGAGACCGGAAATTATCCTAATATGTATCCGGTTCGTGCCCGTGCTGTAGCGCATATTTAGATCAGCACGGCTGAGTCCGTCCGCCATATTGGGTCGGCTAAAGCCTCTAAGAGTATTCGTGTAGTCAATGTAATTGTGCTATCTAGCAATGAATCACAATGGCATCAAATAGGAGCCAAATATCATAGGTGATGGAACAGTGGTGATATTGTGAATATTTCCAAATGTATATTCTCTGGTGATAGTGAAAAGAACGTGACTAGTGTGCTTTAGAATGTGCGGGACAGGCATATTCAATTTAGAACTGAGGGCCAGCGGGACGAGTACGTCCTAAATTTCATGACTTTGGAGGCAAGTAGGTGCTGACATGTGTACTCTGAATCAATAAGAAATGCGTGTACACAACCTGCTAGTCGTTCGTAAAGCATTTTTAAAGTCATAGTAAGTGACCGCATTGTGTAATAGGTGGATTTGTCAATCTCTAAGCAATTGTCAATATTATTCTAACCAACGGTGCAGATTCATCACAAATATGGCACGATTATACGTAACATGATCTGGTGTTCTACATGGCTTTATACACGTATGGGTGCAATTATATCATTGTAAATTAATGCAGTCGAAAACATTTTTTTGTATTGATATCTCAGAGAGGAATCGCATCTCTACATACATTCTTAATTGTCAGGCATTAGGTGGCTAGCATACATATTCCTCTTATGTGTAGTAGGTCATAAAACTGTATCATTACCAATCAGTATACTGCATAAGTCATCGGCAATACATACAATTATGGTCGTTATTAGTGTCAAATGAGAAATTGTAATGAAAGGGCCAGTTTGTATCTGTACTAATGGGTGACCAGCAGTTATTCACCTAAAAAGTAATGTAATTCGTGATCTAAATTCAGTCCCTATTCCACAGCTCGTAATTTCATGATCCACTTGGCCTCCCTGCGTCTGAGGTGTAGTTCCTTATTACCCCCTCTGGGATCCATTTCCATCCGATCCATTCCACAGAAGCTCAGTGTTCAATCAATCAATCAATCAAGGAATTGTAAGCGCGCTACTCACCCGTGAGGGTCTCAAGGTGCTGAGGGGGGGGGTCCGCAGATCTGTTTAGCCGAAGAGCCAGGTCTTGAGGGTCTTCCTGAAGGTGTTCAGGGAGGGGGCGCGTCTGATGTCTGCCGGTAGCTCGTTCCAGGTCTTGGCTGCAATGTGAGAGAAGGAACTTCCGCCTGCTCTGGCTTTGTGGATGCGTGGGGTTTCGGCCAGTGCGAGGTTGGAAGATCGGAGGTTTCTTTTGGGTACGTGGAAGTTGATTCTGTCATTGAGGTATTTGGGTCCGTTGTTGTGTAGGCATTTGTAGGCGTGAGTGAGGATTTTGAAAGTGACTCTTTTCTCCACGGGGAGCCAGTGGAGACTTCGTAGGTGTTGGCTGATGTGTTCGTGTCGGGGGATGCCGAGGACGAGTCTGGCGGCGGTGTTCTGTACTGTCTGGAGTTTGCGGAGTAGGGACTTGTTGATGCCGGCGTAGAGTGCGTTTCCATAGTCCAGTCTGCTGGTGATGAGTGCGTGGGTGACTGTCTTCCTTGACTCAGGGGGATCCACTTGAAGGTCTTGCGGAGGATGCGGAGGGTGTTGAAGCAGCTGGAGGTGACGGCGTTGACCTGTCGGTTCATGGAGAGTGATGAGTCGAGTACGATGCCGAAGTTCTTGGCGTGGTCTGAGGGGGTATGTGGGCTTCCGAGGGCGGTCGGCCACCAGGTGCTGTCCCATGCAGAAGGGGTGGTACCGAGGACGAGGACTTCTGTCTTCTCGGCGTTGAGCTTCAGGCAGCTGTTGGTCATCCAGACTGCGACGTCTTGCATTCCTTTCTGGAAGTTGAGTTTGGCAGTGGTGGGGTCTTTGGTGAGGGAGAGGATGAGCTGGGTGTCGTCGGCGTAGGATACGACGTTGAGGACGTGTTGTCGGACGATGGCTGCGAGGGGGGCCATGTAAATGTTGAAGAGGGTGGGGCTCAGTGATGAACCCTGTGGGACTCCGCAGGTGATTTTTGTGGGGTCGGAGAGGAAGGGTGGGAGTCTGATCCTTTGGCTTCTTCCGGTGAGGAATGATCGGATGCAGTCCAGGGCTGTTCCTTGTATGCCTGCGTCGTGTAGTCTGACGACTAGTGTGCGATGGGAGACGGTGTCGAAGGCCGCTGATAGGTCGAGTAGGATGAGGGCTGCGGAGTGGCCTTGGTCCAGGAGGGTGCGGATGTCGTCTGTGGCGGCGAGTAGGGCGGTCTCTGAGCTGTGGTTGCTTCGAAATCCGGATTGGGACGGGTCGAGGACGGCGTTTTCTTCAATGAATCGTGTCAGTTTCCTGTTGACTGTTTTCTCTGCAACTTTGGCTGCGAAGGGGAGGAGCGAGATGGGCCGATAGTTCTTGAGGTCGGTGGGGTCAGCTGTGGGCTTCTTGAGCAAGGGTCTGACTTCTGCGCGCTTCCAGTCATCTGGGAAGGTGCCTGTTTTGAAGGTGGTGTTGATGGTGCGTTGTAGTTTGGGTGCGATGGCGGCCACGGCTCTGTGGTAGATGTGAGGGGGCAGGGGTCGGTGGGGGCCCCCGAGTGGATGCTTTTCATGGTCGAGGCGGTGTCTTCGGCCGTGATCGGTGTCCAGTTGGAGATGGTGGGCTGGCTGGTGTTTCTGGGGGGCGGGGGCCGTCTGTGGCGCCTGGTGGATGGTCGATGAAGTTGTCGTAGAGGTTTTTGATCTTGAGGTGGAAATAGGTTCCAAGCTTGTCGCAGAGGTCTTGGGATGGGGTGATGTCTGTGGCTTCGCTGCGTGGGTTGGTGAATTCTTGAATGACACTGAAAAGTTCCTTGGAGTTGGTGGAGTTGGCCAGGATTTTCTTGTGGATGAAGTTCCTTTTGGTGGCTCTGATCTGGTTGTGGTAGTCCGTCATGGCGTCCTTGTGGGTGGTGTGGTTTTCGGTTGTCTTGGTGTATCTCCAGTTCTTCTCCAGGCGTCTGCAGGTGCGTCTGGCTTCTTGGAGAGCGGTTGTGAACCAGGCGGCTTTCCTGGGGCGTTGTCTGTCGGGGTTGCGTAGCGGGGCGAGCTCATCTGCGCAGTTGGAGATCCAGGTGTGGAGTTCTCTGGCTGCGTCGTTTGCGCTGTTTGCGTCGGGTGCCCAGGTGTGGTTGTCTCGGTTGAGGGTGGAGTTAAGTTGCTCGTCGGTAACCTTGCTCCAGTTCCTTCGTGGTGGGCGTGGGGCTGGTTTGGGTGCCTTGGGTTTGTTGATGGCGAAGTGTACGCAGTGGTGGTCGGTCCATGGCGGCTGCGTTGTGTGGCTGAAATGGACGCTGTTTCCTGCCGCGAAGATGGGGTCGAGGGTGTGTCCTGCTCTGTGGGTCGGTGTGTTGACGAGTTGTTTAAGTCCGATGCTGGCGAGGTTGTCACGAAGGATAGTGGAGTTGGGGTCGCTGGGGTTGTCGAGGTGGAAGTTCATGTCTCCAATGAGTATGTAGTTTGTTGAGGTGATCGCGTGGGGTGCGATGAAGTCGGTGATGGTGGAGGCGAAGGGTGTTCGGGGGCCGGAGGGTCTGTAGACGAGGGTTCCTCGGAGTGTGGCTTTGGGGGTGGTCTGGATCTTGAAGTGCAGGTGTTCGGCGGAGGGAAGGTTTCGCTGGAGGTGGTGAGGCGGAGGGTGCTCTTGTGGGCGATGGCGAGGCCCCCTCCTGGGTGGTTGGGGTGGTCTTTCCTCTGGATCTTGTATCCGTCTGAGATGGCGGTGCTGATGTCGGGGGCAGAGGATGCGTTGGTCCAGGTCTCTGTGAAGAAGGCGATGTCGGGCGAAAGAGAGTCGAGTAGGTTCCAGATTTCCATGGCGTGTTTGTGTACGGAGCGTATGTTGAGGAGGATGCATTTTAGGGTGTCGCCGGTGCTGGCGTCGGCGGTGTTGGAGGCCGGGGTGGCGGTGAGGGTCTGGCGGCAGTGGAGGCAGGAGAACTGGCCGTGGGTCGTGTTCGGCAAGGCCTGTTGGCATTCTCTAAGTCTTCCAGGGTTGAGTGCGAGGAGGGTGGTGGTGTCGTAGCGATGGGTAGTGGGAGGGCCAGGGTTCCTGGCGCTGGCCGCGGTCGGGGCGCAGACGGGCTTGCCTTTGGTGTGCCTTCGGCGCGCCAGCGGCGCGACCGCGCAGCGGCCGCCATTAAGTAGGGGAGGGAGGAGAGGCTGGGAGGCGGGAGCATGGGAATTCCGGGGGGAAATTCCAGAGGGGAAATTCCGGGGGGGCGGGGCCGCAGGGGCAGCAGCGGCGAAAGGCAAAAGGAACAGGCAGGCACGAGAAAATAAAAACAGTGGTGGAATTAGAGCAAGACACAGATGGGCACAATAACTGGCAGAACAGGGAAAAAGATTAAGAAAAAAAGCGTCTGAGAAAGGTTACGGTGGTTGGAGGCAGTCTGGTCCCAGTTGGAGCGGGCAGCAGGCGCAGGAGCGGCCAGCAGCCTCGAACCTCCCAAGGAGGAGGTCGGGGTCTGGAGGCAAGAGACGGCACAGCGGAGCAGTGGGGAGAGTGGACCCTGCGACGTACATTCATTTATGTGTATTGCTATTGGGTATCTGACGTCTTGATATTTGATGGCTCTTACATGTTCGCTAATTCGTTCTTTTAACGGTCTAATTGTACTGCCAATATAAAATTTCTCACATTTACATTTCAACATGTATACCACATATTTGCTGTTGCAATTTATCATTTGTCTGATTTCAAATCGTCTACCCTTATGTACCGCAATGTGTTTAGTATTGTCTTGTGCTAAATCACACATCCTGCAGTTACGACATTTGTGGAAACCAATACATCTCTGGGACAGCCAATTCTCTGTGGGTTTGTGTTTGGGAAAAGTGGGGCTTAGTATCGATCTAATGGTCCTGCCTCTCCTGTATGTAATGAGTGGTGTATCAGAAATGTGGCTCCTCAGCGATTTGTCAGAACATAATATATGCCAATGCTTCTTGATACTATTTCTTAGGATTATTGACATCTCATTGTAATCCGTGATCAGTCTTAGTTTGGGGGTTGCCCTATCTTTCAGCTGTTTGTCTTTCAGGGTGTCATCCCTACTCACTGTTAGTATTTTGTGTTCTGCTTTATTGATCGTGTGCGTATTGTATCCTCTGGCTATAAAGCGTTGTTTCATGTCAGCCATACAAGTTTTAAAGTTGGTTTCGTTGCTGCAGTTTCTCCTGGCCCTTACTAGTTCCCCATATGGAATTGCCTCTTTTTGGTGTCTGGGATGAGCACTGTCAGCATGCAGTACCGCATTACAAGAAGTGGGTTTGCGGTGTAGTTTGCTTTGTATCTGATTGTCCTCAATGTATAGTACAATATCAAGGAATTCAATCTCTTTCTGACTAAAGTTAAATGTAAATTGAATGCCCATGTCATTGGAGTTGAGGAAGTCACAAAAGGCTTGCAGGTTGTCCTTATTTCCTGACCATATCATAATACAGTCGTCAATGTACCTGCCCCAATAGATAATGGATTCACTCCATTTTGTTCCTCTATGGCCCCAAATCCACTCCTCCTCAAACCATCCCATAAAGAGATTGGCATAAGAAGGAGAAAACCTGGACCCATGGCAACACCCTGTATCTGCTTGTACCATTGTTGTTCATACAAGAACACATTGTTTTTAAGAATGATTTCAATCATGGTGATCAACATTTCTACATGTTCCCAATGTTTAGCTGGTCTTTTACTGAGAAATTGTCTAGTTGCTTTGATTCCCAAGTCCGATCTGATACTTGTATATAGTGCGGTCACATCTAATGTTGCCAAAAGCATCCCTTCCTCCCAAGCGACATCTGCTAGTACGCTGAGCATATGTTTTGTATCTCTGACATATGATGGGAGATTTTTGACCATTGGTTGTAAGAATTAGTCTACATATTGTGACAACCTCTCTGTAGGTCTCCCAATGCTAGAGATGATAGGTCTTCCTGGTGGGAATTGTAGGTTTTTAAGCACCTTAGGCAGTGTGTATATGCATGGGTATCTAGGCCTGTCCACTTTAAGATAGAAATACTCATCTTGGTCAATTAAACCCTTGGTCAGCCAGTCTCTTAAGTGTGCGTTAATCAAAGCTGATAGGGGGCAGATGGGGTTCTCATTGAGTTTAGTGTAACATGTTTGATCTTCCAATTGGGATAAGATCTCCCTGTTATAGTCCTGCGTGTTCATTATAACAATATTGCCCCCTTTGTCTGCCTCTTTGATCGTAATGTTTTCTGTCTTTGTGAGTGCCTCCAAAGCCTCACGTTCCTTTTGTGTCAAATTATCCCTACGGTAGGGTTTATGTTTGTGTTTGATGTCATATTGTCTATTCAAGTCTTCAGATACTAGTTTATAGAATACATCAATGTTATTCCCACTTGGTAACGTTGGTGTCCATCTGGATTTGCTTTTAACACTTGAGATACTTAGATCTGTCTCTATATCATGTTCACTTCATAGTTCTTCTATACTCATGTGATCTCGGTCGTCATTCGTGAGTGACAAGAGTAATTCAGTGTCTCTAATATCCTGTATGGTTGACAATTCAGAACAGACATCAGTTGGATAGGTTTTCACTGCTTTATTTGTTGCCGGAGTATTAAAAAAAAGAATTCTTCAATTTGACATTCCTTACAAATTTAAATAGGTCAATCATAGAGTTACACACATCCCCAGAGTTTTTAGGGCAAAAACCCATACCTTTTTCTAATAGAGATATCATGTCTTTAGTGAGTACCATGTCACTTGGGTTTATCACCTCCACTCCTTTGACCTGACTGACTAATTTCTTTTGTCCCAGGACCTCAGTTTCATGCCCTTCTTTTCTTCTTTCTGTCCCTCCTCTCTTACCCCTCCTGGTCTTCTTGCTATATTTTCCTGCCATTTGGGTTGGTCCCTGTTCCCTATTTTTATTCTTTTCACCTCCCGTAAAAAACAGTTATTAGTGTTGTTGATTGATGAAAGTGATTCAGCTTCACTCTCGCTTGTGGGAATAGTGTTGAGGGAGGTGGAACTTGAACTAATCGGGGTGATGTTCGCTGTGTTTCTCTCTAAATCCCTGCTGTCATGGTCCACTAGATGGTCATATTTTTGGGCAAATGTAAAAATTCTCCCTTGTTTATAATCTATTTCGTCCCTTTTGAGCTTTCGTGCCTTCCTCTGCTTGATATCTTCCTGATGTTTGTTAATAACTTAATTTAGTATTACATAATTTTTGTCCGTTGCCTCCTTTAAATCAAGGTCCCTAATTTCTAGTTCTAGTTTAGTGATTTCTATTTGTAGGCTTCGGACTCTCCGGTCAGCATTTTCAATCAGAATCTCCATGAGTTTGCTGGAGTTAGATGTGAGTTCTTTCTCCCAGATGAGGAGCAGGTCCTCATCCAGGTCATCGTATGTCGGGAGAATCTGAGATCTCAGACCCCTCGGAATTCTGTTCAGTTTCAGATATTGTCTTAAGGTAGCCCCATCCCATCACTTAGAGTTTTCATTTTTTCTTAATTTC
This sequence comes from Calotriton arnoldi, assembly GCA_963921515.1. Lineage (NCBI taxonomy): Eukaryota > Metazoa > Chordata > Amphibia > Caudata > Salamandridae > Calotriton > Calotriton arnoldi. The sequence continues at coordinate 596,550 of CAWUFW010010549.1, forward strand.
TCTAGTTTGATAAATTTGTCCTTCAGTCCTTCTTTTTTCTGTTGCGGGTTACCACTATGTAGCGAGTTAACCACTATATCGCCTCTCGCTAGACTTTCAAATAAATCCTCAGCTGCTTTATCTCTGTCCATAGTGTACTATGTGTGGACCGTAGGAGCCGCCCCACCAGGTATGAATTTATGATAGTGCTAAATTGGATGAGTTTGCCCCGTGTGGTACTGGCGCTCACTAGTTACGGTACGGGTTGCTTCCTAATGTTACGTTATAGTGCTCAAGGGAGGAGGAATCATCCACCCTTCCAAAGTTGTGATCACTGGGGATCAGTTAATACTTAAACAAAAGCCTGAGCACATATATGGTGTGTGTCCTGTATACAATAATAATTAGTACATTGCACACAATAATTTCACAAGTTTTCATGTATTATTAATTGTCTTTCTTCGGTTGATCCAGCCAACACGTGTTTCGTCGTCCGGGATTAACCCACAACTTTATCAGGGCTGGAAAGACATTTGTAAGAAATAGATCGTAGTGTCTTACATAAGAACGTATCAGTTTACATTAGTGAGTAGGTGGTAACCACATTTCATTGAATATAAATGAGTACCAGTAAAAAAAAAGGAACTATGGTGTAACAGTAGTGATCCACATCAATTTTCCTAAGCGTTCTATGTCTGAGAATTCAAGATAATTTAAGCGTAAAGTTTTCTATGGGACGTGCACCTAATCATATTGTTGCTGGTGCAGAGTTGTGGTCATGGTTGCTGTGAACCGTTATTGGTTCCAATATAAGTGCTCATATCCATAGTTTAGCTGGTGTTGTCATGTAGACATATCTACCAGTGGGTGTGAGGTGCTCATAACCATTATTTTATCGTGCTAGTGAGTCCAGTGTGGGGGTAAGGAAATGGGCAGAGGCATACCTTGGTCGGAGCGGTCTGTAAGCCTATAAAGATTTAATATAGGTATTGTAGTTGCCATTGTGATAAAACCTTCTAGTGTGTATATAAAGAATTCTTTGCAAATAGTGTGAGTATGTCCTACCTCTGAACCGGTTATACTTCCGTCCCGGCCAGGAAGGCAGGGAAAAGTCCAAATCTCTTATCCTTATGTCCTCATGCGAGATCCAAAGTCTAAAGAATACAAGCACTTGGAAGGCATTGATTTCCAAAAATAATGTGTATCGATGCGTGTAATAGGTCATAGATACAAATATTTACAAATATTTCTCTGAGTTTAAAGCCCCGTGCACTTGATTACAAGTGTCCTATACTGTCTCTGATCAGAATCTCCCATGGCTATTATTCAGACAATACCCTAACGTATACAATATAGTAGTGCAGACCTGTTAGTCTGAGGTCTTTCAATGCCATGGTGAAAAACAAGCATATGGAGTTGGTAAAATACTCCTCATTCCCGGTGTTTATTCTGTAATTGCGCCAAATGTCTAATGTCTGTATTCCGTGTCTATAAGATTATCTCATAGTAAGTGAGGATCACAAGGTGTATGTGACCTCACCACATCCTCGACTTATCTTGTACTAGTCAAATAACACTAAATCTCTCATGGAATGCAAAACCATACAACGTATTGCCAGAAATCTTACCCGACATCCACGTGTGGTCGCGTAGTGTCAAGGTGATGTATTGGTTTCCACAAATGTGGTAACTGCAGGATGTGTGATTTAGCACAAGACAATACTAAACACTTTGCAGTACATAAGGGTAGACGATTTGAAATCAGACATGATAAATTGCAACAGCAAATATGTGGAATACATGTTAAAAATGTAAATGTGAGAAATGTTATATTGGCAGTACAATTAGACCGTTAAAAGAACGAATTAGCGAACATGTAAGAGCCATCAAATATCAAGACGTCAGATACCCCATAGCAATACACATAAATGAATGTACGTCGCAGGGTCCACGCAAAACACTGAGGTTCTTTGGAATATATCGGATGGAAATGGATCCCACAGGGGGTAATAAGGAACTACACCTCAGACGCAGGGAGGCCAAGTGGATCATGAAATTACGAGTGGTGGAATTACTTTTTAGGTGAATAACTGCTGGTCACCCATTAGTACAGATACAAACTGGCTCTTTCATTACAATTTCTCATTTGACACTAATAACGACCATAATTGTATGTATTGCCAATGACTTGTGCAGTATACTGATTGGTAATGATACAGTTTTATGACCTACTACACATAAGAGGAATATGTATGCTAGCAACCTAATGCCTGACAACTAAGAATGTATGTAGAGATGTGATTCCTCTCTGAGATATCAATACAAAACAAGCATTTGCAATGGAATAGGTCTCGCATTATTAAAAGTTGGAGCTATTGGCATTGTAAATGACACTGTTTTTTAATTATATTTATTGTTTGCAGTGGAGTGATAATTTGACTTATATATGCAATTACACCACTGCAGGACACAATCGAAAGAGCACATATGGGTGAACTACCTGAATATTATATGCACGCTAAAGTTGAGAGCATTATGTTACAAGCAGCTAGCTAGACAGGGTGCTGCGAACGAGGCTTGATATGCAATAGTCAGCCAACTGAGAGGTCCTGCACTCAAAACACCAGGCCAACACATGACCATGTGAGACACAGCGGAAGCGGCCTTTCAGCGATGTGAGCATCTGCACCCATAGACATGAGACTTGTGTGACCCTTAGGAAGGAGGTTTGTCCTGGCAAAGGTTTGCTGTAGTTCAGCTTAACCGAGGCCAACACAAAGAAAAACTTCCAAGCTTAATCCAAGTGGTTGTCTTAAAGTTAGTCACAATAAGGATTCTGCATATAATGCGCACAAAAGGTTGACACACTTATGGGACCGAATGACATGCAAATCACTTTGCTATTAAAGGTAAGACGAGCTTGACAGCCACTAGTTGCAGAACCTGTCATAATTAGTGCATTATGGGGAAATACAAAATATACACTTATGCTGCATCTATAAAATAAAGAAAGCATTAGCAAAATAAAAAAAAGTCGGTGTGTTGCCTTAATGGCTGTATAAAGAATAGGAAATATATAAGTAACAACACAAAATCAGGCTGCAGGCTAACTCCTAAAACCTGTAGCTGAAATAATGACAACGTTTTTGTTGTAAAAATACAACTGATAAACAGTTGGCATTAGTATTAAAACAACTATGTTGCAGAGCCATTTAAGTCCCTAACAATGTAAATAAACACCACGTCTGAGCTTTATTACATGCTGATTAAAGACAGCAGGAAAGGAACACAATTGCCACGTGGTTTTAATTACTCACTGAGACTGCTATGTTACGATTATAATAATGCAGTTAGTTAATAGATTTTACTATATTTGAGATTTATGAGGTGATAAGCAAAGAAAACCGACATTTCATACTAAGACTGGAATTATGAGGCACAGAGACTCAGCAAAACTGTATCATTTAAGGGCTGATAGATATAATGTTGACGTAAAAAAACTTACATCACTGGTTACTTGGATCTGTCCTTGAAAGCACTACCATAAAATTGCCTTTAAGCAAATTATTGAGGACCTTTCTTGTGTGCAATTAAGCACGGTATCAACATTTGTTATCTCCGAAGGAAAGAGTGGAAAAGTGCCGTGTCAACACCTTAATATTGGTAGATATGAACTACACCAGCCACAAAGTACACCAGAACTACAAGTCCGATGGTGTAGCAGGTAGCTGACGAAACAAAACAGACCAGTAGAGCAGTCTCGTAGGGACAGTAAAATCCTTGACTCTTAAGAAAACTGACTCAGCTTGACATATTTCCTGTATAATTGCAAGTACGTGTCGCTCTATCCAGAAAAGAGGTTGACCATAAATCTAACAATTAAGTGCCCACAATGCCCAAAATTTGTGCAGTTAAAAAATAACCTTTTTTATTGGAATGATTAATAAGGTTGGAGGCGTGGGAAAGCAAAGGGGCACAAATAAGCATGAAAGGGATAGTATTTAGGGACATTAACCTACCAGGACGGCGTGTGCGATTGACTACAGAGTGCGCCTGCACTTAAAAAGCAGCAGAGCACCCCCGTTGCAGCAGCTGCTACCAGAGTACAACAGATGGTCATTTCTGACTACGGCAAAAGGAAATTAAAGGAGTGTGCCGTTAAGGCACGAGGATTCTTAAAGGGGCAGTTACAAACAAGAAACACTAAACTGCAGCTGTGAAAGTAAACTAGGCGGTGGCCCCGCACCTTCAGTTCGAGCTTCCTTGTACTCTCGAGACCCCCAGTGGACATGAGCACGAGTCAGCAACCTCGCCGAGTTTGTGAGCATTGGAGGGGTGAACTTGCTTTGTTTGCGCCCTGCCTGCTGGGGAGTTTCGCAGCGGCAATTCAAAAGCCTGGGCTGCGGGGAGGGATCTTAAATGCCATAGATGCAAGATGCTGCAAGCGCTGTGCCGAAAAATTAAAGGTGCGTGGCTGCCATAGTGTGTGATGTAGCACGCGACGTGAAGCACTGAGCATGACTACAAACGTTGTTGTGCCTGAAGTGGGTGAAACTCAATCGCGAAAATAGTGCTTACAAGAGTAGATAACAGCCAGCAGCGGAACTACACTGTAGTTGGTCGGTGCTGCTTCCTGCTAAACGGAAGGAAAACGGAAGTGAGGTATCGGACCACCAGCCAACAGAAAGCAAGATAAGAACAGCAATGCCACAGTTAAACGAATCGCAAGCGGTATGACAAATCACACGGAGTTTCACACAACATACAGATTACTTTATGTCTCGCTGAGACAGCGCATGCAGCGCATGCGCTGCCAAGGCGAGACCTAAAAATGTTTTCAATTGTATTAATTTACAATGATATAATTGCACCCATACGTGTATAATGCCATGTAGAACACCAGATCATGTTACGTATAATCATGCCATATTATGATGAATCTGCACCGTTGGTTAGAATAATATTGACAATTGCTTAGAGATTGATAAATCTACCTATTACACAATGCGGTCACTTACTATGACTTTCCAAATGCTTTACTGAACGACAAGCAGGTTGTGCACACGCATTTCTTGCTTATTCAGAGTACACGTGTCATCACCTACTTGCCTCCAAAGTCATGAAACTTAGGGCATACTCATCCCGCTGGCCCTCAGTTCTAAATTGAATATGCCTGTCCCGCACATTCTAAAGCACACTAGTCACGTTCTTTTCACTATCACCAGAGAATATACATTTGGAGATATTCACAATATCACCGCTGTTCCATCACCTATGATATTTGGCTCCTATTTGTTGCCATTGTGATTCATTGCTAGATAGCACAATTACATTGACTACACGAATACTCATAGAGGCTTTAGCCGACCCAATATGGCGGACGGACTCAGCCGTGCTGTTCTAAATATGCGCTACAGCACGGGCACGAACCGGATACATATTAGGATCATTTCGGGTCTCATTTACAAACAGCGGCCATACTGGGAGCCGCCTTTAGACGCGGAAACATGTCTCTGCACGAAAGGTGAGTTTCGAACTACAGAGAAACGTTAGCCCCTGTTTCTGACCCGTAGATAGAACAAGCCTCTGATATATACATATATTTACTTCGAAGTGCATTGCTGAGCGTATACGTGACGCTCCTCCACCTTGACACTACGCGACCACACGTGGATGTCGGGTAAGATTTCTGGCAATACGTTGTATGGTTTTGGATTCCATGAGAGATTTAGTGTTATTTGACTAGTACAAGATAAGTCGAGGATGTGGTGAGGTCACATACACCTTGTGATCCTCACTTACTATGAGATAATCTTATAGACACGGAATACAGACATTAGACATTTGGCGCAATTACAGAATAAACGCCGGGAATGAGGAGTATTTTACCAACTCCATATGCTTGTTTTTCACCATGGCATTGAAAGACCTCAGACTAACAGGTCTGCCCTACTATATTGTATACGTTAGGGTATTGTCTGAATAATAGCCATGGGAGATTCTGCGATACAAAAGGGGATGATGGACGGAACGTTTGAGCCAATCAAACACTCACCCCCAGTCAACTGATCTGGGTTTAATCCATCATCATTCTTTAGCTCACTCCACCACCCCAGTTCAGACATGGCCATATGCAAATCAGTCTGACCCTGTGCCTCATGGGAACAGTCCAGCCCGAACTGCCAAGCCATGTCTTCCCTGGACCGGAAACAAGCATCCTAGGACCAGTTTCTGGCATTCCAGCCGTCATCAGCCAGGCTTGCCTGAATCCAGTGGCAAAGTGAGCAAGGGACCCACGTCTGGGCATACCCCCGCCAACTTAGGGCGAACAAAGCGATACAAAAGGGGATGATGGAAGGAACGTTTGAGCCAATCAAACACTCACCCCCAGTCAACTGATCTGGGTTTAATCCATCATCATTCTTTAGCTCACTCCACCACCCCAGTTCAGACATGGCCATATGCAAATCAGTCTGACCCTGTGCCTCATGGGAACAGTCCAGCCCGAACTGCCAAGCCATGTCTTCCCTGGACCGGAAACAAGCATCCTAGGACCGGTTTCTGGCATTCCAGCCGTCATCAGCCAGGCTTGCCTGAATCCAGTGGCAAAGTGAGCAAGGGACCCACGTCTGGGCATACCCCCGCCAACTTAGGGCGAACAAAGCGATACAAAAGGGGATGATGGAAAGAACGTTTGAGCCAATCAAACACTCACCCCCAGTCAACTGATCTGGGTTTAATCCATCATCATTCTTTAGCTCACTCCACCACCCCAGTTCAGACATGGCCATATGCAAATCAGTCTGACCCTGTGCCTCATGGGAACAGTCCAGCCCGAACTGCCAAGCCATGTCTTCCCTGGACCGGAAACAAGCATCCTAGGACCGGTTTCTGGCATTCCAGCCGTCATCAGCCAGGCTTGCCTGAATCCAGTGGCAAAGTGAGCAAGGGACCCACGTCTGGGCATACCCCCGCCAACTTAGGGCGAACAAAGCGATACAAAAGGGGATGATGGACGGAACGTTTGAGCCAATCAAACACTCACCCCCAGTCAACGGATCTGGGTTTAATCCATCATCATTCTTTAGCTCACTCCACCACCCAAGTTCAGACATGGCCATATGCAAATCAGTCTGACCCTGTGCCTCATGGGAACAGTCCAGCCCGAACTGCCAAGCCATGTCTTCCCTGGACCGGAAACAAGCATCCTAGGACCGGTTTCTGGCATTCCAGCCGTCATCAGCCAGGCTTGCCTGAATCCAGTGGCAAAGTGAGCAAGGGACCCACGTCTGGGCATACCCCCGCCAACTTAGGGCGAACAAAGCGATACAAAAGGGGATGATGGACGGAACGTTTGAGCCAATCAAACACTCACCCCCAGTCAACTGATCTGGGTTTAATCCATCATCATTCTTTAGCTCACTCCACCACCCCAGTTCAGACATGGCCATATGCAAATCAGTCTGACCCTGTGCCTCATGGGAACAGTCCAGCCCGAACTGCCAAGCCATGTCTTCCCTGGACCGGAAACAAGCATCCTAGGACCGGTTTCTGGCATTCCAGCCGTCATCAGCCAGGCTTGCCTGAATCCAGTGACAAAGTGAGCAAGGGACCCACGTCTGGGCATACCCCCGCCAACTTAGGGCGAACAAAGCGATACAAAAGGGGATGATGGACGGAACGTTTGAGCCAATCAAACACTCACCCCCAGTCAACTGATCTGGGTTTAATCCATCATCATTCTTTAGCTCACTCCACCACCCCAGTTCAGACATGGCCATATGCAAATCAGTCTGACCCTGTGCCTCATGGGAACAGTCCAGCCCGAACTACCAAGCCATGTCTTCCCTGGACCGGAAACAAGCATCCTAGGACCGGTTTCTGGCATTCCAGCCGTCATCAGCCAGGCTTGCCTGAAACCAGTGGCAAAGTGAGCAAGGGACCCACGTCTGGGCATACCCCCGCCAACTTAGGGCGAACAAAGCGATACAAAAGGGGATGATGGACGGAACGTTTGAGCCAATCAAACACTCACCCCCAGTCAACTGATCTGGGTTTAATCCATCATCATTCTTTAGCTCACTCCACCACCCCAGTTCAGACATGGCCATATGCAAATCAGTCTGACCCTGTGCCTCATGGGAACAGTCCAGCCCGAACTGCCAAGCCATGTCTTCCCTGGACCGGAAACAAGCATCCTAGGACCGGTTTCTGGCATTCCAGCCGTCATCAGCCAGGCTTGCCTGAATCCAGTGGCAAAGTGAGCAAGGGACCCACGTCTGGGCATACCCCCGCCAACTTAGGGCGAACAAAGCGATACAAAAGGGGATGATGGACGGAACGTTTGAGCCAATCAAACACTCACCCCCAGTCAACTGATCTGTGTTTAATCCATCATCATTCTTTAGCTCACTCCACCACCCCAGTTCAGACATGGCCATATGCAAATCAGTCTGACCCTGTGCCTCATGGGAACAGTCCAGCCCGAACTGCCAAGCCATGTCTTCCCTGGACCGGAAACAAGCATCCTAGGACCGGTTTCTGGCATTCCAGCCGTCATCAGCCAGGCTTGCCTGAATCCAATGGCAAAGTGAGCAAGGGACCCACGTCTGGGCATACCCCCGCCAACTTAGGGCGAACAAAGCGATACAAAAGGGGATGATGGACGGAACGTTTGAGCCAATCAAACACTCACCCCCAGTCAACTGATCTGGGTTTAATCCATCATCATTCTTTAGCTCACTCCACCACCCCAGTTCAGACATGGCCATATGCAAATCAGTCTGACCCTGTGCCTCATGGGAACAGTCCAGCCCGAACTGCCAAGCCATGTCTTCCCTGGACCGGAAACAAGCATCCTAGGACCGGTTTCTGGCATTCCAGCCGTCATCAGCCAGGCTTGCCTGAATCCAGTGGCAAAGTGAGCAAGGGACCCACGTCTGGGCATACCCCCGCCAACTTAGGGCGAACAAAGCGATACAAAAGGGGATGATGGACGGAACGTTTGAGCCAATCAAACACTCACCCCCAGTCAACTGATCTGGGTTTAATCCATCATCATTCTTTAGCTCACTCCACCACCCCAGTTCAGACATGGCCATATGCAAATCAGTCTGACCCTGTACCTCATGGGAACAGTCCAGCCCGAACTGCCTCACTGGGGGTGAGTGTTTGATTGGCTCAAACGTTCCGTCCATCATCCCCTTTTGTATCGCTTTGTTCGCCCTAAGTTGGCGGGGGTATGCCCAGACGTGGGTCCCTTGCTCACTTTGCCACTGGATTCAAGCAAGCCTGGCTGATGACGGCTGGAATGCCAGAAACCGGTCCTAGGATGCTTGTTTCCGGTCCAGGGAAGACATGGCTTGGCAGTTCGGGCTGGACTGTTCCCATGAGGCACAGGGTCAGACTGATTTGCATATGGCCATGTCTGAACTGGGGTGGTGGAGTGAGCTAAAGAAAGATGATGGATTAAACCCAGATCAGTTGACTGGGGGTGAGTGTTTGATTGGCTCAAACGTTCCGTCCATCATCCCCTTTTGTATCGCGATGGGAGATTCTGATCAGAGACAGTATAGAACACTTGTAATCAAGTGCACGGGGCTTTAAACTCAGAGAAATATTTGTATCTATGACCTATTACACTGATCGATACACATTATATTTGGAAATCAATGCCTTCCAATTACCAATAACTACAGCTAGTACTTGTATTCTTTAGACTTTGGATCTCGCATGAGGACATAAGGACAGTCCCGGCTCCTGGAGGGAGTTCCGCCGGGCGGTGACGTGCGGCGGTGGAGGGGCAGGGTGGGGGTAGTAAAACCGGAATCCGGCCGAATCCAGGTAAGTTAGCAAATAAATAAATTAAACGAATTTCAGCGCGCGCTGCATCGCCAAATGCGATGCAGCTTGCGCTACGAAATTCGTTTTATTTATTTATTTAGTTGCTAACTTACCTGTGTTCAGCCGGATTCCGGTTTTTACTACCCCCCACCCGGCCCCTCCCCCGCCGCACGTCACCGCCCGGCGAAACTCCCTCCAGGAGCCGCGACTGCATAAGGATAAGAGATTTGGACTTTTCCCTGCCTTCCTGGCCGGGACGGAAGTATAACCGGTTCAGAGGTAGGACATACTCACACTATTTGCAAAGAATTCTTTATATACACACTAGAAGGTTTTATCACAATGGCAACTACAATACCTATATTAAATCTTTATAGGCTTACAGACCGCTCCGCTCGACCAAGGTATGCCTCTGCCCATTTCCTTACCCCCACACTGGACTCACTAGCACGATAAAATAATGGATATGAGCACCTCACACCCACTGGTAGATATGTCTACATGACAACCCCAGCTATGCTATGGATATGAGCACTTATATTGGAACCAATAACGGTTCACATCAACCATGACCACAACTCTGCACCAGCAATGATATGATTTGGTGCACGTCCCAAAGAAAATGTTACGCTTAAATTATCTTGAATTGTCAGACATAGAACGATTAGGAAAATGGATGTGGATCACTACTGTTACACCATAGTTCCTTTTTTTTTTACTGGTACTCATTGATATTCAATGAAATGTGGTTACCACCTACTCACTAATGTAAACTGATACGTTCTTATGTAAGGCACTACGATCTATTTCTTACAAATGTCTTTCCAGTCCTGATGAAGTTGTGGGTTAATCCCGGACGACGAAACACGTGTTGGCTGGATCAACCGAAGAAAGAAAATTAAAAATACATGAAAACTTGTGAAATTATTGTGTGCAATGTACTAATTATTATTGTATATGTATACAGGACACACACCATATATGTGCTCGGGCTTTTGTTTACATATTTCAGCAATATTAGGTACTGCGTCTAGTTAAAGGAAAATATCTTCATAGCATTTCTATGGCCTACAAGGGTAACTATGACCGCCTATTGTAAATCCGCACATTTAAAATGCATGTCTTTTTTCTGCATCACATTTTATTTTTCGTTGCTTGTTAAAGTACTAGATTAATTATTTTCATGTTAATTAATCAGCTCTGCCACTTACAATCCACCAGCTTCTTGTCTGCTGCCTTCATTGATATTTGCTTTTGAGGCTCCTGTGACGGCACCTTGTCCTCCCACCGTACATAGTGGAAAACAGAGGCTTGGGTGATAGGAAGATGGTCCCCCTTCCTGATGATTTTCTGCCCTTATGCTGTAGTCAAAACTATCCTCACTTCATAAGATACTTTAGGGACTAGGAATTGAGTCAGTGGTCAAAACAAGTGTTATTCTAAAGCTTACTCCTGTGGCTGTGTAAAAGGTTGGACCAGTTGTACTCGAGTGAGTACTTAGGGGTGGCAACAGTGTCTCTCTTTGAGGTATCTGACCATGTTGTACTGAGGGGAAACTCAGTTGTTGCCGGCTGGACCACGGCTGTGGTACTGCTTTTTGCTGTGCTTTACATTTGCCTTGTGAGCCAAGATTCATTGCTAAGACTCTGCCTGGACACCATCCAGTTCTGGGTGATAGAAATTTGTCGAAAGCTGGATTTCATTAACAGAGGAAATATTCAATAACTGTGGCATTAGCTTAGGTTCATGCAGCTCACTGGCTTGTCCCCCCTCCCCTTCTTTCCTCTTCAGCTAACTACTAGTGTATGTGCATTGAATCCCACTTCTTCTTCAAAGAATACAAAGACAAAAAAGCCCATGATTGATTGCTCTGCCTCACAATTTGCTGCTTTTAATGTTATGCCACAGTCATAATATTAAAACCACCTTCTGGTGTTGCTTGTGTGATCACTGGTCAACACACATAAACCATATCACCTGCACAATCAAATGACCTACATTGGCTCAATCGAACTCACTAGATGTCATTTATTAAATACTTTATTTCGGTCAGAGACCTTAAAAGCATCAGAATAAAGGATAAAAACATTACATCACCCATTTATCAATACACAGCCACAGATTCAAAAGACACAATTTAAGAATTGTTTGCTCTTAATCTAGATTAAAGAGTTAAAATTTCATATAAGAACTTAAAAAGATATAAAGAAAAATACATTCATAGCTAAAACCATTGGATTCATAAAATAAAATGCGTCATGATCTATATTGAGATCGAGTGTGCACAAAACGGCAGGATATCAAAAAGATTATAACAATAATATTTCTCCCATAACAATGCGTCAATGGAGGTGCAAATGTGCGTTGCTAGGAAGTACTATTGCACAGACTACCCGACATGGCAAAACTATAATTAGTTTTGCCCCGGTAGTTGGTTACATTTTTGACGTGGTCTGAGTAGATACTGCTTGGTTTGTGATTTTAATGCGAATTGGCCATACAGACTAAAGGAATTTAGCAATAGAGAAAACAATACATGGTCTAGTATCTAACTTGCATATTCTCAAAGCCAATTTATATTGTCGTATTCGCAAATATCGACAAAGGAGCACAATCCAGCGCCTACGTTGTCTCAGATTTCGTGGGCAGAAAAATAAAAGATGATCATCTGTTTGGTATGTTTGCCTGGAAGCTGGGCGGAGTGCACTGCCCTCTAGGGAACGTCTCCATTTGCCAGTAAAAGATGCAAGCGTTAAGGTTCCCAGCCTTAATCTTATGTACAGTAATCTAGGAAACGGCGGGTCAATCTCATCAAGAAACGTTTCAAATTTTGGTTCAAACTCTTGGTTTAGGAAACACTCTGCCACTCTACCATGGCACGATGATTGAAGTAATTTCGACCTTTCGTTGCCCCAAAAAACAAGTTTTACCCTTTTGATAGAAAAAGAGTTAATGAACCTGGGATGTTGCCAAAGGTCAAACAGTCACAAAGTATGGAGAGTCTGCTTGACATACTTCAACCACCGCAATATAGCAACACTCCTTGACAACAGGGGCGTAACAAAGAACCCGCAGACTCCGCAGTACAGGGGGGCCCCAAGCTCCAGGGGGCCCCCTCAGCAAAGTATGCTGGCCTGAGAGCTCCTGAGTGAGCTGGAAGGGGGCCCTCCATGTACTTTGCAGGGGGGCCACCTCGAGTTTCGTTACGCCACTGCTTGACAAACTAAGAATATCATGTCCTATAGGGTTCCAGCTCGGCAGTCGACCATAGCCTTAGCCAGTACAAAATAGGTTTCAGTCTAACTATGGTAGTTATTGGTTGGATATCCAAGTCCATTTTGAAGAAGACCCGGACTTGCTTTGAGGTAGTTTTAATGCAGCCCTAAAAATGTATTTTTAGCTTTCCCCAGGGCCTCTACATTACTATAGTCTCAAAGTTCAGAGCCATAGATCGCAGCAGCCACTGCTTGAAGTCTCCAAATTTCCAATAAAGGAGACATCGGATGGAAAGAAGTCTTTTGCAAAACTCAGCATGGCTGCTGCTCTGTGATTAAGGAGAAGCTCTCTGTTAGTGGTCGGGCTATTCCATAAATTGGTACTAGATAGTCGAATACCCAAATAATCGAAGTCTACTACCCTCTCCAGGTGTATACCCTTCAATCTTAATCTATGGAAATGTATTGTCATAAATTTGGTTTTATTGGTATTTATGGCTAAGCCATGATTAGTGCAGAAAAGGCAAAATCTGTCGAGCAAAATTTCCAAGCAATTTGGAGTTTTCAACACCAAAAAGATGTCGTCGTGAAAAGCAGGGCAATAATCTTAGTGCCACCCAAAACCAGGGAGTCGTTTTCACAGCCCATTTAAAAGTCAACACAGCTATTTATGAATAACAGAAATAAAGTCGGGGCAAGTACGCATCCCTGTCTAACACCCTAATCGACCGATATACGGTCTGTTGTATCTCTATTAGGGTCCCATCTAATTTAAGCATAGTTCTTAGCGTGGAGTCGCACTATAATTTTCAGTAGGGTAAGTCGAAGGCCCAAGTCTCTCAAGACTGGCCAGAGCCTATCCCTGGGGATCAGGTCAAATGCAGCCTTAAGGTCAACAAATGCTACATAGAGATTTCCTCTGTTTATATCCACTACTTTACATCTCACCATCTGGAATCTAAAAACTTGGTTGACAGTGCTCGTTTTGGAACGGAAACCCACTTGGAACCGGGATAGTATGTTGTTATCTTCTATCCAGGAGTTCAGTCGGTCCAGAACTTGTTTGCTAAATATCATCTGAGCCATGTCGATCAAGCTTTTATGCCGATAATTTTCTGGATCAGCTTTCCAGCTTTTCTTATGGATGGGGATTATTTCTGTTTCCCTTCAAGTATAGGGAATTAGTGCACCAGCCAGAATGGCATTAGTAATTCTATTTAGATATGGTGCCCAGATATCTGGCTCTGATTTATACAGATGCCTGAGGATCTTGTTCAGGTCTGGGGCCTTGCCAGCTTTCAACTCACAAATAGCTCGACGTGTAGCATCGAGAGTGAAAGGTGTTGTTACATCAACCATCTCTCGGGAGGACCCAGAGGGGTCTTCTAGTGGGATATTCAAATCAGTAAGCAACATCTCCCAGTCAGTTGTATCAGGATCAGCGTTAGTGGTGCTACCCGCACTATAGAGGAATTGGAAATGAGAAGTCCGATCCTTGGGTAAGATATTGGACTCAGGTCTTATTGCATTGGTTTTACCTCCATGACTAAACGTGTCCCAAAAAATTGCCTGATTACTATTCCGGATAGCATCCAGAATATATCCCCCCCGCCCCGGGAAGTGTCCCAGGATATCTTGGCCTGATGAAGGGTCTCTTTGTATCTAGCCCTGCCTGCCTGAATTTGGGATTAAGGGCCTCTTTTAATACTTTTGGTCAAAAAGGGTTTTAATTCTCTGCTTTCCCTATTTTACCAAGAAGCATTTGTCATTGAGATTCATGACAGCAAGTGGAGGGAGATCAGGATCACCTAATGCTGATAAAATAGGGATTCATCAACAGTATAATTGTCCAAGAGTGGCATTGTTGTTAACAATAGTTTCCCATCTAACGTTCCTCCTGTTGTTAGTGATAGTCAGCTCGGAGCCAGAAACAGCAGAATCCAGACTACCCTGAAGGGTTAACAGCAGAGGTAAATGATCACTTTCATACCTAAGCTGATTTTCCATATCAATTAGAGCTGGCCACAAGTAGAGATCTAAGAGAACATAATCAATATTACTCAAATACACTCCCCTTCTGAATGTAGGTCTTCTGGTTAGACCTGAAGGAGTGCAGCCGTTACAAGGCCTCATATGACATGAGAACGAAAAATCTATCATTTGCAAGGCAGCTTTAGACGTAGATGGTATACTGGGGCCTAGCTGTTGAGGAATGCCCCTCTGTTGATCTTCATCACATGCTATGTCCCTGAGAAGAGCTGAGGGCACAAATCATCTCCAACTACAATACTTGAGGTTGGCATACACACTCTCAGCTGTGATAGGACCATGGATTACACAGCCTTTGCGGTTTTTCTATTGTAAACATTATACAGCAAAAGTTTTTTTCACAATTCCAGGACAGGAATTCTAGCCCTAAAATGTCATGGGAGTTAATATGTAATTGCTTCACCTGGCACCCAATTGAGGAGCTAAACCATGTGAAAAGGCCTCTGGAAAGTCTGCAGGCACGTGTTCCCAGGGCTGGAATATGGAAAGTTTTAAAACCTTGTCTATCAGATTGCACTGAATCCCATGTTTCTTGAAACATAAATGCATCTGCTTTATACATAAATCCCCCCCAATCTTCTTGGGGCAATTTATGCCTTAACCCCACTATGTTCCATGAGATTATCGTTAAGATGGTACATCCCGGAAGATCAACTGCCCAGGGTCCATTGGTAGGATGTTGTTGTTTTTAGTGGGATCCTATCTTGTGGGGCAAGAACATATTCTGCGCCCTCTCCTGTATGATTTCTGATAGCAGGTTCAAAAAATGTAGGTAAGCAATTTACATTTGAACCAACATTGTCTAGGGCACTTCCCTGAACTAAATTCTGTTGAGTGCTATCTAGAGAATCCAGAAAGTTGTCGGCAGGTAACCCTAATCAGTCAATAAGATATGTATATGAGGTAGCTCGCAATCTCTCGACATTTTTTGGCTCTGGGGGATGAATTTTAAATTGAGTCAGGAGTTTGCTGGCGGAAACGTACGGACATCAAGGGATAAAAGGCCATCTACAAGGTATGTGGACCTAAGCGTCAATCTAACATGATCAAAATCATCAGTTTCAGAGGATTGTCAAGCTGCCCCAAGGTTATACGAATAGATTAGACTGTGACATCCTCAGAAATCCTTTATCCAATGGATAACCGTGATAATTAATGATGCTTCGTTCTCAGTTAATGCGGGCGTATTTTCGGGACACCTATCATATACACAATCCTATTTAAAGATGAGCTTAAGTTATGCAAGGCATCGTCCAGGCGCTTTCTAAAACTGGGAGATGCATGGGTAGGTTGAGTTGGACACTTAAGTAGTAGTGGAAGCTTAAGAGGACTAGAGATTGTGGGATGGTAGGCCATGTGTGGGCTATAGGTGGGAGGATTAGTGGCCATATGTGATGTAAAGAAATGAGATCTCACTTCTGGGCAATAGACTCTCTTAGTATCCCTATTATGTACTTCCTGAGGAAGGTCTGAGGAACCATAGTAGGTGCCAGAGACTACTCTGTCTCCACCGTGGTTACACCCCTCCGACTATGTAAGAGCCATTAGAAGTTGATCTGTATGTCCGCCCGCCTAATTTAGATTAGCGGATATACAGGTCAGTTTTCACTGCCTGTCACCGCCAGGAAATACCTGGTGGTAAGAAAATTCCACTTTGGGATTTTATTTATGAAACGAAATTATTTTTTAACTTTGCCATATGGGTCTGTCATGTTTCACAGAGTCATACGGCAAAGTTACGATACATTAGCGTGAACGACCTTGACAGCGGTTCTCGTCAATGCTTGAAAGGCCCACCGGCCATTTCAAAATTTGGTCATCGGGACCCCCACCAGGGCGACAGAATGTTTTTCTCTGTCACCCTGGCAGAGGACCGCCCGAATGCCAAATTATAAATTGAACCCTCTATCTGCTTTACAGATCTATTAATGGATTAAGAAAGTAAAAGTGCTAAATTCAAATGCTTTAATAAACACATCTTGGGCACAGTTAGGGGTCACACACCTACTACTTACTAAATATTACAACATTGTAGTGGTGGTCAACTCTGCCAACAACATAGGGCATGATTACGATGCTGTGGGAAAAGGCTCTGACCATTGGTCGGAGCCTTTCCGACAGCATCGTAATTTTCCGGTCAGATTCCTTTCTGCCCGCCTCATTACAATAGAGGTGGTTGGAAAGGAATCCGAACGGTCATTCCGACTGGCTTCCGACAGGCTCGGAGAGCCTGTCCACCAGTCGGAATGCTGTCAGTAATCCCAAGGGCGGCTCTTTCCACCCTTGGGATTACGATGTCGGATTTCGGCAGCCTTTCTGTGCCGGCCTTTCTGACACAGAAAGGCTGTCGGAACTCGACTTTGGGGGCCCCCAGCAGGGCCCCCATGGGTGCACAGCCTCTGGTTGAAAGCCGAGGGGGCAGGTGCCCCCCTGTTGATCCCTACACCCAGCGGCAGGCACCTTGAAGTACCTGCCACGGGGTGCAGGGATGAACTGCACTTCCTATTTTACAATGGGAGCATGCATTCCGGCCGGAAAACATGCTCCCATTGTAAAGTATAGGAATGCAACCGAACAGTGTTCAGTCACATCCTAATTAGACGATCAGGACTGCCAACCGGGTGCCGGTCGGTCCCTTGACCAAGACGATGTTGGGCGGAGGAAACTCCGCCCGACACCGTAATAGGGCCCATAGTACATTGTGAAATGTTTAAAGGTTTGAACCACACACATTAATTTGTAGCCCTAAATTCGAAGGCACCTGAAACTGTTGCGTTAAGCGTGCTTGCCACTACTTTTCTGCACTCTTTGCCAGACTACATTAAGGTGGTGCTGCTGTTGCGTGGAAATTCTTAGCTGCCAAGTGTCCTCATGGCAAGTGCCTCACTTTAAGTCAGTCCTGACCTTGTAACAGGCATCACATTTTGTTCTAGAGCTTGAAATGTTGCTGTTAACATGTAACTATGGGCTCAAAAAACCCAGCAGTAAAGTGCAGTTGGGTAAAAAGCCAGGATTAGCTGAAGATATCTCACATAACAATGGGATACTGTGTAGCTACGAATTTTGTCACAATGTGGAAAGTCTTGTGTCATGTTTTCACCACTATCCCATGTGCATTGTGACGCCAAACATTTCATAGGTACCTGTCATAGTATATGCCTAAGATGTTTGGCAGTTGACCTGCTATCAATACCGAGTTGTTAGAAAAGGGGGCTGCTGTATCACAGAGGTTTACCCATTCTGTGTCAGTAAGTAAAAGTGATATTACTTGTTGGCCAAGATTCTTATGAGTCAGCCATGTCTCCAAACAATGAAAGAAGTAAACACTGCCAAAATATCAAATATGATTTAATATTCCCAGATTCTTTACAGTGTATAAAATAATTAGTTCAGGCCCAAACTATGCTTCTAAACTCTGCACCTTTATTCCAAACTCCCAAAATTGGAGGAAACTGAAGGAAGAAGACTCAATATTTTAGTGTCACCTCTAAACAACAAAACTCAAGCAGAATAATCTTAGACCAGTCATTCTTGTTGCTACCTTGTATATCAAATTTACATTGTATTGACCCCTTCAGGATTCTTTCCTTTTTTGAAAGGCATTTTAGTTTGTGGTTGTGCAGGTGTTTTTCATTCTTTATATGTTTACACTGATGAGGGCCGTTTACCTTTTAATTGGGCTTTATCGATTATTATAGGTTGAAATCTAAAACAGGATAGCCTAAATACATTTTATCTTGTTTTTTCTCTTTTGTGACTATATTGGTAAGTTTTAATAGTTTTTTAAATGTATTAAATTCATTCAATAATGAATAGTGCATAATGGCTCAAGGTTATTTCTTTATGGTAATTGGCTATGTACTGTGTTGAAAGTAGGAAAACATCTAAATATTATGCCTAGATATAAAACTGATATTTTTTTCTCCAGGAAACGCATACTGATGGCAAAATATTATTCACCAGGGTTAGAAGTTGGGTGGGTGACTATACATTGGTTGGCAGAAAAAATGGTGTTGCCATCCTTTTTTCAAAAAAGCTTCAGCTTTGAAACTGCATTGTGATATGCATGGGAGATTTCTTTATGTTAAAATTAATTTGGATAGATTCATACTTCATTTGATCAATTTATAGGTTCCTCCATCTGATATCTTACTTTGGGGTAAGATGTCACTTCAGAAATTATTCAGCTTGGTAATGTCCTTTCTATTGTTGGAGTGTACTTTAAGTTTATAAAGGACCCTTTACAGAACAGAGTTTTCTGACCTTGCCTTGAAATCTGTGAATGTTAAGCTTGATAACTTCCCTGTTTCTAATTCTGTGTGGAAAAGTAACATTGATATTATTTAACAGAAGGACTATAAAAAGAAATGCTACATGTCATTAGCAATTACTTTTAATTCTTCAGATACTATTTGTGACATAATGCATTAGATGGATTGAAAGCAAGCATTATGTGCACAGCAGTATTTGTAATGGGACACAAGAATAAGATGCCTAACTTTTTCATTTGGTAAAACAAATAGCTAAATTTAAAATCATGGGTATTACATCTAATGATAATAAATTTAAATTGTAAAAACTTGCATACAAATACCCTATTGATTAGTCAAAGACCAGATGTACAATTATCTAATGTTAAAGTTAACTATTATTTTAACTCCAACAGGTCAGGTAGGTAACTTTCCAGCTATTTACATACTATGAAATACATGCTTTTTGGAGTAATGATGGAACCTGCTAAACTCGTCCAAGTTATACCTAATGAATTCATGTCATTTTATTCAAGGTTATTTGATAGACCAACTGAAATTCAGTCTTTGACTGTTTTCTACACCCACAATCCTCCAGTTCATAAATATGAGTCTGATGCTCCTATACATTTAGAAGAAGTACATAATGACATTAATACTGTTAAACAAGGAAAGTTCCTAGATGATTAGCCGAGTGGAATTTTAGAAAGTTTTTTCGTCTCAGTTATTGCCGTATTTGTCATTATTTACTGATTTTGACCAAACTGCCTTGATTTCAGTTTCATTTGCTTAAGCCCTTTTCATTATTTTACCCTTTAGTATCCTTTAGTACTTTACCACTTTTTTAAATAAATAGACTGTAAGATTTATACAAAGCGTTTAGCACAAAGATTATCAAGTGTTTTGGATGGTATTATTCACCTGGACCAATCTGGTTTTATAGGAGGTAAACTGTCTTCACATAATACTAAGATCATTTGTCATGTCTTTTAATATATTTAGCTGTTTGGAAAATTCACCCTTGATGCTGATAACTCATTTGACAGTGTCAATTGGCAGTTTCTATTGCAAGTTTTGCAAAAAATTCTATTTAGTCCTAATGTTTTACATATGGTTAAAGTCCTTTGTATTAAACGTACCTCCAGGAGTTTTATACATGGCATCATTTCACTATCTTTCAACTTATTTATAGTCACTAGGCAAGACTGTCCTTTGTCACAATTTCTTTTTTATTAGCAATTAAACCTCTTCTCTGTCGAATATATGCACTACCTCAGGGAATTAAGATATGCAGTCCTTAAAACTTTAGTATATGCAAATGATGTACTTTATTCATTAGTGATCCCATTAGTACTCTACCAGGTGCACTCCATAAATATGACTAAGTCTCAGGATATAAATTAAATATTAACAAAACATATTTTTCCCTTTAAATGTTCATTACACTCTAGGTACGCTACTCAATACCGGTATAATATGGTCTACAAACAGAATGAAATATGGTATTACTTTCACTAAAGCCCTAATTAGGATATCGGTCGGTAAGCCTCCGACTGCTAGTCGAAGGCTTACCGACTGACATCCTTGATTTGAATTCCGACCGCCGTATTACGATTATGGCGGTCGGAATTCAAACCAGTTGGTCAATCCGGCTGGCTTCCGACTGGCTCAAGGAGCCCGTCGGCCAGTCGGAAACCGAAGATAATCCCTTACTGACTGTGTTTTCGCCGTCGGGATTATGATGTCGGTTTCCGACAGGCTTTCCATGTCAGGCTTTCCGACATGGAAGGCCTGGTGGAAAGTGACTTTGGGGGCCCCTAGCAGGGCCCCCCTTCTTCTGCGGCCTGTGGTTGGGGGCCGAAGGGGACCTATGGTGCCCCCCCTGTAAATCCCTGCACCGTTTGGCAGGCACCATGTGGTGCCTGTCACACGGTGCAGGGATTTACAGTAACTCCTACTTCTCTATGGGAGCTTGTGCTGCGGCCACTTTCCGACCGCCGCACAAACTCCCATTGGGAAATGGGAGTCTGCAACCGCACGATGTGCGGTCGCATCATAATTGTGGTTTCGGACTGCCGACCCGAGGTCGGTCGGTTCCAAAACCGCAGGGATGTCAGTCGGAGGCAACTCGGACCGACATTCTAATTAGGGCCTAAGTCACTTAAACAAACCATAGATCTCAATAGTGAAGATATAATACTGAAACTGAAGGAGAAAATTAATGTTTACCCTTGTATGCGCCATAAGTTTGCGAGTACCAATTGAGACCATTAAAATGGCCACTGCTCTGCAAATACTGTATTCCTTTATTTTTCACATTGTTTCTTTATAGAAATTGGACAGCTTTCTTTCTAAATTCATATGGAATAGCAAACCTCCACACGTTATAAAATATTTACAGTCAATAAAAATGGTGGCAGTATGAGTCTGCCAGATTTTTATAAATATCATATTGCAGTGCTTATTAGACAAGTTCACTATTGTTTCATAGCATTACTCACCTAAATGGATTAAAATTAATTAAAGCTATGTTTAATTTTTTAGAATATGTCTGGCTGTTTTGCATTTAAGGTATATAAACTTTTCCCACCATGATTGTCAGTAATTTGAGCTTTTGTGAAAATATAGTTTGAAATAAATATTTATCATTTCTATTACCATTTAAGTGTGATTTTATAACACTTTGAGTTGTTTATTAGTTCCTTTGTATCAAACTGATATTTCTATATTATATAACAGTCTTTGGGCACCCTATAAACTGTTCAAAGCTAAATTATTGAACAACCATTGGTGTTGGCAATGTAATATTGA
Source organism: Calotriton arnoldi (assembly GCA_963921515.1). Classification (NCBI taxonomy): domain Eukaryota; kingdom Metazoa; phylum Chordata; class Amphibia; order Caudata; family Salamandridae; genus Calotriton; species Calotriton arnoldi. The sequence continues at coordinate 618,697 of CAWUFW010010549.1, forward strand.
GAATGGTACTATTTAGAACATTTACTACAGGGGTCTCAAGCAGGTCGCTTGCAAGCAACCAGTAACTTCTAGGCCAACTCTGAGTAGCTCACACATAATAAAATACCTGACAGCTGGTTTAAGGATATAGGACTGCCCACATGCTTATGTAATACTTTAAACATTGTGCACCCAGTTCTGTTAGCCCTGGGAAGCTAACAGTGCAAGACCAGCCAACCCTCTTCTGAAAAAAGTCTTTCTTTCTCCTTTGAACTTAATCTCTCTACTTTTTGCCTTCTGTTTTCTCCTTTTTTCTCCCATTCACTCTTTCTTTTGTGCTTTTTCTTCCCCCTTTCTTTCAGTCCTTCCTTTCTCCATTTGATGTATTCCCTTCTATCTTGCTTGTTCTTCTTTCTGCCTATATTTTTTCTCTATCCTTATGTTTCATTCTGTTTTGTCATCTTTCAGTTTACTTTGTCATTTCTTCCTGTTTGTTTTCTTTTTTCTTGCATTCTCCTTTTATCCTTTCTTCCACTGCTTCCTTTTTCCTCATTGATTGGTTTTTCTTCTTCTTTTCTTTCCTTTTACCTTTTTTCTTTCAATCTGTTTCCCTTTCTATTTTTCTGTCTTGCTCTTCGTTTCACTCATTAGCTTGTTAGTTTTCTTTTTCTGTTTCCTTCTCTGCTTTCATTCATTCCTCCTCAGTTTTTTGTCTATGTTGTTCTTTTTTCCCTTCGTTCTTTCATTTTTCTTTTGGTGCTTGTTAGACATTGCTGTGTTCAGTTCCAGCTGGGAAGAACATTTACAGCACCTTGAGAAAGTGTTGAGGGCTCTGCAAGGTGCAGGCCTCACGATCAAGGCCAGTAAGTGCCAGATCGGGCAGGGTTCTGTGGTGTACTTGGGACACCAGGTAGGAAGCGGCCAGGTGGCGCCCTACAACCCAAGATTGACACCATTCTGGCTTAGGAGCCCCCAAGACCCAGACAGAGGTGAGAGCCTTCTTAGGTCTCACCGGTTACTATAGGAGAATTTGTTAAGGGCTATGGCACCATCGTTGCCCCCTTAACAGAGCTGACCTCTAAGAGGCAGCCCAGGAAAGTGATCTGGACTGAGTCCTGCCAGAAAGCTTTTGATGCCCTGAAGGCAGCCATGTGCACGGCGCCCGTGCTCCAGGCACCTGACTTCTCCAAAGAATTTGTCGTGCAGACTGACGCTTCAGAGCATGGTGTGGGAGCGGTGCTCTCACAGCTGAGCGAAGAGGGCCTGGATCAGCCTGTAGTCTTCCTTAGCAGGAGACTACTTCCCAGGGAACAGAGGTGGAGTTAAATATCACAAACTGTAAGAGACAAGGGACTGAGCCTCCTCTGACTCCCTTACCACAATACTAATCTCACCCAACAGAGAAGGACTACAAAGGAAAAATGAAGTTCCCCAACATTGGAGAACAAAAAGGTGCTGTACTTCATACAGCCACCAGCGTGCGTATAATATGCAACGCCTCAACAGAGACAACAAAATAAGACAGAGGTGGTGTGCCATAGAAAGGGAAGCTTTTGCTGTGGTCTGGGCGCTGAAGAAGTTGAGACCCTACCTGTTTGGGACTCACTTCCGGGTTCAGACAGACCACAGGCCCCTCAGATGGTTGATGCAAATGAGGGCGAGAATCCAAAACTGCTGAGGTGGTCCATCTCCCTACAGGGAATGGACTTTACGGTGGAACACCGTCCTGGTACAGAACACGCCAACGCAGATGGTCTGTCCAGGTTCTTCCGCCTTAGTGAAGAGAACTCCAATGGGGTTGGGTAGTTCTCCCTACTTTCAGCTGGAGGGGACATGTGTTAGACTTGGCATCTTTTGGCGTGTTTCCCCTGACTTTTTGCTTTCTGACCTCCCGGTTTTGACTCTGTTTTTGCTGGTGTGATGATTCTGCGCACTTTCCTCACTGCGGTCCAGTGGGAAAGTGCAAGTGCTCCTGTATAAAATGTGTTATGGATTGGTGTTTCCATGATTGGCCTATTTGGTTTATGTGTCAGTCCCTTGTAAAGTGCACTGCGAGTGCCAGGGCCTATAGACCAAATGCTGTTGGTGGGCTGCAGCACTGGATTGTGCCACCCACGCAAACAGCCCGTAAAGTGTAACTCGGGCCTGCCATCGCAGAGCCTGTGCGCAGCCTGGGGCTGCCATGTCGACTTGGCAAGTGCACACACTTGCAAGTCCCTAAACCTTCCCTTTGCTACATGTTAGTCACCCCTAAGGTAGGCCCAAGGAACCCCTGTGGGCAGGGTGCGTTGTACGCGAAAGGTAGGACATGCCCGGGTGTGTGCGGCATGTCCTGATAGTGAACTACAGCCTAGTTCGTTTTCACTATTGCAAGGCTACCTGTTCCCCTTAGGCCAGAACGGGCAGTTTTGATTATTACAGCTTATAATCCTAACTGACCCGGGAACATGGTAGAAAGTCGAGTTTAGTATGCCTGGACTCAGAATGATAAAATGCAGCTGTTAGTAAGGTTGGTTTTAACATTCTGGGTTTGAAAATACCACTTTTAGAAAGTGGGTATTTTCTTGTCTAACCATCCAAGCCTGCCTCTGCGAGGTTGTGTATTCCTTGTCTGGAATGTGAGTGACAGGGGCTGGGGGATGCCAGGAGACAGGGTGAGTCAGCGCAGGGCTGAATAGCCAGATCGACCTGTAGATGGGTGGGAGGGGTCGCACCTGGGCCCTGAATAGGACAGTGCCTTCCCTCCCACAATGCTGGCTCCACCTCCTGTGGTGCGTCTGATGTCCCTGGCCTACTCACTGAAAGAAGGGACGGAGACTTGTCAACAAAGTGCTCCAGAACTGGTTTGGACTAGGCAAAGGCCTCTCTGCCTTCAGAGAACAAAGGAATTTGGGATATAAATATTGGGGCCCTGACCCCATGAATTTAGATCTCGCTGGAATCAAGGAACCTGCCAAGACGAAGAGCTGGAAGAGCTGCCAGGAGGAGTACTGCCCCTTTGCTGTGTTGTTGCTTTGTTGGGTTGGCCTGCAGTTGCTGCTTCTGTCTTGGGCAGTGAAAGGACTGGACTGAACTTTCTCCAAACTTGTGCTGAGTATCTCCAAGGGCCAGAAACCGAGCTGGCCTCCTGTTAAGAAGTCTCAGGGACTACAAAGACTTCACAAGCCTCTGGGTACCGCTTCTGGAACGCTGTTTCAGTTGCCACAGAGGAAGGGAACTGCAACCGACTCCGTCAACCGAATCCATTCCTGGCCGGTGACCTGTTTGCACCGCAGACCGCATCGCCCCGCTTCGCATCGCAACCCTGGTCTCACCGTGGGCGACGTCCGACGCCGCCAACATCGAGCCGCTGCTTGCACCGTGACCTGTGGGCACCGCAGTTCGCATCGCATCGCTTCACTGGGCCAGCCGGACCAGACCGACACTGTCGCTGCAACTGGCTCAAGAGTCGAGACCGCACCGCATTTGGGGCACCGCTCGCACGTCTGCGACCGCACCGCTCCGACTCGCACCGCTGTCCGACGCCAGCTCCCGCACTCCGGCTAGGTCGCCTGCATCGCAACCTGTCAGCACCGCATCGAGCATCGTCTCGCCCTGCATCGCACGCCTTGGACTCACCGACTCCGTCTGCCCGACGCTCATCGAGCCGCTGCCTGCACCGCATCGAGGGACACCGCACCTTGCATCGCTCCGTCTTGCACCGCAACCGCGACGAACGCCGACCGGCTCGTACACTCCGTACCAGCCACAACGAGAAAAGGTACTGTGACCGAGTCTGTTCACGACTCTGCTGGCCCGTATCGACGCGGTCGGCTGGAACTGTTAGACTCTGTGGTTCTCAGCATCACGGTAGGCTCGGACGGAGCTACCGACTCGTACGAACTTTGCTTTTGTGCTATTCCTGCAAAGAAGAAGTTAACGTATCAAGTATTCATTCGTAAAGTATAGTATTGTGGATTTTTGTCGTAATTGGTCTTGTCTTGAGTATATAAAATATTGGTTATTTTTCTAAACTGGTGTGGTGTCCGTTTGTAGTGCTTACACTGTATTACTGTTGGTTATGTGCAAATGCTTTACACACTGCCTCTGAATTAAGCCTGACTGCTCGTGCCAAGCTACCACGAGGGTGAGCAGGGGTTACTTCACGAGTGTAACAACCCTTACCCTGACTAGGCAGAAGGGTCCCTACTTGGACAAAGGTGCAAGCCCTTGCCAACTAGAGATCCCATTTCTAACATTGGTTGTCAGCGGTGAGGATAGGACTTGTGTTTGCACTTGACTTACAGTGATTGGTGTGCACTACTACCATATCGCAGACCATTACGTACCACATACTGGTTCTTTTTCTTTTGGCCTATTTTTGATCTTGCCAGTTTTCAACTCACGACTTTTGTCATGCCTGAATCAATTGCATCATCCGTTGCATCTCTGGAAGTTATCTTTGAGGAGGACAGGTTGGAATCCTACGCCGTAAAGGAGTTACGAGCGATTTGTAAAAACCTGAAAGTCCAAATTAAAGGCCTCACAAGGAAGGAGGAGCTACAGAAGGCGCTGAGGGCCTGGGTAGCAGCCAGACATGCCAATGGGCAGCCTGGTGATCTCAGTGAGGAGGCGGAGGAGCCTATTTCCAGGGTAGATGTGCTTTTGGGTAGGGGGAACCCGCCAGGTCAGGCAGCAGCAGTCTGTCCCCAGAGGAGCTGGAGGACCGGCGGGAGACAAGGCAGTTTGAGCTGCAGAAGCTCAGGCTGGAGAGTGAGCGGGAGGAGAAGAGATTGGCCATAGAGGAGAGGAAGATGCTCTTAGAGCATGAGAGAGAACTGAAGGAGCTAGAACTTAGGAGTAAGTCAGGCTCAGATGGTGGCAGCAATTCGTCCAGAAAGGCAGACAGGATTGTGCACATTCCCAAGAACGTAGGCAAGGATTTCAAGAAGGGGGATGACATACAAAGGTGGTTCCAGGGTTATGAGGCAGCCATACACATGAATGGGGTCCCTGAGGAGAATTGGGGAGCAGGATTGTGGCCACTTTTCCCGGAAGAAGCAAGGGATGCTCTGATAGCTTTGGGTAAGGGGTATCACCTCACCTATGCTGACATGAAGGATGCCCTTCTCACGAAGTATGGTCTTACTCCTGAAAAGTACAGGGATCAGTTCAGGTCCAGTAAGAAGTCTGATGTCAACACTTGGTTGGAATGTGTGGATGTGTTCTGCAGGTCTCTGGATGGTTGGGTGAAGGGCAGTAGTGTAACAGATTTTCAGGGGCTCTACAACTTGATTGCATGGGAGCACTTGTCTAGTCTATGTTTTGCAGATCTGCGCCAGCACCTAGTTGATAGTAAGCTAACTGACCCCAGGAAGCTTGCTATGGAAGCGGACCGCTGGGTGAGTACCAGGGTCCACAAGAAAGCGTTTGGGGGAGACTCAGCCAAAGGTGGGCAGGGTCCCCAGCAGAAAGGTGGGGGGGACAAGGGTAAAGCACAGGAGTTCTCTAAAGGGCCCCAAACTAGTACCCAGGGTAAAGGTTCCCAGCCCCCGGTGATAAGAAGAAAGGGGCCTCTACAGGGAAGCCTGTTGAGACCGGCCCCCGCAAGTGTTATGCATGTGACCAGGTAGGTCACTTTGAGAGGACCCCAAGTGCCCGAAGGGGACACAGCCACCCACCGGTGGACAGTCCAAAGTGTTGGCTAGTGTAGCGCTTGGGGAGGAGGGGTGCCCACAGGAGGGTGGGGATCCCGCAGAAATGACCCTTGTCTCACTCGGGGACAGTGAGATGGTCCCAGGAAACCAGGTGCCCCCTAACACAAAGAAATATAGCACCTGGGTGACCATTAATGGGAACAGGGTAGAGGCTCTCAGAGATACTGGAGCCAGTGTGACCTCAGTCCGGTGTCACCTGGTGTCTGAGAAGCAAGTAGTCCCAGGAGCATTCCACCAAGTAGTTGCTGTCGACAACTCAGAGCGCCAATGTATGGTGGCGCAGGTTCCCTTTGAATGGGGGGGGTCTCAGGTCCCTTAAGGGTGGTTGTGAGCCCTACCATGCCTGTGGGTTGTCTGCTAGGAAACGACCTGGAGCAGTCCTCATGGAAGGAGGTTGAGCTCAGGTCCCACTTGGAGATGCTTGGGTTGCCAGAGTGGGCATGCGTGTCTACTCGGTCAATGGCGGCCAGAAAAGGGTGATCAAGAGGACTTGGAGCCTGAAACAGTGGCCCAAGTCCCTGCCAAGAGAAAGGGCAGGGCGCGGGAAACCGGCCCCGAAGTTCCCACGGACCGGGAGGAGGCGGACCTCGAGGGGGACGCCCGGTGCCTACAGGGGAGCAAGTAGCCGAACTGGGAGACATCTCTGAGCTGACCCATTGGCAGCAAGAAGGGGGTCCCACCAGGGAGGAGTTCTGCAGGGAGCAGAGCGAGTGCCCTACTCTGGAGGGTCTGCGGCGGCAGGCTGCAGACCAGGCAGCTGGTAATCAGTCCGGGTCACATCTGATCTACTGGGAGAGTGGTCTCCTATACAGTGAGCCTAAGGTTGCTGAGCCTGGGTCAGCCCGTGTGCTGGTGGTACCCCAGCGCTTCAGGACCTTCCTACTGGGTCTGGCTCATGACGTGCCTTTGGCAGGACATTTGGGGCAGGACAAGACCTTTGACAGGCTTGTCACCCACTTCTTTTGGCCCCAAATGCGAAGGCAGTCAGATGCACACTGCAGGTCTTGCCAAACTTGCCAGGCAAGTGGTAAGAGTGGGAGGAAGGTCAAAGCTCCTCTCCAACCTTTTCCGGTTGTTGGAACACCCTTTGAAAGGGTAGGGATGGATATTGTGGGGCCACTGGATCCCAAGACAGCCATGGGCAACAGGTATATTCTGGTCTTGGTGGACCATGCCACCCGGTACCCGGAGGCAATCCCTCTCAGGACAACGACGGCGCCAGTGGTGGGCCGGGCGTTAATGGGGATCTTTTCCCGTGTGGGATTCCCCAGAGAGGTGGTTTCCGATAGGGGGACCAATTTCATATCGAAGTATATGACATCCCTGTGGAAGGAGTGTGGTGTAACCTACAAGTTCACCACTCCTTACCACCCACAAGGAAACGGTCTGGTGGAGAGATTCAACCAGACCTTGAAAGGCATGATCAAGGGTCTAACAGAACCCATGAGGCGTAAGTGGGACGTCCTCTTGCCATGCCTACTCTTTGCATACAGGGAGGTGCCTCAGAAGTCTCTTGGGTACAGCCCCTTTGAGCTCCTGTATGGCCACCCTGTCAGAGGACCTCTGAGTTTGGTTAAGGAAGGCTGGGAGGCGGCTCCCAGGAAAACTCCCAGGATGTATTTAGCTACATGCTGGCCTTTAGAAACCAAACTGCCCGCTTCAGGAAACTCGCTCAGGCGAACCTAGAAGCAAGCCAGGAAGAAATGAAGAGATGGTATGACCAGAACGCCACTCTGGTCGAATTTCAACCTGGACAAAAAGTGTGGGTCATGGCCCCAGTAGCACCTTGTGCCTTGCAGGACAAGTGGACTGGGCCATATGAGGTAAAGGAGCGCAAAAGTGACGTCACCTACCTGGTGGATTTGCAGGCTCCAAGGAACCCGTTGAGGGTCCTTCACGTGAACCGCCTCAAGCCCCACTTCGAGAGGTCCGAAGTGAGTATGCTCTTGGCGACAGATGATGGGGTGGAAGAGGAGAGCGAGCCTCTCCCTGACCTCCTGTCTACCAAGGAGCATGATGGGTCAGTAGAGGGTGTGATCCTCTCCCCTACTCTGACTCAGGAGCAGCAGGGGGCTGTCGCCAGTTGTTGGGACAGTTCGCCCCACTGTTCTCTCTGACCCCCGGTGTTACTCACTGGTGTACCCATGACGTGGACACCGGTGACAGCCATCCTGTGAAGCACAAGATTTACAGGTTGACTGACCGGGTCAGAGCCAGCATCAAGGAGGAGGTCTCTAAGATGTTGGCGTTAGGGGTGATTGAGCCCTCCCACAGTCCTTGGGCCAGCCCAGTGGTCTTGGTCCCAAAGGCTGCGGCGCCCGGTGCCACTCCAGAACACCGGTTTTGTGTGGACTACCGTGAGCTCAGTGCCGTCACCAGGACTGACGCGCACCCCATCCCCAGAGCTGATGAGCTCATTGATCGGTTGGGAGCTGCCCGGTTCCTCAGCACGTTTGATTTGACGTCTGGGTACTGGCAGATTGCCTTAACCGATGGGGCCAAGGAGAGATCAGCATTCTCAACCCCAGAAGGTCATTACCAATTCCGGGTGATGCCCTTTGGGTTGAAGAATGCCCCTGCCACCTTTCAGAGGTTGGTCAATCAGGTGTTGGCCGGGCTGGAGGATTTCAGTGCCGCCTACCTGGATGACATTGCTGTGTTCAGTTCCAGCTGGGAAGAACATTTACAGCACCTTGAGAAAGTGTTGAGGGCTCTGCAAGGTGCAGGCCTCACGATCAAGGCCAGTAAGTGCCAGATCGGGCAGGGTTCTGTGGTGTACTTGGGACACCAGGTAGGAAGCGGCCAGGTGGCGCCCCTACAACCCAAGATTGACACCATTCTGGCTTGGGAGCCCCCAAGACCCAGACAGAGGTGAGAGCCTTCTTAGGTCTCACCGGTTACTATAGGAGATTTGTTAAGGGCTATGGCACCATCGTTGCCCCCTTAGCAGAGCTGACCTCTAAGAGGCAGCCCAGGAAAGTGATCTGGACTGAGTCCTGCCAGAAAGCTTTTGATGCCCTGAAGGCAGCCATGTGCACGGCGCCCGTGCTCCAGGCACCTGACTTCTCCAAAGAATTTGTCGTGCAGACTGACGCTTCAGAGCATGGTGTGGGAGCGGTGCTCTCACAACTGAACGAAGAGGGCCTGGATCAGCCTGTAGTCTTCCTTAGCAGGAGACTACTTCCCAGGGAACAGAGGTGGAGTTAAATATCACAAACTGTAAGAGACAAGGGACTGAGCCTCCTCTGACTCCCTTACCACAATACTAATCTCACCCAACAGAGAAGGACTACAAAAGGAAAAATGAGTTCCCCAACATTGGAGAACAAAAAGGTGCTGTACTTCATACAGCCACCAGCGTGCGTATAATATGCAACGCCTCAACAGAGACAACAAATAAGACAGAGGTGGAGTGCCATAGAAAGGGAAGCTTTTGCTGTGGTCTGGGCGCTGAAGAAGTTGAGACCCTACCTGTTTGGGACTCACTTCCGGGTTCAGACAGACCACAGGCCCCTCAGATGGTTGATGCAAATGAGGGGCGAGAATCCAAAACTGCTGAGGTGGTCCATCTCCCTACAGGGAATGGACTTTACGGTGGAACACCGTCCTGGTACAGAACACGCCAACGCAGATGGTCTGTCCAGGTTCTTCCGCCTTAGTGAAGAGAACTCCAATGGGGTTGGGTAGTTCTCCCTACTTTCAGCTGGAGGGGACATGTGTTAGACTTGGCATCTTTTGGCGTGTTTCCCCTGACTTTTTGCTTTCTGACCTCCCGGTTTTGACTCTGTTTTTGCTGGTGTGATGATTCTGCGCACTTTCCTCACTGCGGTCCAGTGGGAAAGTGCAAGTGCTCCTGTATAAAATGTGTTATGGATTGGTGTTTCCATGATTGGCCTATTTGGTTTATGTGTCAGTCCCTTGTAAAGTGCACTGCGAGTGCCAGGGCCTATAGACCAAATGCTGTTGGTGGGCTGCAGCACTGGATTGTGCCACCCACGCAAACAGCCCGTAAAGTGTAACTCGGGCCTGCCATCGCAGAGCCTGTGCGCAGCCTGAGGCTGCCATGTCGACTTGGCAAGTGCACACACTTGCAAGTCCCTAAACCTTCCCTTTGCTACATGTTAGTCACCCCTAAGGTAGGCCCAAGGAACCCCTGTGGGCAGGGGTGCGTTGTACGCGAAAGGTAGGACATGCCCGGGTGTGTGCGGCATGTCCTGATAGTGAACTACAGCCTAGTTCGTTTTTCACTATTGCAAGGCTACCTGTTCCCCTTAGGCCAGAACGGGCAGTTTTGATTATTACAGCTTATAATCCTAACTGACCCGGGAACATGGTAGAAAGTCGAGTTTAGTATGCCTGGACTCAGAATGATAAAATGCAGCTGTTAGTAAGGTTGGTTTTAACATTCTGGGTTTGAAAATACCACTTTTAGAAAGTGGGTATTTTCTTGTCTAACCATCCAAGCCTGCCTCTGCGAGGATTGTGTATTCCTTGTCTGGAATGTGAGTGACAGGGGCTGGGGGATGCCAGGAGACAGGGTGAGTCAGCGCAGGGCTGAATAGCCAGATCGACCTGTAGATGGGTGGGAGGGGTCGCACCTGGGCCCTGAATAGGACAGTGCCTTCCCTCCACAATGCTGGCTCCACCTCCTGTGGTGCGTCTGATGTCCCTGGCCTACTCACTGAAAGAAGGGACGGAGACTTGTCAACAAAGTGCTCCAGAACTGGTTTGGACTAGGCAAAGGCCTCTCTGCCTTCAGAGAACAAAGGAATTTGGGATATAAATATTGGGGCCCTGACCCCATGAATTTAGATCTCGCTGGAATCAAGGAACCTGCCAAGACGAAGAGCTGGAAGAGCTGCCAGGAGGAGTACTGCCCCTTTGCTGTGTTGTTGCTTTGTTGGGTTGGCCTGCAGTTGCTGCTTCTGTCTTGGGCAGTGAAAGGACTGGACTGAACTTTCTCCAAACTTGTGCTGAGTATCTCCAAGGGCCAGAAACCGAGCTGGCCTCCTGTTAAGAAGTCTCAGGGACTACAAAGACTTCACAAGCCTCTGGGTACCGCTTCTGGAGCAGCTGTTTCAGTTGCCACAGAGGAAGGGAACTGCAACCGACTCCGTCAACCGAATCCATTCCTGGCCGGTGACCTGTTTGCACCGCAGACCGCATCGCCCCGCTTCGCATCGCAACCCTGGTCTCACCGTGGGCGGCGTCCGACGCCGCCAACATCGAGCCGCTGCTTGCACCGTGACCTGTGGGCACCGCAGTTCGCATCGCATCGCTTCACTGGGCCAGCCGGACCAGACCGACACTGTCGCTGCAACTGGCTCAAGAGTCGAGACCGCACCGCATTTGGGGCACCGCTCGCACGTCTGCGACGCACCGCTCCGACTCGCACCGCTGTCCGACGCCAGCTCCCGCACTCCCGGCTTGGTCGCCTGCATCGCAACCTGTCAGCACCGCATCGAGCATCGTCTCGCCCTGCATCGCACGCCTTGGACTCACCGACTCCGTCTGCCCGACGCTCATCGAGCCGCTGCCTGCACCGCATCGAGGGACACCGCACCTTGCATCGCTCCGTCTTGCACCGCAACCGCGACGAACGCCCGACCGGCTCGTACACTCCGTACCAGCCACAACGAGAAAAGGTACTGTGACCGAGTCTGTTCACGACTCTGCTGGCCCGAATCGACGCGGTCGGCTGGAACTGTTAGACTCTGTGGTTCTCAGCATCACGGTAGGCTCGGACGGAGCTACCGACTCGTACGAACTTTGCTTTTGTGCTATTCCTGCAAAGAAGAAGTTAACGTATCAAGTATTCATTCAGTAAAGTATAGTATTGTGGATTTTTGTCGTAATTGGTCTTGTCTTGAGTATATAAAATATTGGTTATTTTTCTAAACTGGTGTGGTGTCCGTTTGTAGTGCTTACACTGTATTACTGTTGGTTATGTGCAAATGCTTTACACACTGCCTCTGAATTAAGCCTGACTGCTCGTGCCAAGCTACCACGAGGGTGAGCAGGGGTTACTTCACGAGTGTAACAACCCTTACCCTGACTAGGAAGAAGGGTCCCTACTTGGACAAAGGTGCAAGCCCTTGCCAACTAGAGATCCCATTTCTAACAGTGCTTTATTTTTTTTCTCTTTCTTTCATTCTGTTTTCCTTTGCTTCTTTCTTTCTTGATCTTTTTCAATTTTCTCTTGTTTTTTTTATCTTTCCTTCCCTCCTTTTTTTTTCTTTCCTTTCTCTCTTTAATTTATATTCTTTCTTTCTGGTACTTCCTTTTGTTTTATATTTTCCTTTCTCTCCTTTCGCCCTCTCTGCATTTTTTTCTTTTCTATGTGTGTATTATGTCTTTGTTTGTCTCTTTCTTTCTTTCTCTCTTTCTCCCCTCTTTCTGTTTCTCTATCTTTCTTGTTCTCCTCCTTACTTTTTACCTTGCTTCTTCCTTCCTGTTTTTTTAACTTCTTTTATGTCTGCTCTGTCACTTCCTAACTAGGGGCTGATTTATATATTGGCGGAGAGGGAGCTCCATTGCAACGGCGATGGTGCCCCCCCCAACACAGCGGTCCGCCCATCCGATATAAATGCAGGCAGACAACAGGTTTGGCTAAGGTGGTGACTACTCCGTCACCCCCATAGCCAAACTACTCCGACAGCCCAATGGAGTAAGGGCCATTGGAGAAGTGGCTGTATAGATTAGAATGTGTATATTTTTTACTGTCTGTTACTGCCAGGCAAACCTTGGCAGTAAGGGACAGTAAAAAATAAAAAAAATGCCCCCCTTGCTATGGGAGATGACTCCAATGGCGAGGTGGCATTATCTTTTTATTTTCAAAAGAAGATCCCGGTTTGGGAAAACAGTTTGGTGCAAGGCTCCGTCATGTTGATGAAAAGCATTGACAGGAACTGCTGTGAAAGCAGTTCCTGCCAATGCTTTATAAATGACCGCCAGCTTGGCAGTCATTTGGAAATTAAGCGGGCAGCATCTCCATCAGGGCAACAGAGTAATTTACTCCATTGCCCAGGGAGAGAACTGGGCCGTCTGCCAGGATCAAAATTGGATCAAAATTAGGCCCAAGGTTTACACTATAAAAATACCAGTACATAAATACATTAATTTGTGTGCCATGCTATCTTGTGCATGTGAGTTGATGGACAGCAGAGATATGTTTACTTGTAGAGAGCTATAAAGGCTGTATGTGTCTCGCAAAATGTTTCTTTGCAAATAGTCTTAGTTAAGGATTGAATGTATTTGTTAAAAAATAACTTTGTGATTCGTTTGTTTGTTTGAGGACAACTACCAATGGACTACAGGGCAAGTACCCAGATAGTGACACTTTCTGGCCCTGGCACTCAAAATAAGAGTAGTGCCATTGTATGCATTGTATGGCAATGAGCGCATAAACCCCAATGAGTCACTCATATATTAGAGTAATCCATAAACCAGAGCAAAGGGGCAACATTTTTCCATGGTAACCTAACAGGTTTTGCGATACTGCTCTTTTGTATGCTCACTGGGGCAGGACAGAGGTAATCCATCGGGTGGTGTTTAGGTTACGTGGCCTTTGTGTACCACTATCTGATGCCTATATTAGACAGTAGCTCAGAAAGGTTTTCAATGATCAGAAGTAGCTCTCAGTATTCGAAAAGGTTGGAGACCCCCGATTTACTATATGACTGCCCCATTATATTTTATATTTTGGACTAAGGTTTGTAAAATAATTGTCGAAATTCTTAATACTTCAAAAAATATGTCTTATGAGTTTATTGTATGCAATCATATACCTTAGCCTGGCCATTACCTATTTCACAACAAATATACTTTTCGCTCTCATATTCACTTAAATCTATTTTGTCAAATTACAAAGGTACTAAATTCTTTTTTTTCACACTTGATGGGCTTGGATCTTTTATCACTAGAGAAGTTGTGGATAGCTCTCTTAATAAATTACATAAACACTCGGTCCTCTAACATTTTGAAAACCATTGGCTGTTTATATGTGAACTTCGCTTTCTGGCCATGATAACAGCACCCCTAATTATTTTACGCCTTTATATCAGTGTAACCTGACATATGTTTGGTAACCCTATTTTTTCTTTCTTTTTTAGTTTTTTAATCAACTCTATTTCATAAACTTAATTTTATAATTAGCTAGTTATTTTTACATTGATGATAGTTATATAGTTTCTTTGGGCAATCTTCTTGTTATCTCATTGATGTATTAAAATCTCAATAAACTCAATCTCAGTAAACAGTGTTCAAAAGAACATTGTACATGACACTTGAACTTGATAGAAAAGACAATGTGTGCATAGTCTTGAATAGAACTATCCATCTATAGGCGTAGGAATTAAATAACATGGATGTATCCTACGACATGAACAGAAAGCCTGCCTTATTTCTTTAATTACTTTCTTTTAATAATTATTTTATCTTGTTTGATTGATGTATTATGTAAAGTGTCCTAATATATGTCATTCTTTTTTCCACACACAGGCTGCGATCGGCTCTGTTGCCTTGGATACAGCTAGGGTTACAGGAAATAAGCAACTTGAAGAGTATGGAATGGATGTCCTCACAGTGGCATTTTTAGGAATTCTGCTCACAGCTCCGATTGGAGCACTGATTATTGGCCTGACAGGACCCAAAATGCTGCAGAAAGCGAAGTTGGGTGAAAAGGAACGAGAAGGAGAAAGTGGCGATGGAGAAGAAAGGATCTGTGCCAGTGTGTAGAGAAACTGAAAAAGAAATGCCACTGTCTACCTGGATATGTTGCACCAAACTGAAAGATGCAGCATAAGTCGATGAGGAAATGTTCCATAGTAAGAATTGGGGAAGTTCTCAACCTACTGTGGAAAATCAAAGGTGATCCAGGACGTGCTTTAAGTATTGTAACTCAGGTTTTAGTAACCCCCAGTTTTTAAAAGGGGTACCAATGAAGGACGAACTGTGAATGAATGCAGACATTCCTTTGGCATCTAAAAGTAGGACTGTATTTTGCACTAGAAAGTAGCCAATAGAGTGGAAAGGACTTTCAGGCTCACTGGTGGTCAATACATTTCCGTAGACCAGTAGATCAGGTGGAACCTCGGAATATATCAGGTTCTTTCTGGCGGATTTTGATATAAAGTAGAACCATAAAGAAGTATTATTCTTTAATTATAAAGGTTCACATTGACCCCGCCCTATTGTTGATAGCTGCCAAAGTGAAGGACAAACTGGAAACATGAAATTTTGTTTCAACGCAAATGCTAATTTGTAATTCCCCCTTTTGCCATGATTTACACATTCCATCATTTTAATGTATTTAAAGCTTAACTCATCCAGGCAGTGTGAATAACAATCCCTACTAATCCTTGAAGTCCCCCATTGATATGAACACAGATGGGGATGTTGTAAGCACCTGTGAAAGATCTTCGTCACATAAGTTAATGCACCCAACAGTTTGCATAGTAACTTGAAAGGTGCCAAATGATACATACTTTTTGCAGATTGAACCAAAGGCTTTCCCTCTGAAATAAACATAGTGTCAGGTGTTGTGTTGCTAAATACAGTGAGATTGGTTGTTCATGTGTGTAGGAATTTCGAGGATGGTGGTATGAAATCAAAGAAATAAGGCTCAACAGAGACGTTGCTTTCACATTTTGACACAGAAAACACATACATGAGATTTACTAACTCACCATGAGCTGCTGTAAGAGGTCTGCTAGACTGAGCAGGACTTTATATGTATTTCTGCTTTAGCTGGAGTGGCAACATGAGAGCGGTAAACAAAAATTAATGCTAGAAATATTACTAGGCTATTTGTTTTTATTACAGATTTTGTTTACAGTGGAACTGCACCAGAGATCCAGATTCACCTTGGGGGTGTTCATCTTAAAGGCGAATGTCCTTTTCTGTTAGGGATTTGTGTTTTTTGTGTGGGCTGTAGTCCGTGTCTTGGAGACTTATGGTCATCAGGGAGGCTCACTCAGTGTCTTTAGAATTTTTTAAAAATTACACTTTCATCATTTCATGGTATTTTATGCATTTTTCATAAAGCAAACGTTTGTTGATTACTTGGTGTCATAGTGCATTCTAAGGTCTTCTGTATATTTTTTTAATTATATATTTATTTTATACAATTTCAGAACATTCAAATGTCTTTACAGGATGTTCTCTAAACATTGCAATTCCATGGCATATACAAACAAACCATTACTTTTGGAATAGAATGTTGTTTGTTATAGGTCTTATGTTTCACTAAATGCTTCCAAAGCAAACACTGGCAAAGTCAATATGTCTCGTCTTAAAATTAACAATCTAATTGAAGAGGTGGCAAGTATGCGAAATGCACAAAAGAGTCCTCCCTTAATACTAGTAAATTGCAGTCAGAAGAGAAACAAAGACTAGCTAAAATGTTTGAGAGGAGGACTAAAAACCCCCAGGCCCCTAGCAGTGCCCTGAAATAATTTGTTACTTTTTCAGACAAAACAAACACTTTCTGTCATGTGCCTGAATCCTATCCACACGTTTGTTAATGTAATTCATCCCAATAGATTCACTTGTTTACTTACTGTTGAGTGCACATCGGCATTAACTGATCAGGGGCATGAACACCCAGTGACTCCTCCCTCCAATGGGACTGCGAAGAACTCCCTAGCTGAGAATAAAAAAATCTTAGTCTGTCTCATAAGTACCACAAGTAAGGAGATTAATGCTTTGAAGAACGTATTTATGGACATAGCGGATTTGATGCATATAACATTATCAACATCAGTTAGGGCAAACAATCCTCAAAGTCCTGTAGGGATTGATAAACTAGGTGTCCAAGTGCTCCATTGGAAACTTCCAGTAATACATCGTGTTTGGATGCAAGACGGCCTACATGACCGGTTAGTGATTTTAAATGTATTGGTATAAGCAATACAACTCACACAAGTAGGGAGAGGCTGACTAATGAGACAACCATCACATTAGGTAAGGAAGGTCAATATTCAAGGTCAAACATAGGGCCTCAAAAAATGTCAGTGGATACCCCATATAATAGTAACAATGATAATTTTAAACTGTGGCAGCATGGATCTACTGGTAGTTTCGTTGGGCCAAAACTATCTGCAAGAGAACCCTAATCCATCTAGGTCAATTTTCCTTAATGTCACCAGTACTTTTGTCTTTAAGACAAGACTTTAAAAAGTCCCTAAGGGCTCTTATGAGGAAAATAATTCCTTGTTCAATAAATTAATACATTAGATAAGAGGTGTGCAACATATTTTCTATATTTCACTCTGATTTGCTGTTTTTTAAAGCGTATTTCTGTTCCCACCGAACCGTATGATTATCTCCATCTTAAATTTGCAAATGAAGAACTAGCAGGGAGCCTAAAAACACTTTATTATAAGATATCTCCTCCCACCAGTTCTGGCATTTAGTTTAAAACAAATCTCCCCTTTATGGCGCATAGTACTTAAAGTTCCAGTGGGAAGCAGGTAAAACGGGATAAACTCTAACTTGTCTAATTCATTGTCTCATATTATTAAATTCCTTCCACTGCCTGTAGCAGCCAAGGGAACGTTGTAGACTGACTTCCAGACATTCCAGTGATCCAGATCGAATCTCTGACAAATGGTAAAATCTACCCTATTGAGAACCATTATCCTAGAATGCGGCTGGCATCAGTTCCAAGCTTCTGGGTCCAGATTTGGGTTTCTTAACTATCTTGTATATATTTTTCAGGGCACCTAGGCCACTTCACCGCTTTTTAGAACAGGCAATACAAATTTTACTATCAAACATAACCATTATGGAGTGGGATGTCCTTCAAGGAATTAACCATATTGATCAAGGCCTCAGCTGACTGTCAAATCAGATAGGTTGACTGAGGTTCCAAAGATGTCCAATTTCTTACTTTGAAATTCCCCACTGGGCTGTTGGTAGCCTTGTTTACTGTTTTTATTAGGAGTAATTAAAATATATGTTACCTTGCATCTCATTGACCATTCTCTGGCATTGGTTACTGATTAGTATACTCTGGTTATAATTGGAGATTTTAATTTCACTTTTGAGCCTTAGGACTATTAGGAGAAGAGGTAGATAAGCAATGGAGGAGCACTACTCTTCTAGCCACACCACTCAAGATATGGTCTGCATTGGTCTTGCAGTTAGCTAATATATCATTATCTCATGGACTTCAAGCATGTATTGACAGCTCTCCATCAGATAAGAGTGTTCACCCCACTTTTAGAAAAGGGTAATGTTTTACCAGAATTGATTTTATTCTATTACATCTCTAGCTTTAGAAATGTTTGGTGGACTAGGAGGCAATTGACAGAATTTAAAGAGATCTTAACTCATTGTGTTTGACTCTCAAGGGTCATTCATACAAAGAGAATGATAGAGCCCTGTTTTTTATTGCAACGTTTACTGTTCTGAGAACAATTATAGAAGAGTCAAATGGAAGGAGGCAAAATTAAAATCTGACTTACTTAAAACAACATATGAGACTGTGGCACCAGCCTGTGTAACCATTATATTTACCTCGATGGATGCTCTTTCAGTGTTAGTAGTACATAGAAGCCTATTTGCAAAGTTAGGAAAACTTCTCACTATAGAAATCAAACAGAACCATCTTACAACCCTCTCCTCTAGCTAAACCCATGATTTGACAGTCTTTGTAGGCAAGCAAAGTCGACCCACCTTAGTGCAATTAGGAGCAAAGAGAAGGAGACCATAATTAATGGTAGACACATATACAAAATTACTCTTAATTGAGCAAGAAAATGGGAAGAGCCATAGTGGTAGAAAATTATAGTCGCTTTAATAAATAAAGACTACATCATACTCGCTTATTGTTGCCCATGGCAGTCTGGCTGTTGCCAGCAAACCTGAGATTCATAGACAGACCAGTCACATTACTTTACTTCATCATATGGGATGTACACCAGAGCAACCAGTAGCCTTGTCTCTTCAGGACACAGTGAAAAACATTAAGGAGCAGAAACTGGAAAAGGCCCCAGGATTAGATAAAATCCATTCTGACCTTTTTCACTCAGAACCTCTTGTTTGGGGCACTTACACCTACTTTATCTCTATTTTTTTTTTTTGCAGTTTTATATAGCACACATTCGACTCGAAGGTATTGGAGCGCTTTACATGAGCACCAATTACATTACACTAGGACACATTCATTGTTTGTAGGCACCAGGAGATTAAGTGATTTACCCAGAATCACAGGACATTGAGCCACTGCAGAAACTTGAACCTGGTTCCCCAGTTCCAGAGTTGGCACCTCTGGCCGTGACCCCACATCCTCTCTCTCCATCGCCACTGGTACCCCTCTCCCCGAAACCTGATGCGGTGCTGACATAATTTCATACTATAAAATAGGCTCTTGCCATGATCCAGGAAATTACAATCCCATTAGCCTAATAGATAATGTGCAAAACATATTTAGTCAGATGCTATAAGATAAAATAAAGATCTGAATGGCACAAACTTTTTGTCCCATCTTAAAGCTGGTTTTAGGGCAATCGTCAGCACTATTGATTAGGTATTCCAATTTTTCCCACTGTTGTGGAAGGTTGTCAAGCCCAAGACGGAACAACTGTTTGTAGCTTTTGTTGGTTTAAGAGCTGCTTTTGACATGCTGTTATGGAACGCCCTAGGTGACATGGGAGTACTGGGGAATCTGCTTTCTTTAATAACGCATCTCTACTTCAACAACTACACAAAAATATGTTGGGATCAATGGAAAAACCACAAAACCCATTAAAGTTAACAGAAAAATACGGCAAGGTTGTGTCTTAGAACCGACTTGTTTTTTTACATTCATTAATGGAGCAATAGATTATTTATGTGATTTCCAAAATGACTTCTGTCCTCTAGCGGGGCAAAGTGCTGAAACTGTTGTTGTTTACACCTCATTAATTTCTAAAACTCACTTGGGCCTCTAGACTCTTATTAACATTTCTTTTTTCATTTTGCTCAACTCATGGCTCAGTATTCAATGCCTCTAAAACATGGGGGCATATTACCAAGCCCCTATCGCCACCACAACGTCACTTTTTGTGACGTTGTGGTGACGATAGGGTCAGCGCCCTATTACCAAGGCAGCGTTAAACCACATAACGTGGCTAAAAGCCACGTTAAGTGGCTTAACCCTGCCTTGGTAATAGTGCCCTCTCACGCTAAACTTAGCGTGAAAGGGGCGTGCAGTGGGTGTTGCGGTGGGCGTTCCACCGCAACACCCATTCCACTCGACGCTGCCACCTATTATCAAGAGGCGATAATAGGTGGCAGCGCCCGAAGCTAAGACCAGGAAAATCCTGGTCTTAAGGTGGCGATACGAGGAGAATGCTTCATTTCTCCTCGTTTTACTTTTCCATGTGTGCTGCCTTGTGCAGCACACATGGAAAAAGCAAAATGCCAAGGTTTGTTTATGTACAGGACGGTGTCCCTTCCTGTACATAAACAAACCTTTTTTTAAAATGCCATTTTGTAACTTACTTGTGTGCTGCATGCAGCAGCACACATGTAAGTTACAGTATGGCATTTTAGGTTTGTTTATGTACAGGAAGGAACACCTTCCTGTACATGAACAAACCTCCCTGCTCGCAGACACCCTTGCACTCTGGTGTAAGGGTGCCTGCGTTGGCGTTAAGTCGTGAGACTTAGCGCCATCGCAGGGGGAAACGCCAGGCTGCACCATGTCCTTGGAAATATGGTGCAGCCTTGTTTTTCCGAAGTGGCGATGAGAGGCGTTAAGCCAAGGAGGCTAACGCCTCTCACCGCCACTTCCTAGATAATATGGCCCAAAGTTTATAGCATTTAACCCTCAGATCGTTTTTGTGGATCTTTCTTTGTGGATGAAATACCTTTGGAAAATGTATCCTAATTCTATTACCTAGGACTAAAATTAGCTAATAGTATATCTTTGTCTCTACACATTCTAAAAAGGCAATTAATCTGAAACCATGGAGCTGCTGCAGCAAGCAACTTAGTTAAAAGATTGAATTTATATGCCATTTTATCCACTACTACAAATATATAAAGCGAAAACACTGACTGCCACCATCTACAGTTCGGAGATTTGGGGTCACTCGAAATTGAGTAAATTAGTTATAACTGAGAATAGTTTTCAAAATGTCTATTGATACTTCCATTAAGGGCCCCCACAATCCTGGTCCACATGGACTTGAGCAGAATTGAGCACAACGCCAATCTTAGACCTCTTTTGTACTGGGTTCTCATCTTGTCCAGTAATGCTCTAGAACCTACAAAGAGGCCCTTTAAGAAATGTTATGCATGAAGAATGCGCACAGTCTTGGTGGGCTTAAACACATTAAGACAAGGTTACTTTCTCTCAGTATGTCAGAATTATGGATCAATCCTGAATTCATAATTTCCAATACTGCAGAAGTGTTGAAACAAAGATGTTGGAATTATGAAACTGAGAAATAAATAGCTGATACTCCTAGAGGTAGTTTGATTGAGTCCTTTCTGGAATTAAAATCTCTAATAAAATTCAAGAATTGAGCCCCCATCAGCAAAAGCACTTTATATTAAATTGAGGTTAGGTATTCTACCATTAGCTACAATTTTCCATTATTGGTCTAAAGCTGATTGATCCACTAAATTCTGTTCCAGATGTTTAGACTATAAAGAAACCGAGGCCCACTTGTTATTTTTCAGGCTTACATACAACAAAGCAAGAAAAATATGGATTATCCTCTTTTGTCGTAGTTTAAGAGGTCAGAAATATACTATAGCCCTCAGGATCTATAAATCATATACTGGTAGTTCTTTTTAGAATTAGCTTTATCACGATTCTTGCTGTTGGCATGGCAGGTCAGGTACAAAGTAGTAGGCTCAGATAAAGAATTTGTAGGAGAATTCTCATTCATTTAAAAAAATAGATAGGTAGCAGATAAATTGTGTTTACAACTATAATTACAATTAAAATCAAATTTGCAACAAAACTGTATGTAAGAATTTTAGAATATCATATTAATTTTAATCATAATCCTTTTCACTTTATGTGTATTTATGAATGTTTTATTTGCATTTATATTTGCTTGTTTGATGAGTTTTAAACCTGAATGAACAATAAATAAATAAATGTATAATTTGTGTTTACTGGGGGCTTCAAGGGGCAATGGCCATACTGCTCAAGAGGTCCTTTCCATTGTTGGTCACTCGGACTAAAACGGATAGACAGGGATGTTAAATTTTTGTGTCAGGCAGGGTCACGGTGGCCCTTGTTGTTTGTGTACGCCCCTCCTGGTCTGACTTGCTGGGTTCTAGACGACTTTGATATTTGACAGCTGAATTTTCCCACTGGGTGTCTGTAATAGGGGGTGACTTTAAAGTAATAATGGATAAAGACTTAGACACCCATTGACCAACATGAAGCAGGCCCACATAGGCATGCTCCCTTATGGATTGGAACACCTCTGTGGGATTCTGGGATTTCTAGCCCACTTGATCAGCTGGGGGAAAGGGCATATATAGTTTTCTCCTTGCTATTTATCTCCTCGCCCTTCTCAAGACTCAACTATTTCTTACTACCTGCTGCAGCTCTGGCATTGGTAAGAGGGTCCCATCGTATTCAAGGGGATTGTCTCATCAGTATGCGGTCTAGGCCTTACTGGCCCCCCTCTGCGTTGTGGTCTCCTATTTGCTGTTAGCGCCGGGACGCCTCTTGGCTGGGGCAGCTGTTGCGCTTTAGAAATGTTTCAAATAGAAATAGACACGGTGAAGCATAAGAGAAGGCAAACATGTAGGAGATAGAACACAGGAGAATCAAAATTACACTGTGTCATATGTAAGACTAAGGTTCCCAGACTCAAGATTTGCAGCACCATTCACTAGAGGATTAGCACACTGAGACACACTTCCAGGTAAGTAGAAGCAACAGAGGGCCATATTATCAAGAACGAGCGATAACCTTATCGCCGCTTTAGCGCGGGAAACTGCCGCTAAAGCGGCGATAAGGGGCTTGATAATATGCCCTATAGAATTCCAATAGAAGCCCAGGTTCTGGTGTGAAGGACATCAAACCTGGGCTTCTATTGGAATTCTATAGGGCATATTATCAAGCCCCTTATCGCCGCTTTAGCTGCAGTTTCCTGCCGCTAAAGCGGCGATAATGTTATCGCCCATTCTTGATGATATGGCCCAGAGTGTTTAGGCCTGACTAACACTGAACTCCCTAGTCTGGCAACTGTAGATGTGACTCCTCGCTGTTTGCATTAGTTGTCTCCCAGTTCGACATGTTCCTTCATCTTTGTTGGTTTTCCCCTGTTCGGTTCTCTGTTGTCCACCTGATTCCTCACCTGCTTTTATTCGTTATCTACCTCCTTACCCTCTTTGTTAGCTGTCCTTGCCACCCAGACTTCCTCCCTCCTGGTACTGCAGTGGTCCCCATCTTCGGCTCCTGATTTTGTTTTGCAGTACACTGTATACCATCTGCTTGCACTGTGTGAGTCCTTGTGTGTGGTATTTACATGTTTTAATTCCCTCCTGTTGTGTGACCCCTTAAAAATGTATATTCTCTCTTACACTTGTGTGGAGACCTAACCTTGATAAGTTGGACTTGAGACGCTGTGCCTAAGGAATCTAGTCCAGATCTTCCAAAAAGGAACCCACAGGAGTGTCTCTTTCTCTTTCCCTCTCCTCAACTCCTTCCCTTCATAGTCTGGATCTTCATTACCATCCTTGACCTAATTCAAGGGGCTGTTTCGACCTCTAAATGAAGAAGGGGGATTGGCCTCAACATCCTCATGCCCGCAGTGGTGAGTCTTTGACTATATTTGACAATTATTCCCCACTATTGATGTGCTTAGGATAGGCAAAACAAAAGAAACTGGGCATATGGTGCTTAAACGTGTGGTAGTTTGGAGATGAGGACTGCTTCCACTACAGAGAGACAAAGATAGAGACTTATTTTTAACTTAATGTTGGAGATTTTACTTCAAGGGACATTAGCAAAGTGTTTATTTATGGAAAGGTGAGGGTCTATCCATGCAACATAGATGGGGGTGTAAGGTGGCAATAACTACCTCTGAGGACAAATTACTGGACCTGGAGCAGAGGTTCACCTTCAGCGAAGACTAATAGAATGGCATTGAAATAGATGGGTGTACATCCCACGACTCGTTTGTATTACTCTCCGCTATACAGTTGCCTTTCCAAGATGGCCGCGGTTAGTTCGGGGATAGTCCACTGCAGTTGTGCAACCCCTCCTCTAACGTCACTTCCGCTATTCTCCATGGGGCGGGTGCATCGTTAGTTTTTACTACCTGTCTTCCGCCTTTTTAAACCGGCCCCAACCGCCGTTCATTCTCCGGCGGGTAGCAGACGAGGGTAGGTGCAAATGCCACACCTCCAAGGGTCAATGTAAGTACAGAACCCTTGTCCTTCATAACTTACGAGCGCAACTCCCGTTCATCACAGGAGTGACCAGGTCCCCCCGTTTTGTCAAAATCTCCGATCTGCTTCCTTTACCAAGGTTACCCTTTGAGATGCCTGCTTCCCCCGTTGAGGCATCCCAGTGTTTTGATTGGGGTAAGCGACACCTTTTTAACTTCATTTATGCATGAACCATGGCACCTCTAACCACATGGGGTGCGATGTAGATCTCTAGCCACGTCCAGTCACTTGATTATTACCTTGACGATTCACTGCAGGAACTAGGAGCATTAACATTTTATGCCTTTGCATCCTGCTGCTATACTTTTGGCTGTGAGCAGGTGCTCCTACTTATTTGTTTTTTATTTATGTATTTGTTCCCACCCACTACCGCTTTTATATCACATGCATTTGTATCTACTTTTTTAGGTTTGATTAACGCGTTGGATTGGTTCAGAACGACTGTTCCCAGACAACTACAACCACTCACCTGACTCAGGTTTATGTAACAGGGTGTATAATTCTCTCTGACCCCTGCTTATCTTTACACATTTCACTATTTTTTTCGGTCCTGATGAAACACCAAGGATCCAGTAGGGACCATTAGGGCGTGAAACATGTCCACCCCATGACCTTTCTCACTACTCACTCTTCGAAAATTGAACTAACCCTCCTCATCATTGGAAGGTTGCTAGAGTTCTCCCTTTTGCTTTTATTCATACCGAACGGATCCAAGAATAAATACTTTAGGGGTACTGTTACGATATTTTTAATTCACCTGCACACTTACCCCCACACTCGCACTCACCACTACGGCGTTCCTCTCAAAAGATCTCTGCTAAAGAGCCCTCTCGCGGGCCCCGTGGGGGACTGCAGCGCCTACCCCACGAGGAGCTAAAACGCCCTATGATGAAGCAAGACATCTTAACGTGTGTGTGAGGGCAACTTCAAATTCGAGGAATTTCCCCGCTAGCTATTCTATCCAACCTAATCTTCAGCTATATTTTTGATGAATCACCGTCAACTTCTTCTTACATCAATACTTTCCGCTGCCAATTAGGCAAGCATTCTCCTACAGGAACAGTTACCCTTTAGTGAATTTGACGTACGGTCTTGGGAGCACGGGTACTGGACCTCCTTTTTCAGCTCCCCGTCCCTCTCTCTGTGTATTCCATTGAAATAGATGGCCGTCAATGAGTCTAGACTGATCTGGGTGGTGTCCCAATACTGGGTTTTTGAGACCGGTGATCAAGCCAGAAAACTTTTGTACTTTCTTGCCAATAGAGAGAATGATTCCAGGGTGATCCCAGAGCTCTGGGATCCTTTGGGGGCTTAGTATGTGACTCCTCCTATTAAATCGATATATACTTTATCCCCTGGTAGCTCTTTTGCATGCTAACAATCAACTCCCATATAACCTCTTAAAATTACTTTTAATTTAGTTGAGGCTATAGCAGCTATCAAAGAAAGCCCAAGTAACAAGGCTCCAGGCTCACACGGGGTCCTGATGGACCTTTTTCAGAGCACCATTGAGTTCTGGGGACCCCTGTTGACTGACATTATTGAATTGAATTGACATTATTGACGTAGCCTTTAAGGCAGGCTTACACAGGTCATGGAGATCCGCCATAATTGTCCCTGTGTTTAAAAAGGGCTATCATAGGGCCCCA
The DNA here is from genome assembly GCA_963921515.1 of Calotriton arnoldi. Classification (NCBI taxonomy): domain Eukaryota; kingdom Metazoa; phylum Chordata; class Amphibia; order Caudata; family Salamandridae; genus Calotriton; species Calotriton arnoldi. The sequence continues at coordinate 644,432 of CAWUFW010010549.1, forward strand.
GGTTGTTATCGCCCTATATCCCTCTACTCTACTGTCAAGATCATACGAAGAATAGTCTTTGGGAGGCTTCAACAATGGACCTCCGAGCTTAATATTATATCTGTGGCTCAGTATGGGTTTAGAGAGGGGCTCGAACAACAGAACAATTCTTGAAGCTTCATTTACTCATTCCAAAATATACATTGGCTAAGCATGGCCTATTTTTATGACTTTTATGGATCTCACAATCGCAATCGATAGCATGATTCGATCTGAACTGTGGGAGCTCATGAAGAACATGGCTGTTGACCTAGACCTTGTGGATTTTTTGTGTGTGCTGCATTTTGATCTTTCTGCATCGTTATGCTATGGCAACACAGGAGTTTGTACCAGGTCTTTTGGGCTGGGCCAGGGTGTTCCACAGGGGTTTGTTCTTGCCCCAATCTTATTCCTCCTGTATATTAATTGGATGGAGGCCTCCCTGTTGTCCAATGGTCAGGATATGCCCAAGGTCAATGGTAGGTTAGTGGCAGCTCGCCTGTATGCTGACGATACTGTCATTATGTCTAGAACCCCAAATGGTCTAAAGAAACTCTTGGGTTTGTGCAGTTTATGGGAGAGTTGGATTTACAGACCATTTATACGAAGATCATGGCAGGCAAAGTGATTGATCAGATCGCTTCCCTCCCCTATTTAGGGGTTACTTGGGATGTACATGGCTTTTGGGGGCCATGTTTACTAGCTAGAAAAGTGTGCTTTTGCAGCACCTAGGGCTCTCGTTTTTTTCCCTGGCATCAAACTCAGGGGGAAAACCTATAGTGCCGGCATAAAATCTACAGACGAAAATGTCTGCATGTGCTAACTTATTGTGCAGGCATATGGGGCTAACATGGTGTTAATTCCCTCCAAGTTGAGAAAAATCGTGCTTGCCATGGGATGTTGGCCCTTCCTTCTTGTAGTTCCAACTTTGCTATCCATGAAGAATTGGGCCTAGAGTTAGTTGAGGGCAAAATTAAATGGGCGTCACTTTTATTATGGATTGCAGTGTGGCTCAATGATTTTACATTCTTGACGAGCAGATCATAAGGGATTGTCCCTCCTGTAACCACAGTTACACTATTCCTTGGTTCAAGTATATGAGCTCCAACCTGCCTAGTCTAGGTAGACCTGAATTATTCACCATTTCTGAGGTGATCCTTCCCGGTGATAATGGGTTATCACAAACTTTATGAAGGCTAGATCAGCCGAACAAGAGACTGTTGAACTCTGTAAACCTATTGTTAAAAATTATGTTCTGATTCAGACATCTTGGAATACTTCACTGATACTTGGACATGGTTTTTATTAATTAGATTTAGACTGGGGGTCATTCGAAGCCAGCTGTGTTTTTCTTTGGGACAGTTTGGTTGAGAATCAGTGTGTCTTTGTGACGAAGTCTCTTCACACTCCATGCTTCATTTATATATTTTTTTAAATTGTATTTACCTTTTTCTCAGAGGTTTTTATTTCCAATCCTAAAGAAGCAATGATTAATTAAGTGCCGTCCCGCCATGCTTTATTTATTAATGTTGCCCGATACTAATGTTTCCTTGAATGTTGATTTATTTCTTAAATCAGGTGTTCATTTTCGCGCTACCCTCCTTTTTTAATTTTTGATCAGTAACATTGACTTGGGGATTTGTGCTAATCTTGTTATCAGTGCTGACTCAGAACTCGGTTGTTCGACCTGAGGGAGGCTTTGTGCTCTTACGATCATTTTAATGTACTGTAGAATGTGTTAATGTACTGAATTGTAAACTGTTGTTTTTATCTTGCTTATGTTGGCTGAAACTAGGCCGCATTTGCTTTTATAAATGCGTGCTTTAGCTATTTTGTGAAAAGGTTTTTATGGCTCTGTAGGATTAGTTAGCTGTTAATTTATAAACATGTAATCTATCGTAACTGTTGTTATTGTGATTGCCTTTGTGCATGTATCCTTTATAGTTAACATCGTTTTTAATCGAATGATACGAGAATACTTGTCAGAGGGTGCCTTAGCATGTGCAACCTACTTCTGTTCTCTCTTCGAGGATTGTCTTTTGTTGACGAGAAATAGGTGTCACCCTTGATACAAGATCTGAGACCGCAGGTGCTGATCACAGCAGATCGAGATGTCTTAGTCCTCTCCCTGTCAAAGAGTTCTTTAAAGACATATCTGACATGCAGATCGGGTAGCGTCCAGGTCCCAAATGGGTTTGCAATTTAGTACTTCAAACAATTACTTGTCTTCTAAAGGCACTTGCAGAACATGTTTAATGAGACCATACACAATGGGGCCATGCCTGAGTATCTTAAGTTGGCCACAATCTTGGCCTTGAGATCAATTGGGAGAAATCATCCGTAATACCAGTCAGTGGTGTTGGGGTGTTACCTAACTGACAATCCAGTTTAGGGTTGAAACCTACAACTTTAAATACCTGGGCATTCACATCACCCTAGACGAGAAGCAATGCTGCCACCTTAATATGACACTTTTTCTAACGACGCTAAATGGAGAACTGTCAAATTGGACTCAATTGCTGATCACCATTTTAGGTAGGATTGCATTTTATAAAACTATCATACTTCCAAAACTCCTTTACATCTTGCGGCACTTGGCCTATGAAATTCCTCAGCAATACTTTGACAGAATGTTACAATTAGTATGCACAAATGGGGCAGCAAACTTCCACGGATATCTTTCAGTAAGTGCACGCAGTCAGCGCATTAATGTGGGCTGGAGCTAGCGGATATTCACCTTTACTTAGACCACAGTGAGTCAACATGGATACCTTGCACTTACGAAACGGAGGTGACCCAGCTTTTCTGCTTGCTCCTGATCTGCTTACCCTAGGGCAGCTTCAGGTAATCCTATATGGCATGCCTTTTTCTAAGGCCCTACCACCAATGACTAAGTTAGTACATATCTGTTGGAATAACGCCATCCCTTGGATAGATTGGTGGGTCAAACTGACAAAAGAGACCCTACTATGGCATAGTATGTGGCTTGGACATCTCGCCCCCACTGACGGGTTTAGACAGGTGGAACTACATAGGAATCTCTAATTTGGGAGCTGTATGGGAGCGAGGCCACATTTGTAACTGTACAAGAAGAGTTTCACAAGTTCCAATTTAAAAAATATCTGAGTCTTACCCTTCCCGTCTATGAAATTGTTGCAACAGCACTCCTCTAGTATAACCCCCTTGAGGCTAAACTGACAGCTGACCCCCTTGGGCAGGAGAGGGATCTCAAAACTTTATCACTTCTTGGTGTCCAATGCCCCTAACCACTTCATTGAGCTTAGATCTAATTGGGAAGCAAATCCGGGTGCCCTAGAGCGGTTGACTCTAGGGATGCACAGATGGCCCTCTGGGAGTAGCTGCATCACCAAGGTTGCGTTATATCCACAAAAGGACCTTTTTTACTCCAGGCAGACTATGGAAGATGGGCAGGACTCCCCAACTACAATGCTTTGGATGTAATTCGGGAATGGGAGACTTTTTTTCACATCTTTGGGTGCGTCATCTGATACAAATTTACTGGCAAGAAATATACTTCTGCTGTGCTGGGTCCTTTGAAGGCCTATCAATCCCTCACCTAATGTAATAAATTTAGGGGTGATGGAGGAGCTAATTGGCACCCAAGAAGAGTGTACATTCAAAAGAAAGAGCACCCTTTTCATCAAAAGATATAGCTAAACACTAGCTTTCAGAGGCAACCCCACTTATCCAAGAAGGGATAAGAGGCATGGACTTGAGTTCTAGCGTGACGGAACCAGTCTATCGGGACAGAGGTTGTAAAGTCAAATACAAGAAAATCTGGGGACGTGCAGTGCCAGAATGTTCAGTAATGTCTACTACAGTAATGTAATTTGCCATTCAACAATCATCTGTCTGTTGATAATGAACAATGCCATTTATTTCGAAAAAATCAATAAAAAAGGTTTTTAATATATATAAATAATTAGACAAAAGTCTGCTTTATCCTGCTCTGCCTTGAGGGGGTGTGGTGTGATGCCTGGAGCGGTACCCGACCAGATCCGCTTATTCACGCTCACAATAAAACGTGTGCACGTGCACTCAACTTGTGGAAAGTATTCATTTATTGAAGATAGGAACACCAGCTCATGCAATGCGTTTCGGCCTAACGGCATGCACACGCTTTATTGTGAATGTGAGTACGCATACATATAATATATTCACTGAAAAAACCATAGGTTTTAGGGACAGTTATAGTTAGTTGGACATTGCACTCGTACAAAACCCGTGAAATTCCCCCGTTATAGTTAGTTCAGCTAACTATAACTCGCGCCCCCGCAATGCACTGCTGATGACGTCACATATTACATCACTCATGGTCAGTGACATCACTGATGACATCTCAAATGACATCACTGATAACATTATCCAGTGACTGTGTGTTTCTGTAAAGTTTAAATATGTTTAATATATATAGGGAAAGGCGTATTGAAAAATGAGTGGGTGTATAAGTGTCTGAATGGATGATTTACTAGGTGCGTGACTAAGTCTATAAGTGAGTGATTAAACGTATCTTACTGAATGCATGGGTTAGTGACTAAACTGTGTGAATGTCTGTATCCGTCTGTCTGTTGCTGTGTAAGCGGCTGCATGGGTTTGTGAATAGCTACATGAGTGTCTATATGAGTTATTGATTGGTTGTCTGAGTATCTGTATGGGTGCCTGAGTGTTTGTGTGGGTGGGGTGTGTGTGTGTGACTCTGTGCATAGATGTGTGAGTGGGTGATTCACTGGGTGCATGGTTTCAAGAGTGCATCTGTGATGGACTGTATGGGTGGGTGAGTGTGTGTATGGGTGTGTTAGTGAGTGAATGTATATCTCAGTGGTACATGTGTGAGTAACTACATATGTGAAAGGCAGTATATATGTGTGTTGGAGTATATAAATGGCTATAAGTGAGAGTGTGATTGTGAGAGTGGCTGTATGGATGAGTGTGTACTTGTATCAGTGATCGTATAAGAGCGTAAGAATGTGCTAGTATTTGTATGAGTAAGTGAGCTGGTGTGTGTATAACTGTATAGGTGAGTAAATGGCAGTGTGATTAATTATTTGCATGACTGACTAGGTGTGTGAGTACCTCTATGGATGAGTGGCGGTGTGTGAGTGTCTATGTAGGTGTATGAGTGCATATGATAGTCCTGTACTGAGTGACCGTAAGTATGAGTGACTGTACGGGTGAGTGAGTGGATGTGTGTGTAGACCTAAGAATCAGTGAGTGGGTATGTAGTTATTGGTGTTGGAGTGTCTATGGTTTTGCGAATGGCAGTCTGTAATTTAGAGTGGGTGTATCAAAGGTTATATTAGGGTGTGAGGAGGTGCATCAGATTATCACGTGGATGATGTCATCAGTGATGTCATCAGTGATGTCATTTGAGATGTCATCAGTGATGTCACACACCATGTCATGAGTGGCCCGGGAGGGGGGCCACGCGGCCCCCCTCCCCAAAAATAAAATAAATAAAAAATAAATAAAGGCCGGCCCCGGGGGATGGGGTCCCCGGGGCCAATAGAGACCTCAGGAGGGGGCCACGCAGCCCCCTCCATAAATAACAAAACATATGTGGCCATGCCCCGGGCGATGGGGTCCCGGGGCCGGAGTGGCCACGGGAGGGGGGCCCACGCGGCCCCCTTCCCATTCATATTTTTTTTTTTAAAAGGGGTCAGGCCCTGGGGGATGGGGTCCCCAGGGCCCAAAGAAAGGGAAAAAAAAGGGGGGCCACACAGCCCCCCTTCTAAAAAATAACATTTAAAAAAAGACGCGATCATGCCGGAGGCCCCGCCCCCTCCCAGCAACACTCTGCAAACTGAGGTGACAAGTGTGCAAACACGCCCTGTGGCGCGTTTTAAGTTGGGGAATTAATTCCTCTTCAATCCTGAGGGTCCCTGGGGGCCAACTAGCCCACCAGGTACCTCCAGTAAGCGCCACAGGGCTGCGTTGCAGAGAGGTGGTCCAGGCCACGCCCCTTTTTACACCTCTCTGCAACGCAGCTCTGTGGCGCTTACTGGAGGTACCTGGTGGCTCGTTTAAGTTGGGGAATTAATTCCCCTTCAATCCTGAGGGCCCCTGGGGGCCAACTAGCCCACCAGGTACCTCCAGTAAGCGCCACAGACCTGTGTTGCAGAGAGGTGGTCCAGGTCACACCCCTTTTTACACCTCTCTGCAACGCAGCTCTGTGGCGCTTACTGGAGGTAGCTGGTGGGCTAGTTGGACCCCTCAGGATTCAAGGGGACTTAATCCCCCAACTTAAAACGTGCCACGGGGCGTGTTTGCACAGTGGTGAAGGGAGGGGGCGGGGCCTGAGGTGACATGTGTGCAAACACGCCCTGTGGCGCGTTTTAAGTTGGAGAATTAATTTCCCTTCAATCCTGAGGGCCCCTGGGGACCAACTAGCCCACCAGGTACCTCCCGAAGCGCCACAGGTCTGCGTTGCAGAGAGGTGGTCCAGGCCACGCCCCTTTTTACACCTCTCTGCAACGCAGCTCTGTGGCGCTTACTGGAGGTACCTGGTGGGCTAGTTGGACCCCAGGGACCCTCAGGATTCAAGGGAAATAATCCTCAACTTACAACGCGCCAGGGCGCGTTTGCAGAGTGGTGGAGAAAGGGGGCATGGCCTTTGTCTACCTCTCACCAATCCCACTGCGTGGGGCTTACTGGAGGTAAAAGGTAGGCTAGTTGGCCCCTAAAGGACCCCCAGCAGTGAAGGGGACTTCAATCCCCATCCAAGAGCGTGCCTGGGAGCGCGTTTGTAGAGTGGTGGGCAAAGTGGGCGTGGCTTGGTACGAGTACTTACCAATGCTGCTGTGTGGGACTGACTGGAGGTAATAGTTTTGGAAGTTGGTCCCCAAGGATGTCCTTGGGGGCCAACTACCCCTCTTGTTACCTCCAGTAAGTCCCACACAGTGGGATTGCTAAGACGTCTTCGGAGGCCATGGCCCCCTTTCTCTACCACTCTGCAAACGTGCCTCGTGGCAGACTACGGGATGGGGATGAAGTCCAATTTAGTCCTGAGGGAGTTTGGGGCCAAGAATCCCTCCTGGAACCTCCTGTAAGTCCTACGCAGCGGAATTCCTGAGCATTGGTTGGACGCCCAGCACCCTTTCTCCACCACTCTGCAAACGCGACTACTACTTAAAGTAGCATATTTCTGCACCTCTGACTTAGAGGTAGTTTTAATTCCCCTGCCCTATTATGTACTAGGGCCTTACAGAAGGAGGTCATGCTAATCACAGGGGTACCCCAACGCATAGTGTTCCCTAGTGTATGTAGGTGTTTTCACTGTATTCTAAATGTCTTTTAGCATAGCACTGGCTCTAGGCCTGGTTAGTCAGAGTCAGTTACCACCAGTACCCGTCTGAAAAAGTTGTGGGCACAGGATGATTTTGCAACAAGGCCTCTTTCTGCTCCTCTGTTGGTTCTTTCTGCACATGTCTTGCTTCTTCCTGCACTTTTCTTCGTCTTTGTGGACTTCTGTTGCTTCTTTCTGCATTTCTTTTGCTTCTTTCTGTGTGTTTTTCTTCTTTCTTCACATGTCCTACCTCTGTAGGCATAGTTAGAAACTAGTATTTAAAAAACCTTAGAAATTCACTTAAAAAACCATAAGTTTCAGGCACGTTATAGTTAGAAATTATCATTTAAAAAACCTTTGAAATTCACTGAAAAAACCATAGGTTTCAGGCATGTTATAGTTAGAAATTAGCATTTAAAAAACCTTTGAAATTCACTGAAAAAAACATAGGTTTCAGGCACGTTATAGTTAGAAATTAGCATTTAAAAAACCTTAGAAATTCACTGAAAAAACCATAGGTTTCAGGGGCGTTATAGTTAGTTGGACATTTCACTCGTACAAAACCAGTGAAATTCCCCCGTTATAGTTAGTTCAGCTAACTATAACTCGCACCCCCGCAATGCACTGCTGATGACGTCACATATTACATCACTCATGACATGGTCAGTGACATCACTGATGACATCTCAAATGACATCACTGATGACATCATCCATGTGATAATTTCATGCATCTTCTCACACCCTAATATAACTTTTGATACACCCACTCTAAATTACAGACTGCCATTCTCAAAACCATAGACACTCCAACACCAATAACTACATACCCACTCACTGATTCTTAGGTCTACACACACATCCACTCACTCACCCGTACAATCACTCATACTTACGGTCACTCAGTACAGGACTATCATATGCACTCATACACCTATATAAACACTCACACACCGCCACTCATCCATAGAGGTACTCACACACCTAGTCAGTCATGCAAATAATTAATCACACTCCCATTTACTCACCTATACAGTTATACACACACCAGCTCACTTACTCATACAAATACTAGCACATTCTTACGCTCTTATACAATCACTGATACAAGCACACACTCTCACTTATAGCCATTTAAATACTCTAACACACATATATACTGCCTTTCACATATGTAGTTACTCACAAATGTACCACTGAGATATACATTCACTCACTAACACACCCATACACACACTCACCCACCCATACAGTCCATCACAGATGCACTCTTGAAACCATGCACCCAGTGAATCACCCACTCACACATCTATGCACAGAGTCACACACACCCCACCCACACAAACACTCAGGCACCCATACAGATACTCAACCAATCAATAACTCATATAGACACTCATGTAGCTATTCACAAACCCATGCAGCCGCTTACACACCAACAGACAGACGGATACAGACATTCACACAGTTTAGTCACTAACCCATGCATTCAGTAAGATACGTTTAATCACTCACTTATAGACTCAGTCACGCACCTACTAAATCATCCATTCAGACACTTATACACCCACTCATTCTTCAATACGCCTTTCCCTATATATATTAAACATATTTAAACTTTACAGAAACACACAGTCACTGGATGATGTCATCAGTGATGTAATCAGTGATGTCATTTGAGATGTCATCAGTGATGTCACTGACCATGTCATGAGTGATGTAATGTGTGACGTCATCAGCAGTGCATTGCGGGGCGCGAGTTATAGTTAGCTGAACTAACTATAACGGGGAATTTCACTGGTTTTGTACGAGTGAAATGTCCAACTAACTATAACGCCCCTGAAACCTATGGTTTTTTCAGTGAATTTCTAAGGTTTTTTAAATGCTAATTTCTAACTATAACGTGCCTGAAACCTATGGTTTTTTCAGTGAATTTCAAAGGTTTTTAAATGCTAATTTCTAACTATAACGTGCCTGAAACCTATGGTTTTTTCAGTGAATTTCAAAGGTTTTTTAAATGCTAATTTCTAACTATAACGTGCCTGAAACCTATGGTTTTTTCAGTGAATTTCAAAGGTTTTTTAAATGCTAATTTCTAACTATAACGTGCCTGTAACCTATGGTTTTTTAAGTGAATATATATATATATATATATATATATGAGCTACTGGTGGTCGCCAGTGGTACTTATAGTTAGGACCTAGTTTCTATAGGAAGAAGTCATTTTCAGGTGCTTATATCTTTGGTGCTGCTTGATGAATCGCCATGAAAGTTTCCCAAACAATTTGCCCGTTACTTCAGATGGTGTCTGGAAAGTTTTGGGGTGATCCGTCAAGCTGGGGCCAAGAAAAAAGGGGGGTCCCAAAACGTGTTTTCCCCATGTTAATTCCCATAGGACCTTTGAACAAGCCTACAGCCCAATCCGCTGGATGGAATGACACCAAACTTGGCAGGAAACTAGATGTTTGTATGCAGATCGTGCTTTTTGTGACTTGGTGTAAATCCGTTCAGTAGTTTGGGTGATATTAACTGGAAAACAAATTTGTATATCTGGGGACGCGGATTATCCGCGTATCCAACTGTTCCCGTGCTGTCATCTGATTGACTGCCAACACTTCAACCAGGAAGCTATCCCCCAAAAAAAAGGAAAAAAAAGAAAAGGGGCCAGGGTAGGGACACCCGGAGCCCCTTGCTGTGGTGCAGGTTTCTCCCAGAGACCCCACCACAGCTAAAAATCATTTTTAAGTACAAAAATCTCGGAAAAATCCCCTTCCGTATCCTCGAATTTTTCTAAGATTAACGAAACAAAGTGCAGTCTCCCACGCTTTTACTTTTTTTGGCCCCCGGGTGGGCCAAGTCCCTGGGGCATTGGGGCTTCAAAATGAGGAGGGTGCACGGGCCCCCCTTCTAGGGCTTATAGTAGTCCCAGGGACCGCCACCTCCCCGGGGCTTTTATATAAATGAGTGTGGGGGGATCACCCACAGCCCTGGGGACTGCCACCTCCCCAGGGCTTTAATTAAATTCAGTGGGGGGGCTGTGTTGATCCCCCCCAGCCCTGGGGACCGCCACCTCCCCAGGGCTTTAATATAAATGAGTGCGGGGCCGCGCAGACCACCACCGCAGCCACGGGGATCGCCACCTCCCCGGGGCTTTATTTAAATACAGTGCTGGGGGCTGCATGGACCCCGGGGCCCGCCTCTTCCCCAGGGCTTCAATATAAATGAGTGCAGGGGATTGCGTGGACCCCCGCAGCCCTTGGGACCACCACCTCTCTGGGGCATAATCTGACAAAGGAGGCGGCCTCGCTGCCTCCCTCCTGGAGCCAACTTGGCCCGGGAGACTGCCACCCCCCAGGGCTGGCTCCTGCTATGTCCTGAGTGCCAACCCCTTAGGCATAGCTGTTTGCTATGGCTTGGCGGGAGCATTACCGCTCCCGCTAAGTCCAGCAACCTATGCTCGCTTTAAGCAAGCAATAGCATTTTGCTCTTGCTTGCTTAAAGCAGAGCACAATTTATTTGACAGAGAAGGAGATGCATGTTAGCAGCTCCCTCTGTGTCAAAGCAATGCCGGCTTCCGCAGGAGGCGGAACACCCACAGGGGTCTTAAGGCTCCCCCCACTGTCCCCAACAGTAGAAAGTGGGTGCCCTGGGTGGGACCAGGGCACCCACACCACAGGCCGGGTCCCTGGGGCCAAAGCTGGCTCGGGAGGGGAGCCGCGCACCCCTTCTCCATTTTTCTTTCTTTTTTAAACATAGAAAAGGCCAGGCCCCAGGGGATGTGGTCCCCGGGCCGAAATCGGCCAGGGAGGGGGGCCATGTGGCCCCCTAACTATAAAAAAGAAAAAAAGGTAAAAATGCAGGACCGGCAAGTCGCCGAAGGCCCCGCCCCCTTTCTCCACTACTGTGCAAACGTGCCTCCTGGCGCACTCCTGATTGGGGGTTCAAGTTCCCTTGGGTGCAGAGGGTCCTTGGGGGCCAACAAGCCCTCCTGTTACCTCCAGTAAGTCCCACACAGCAGGTTGAGTGGATGTATGAGATGGTGTGCGAGTGGTTCTGTGGATGACGTCATCAGTGACGTCATTTGAGATGTCATCAGTGATGTCACTGACCATGTCATAAGTGATGTAATATGTGAAGTCATAAGCAGTGAATTGCGGGGGCGCGAGTTATAGTTAGCTCAGCTAACTATGACTGCTGAATTTTCTATGGTTTTGTTCGAGTGAAATGTCAGCTTAACTACAACGTCTCTGAAACCTTTATTTTTATTGGTATATTTCTAAGGTTTTTTTAATTGTATTTACTAACTAGAACAACCCTGTAACCTTTGTTTTTTTTAAGTGAATTTCTAAGGATTTTTAAATTCTATTTCCTAACTATAATGTCCCTGTAACTTTTTGTTTTTTTAAGTGGGAAAAAAAAATGTATATATATATATTCATTTTATCCATGCAGTTTGGCAACCACAGGGATCTTCTCTACAAAAAAAAATGCCCATTTTACTGTTAGTAACTATATGGACTTCTTCAACAGCCTACTCACATCGTTCTCCTGTAGGTCATTGAATGTATCTGTAATTGCTTTCAAATTCAATGATTGCTCTTGTTAGAGCGCTTCCGGCCATAACTAGTGCTACACCTGTTCCTTTTCAAAGACACACATGTTGGAAAAGTATATCAGACAGCATTTCTGTCTAACCTCGTGTTTCCTACAAGCATGATCCTCTAGTTGACGATTCTAAAGCTGATATTTTGCTAGACAGTCTGTCTCCCTTAGTGTGGAATATGATGAAATCCAATGTAAGAGTATAAAAAGGGTATTTTCTGTAGTATCTCCGGTGCCTTTAAATTGTGCAGTCTTTAGTCACCAGCACGTACACGTCATATAATTATCGGCCCTAGGCACCTTGTTTTGGCTCTCTCCAAACGGTTAGAGCCCTTGAGTGAGATGAGAGAGCGGCCTATTAAACAGATGTATTCTAGTTTCTGTGCCAAAAAATATATATACATATAGTTTGTATAAACACACAGATATATAGAAATATGTGTCTGCACTTGTGTGTGTTTGTGTGTATGTAACACTGCCTTTGCGACCCTGGCCTCAGAGGTTGCAAAGGCAATACCAATAACAGAACTGAAGGTAAACGGTGCTGTTATGTGCATTGTCTAATTTCTGCAGCTTCAGCTGCAAATTGAGTCAGTGGCGCTGTAATGAGGGGTGCAGCAGGTGCTGAAACACCCCTAGATGGCCTGGTGACATTTCAGAATGAGAATAGGCCATTTTGAGGTAATTGAATTATTTTGTCTTGGTCTGATTTAAATTCAGAGTCAAAGGTTTTGTCATTTAAATCCAAAAAGACACTGACTTTGTAAATCAAATACTTCTTCTTTTCATGCCCATGTTTATATGTGTCTGGATGTAAAAGTGGAGAAATTTTCATAATTTGAACTTTAGTGACAACTGCTGTAATTGAATTAAAAAAGCTACCAATCTTTAGAATTTTTCAAATATATCATCAGTGTTTTGGAAGTACAAACAATGCGCAATGCACTGTAATGCTCGGAGCGGAGGGAGCAAATATTTTGTGTACTTTTATAACAAATACGTCACATTGACTTAAATGTATTATTGCTCAATTTTTAAATATCTGCTTCACATTTGAAAATGCAGGGACTGCAAACAAACACATCAGTGAATTTAATCAATGACATTGTAGGCAGACTTAGAGGGTCATTACAATGTAGGGCGGATCGCCACCGCCCGCATGGCGGTGGCGATCCGCCCTACATTTCCCTCTGCCCGCCACCCATTTTCCCCCCACCATATTAGTATGGCGGGGGGGACCCCGGCGGACGGAGAGACCGTCCGCCGGTTTTCCGCCGGTCGACCAGTCAACCGGGCGGAAAAGGGGCAACATATGGTGGCGGTGTCTGCTAGACACCGCCATCCATATTAGCATGGGTGCGGGAAGCAGCCTTTCCGTGGTGGGGATGCCGCCACGAAACGGCATGCAGAGTTTGCTGTTGGGGGCCCATTGCGGGCCCCCAGGGTATTGGGGGGGGGTGGGGGGTGCACATGGGGGTACCTATGGTACCCCCCTACATTGTCATGGACAAGGTGGCAGGCACCGCGCGGTGCCTGTCACCTTGTGCATGACAATGCACACAGTGCATTTCCAGCATTGTGGCGGGCGGTGCTGTGTGCACCGCCCGCCACAATGCTGGGAATGGAGGATGCCACCGCCACGGTGGCGGTGGCATCCTAATCACTGGTGCGGGACCGCCCACCACTGGCGGCCGGTCCCAGCACCGCTAGGGTGGCGGGCGGACGAAAGTCCGCCCGCCATCCTAATAGGCCCCTTAGTGCCTAATTATAAGTTTGGCGGTCGATCGGACAGCCAAACCCGAGGTGGCAGTGTGGCCAGGGCCATACCGAAAGTCCGGCCGTCATATTTCGAGTTTGGCCGTCACCAACCACGGCGGTGGGGCAGTGGTCAGAGCCCTCAATATGCTGGCGGTGCCGATGCGGCACCACCGAGCATATTACGAGTTGCCTCACTGCAACCCTATCCATGACGGTGAGCCCGCAATGGAAAGGGTGGTGATAAGGCAGCTCACGGGGCCTTTACAGGGCCCCCTGTCACCTCTGTACAGGAGGGTGCCTGCAGGTGCATGTTTGCATCACCAGTTTCTGCACAGGAAGAAATGCATGACATGGTGCATTTCTCCCTGTGTAGGAATGTACTGCGGCTCTCCAACGGCGCTGCCTTTCTAAGGCTCTCCTTTGGTACTGCCGCAGCAGGACTGCCCGCCAGGATTCAACTCGTAATCCGGCGGGCAGTCTGACTACTGGTTTGGCAATCCTTCCGCGGAGCGCCACGCTAACGCTCCGCGGGAGGACCGCCAAAATCGTAATCAGGCCCTTCGTGTTATGCAGTGTTTGGTTAGCATCCATTAATCTAGCCTGAAGATCTTTAGCAGATTAAGGTATTCTTGGGCCTGTGCAAAAAGCAAATGATCCCACTAAGCTACAATACTACTAATGACACGGAACTTCTAAATAGTAGCCTGGCTCTGGTGTTTCTATAAATTCTAATTATGTATGGATGAAAATGACAGTTACAGCTGTGATATTTCCACCAAGTGTTCAGAAATTACGCAAGCTTTCAAAGGATAGTGGCAAGATAGTTGCCCTTGAACATTTGATGTACAGTCACAAAGTGAGAACTTTCTGAATATCCACAAATACTTTTAATATCTTCCCGCCAATTAGCTGCACTTCTAAACGAAGAAGTTAACAAACCTGGAGTAAGTGATATGTGATGGGAACTAGCGAGGAAGGAAAGATTTTTATGGAAAATAATGTTGTAGTATTCTCACTTTAGGTTTTAGGATTACGTAATTGGTAACTTATAAACATATATTTACCTTCTGGTGGAAATGATTATTTATGAAAAGTCTCCTCTTCCCAAATGACCCTTTTTTGAGAAACCGACGTGTAATTTATGCCACTTAGGGGCCGATTCCGATTCAGGCCGGAAATCACTTCGACCGAGCCGGACCCGGAGAGATTTCCGACCGAATCGGACTCTGGCAGTCCGACCGAACGAGTACGATGCGCACGCATGCAATCGGACTCGAGTCGGTCGGACTCCCATTGAAGTCAATGGGAGCCGGACGTACAACGCGTACGCGGGCTCCCATTGACTCAATGGGTGCGAGGCGAACAAGGGCGCCCCCAACAGCGGGTACGCCTCGATGCGACTCGCGGCGTACATGCACAGGTAGGGGGGACCGATGGGTCCCCCCTGTGTGAGACTCGCGCGGCTACGCGTACAGGGGGGTCCGACACGGACCCCCAAAGTCCGGCTCCGACTGCTCTTTCGAGCCGGACGGCGCGAGTCGGTCGGACTGCTCGAGGCGCGCATCGTTCTTGCCCGGCCGGGGAACGTCTCCATTGCGCGGTGCGAGTCGTGTCCGTGCGAGTCGGTCGGAGCGGTTCGGACCCGGGAACGAGTCGGTCGGCGATTTCGCATGCGCTCGCATCGTACTCGCTCGGCCGGACGCACGTACGAATCGGTCGGGAAAGAGGGCTCCGAATCGGATCCGGTTAAGCCGAATCCGATTCGGTGCCCTACCGGCCGAGATCGGAATCGGCCCCTTATTCTATCACTGATGCCCGGGTCATTTAGACTGAGTTAAGTGCTTGGTAGTATGTCATGGTGTACATGGTGCATATTTCGTGGAATTTGAGGGGAAAATAAATCTTCACATGGACAATGATCTCTATGTAAAGGAAAAAATAAAAAAGAATAGTCCATTTCAGAAATACACAAACCCTTCAAATGCAGATTGTACATAATACAGACAATCTGCTGGCTTAAGGTTTGGCAACACATAAATACATGAATGAAGGTAAGAAAACCCTCACATTGACTGCAGTGTGCCTGAGATAGTTGTGAATCAGGAGGGAATTTGTAAATAAAAGTAAGTACAAGGCTTCTCTTACAGAAATGTGTAATTTCTTTGTTAAAGAGGCCCGTGCGAACTGATA
This sequence comes from Calotriton arnoldi, assembly GCA_963921515.1. NCBI lineage: Eukaryota > Metazoa > Chordata > Amphibia > Caudata > Salamandridae > Calotriton > Calotriton arnoldi. The sequence continues at coordinate 660,302 of CAWUFW010010549.1, forward strand.
ATTGTATTGCTGTGATTCAGAAAAAAAGACAATAGGGATGTGCAGCCTGCTTTATATTATGTTTGTGATATATGATTTTTGGCATAACGCTGTCACGTATACTGACAAAAATAGAGAAACACAATTATATATTGTATTTACGAGATATATGCTTATACTGTATATTGCTGCCATGTGTATCCCGAAATAAAAGCGAATAAAAAAAAAAGAGGCCCGTGCAGTTTACACAGTGGGTCCACTTCAACTTCTCATCCTACCTAGCTGGCTCGCTGAAGAAAAGCTTGTTTACACATCAAATTGACAATTATCAAAAATACATACATGATAGCACATGTTCAGGGGTAGGTGTTGCATAGAAAATCATAATACCTCTTTCTCTCAGGGCAGGGGCATGCCACTTGTTTATAGACCCACTCCTACATACACAGGTATCAATTCCTGCTAGAGGGAAGGTCTGGTGAGTACTCTGTAGGGGCTGTGCCTGCCAAAGGCTTTAGCTGCATGTGGCTGTGTTATGTAATCTGCTTAATAGCCACACACCTCTGCTCAGTTAGCATGGCCTCTCAACCATTGTGTTTGCGATCAACATAACTTCAGCTGTTGCTTGATGTTTCGGAGTGACACAACCTGGCTGCTTCACATACATATTTCTGTCGTTTGTTCAGGTTTGTAACTGGGAACGATATGTAGGTAAAGGCTGTATAAATGCTTTTGACCCTGAGAGGGTTACTCTCTCTGGGTTCTGTTGAATGGTGTGAAGCACTGGACATATTCTCAAGGTCACTATCAAATTATCATAACTTGGGAAGAACAGTAAAGACTTGTCCCTTATCTATGTGGGACTATTCGGCAGCCCTTCTACTCCAGTATTTGTTATTGTGAATCATTAGCATCCAGTAGATACTTTGATGGAGAATGTGCTCACCAGACTCAATCATAACCCAGTTCACCCACATATTTTGAAAAATGTGTGTATAACGGCACTGCTGTAGCCCATGTTTGGAAGACGGTTTGGAGAAACCGTAATTCTAGGTGACTGGAAGGGTAACGTGCATACTACTACTACACTAGCTTGTTCAATAACGTAGGAATTTTTCAAACCTTCCATGGTTTTTGAGAGTGAATGTGACTGGCCAGCACCCCCACCCTGAAAATTATTCCAGCACCACTTAACTGAAGCATTCAACTCTTAGCTCACTTAAACAACTAAATATACACCATTGCAATGTGTACTCTGCTGAATAAAATTTGAAAAATGAAATAAAAATTGAACATATTTAAAGAAGATGTTGCACAATTTAATTTTTGTGAGCATATCATAAAGTATGTGTGAATAAAAATCTAACGTACGTGCTGTAATGAGTGATAATGCCTTACAAGTGGCGCTAATCAAAATGCATTAACAATGCTAAGGAAAATTTTATATCAATGACATTGTTCACTTTGGTCAACATAAGGAAATGCAAGATGGTAAAGCCAATGTTGCTTTTAAAAAAAAAATGTTATGCTTAAACAGTATACTAGGGAGAGTATTAAATGAAGAGTTTAAGGTAGGAGTAATTTGGCTTCCCACTGTTATTTTGTGATTTAGTGGCACTATATTTTCTTCTTCCAACAAGCATCATTTTTCATGCAATGAAAAGTAGAAATGTGTAAAGTTCCCATCATGTTAGTACCATGTTTAAGATATGGGCGGTATAAAAAAATCTATGTTAGTAACTTGTTTTATTATATCATTGTGCATTTAAGAGTCATTTAAATTCAGCTATTGTCAATTATTTTGATGTCATCTGGATTGAGGGTATGTGACATCTCTTTCCCTAAAATGGCTAGGTGTCAAATCATATGGTGTCACTTCCTGTGTTCATTAGGTCAAAGGGAAGTTACGTGATGTCACTTCCGCTACCCCTGGCATTTCGGTGAATTGACGGCCATACTTAAACTTCATAATTTGGTAAAAATAGTGACTCAAGGATTCCTCCATTGCAAAAAGTTGTGCATTTAAGGAACTGTGCATCACCAAATACTGAGCAACAAACTGTTTGGCGCTGATTTACAAAGACTGTGATATGCGCAGGAATGACTTGTTCTATAAATACTCCTGGCTTGCTCATAAATTTCAGAAATAAGCCAAGAGAGTACTACAAGAGTATGTCACAAGAAAATATTTTTTAATTAGGTCCTTTGACATTTCTATACAGTACTGCCTGGAATATCCTGTCCCTGTATTGTAATTTATGCTCATTTTGTATATTGATGTGAAATACCCCAATTGGCACTTTTTTCTTATTAACATTTCAAACAAAAACGTCTTAAAAATGTAAAACTCACACAGAAATCAATTACATTATTTTCTTACAAATGTAATATACACCTATTGAGCTCTCGCAGTAGAGAGAGGGAGTAGTAAATTAAGAATATCTGCATTTACACAGCTAACGTAATTGATGCTTTTAAAAACAAGTATAACAGCATGTGTCAACTGAACTTGTCGGGTGTAGTTCTAAAATGTGTGTCCAAAGACTTCAGTGTTTACCTTAATTTAAGCAATTTTCAAATAGTGCTCTGAATAGTAATACATGTGGGTTGCGTACAGTACAGTAAAACTATGTTGGCATGATTAACAACATTAAACAGTGTTTCAGAAGCCATCTTGTACATTGTGAACATGTCTTATTTATGATTTACGTGGGCCATACCTCATAATTCCCTCTGCACCTTACTCCTTGCATGTTAATGCCCAGTGCCCTATGTCCTTACCTCTTCCTGTCTCTTTCTAGTCCCCTTTTCTTTAGCTTTGGTACAGATGGAATTAGACCTGCTCCAAAAGATTCTTTGGCCTATAATATGCATAATAAATGCTTTTAACTCAACTCGCTCTCCCTGCGTGTCAGCTTGTGTGCCTGCATCATGTCCTGGCTATTTTCCGCCTGTCATACCACTCTCACTTGCCTTACCCTCCTTTCCTTACTTAACCCTCCTATTCTGTATTGGGGTATCACGTAAAAAAGGCGCATGCTAATACGCAACTCAGGAGCTGCGAGCTCTAGAGTGGAGGCTCGGCCATTCTGCTGCATGTGGACAGCGTGGATAATAATATCTGAGCATGCTGTAGAGAATGATGTTCATTGCACTATTTTAAATATTAATTATTTTGAGGGTGCTTTGAGGCAGATTTGAATATCTCATTTTGATTGCACTCCAGTTATGCCAGTTGTGTGACATCAGTTGCAAAATACTGAGGGCCTGATTCACAATGATACAATGCTATGCAAGTTTACGATTTTCTGTGCAATTCAAGAAGCAATTTTACGAGTAATACCTTTACGACTGCCTACCTTTTTATGTGCGGAGTCCCCGCCACAAGACTCCGCAGTTGAGTCGTAAAGATAATACTCGTAAAATTCCTTTGTGAATTACAAAAAATCATAAACTTAAATGAAAGTGTAACTTTACCTCTGTGAATCAGGCACTAGGGGGCAATTTATGAAAGTATGACGCAGCGCAGCAAGTCACTTTAGTGCGCTGCACTGTGTGATAGGGAAAAGGCCGGAATGTGCTGTACTTGACAATATACAGCGCATTCATGTCATTTCCCAGCGCTAGTGCACAATGTGCTGCCTAGCACAAATGCAGACACCCTTGGTGCAAGGGTGCCTGCGCTGTAAGCAGGATTGTGTTTGTGCAGGAAGGGACACCTTCCTGCAAAAAAACAATCCTGAGAGGAATTTTCCTCCTTCTATGTGTGCTGCAAAATGCAGCACACATAGAAGGAGGAAGTAACAAGGAGAAATAAATATATTTCTCCTTGTTACGCCTCGCCTAGAGAGGCTTAGCATTTTGACGCATTCCCAGGTTTACGAGTGTTGGTAAATCTGGGAATGCGCCAAACTCCATGGGTGGATGCGTGGGAACACCCATGCTCCACCCATTAAACGCCTTCCCAGGGCAGAGTAACGCAACTCAGCGATTTGTGTTGCATTGTGTTACTCTGGATTTATCAAAGTCATGCACGGCCCACCAAGGTGGCCTTGCGTGTCTTGATAAATCCAACTTAGGTTTTGCATCGCCCTTGAGTGGCGCAAGGGCGACGTAAAACCTACATAAATATGCCCCTGAGTACCGAAAAGAAAGCATGGTTCTCAACATTAAACGTAAACAACAGAATTAAATTATGCAAACCACTTTGAATTAGAAAGTACTAGATAAAGTACTTTGAGGAGTGGGGTACTGAAACGTTAACTACCTATATTAATAAATGTTTTCGATGTAAACCTCACACAAGCATTTTTGAATTTTGAGGGCATTTTGTAGGGTTTGGGTTGAGTAGAAGGACTTCAGCTTCCTCCGCACAGTGTGGTGTCATAAAAATATGTTGTCGAAACGTATTATGGTTTTTTTTGTATTTTTGTGTCAATTCTTTCAGCTCACCCTGTCTACAACTTTACTGTAGTGTATTACTGTTTAAATTAGATACAATTTGGAGTCATGCATGGAGGGGGAAGTGGGTGGCGGTCATCATGCTACAGCAGGCCTCAGCAACATCTATTTATAGAGTTTTGTTAAATGAAAGCAAGTCTGACATTTTCATTAATTTCTCTTTACCTGGATTACACTTTCTGTCATATCCGTTCAGGTGTCCTCCCATTATGTTTTTGCCCCAGCCGCTGAAAGACTTCTGACAAGCCTTTTTGGAGAGTATAGACGAGTACAGTTGACTGATGTGCTGAGTATTTGTGCTAAGATGGAAAGACCTAAAAAAAAGTAGGTTTCCTGTCACAAGCAGCATGCACAAACAAATGCATAATTTATGATTGTTTATTGGAAGTGAATAAACCCCATACACAATCGGTATCCTTTTCACTCTACTTGTGACTTCATATGCCATAACAGAGATGTGTGTCCATTACCTTGGAAAGCATATAATTCAAGAGGTCCAGACCCTTCTTCAGGCATTAGGGAAGTAGGGTTTCCATTTTACCATTGTATATTTTTTTATAAACAAAATAACATATTCTGTCCAGAGTTTGCTTGTATGTCGATTTTTTCCGGTTTCATTAAAAACTATTTTATATTTATGAGAATGTGTCCTTCTTTACTATTCATGGTTTACATTTTTAAATAGCATCGTAATCACTATTGAGTTCATGTTGAAGGCAAATTATTGGGTTAGCCTTCATCAGTTTCTTGTTTAGTTGGTGTCTTTTCAACTGACAGTTGCAGCAATTTAAAAAACTTTTCCTGGAAGATGTTAATTGACTGATGCTGAGCTCCCTGCAATTATATTCCCTATCTGTTGGAAAGTGGATTATTGGTAGGGGCAAATGTATATCTGCCACTGGCAATAAAGCCACTAACACAGTATAGGCTCAGAATAGGTCTTAGAAAATTATGCCTATGCTCAACCCTTGGTAGCTTGGCTGCGAGCAGGCAGGCTTAACTTCAAAGACAGGTATGTAAAGCATTTAAAAACACAATTTCAGTAAATAATTAAGACACAATACAAAATAAAAATCCAACACCAGTTTATAAAAATAGGAAATATTTTTATCTTTAAAATAACACCAAAACGACAAAAATCCAATGTAGGGAACCGGAGATATGAATTTGCACGATATAGCACATAGAAACCTATAGCGCCTTATCGGGACATCTGGTCGCGATAGACCGGGTCAAAGTCAAATTTTCAGGCCGACCGCGATGGAGCCCTGGGCGGCTACCCCTCGCGGTAGGTCTCGGTCAAAGCTTTTACCTCCTGACTTAGAAACTTTTCTGGAGCTTTTCTTCCCGGGGTCTCTCGAAGCTCTCAGCCAGTCCGGATTCGGTGAGGGTTCGCCGGATTGCCTTGCAACGAGCTCCCGGTCAAACTTATGGAAGTCCGAGCTCCGGAGCGTTCCAGCGGAGCAAACCAAGGATCCAGGCCGGCACGCAGTTGAAGGCAGGCGGCTTGGCATACGCGGTTGCTCCCGGTCACCTTTTCTTAGTTTGGACTTGGAAACTTTTACGGAGCTTTTTCTCGCGGGGTCCCTCGTTGCTCTTCACCAGGCCGGATTCGGTGAGGGTTCGCCGGCCTCAGATTTCTTCTACTCTCGGTCAGACTCTGGAAGTAGGACCTACGGAGCTTTTCAGCGGGACAAACCTGGACGGCAGGCCGGCTCGCGGTTGAAGGCAGGTGGCTTGGCTGGCCAGGTTGAGTCGGTCCCCTTATGGAGCATTTTTCCAAAGTTGCTCCAAAGTTCTCCAAACTTCTGGAACTTCTTCCTGAAGTTCCCCAAAGGATCCCAAAGTGTCTCAAACTCACTCCAAGGGTCTGGAAGCTTCAAGATGGTCCTTGAAAGTTGAGGACTTCAGTTCCCACAATCCACTTGGACAAAACCCTTACAAATCCACTGGTAGTTCTCCAGGTTGAGGCTTCTTGGTGGTGATGTTCCAGGTGAGCTCTGTTAACCTGTAGCTTGCAGGGAGTCCACTCTTTAGTCCTTTCACAGCAAAGTAATCCACAGGCTGTAGTTTCAGGTGGTGCAGAAGGTGCAGTCTTCAGAGTGCAGGCCTTTGGAAATGCACATCAAACTTCCAGCATGGCCGTCTTGCTTTCTTAGGTTTCAAGCAGCAGATCTGAGGGGCTCTGCCCTTCTCAGATACTTATTCCAACTTCTCTGGGTCAAGCAGGAGGTCACTCCTGTCCAATGGGGTGCAGGGTACCACCCAAAGATCTGACCACTCCCTGCAGAGTGTGGCACTATTTTGTCCCAGAGTGCACCAGTCCTTCCAAATTCATAATGGCTGATTTTCCAGCAGGGAGAGAAGAGCTGGCTAAACACACACCTTGGATGGCTAATCTCCATAGTCTCTCCTCCTTGCATCTGCTCATTCCTTCCTTAATCCTAGCATCTGGCTTAGGGTCAAAAGAGTGGAGTTGTAAATGACACTGATGTCTTCCCCTTCCCTTGAAGTCCATTGTTTACGACTCCTCCCCCTGCTCTGGCATTCCTGTGCAACAGGCCACTGCCCTCCCAGCAGAGCTGGTCAACCCCAGGGGCTCTTTATCACCTCTTCAAAGAAGCCTGGCTAATCCACTTAACTCTGACCAATCAGGACAGACCACTGGAAGGCTGAATTTGGACTTACAAACAAGAAAATCTTATAACTTCTTGTATGTACATTTTAGGAGAAATTCAACAATATCATATTGTTGGATTTATTAATACCATTCTGGGAAGTTTTTGAATAGGACTTCTAGCCTTCTCCCATCAAGAGTTATTAGTTAATAACTTTCTCCCATGTTAACCTATGTGGCAGGGGGTTTGCAATGGGAATAATGACTTGGGCCGTTTTTCCAGCACCAGGGCTTATAAAAACATATTTTATAAGTACTCTGCCTATATCTACAGGACCTCCACCCCTGGTATACCTAGGGGAGACTTTAGGGGTTCTGAATATGCAGAAATATTGCAGATCCTCCCTCCACAGTGCTCCTACCACAAAAGTCGATTTTGGGAAGCACTTTATCACAGTGTGGGGAGTGAAATGTGCAATTTCACTTTACCCAGGGCATGTAAAACTCATTTTATGAGGGTCCACCTTATAGATACCTGCCCCCCTCCCCCCCCCGGGACACCTAGGGTAGACCATGGGGGTACCTAATATGCCCAAACATTGTAGGTTAACCATTTTTAAGTGCCCCAAACACAAAGGTCGAGTTTGGGCACAAATTACTTTTTAAAAGCAGTCCTGCAGCACAGGGCTACTTTTAAACTGACCTCAGGCTCAGCAGTGCACACATGCAAGTGCAGAAAAGGGCTGCTGGCCTCCAAACTACCATGCCCTATTATATACTAGGGACTGAGAGGTAGTTTCCATCCCCCTGCCCTATTATGTACTAGGGCCCTATGGGGTAGGTCATGCCTATCACAAGGGTACCCCACCCCTTAGTGTACCCTAGTGTATGTAGGTGTTTTCACTGTATTCTAAGTGTTTTCAGCATAGCACTGGCCCTGGGCCTGGTTAGGCAGAGCCCAGGGTCAGTCAGAGTCAGTTACCACCAGTACCAGTCAGCAAAACGTTGGGGGATGCCCAGGGCACAGGATGACTTTGCAACACTATCCAATGAGAATTCTGTGAATTTTGGGTTCAAATAAAATTACACAGGTCTTCTTAACTGCATTGTATAGGTTTTACACTATACAATACTAATATGTGACCGCTGAAAATACTGTACATTTAGGAATTCTCAACAGAATCCATCATTTGATGCATAATCTTGCCTATTTCTGTTAAAAGATATTGCTAGTCAAACGTGTCAAAAGCTACAAGCAATGCGGTGTTTATTTAGAGTGTAGTATTTGCCTTACAACGATTGCTTGCTCTACTCAAAACCAAAGAGGTGAGACTATCGCTCGAGCCTGTAGTACTATCCTCAAAGTAGCTCCCTATGTATTGGGGAAGAGCTGTTGTTTTTGTTATATGTAGGAAACACAATTCTTACATGTTTATATAGTGTAGAGTAACTTAATATTTTGATAAATGGTAATACAGATTAGCAAGGTTACAGTACTATGGTATGATAAAAAAAATACAGAAGTTAAAAAAGATCTGTTTCTGATGGATACTTGAACCTTCCGATTGCTCACCTTCAATTATCCGAGATTCCACACTGCATCTGGGAACTTCTGACATAGCTCTGCGGCGCAGGTTGGTGGCGTTGGTCCCATCTTGATGCCAGAAGTGGTGTTGTGGTGCTGTTACTGGAGTCATAAAGCACTCATCCTGGCATCCTAATGTCAGATTAATTTATTTCATGCTTTTCAAAGCTTATCTGTTGTTTCTCTCCTCAACTCAGGTGAAGGTAGTTTGCTTTCCAAATAATTTTTAGTGCAGTGCTAGGGGACGTGTCCCACCAAAGAAATTATTGTTTAAGCCCTGCTGCAGGTGTTATGGACAATTGTCCATTGCAGACCGTAATGCTGGCTGTTTGCGGAGTTCCAGTTTGATACACGACTCGTCGTCATGTGACCTCTGCCTCCCCATGATCCCAGAGGCCTTCAAAGAATGGGAGGCCAAGCTCTTTATGGCCTGCACCAAAGATGACCATAGGCGTCATAGATGGTCTAGCTGTAGAGCCAGACTGAGATTCTGGTCTTCTTGTTACTCCCCATCTTCGAGGGAAAAGAGAGGTACGCCACAAGAAGAAGAAGCACCCCTCTTTTTCCATGAGGTCAAAATCCAAGGTATGTCACCTTCTCGATCCTTTTTCCCCAGCTCCCTCCTTCCTGGAGCCTGGCATTAATGGTGTTGTCCCTTCAGGCTTTGCTGTTACCCAGCAGAGTTTCTGCCATCGGGTACAGATTTGGCATTCTTCTTTCAGGCTATGCTGGATATGTTCAGGAAAGTGGCAGTCCCCTATGGTACAGCTGTTGGCTCAATGGGACCCTTCGGTGCTCCTCTTGGGGTCTGTCCTTTCTCACCAAACAGTTTCCTCCCGATGTTGTATGGCTCGAACCCTTTCTGTGATCATTATCAGAGTTACCAGCGCCAATCCCAACCCCAGCGCTGCCTCCAACCCCACCCCTGTCTCTGTCTATGGCACAACTGCCCGCTGCGAAGGCACCTGCGTCCTCTACCCCAGCCTTTTCAGAGACCACTCTTACACCTGTGTGGAGAAAGAGATCTAGAAGAGGGGCTCAGCACCTCTTAGAAAAACCATTCCAAGGAGAAGGAACCAGTGCACAAAGGCAATGCTGGGACACTAGGGGCCTCATTTATGGGGATTTGGCGTAGGGCAGCGCAGCAAGTCACGTTGTTGTGCTGCTCTACGTCAAAGTGGAAGGGCAGGAATGCACGTATTTACCCAATACTGTGCATTCCTATCCTTTCCCCCCGCGCTGGCACCGTTTCGGCAGCCTAGTGCCCTGTACTTAATTTGTAAAATAATAAGTTCCAAGGCCCTGACTAGGAGGCCACTGCAGCTTGCACCACCCATTGCCCCTGTCATCGCTGCCAGACAGTACCAAAACAACTACAAACCATCTCTCTCGCCTGCAAGTGACTGTTCAGATTATTCCAGGTCCCCAAAGCTAAAGGAATGGCTGGGGAGGCAGGTGTTAGTAATTTTAAATGTTTATTGTATTCATAAATGCCATTCTGCTCATCTCTAAATTAGATAAACAGTGCCACCATGCTGCAGACTGTCATAAGTGCAGTTTTGACAATTAAGGGCTGGTGCCGAGCACCAGAAACCAATTAAGTGCCAGTGTTGAGCACCAGAAACCACCGGCTGAAATGAAGCACTGCTATCGCCAATGCAGGCACCCTTGCACCACAGTGCCTGTTCAACGGTTCCTGTGTTGTTGGCAGGACTGTTTAAGTGCAGGAAGGGCACCTTCCAGCACAGAAAGAATCCATTGAGGGATGTTTCTCTTTCTATGTGTGCTGCAAAATGCAGCACACATAGAGGACAAAACGAGGAGAAATAAAGTTATTTCTCCTCGCTCCGCCTCATCTCAGGAGGTGTAAGGTTTTGGCACATCCCCAGGTTTACATGATCTTGTAAATCTGGGAAAGCGTCAAAATCCATGGGTGTTGATTGGGAACACCCATGGAATGCCTCCCTAGCGCAGAGTAAGGCAATGCAGCGATTTGCACTGCCTTGCCCTACTCCATATCTATGAGACCATCCAAATATGATTTGGTGGATTGCCCCACCAAAGCGTCACAAAATGTGACGCTACGGCTGTGCAAAGGGCTCATAAATATGCCCCTAGATCTCTTTGGGTCAGGCTCAGACCAACAGTCCCCAGATGGCCAACGAGATGTAGATGAAACTGACCCCTTACCCTCCTCTGACACTTTGGATCTGCTGGCCCTTCAGAATGCCAGTGGACTTGATACGCCACCTGACAGTGAGATTGACCCAGCCCATGTGGAAATGGCTTCTTTTCATGCACTGCATAAGAAACCATTTGAGGTGTTGAAACTCCCCCTTCCTTCAGTGGAATATCGGCCAAACATCTTGACTCCTGTCCTACAGTTAAATGCCCTTGAATGAGGCCCTAATTGAGGCAGTAAAGGATCCATGGTCTAAACCATCCTCATGCCCAGTGGTAGACCGGAGAGTAGCACAATGCTACCGACCAGCTACTGGAGACCCAGCCTTCTTATCCCTCCATCCCTCTCCAGAGAGTTTGGTGGAACCCGGGAGCCCTCCCTACCCACCTTCCTGACATGCAGTAAAAAAAATTAAAGGTGTGGAAAGGAAGCCTTTTTTTGCAGGCATCCTCATGCTGTTCTCCTTAAATGCCACTTGCCTTTTGGACGCTACTCCCACTCCCTGTGGGATATTGCAGAATTGGTGGTCTCTAATATTCCAAAACACTTAATGGCCCATTTCGCAGAAGTAGTTCATAATGGACTGGATGCTTTCCGTCACATCATCAGGGTTGGCCTAAGCACGTCAGACAGTGTCACCACAACCATGAGCTCGTCTTTTAGCTTGAGGATGCATGCCTCGCTGCGCACTACTTGTTCCTCTGCAGATGTGCATAATACTTTTATGATATGTCGTTTGTGTGGTCAAAAGGCAGATGCAGTGCTTGAACACTTCAAAGAAGGCAGAGCCACAGCGAGATCTCTGGGGGCTTCACTCAACTAAAAAGGATTTTTGTTAATTTCTTAGACCCAATGCCTTCAGCAAAGGCTCTCAGTTCAGACTAAATTATTCTGCCCCGGCAGGTCATCAGCAGCAGAATCCCTACATCCATCAGTAGAGGGATAGGGTTAAGGGGCATGGCCATCTTGTCCAGCTTCTTCCTCCTCTTCCTCCCCTCCATCACCAGGGAAGACACAGTAGTTTCTCTATGGAGGAGCAAGGGATGCCAGCGGGATAGGTCACTACTTTGAAACAGTTGGTGCTACAAATTTTAGAAAAGGGGTATACCCTACCCTTCGAGTAGCAACTTCGCAGCATCCCTTCCCAACACACCCTTACTTTAGGAGACTATCTGCAGATCCTGTAGCAGTTTTAGAAAAGGGGTATACCATACCCTCCCAGCAGCAACTATGCCTCATCCCTTCCCAACACTCCCTTACTTCAGGAGACTATCTGCAGATCCTGTAGCAGGAGGTGATGGTCCTGCTGGAGAAGAGAGCATGGAGATGGTGCCAGAGCAGGAATTTGGCCAGGAATGCTACTCTTGGTACTTCCTGGTTCCAAAGAAGGGCAGTGGTCTTCACCCAATCCTAACCCTAGGACTATTGAACTGGAACCAGACAAAGCAGAAGTTCAGGATGCTGTCCATGGCTCAGGTTTTGTTAGTGCTGGATGCAGAAGACTGGATGGTGTCCCTCGACCTGCAGGACATGTCATTTCATATACCAATCCTGTGGTCACACAGTAAGGACCTGTGTGTTGTGGTGGGTTATACTAATACTTTGGATTGACTTCAGCACCTCAAGTCTTTACCAAGGTGATGGTGGTGGTCTCAGCCCACCTCAGGAGGTTGGACGACTGACTGCTGAAAGCTGCTTCTCCGAAGATGGTCTCCACCCACCTGCAGGTGACTGCGTCACTGCTGTTCTTTTTGGGTTTTTGATCAATGTACCCAAGTCTCACCTGGCACCCTCCGAGCGTCTCATGTTTGTAGTGGTGGTACTGGATAAAGCCTTGCTTCAAGCTTTCCCTCCTCCACATGTTATGTTATGTTATGTTATGTTATGTTATGTTACTGCGACTTATAGAGCGCTACAGCTGCCCCAGCAAAGGGGCGTCCCGGCGCTGATACCAAAAAAAGACTGACACAAGCAGATGGACCGGACAAAGACTATGATGCAGGGAAAAGATGAGTCTTGATGGCCTTCCTGAATTCTAAGTAATTACTAAGGCCAAGGATATGCACAGGAAGTGCGTTCCAAAGGATGGCCGCTCTACTGCGAAAGGAGCGGCCACCAGCACGAACTCTTCGTGTCACATAGGATCCGGTCTATGATTCTAATGCTTTAGACAGGAGCTCGAATTCTAGCCTTGACAGTCTTATGCCTGGTCAGTCTATGGCTTCTTGCATCCTCCTGGTCACAAACGCACAATGGCATGTGACGAAATCCAGTGGTGTCTCCGCAGGGAGTGGTTCAAATATCAGGGCTATCTGGAAGACAGACTCCATGGCGCCTCCATCCAGAAAGGGTTCAGGACATCTTCGCCCTGTGGGGCATGCCTCAGGTGGACCTTTTTGCTACTAGCAGCAAGACCCATTGCCTGACATTCTGTGCCCTTCAGCATCCACAGAGAGCCTTGGGGAATGTATTCTAGTTGAAGTGGAACTTTCCTCTTCACTACACATTTCCTCCTATACCCTTGATTCTTAGGGGCCGATTCCGATTCGGGCCGGAAATCTCTCCGACCGAGCCAGACCCGGAGAGATTTCCGACCGAACTCGGACCCCGGCAGCCCGACCGAACGAGTACGATGCGTCCGTATGCTATCGTACTCGAGTCGGTCGGACTCCAGTGAAGTCAATGGGAGCCGGTCGTACAACGCGTACGCGGGCTCCCATTGCCTCAATGGGTGCGAGGCGAACAAGGGCGCCCCCTACAGTGTGTACGCGGCGAAGCGACTCTCGCCGTACACGCACAGGTAGGGGGGACCCATGGGTCCCCCCTGTGTGCGACTCGCGCGGCTACGCATACAGGGGGGTCCGACACGGACCCTCGAAGTACGGCTCCGACTGCTCTTTCGAGCCGGGCGGCGCGTGTCGGTCGGATCTGCTCGCGGCGCGCATCGTACTTACCCGGCCGGGGAACGTCTCCATTGCGCGGTGCGAGTCGTCGTCCGAGCGAGTCGGTCGGTGCGGTTCGACCCGGGAACGTGTCGGTCGGAGCGGTTGGGACGCCCGAACGAGTCGGTCGGCGATTTCGCATCGTACTCACTCGTCCGGACGCACGTACGAATCGGTCGGGAAATAGGGCTCCGAATCGGATCCGGTTAAGCCGAATCCGATTCGGAGCCCTACCGGCCGAGATCGGAATCGGCCCCTTAGTGTTCTGAGAAAGATTTGTAAGAACCGGGCCCGAGCTATTCTCATCGCCCTAGACTGGCCGTGAACATTGTGGTACTCAGACCTCTGACACCTCTCCCTTTGTGTTCCTTTTCATCTCCCGCTCAGAGCGAGCCTTCTCTCCCAAACAGGTGGCCAAATCCTGCACCTCAATTTTGAAGAATTATACCTTCATGCATGAAAATGGAGTGGGCCATCTGCGTTCCTTTCATCTTCCACCTGAGGTGTTCAGCATGATCCTTTCAGCACATCACCCCCTGACTAAGTCAATCTATTCTATAGGATGGAATACGTTTATAGACTGGGACAGAAGCAGACACATGGACCCTTTGAAAGCAATCTTGGCTAACATCCTCCATTTCGCAATATCCTTGGCCCAGCAAGGTTGCACTGTTGGCATCGGCAAGGGTTATAGTGAAGTCTTTTTGGCATTTTTATGTCTCCAAGAACAACCTTCTTTATTGAAGTCACCAGTGGTTGCCAGATTTGTGAAGGGTTTGACAAATTTGTTTTCACCAGGCCCATTTGTCTTGCTGCAACGGGAACTGATTTTAGTGTTGACCTTCTTAATGGGTGCTTCATTTGAGCCCCTATGCAGTTGCTAGTTGAGGCTACTTACATTAAAGATTGTGTTTTTAGTTGTGGTGACCTCAGCTCATCATGTTAGTAAGCTGCAGGCTTTCAATATTCATCCACCTTTCATGTGCTCCTTCACGGATAAGCTCATATTGAGATCTAAGGCGACTGTGTTTCCCTTGCATCCGGGACAGTCATTCACCTTCCCCACTTTCTACCTGCTGGCCTACCCTACTAAGGAGGAGGAGCAGTTGCATAGGTTGGACCCCAGGAGTGTGGTAAGCTATTATATCAGCCGTACGAAGTAGATCATATCTTACGACTAGCACTTTGTTGTCGTGATGCCTTCTTGGCCCACTTTGGTTCTCCATTTTACTTTCATATTTTACACATTGTAGGCTGACATTTTTTTAGCAACGTTATTTTTACATGTTTAGGCTTGCACAATATTATTCTGAGAAGATGGTGTACATGCTGCTTGTTTTTAGAAATCCTTTCTCGCTATGTAAATTGTACACTCCGTCCAAGGCTAGGAACACAGAACAAGATATCCTAGTGCTTGTGTTGCCCTTTCGGAGACAGCTTCTAACATCTAGACATATTGCATTAGAGCTGTACCTCCAACACAGTGTAGTTTTTAATGTATAAATGGTGCCCTGCCCTTTTACGGGTGAGAGGAGCACTCCAGTCATGACTGTCCTTGGAACAAATCTTGATTAGATTTTAATTTTTGTAAAGCGCAAATAATTACCCTGAGGCGTCTTGGCACTGTGTAACTCAGTAAGGAAGTGACCATAAGTGTTAGTTCCTGAAGAGCCAGGAGTTGAAAGATTTACGGACCGTCAGGAGAGAGAGAGTGGTCTTAATGTCAAGAGGGACCATGTTCCAATTCTATGTGGCATTCACTACAAAGCTCTTACCTCCCCATGAGGAAAGTTTGTAGGAAGGTACTACCAGCTTTATGACTGAACTGGAGCGGAGATTTCTCATTGGAACATATATTCTAAGTTTCTGTCTTAAAAATTCTGGGCCTGAGCCCTGGAGTGCTTTATAAGTAATGCAAAAAGCTTTAAAAGCTATTCGCTTTTGAATAGGAAGCCAATGCAGGCTTGATAAAGCCTGAGCGGCAGACTGAAATCTAGTGATATTCCGCAACATTCTAGCTGCCAAATTCTGAAGAATCTGAAGTTTCGTCAGAGCTAGTTTGGGTAGATTCAGGTAAAGCACATTGCAGTAATACGCTTTAGCCATTGCCAGAGCTAGCACAACCATCTTTAACAAGTTAGATGGAAGAAATTTTCCTAATAACGCAAAGCATGTAGAAGGATGTGGAGATCACCTTGTTTACTTGCTCCTTATAAGTCAGTCTGTCGTCAATTAGTATTCCCAAGTTTTTTACTATTTTTTACGGGTTCCGGGAGCGTGCCAAGCTCATCTGGCCACTATGATGGATTCCAAAAGGATGTGTTACCCCTAAAAAGAATAACTTCCGTTTTTGTAGAATTCAACATAAGGCAGTTGTTGTCCATCCATAGACTCACCCCTCTCATGCAGTTGCGGAAGGTGCCATTCGTGTCCAGGATTTTGCTAGAGAGTGAGACTATGATCTGGATGTCGTCCGCATATGATACCAGCAACAACCCAAAAGATTTTACAAGGGCCCCTAGTTGGGTAACACAGGTCTTAAAGAGGGTAGGGCTTAATGACGAGTCCTAGGGGACACCACATGGGAGAGAGAAAGGTGGAGATGTGAATTCTTAGAGGGAAACCGTTTGTATTTGCTCCATTAGGAAGCTCTAAGTAACGACAAGGCCATTCCCCCTATCCCTAGGTATTCTGACCTGTTTATCAACAGGTCATGGCTCACCGTATTGAAGGCCGCCGTCAAATCCAATAAGATGAGGGCAGCACTTCCTCCACTGGGTAAGTAGACATTATATCGAACTTTTAATATCGATATACCTAAATATCGAGGTTTAGTATATCGATAGTATAAAATATCGATGTTATGTATATCGATGTTAAAAACATCGATTTTAAGTATTGTTAAAAATATCGAAGTTTGTAATATCGACTGTAAAAATGTTGTTATGTTAAAATATCGTTATTGTAATATATTTTTCAATTATTTAGAGTTTGTTAGGAGTATAATAATAGTTATTTAATGTTATGAAAAATAAAATTTGTTTAATAATTTTTAGTAGTGGGATGTTGGGTTTATAGGGGATAAGGGTGGGCAGTGATTTAAAATAATTGATTTTAATTGATAATAAAATCCAAATTTAAAACTATAATTTAGAAAATATAATTTTGCATTTAGAAAAAAACATTTTAGGAACGGGATGTTGGGTTTATAGGGGATAAGGGTGGGGAGTGTTTTAAAATAATTGTTTAAAATTTCTAATAAATTCGAAATTTAAAATTATAATTTAGAAAATATAATTTTGAATATAGAAAAAAAAAGTTTAGGGGCGGGATGTTGTGTTTATAGGGGATAAGGGTGGGGAGTGTTTAAAAATAATTTTTTGTAATTTATAATAAATTTGTAATGTAAAATTATAATTTAGAAAATATAATTTCTAATTTAGAAAAAACATTTAGGAGCAGGATGTTGGGTTTATAGGGGATAAGGGTGGGGAGTATTTTTAAATAATTGATTTTAATTCATAATAAATTCGAAATTTAAAATTAAAATTTTGAAAATATAATTTCGAATTGAGATAATATTGTTTTAGAGTGGGATGTTGGGTTTATAGGAATACGGGTGGGCAGTGTTTTAAAAATAATTGATTTGAATTTTTATGAAATTTAAAAAGTAAAATTTAAACATTTAAATTTACAATTTTAAAAATGTTGTTTTTGGAGCAAGATGTTGGGTTTATAGGGGATAAGGGTGGTTAGTGTTTTAAAATTATTGAATAAAACTTAAATAGAAATCGAGGTTTATATATTCAAATTGGCAATATTTATTTTGTATTTAGAAAGTTTTGTTTCAGCATTTTGGAGTTGTGTTTATAGGCTATAATGTTGGTTAGTATTTCATAGATGTTATTTCAATATTTATGAATAATAAAAAATATTAAAATCATTTTTTTAAAATTCAAAATTAATATGTTTATAGTGACAATTTTTAATTTTATATTATTTATATGGAAGTGTTTATTAATAAATACATTTTAAGAAGTTAGAAAATGTTATATTATTAATGAAAAAAATTAAATATTTCATTTTTTTTTAAATAAAAATGATAGTTATAATAAACAATGTATTATTTTTTAATATTTAATAGAAAAGATAAAAAATTTGAAATATTTAAATTATAATTTTTTAATATTAAGCTTTAGGTGTTTTATGTAGATAGCATACTATTTATATGTGAATTATAATATTATGAAAAACATGTTAATATTTGAAAATATATTTAAAAAAATAATAATTTAATTTGATAAATTTAAAAATATTGTAATTATTTATATTATATAGGGGTCGATTCCGATTCGGGCCGGAAAAGCACCGACCGACTCGGATCCGGAAAAAATACCGACCGACACGTACCAGTGGCGCCCGACACGCCAAGTACGATGCAAGCCGCGATAAATCCGACCGACACGTCAGGAAACCAAGCCGACCGACCGAGCCGCTCGGAAAGCCAGCAATCCGGCCGGAAAAACACGCGAATCCAACCGACCGACACGCACCCGGAACAAATCCGACCGAATCGTACCCGCCAACTCCAACCCGCAAAGTACGATGCAAGGCGCGAAAAACACGACCGAGTCGGACGGAGGACAAGCCGTACGACCGACACGCATACAAAACCGAGCCGAAGCAACACAATACACCGCGACCGACGCGTACGCAGCATACAAAACTGCACAAACACAGCGTGAACGAAACGGAAAACACCGTACGAGACCAATGCAGGGTCCGACTCGGTCACAAGAACGTTTCCAACATACACAAACAGCACAAAGGAAAAATCAACCAAAAAAAGGCCAAACAAGCAATTACCAAGCCAATAAATACTGGGGGGGTGGGGACAGAGAACAAAGACACACCCACAACTCCACCTATATAAAGGACACAAATCACTACCATGAGCCTTTGCAAATGCCATTCCACTACCAGCACCCAAGAGAAAGCAACCACACACCCACAGCTCATCCCTCACACAAGCCACACACCAGCAGCACACCAACAAATACCTACCTCACATACACCCAGCACAACACACACCCACACACCCTCACCTGCACACCAACACACACATCACCCACCATCACCACCCATCACCATGCCCCCAAGAAGAATCACAAGTTCCTAGATTGTGAATTGGAAGTCCTGGTAGACGAGATCCTCAGGGTAGAGCCACAGCTGTTTGGCACATTGGTCCAACAGACCCCCATGTCGCAGAAAACCAAGATGTGGGAGAGGATCATCAACAGGGTGAACGCCCAATCACCATGTCGGCGCACAAAGACCGACATCCAGAACAGGTGGTATGACGTGCGCAGGAGGGTACGGAAACTGCTGAAGCAAGATTACATCAACAGCCAACACACCGGCAGTGGCCCTCCTGCCAAGCCAATATACCTCAGGCCCTGGGAGGAGAAGGTGCGGGCCATCCTACCGCCAGTGAGCATATATGGACTAGAGGACATCCCAGAGCCTGGTGAGTACACAACAAATGTACACAATATACTGCCACAAAACACACACACATCACTGTCAAGGGAGAGTCAAACCATGCACTCATAGCAATTACACAGCAACTAGAACAGAATCATCCCAAAATGTGTATGTCAGTCAGATAAACACAACACATGCCATCAAAAAAGTCACATCCAACTGTGCCAACACATGTACAAACACAACCACAACTACAGCTAGGCAGTGGCACAAATAGAACTAACACACACATCCACACATGTAGCCACCACAACAACACCAACACACAGTGAAGACCACTCAAAGGAAGGAATTCTGTGTATGCTGGCCAAGTCAGTGTAGCCAATAGCATCATGGGAGTCGCAGTCACACATATTGCCCCCCCCACAACTGTCCCATCAACACCACCCTGAACCATGCTCACATCACAGGGAGTGGAGAAGGACTCACAAGATGGCTGACACTGGCTGCTGCTGTGGGGAGCACAAGGCCCTGCTGGCAACTGTGCACCAACAAACAGCAGGACACCACTGACTGACATCCTGAGAGACAACTTCCACTCCCTGCAATGCAAGCACGTTCCATGGTGGGATATCTGGCTGGCTGGCTGGGTGGGAAGGGGGACTTGCAGCACTGACTATAGTCACCAGCACCTCCCCTCACACCCCCCCCCAACACAAACTCCACAGTACCCACCTGGTAGAATGCAATGCCCTCCATCCTAACACAAGATCCCACAAAGCACCACCACCCTGGGTTATGTTGTGTGAAGCACAGGGACACTCTTGGGACTCTTAGCCAAACAACTGCCAGGACAACACTCCCAGCCATCCTGTCAGCACAGCCAGCCCACCCCACAGGGAAGCAGAGTCAAAAGGAAGGAAGCATGGGCATGCTGGGAAGGGGGTGGAGGCAATAGCATGATGGGAGTCGTAGTCACAGACATAGCTCACCCCCACAACTGTCCCATCAACACCACCCTGAACCATGCTCACATCACAGGGAGTGGAGAAGGACTCACAAGATGGCTGACACTGGCTACTGCTGTGGGGAGCACAAGGCCCTGCTGGCAACTGTGCACCAACAAACAGCAGGACACCACTGACTGACATCCTGAGAGACAACTTCCACTCCCTGCAATGCAAGCACGTTCCATGGTGGGATATCTGGCTGGCTGGGTGGGAAGGGGGACTTGCAGCACTGACTATAGTCACCAGCACCTCCCCTCACACCCCCCCAACACAAACTCCACAGTACCCACCTGGTAGAATGCAATGCCCTCCATCCTAACACAAGATCCCACAAAGCACCACCACCCTGGGTTATGTTGTGTGAAGCACAGGGACACTCTTGGGACTCTTAGCCAAACAACTGCCAGGACAACACTCCCAGCCATCCTGTCAGCACAGCCAGCCCACCCCACAGGGAAGCAGAGTCAAAAGGAAGGAAGCATGGGCATGCTGGGAAGGGGGGTGGAGGCAATAGCATGATGGGAGTCGTAGTCACAGACATAGCTCACCCCCACAACTGTCCCATCAACACCACTCCTGAACCATGCTCACATCACAGGGAGTGGAGAAGGACTCACAAGATGGCTGACACTGGCTACTGCTGTGGGGGAGCACAAGGCCCTGCTGGCAACTGTGCACCAACAAACAGCAGGACACCACTGACTGACATCCTGAGAGACAACTTCCACTCCCTGCAATGCAAGCACGTTCCATGGTGGGATATCTGGCTGGCTGGCTGGGTGGGAAGGGGGACTTGCAGCACTGACTATAGTCACCAGCACCTCCTCACACCCCCCCAACACAAACTCCACAGTACCCACCTGGTAGAATGCAATGCCCTCCATCCTAACACAAGATCCCACAAAGCACCACCACCCTGGGTTATGTTGTGTGAAGCACAGGGACACTCTTGGGACTCTTAGCCAAACAACTGCCAGGACAACACTCCCAGCCATCCTGTCAGCACAGCCAGCCCACCCCACAGGGAAGCAGAGTCAAAAGGAAGGAAGCATGGGCATGCTGGGAAGGGGGGTGGAGGCAATAGCATGATGGGAGTCAGTCACAGACATAGCTCACCCCCACAACTGTCCCATCAACACCACCCTGAACCATGCTCACATCACAGGGAGTGGAGAAGGACTCACAAGATGGCTGACACTGGCTACTGCTGTGGGGAGCACAAGGCCCTGCTGGCAACTGTGCACCAACAAACAGCAGGACACCACTGACTGACATCCTGAGAGACAACTTCCACTCCCTGCAATGCAAGCACGTTCCATGGTGGGATATCTGGCTGGCTGGCTGGGTGGGAAGGGGGACTTGCAGCACTGACTATAGTCACCAGCACCTTCCCCTCACACCCCCCAACACAAACTCCACAGTACCCACCTGGTAGAATGCAATGCCCTCCATCCTAACACAAGATCCCACAAAGCACCACCACCCTGGGTTATGTTGTGTGAAGCACAGGGACACTCTTGGGACTCTTAGCCAAACAACTGCCAGGACAACACTCCCAGCCATCCTGTCAGCACAGCCAGCCCACCCCACAGGGAAGCAGAGTCAAAAGGAAGGAAGCATGGGCATGCTGGGAAGGGGGTGGAGGCAATAGCATGATGGGAGTCGTAGTCACTGATATTGGTCACCCCCACAACTGTCCCATCAACACCACCCTGAACCATGCTCACATCACAGGGAGTGGAGAAGGACTCACAAGATGGCTGACACTGGCTACTGCGCTGTGGGAGCACAAGGCCCTGCTGCCAACTGTGCACCAACAAACAGCAGGACACCACTGACTGACATCCTGAGAGACAACTTACACTCCCTGCAATGCAAGCACGTTCCATGGTGGGATAACTGACTGGGTGGGTGGTAAGGAGGTCTGGCTGTCAACCAAACACAATCAATGCAGACCATGTTCACACCCCAGAGAATACATAGAAATGCCCAAATAATGCAGGACAATGTGCCACACCAATATCAACCGCTGACTGTGACGACTTAGGACAATACAATGTACAGGCCCGCACCCCGAGGCACAGTCACAACTGTCAGGTGTGTCAACCACTGATGCCTGCAGAAACATGACATACATTGTTTGTGTCTCCCAAAAACAGGTGATGATAGGGACACAGCAGCAGACGCTGAGGAGTCCCAGTCCCAGGCTCAAGAGGATGCCGAGCTCACTGGCGTCGTACAGCCTCTGTCCTCCTCGGACGATGAAGAACAACCTGGCACATCCGGTGCAAGTCAACATGCTGCACCAGCAGGACCACCAGCTGCAGCACCAGCAGGTCCACCAGCTGCACCCCTGCACCCACCCTCCAACGACTGTCACCACGAATACCATCCCTGCCGACATGGACAGAATAAGGAACAACACCAGCGCAGTGACCCTGGACCAACCTGGGGCCATGGACACCACCACCACCACCAACCCCCAAGGTGGACCAGGGTTATCTGTGCGTGCAACTGCACACACTGCACATGTCAGCAGGGGTGGTGGGAGGGGTGGGAGACAGAGGTCGCTGCTTGCAGACGTTGCTGGTGTGCATGAAGACCCACAACTGGTACGCATAGCTGATGCGTACCAGTCCAGCACCGGAGAGCTCAGCCAGGTAGTGGGGCTCCTCAGAGACATCAAACAGCAGCAGGCTGCCCATCATGCCCGCTTGGACCCCCACATGTCCCAAGTGGAGTCACACATGTCACGTGTGGACTCCCACATGATCCCGCGTGGAGTCCAAGTGGGATGTACTACATGAGATGACGGCGGTGCACAGGGACATTTTACAATGCCTCCGCCAGATGAACAGCAACCAGTCCACACCTCCCTGTGTGCCAACAACATCTGGTACCGAACAAACTGCAACTGCCACAGGGAGGGAGGAGGACTCTGGCGGAGAGTCCCCTGCACCGCAGCAGCCTGCACTTGAGGGCCCCCCCCAAGAAGAGGGGTCGTCCGAGGAGGGAAAGTGAGAGGCTGATGGCCAAGCGCAACTCCCAGGAAGCCTGAACCTGTTCTGGATTTTCACCTTTGTGCACAGACTGTTCACCCTGTTGATGGCAACACTACTCCCACACATAGCATGGGGAGTACAAGTTGGAACAATGTGTCAGACAACTGTGGCCCCGATACTGGGGATCCTGTCTACCTGGACTTTCTATTCATCTAGGAACTTGGGATTGCAAGATTCATGTACAGCACAATCCATCCTATGCACTATTATCACAATAAACACACTAATACACCATACTTGCCTCTGTCGTGATTCCAACGTGGGTGCTGTTATGGGGATGATGAACTGCAAAATTACACAGTGTATGCGAACTGCAACAGCAAGGACAACACAGGCATGTGAGTACAGGCAACGTGACACATATGAGGGAGACACACCACCAGGGCTACACAACACATACACACCTAGGCCATCTGACTCATTGCCTACACTGATGTTGCCAGGGAAGACGGTGCAATGCACAGACACCACACCCATTCCCAGTTGTAGTCAAGTAGCCCACAGGTGCAGTAAGCAAATGGCAGTCAAATGTGTGACCACAGACAACGCACATCACTAAGTGAAGCACAGGTTTATTACACAGTAGCAACATGCCGTAACCACTACAGATGCAAGGTAACCCCACCTGGTAGCCGGCACACAGTCAACAACTGTAGACAGAAGGAAGTCCATGGGTGTGGCGCACATCACCTGTAGGGACACAACAGCTACCAGCCTGGATGTGCAATCACGTCGTCGGTGGACACAGTTGACCAAACGAATCTGAAAGTACCCTGTGAAGGACAGAAATGACACACAGTCAAAAGCAATGCAGTACAGGACAGAACAGCAAAACTCATGCACAATACATGTTACAAGATACCCACCCAGAACCAAGTTAGCATGTCAACACTGTTGGGGAGTACAGCCCACCTGTCACCACACATCGCAACACACATCCTGTCAAGTAGCCCATGGACACACTCCAACAGCACCAGAGCACCACCCACACATCATGCCAACTCACATCATTCACATGACACCTCAGGATACTCACATTCAGCTAAAGAAGTTGGTGATGAGC